>JAWWEU010000081.1:48287434-48395986 GCA_035583155.1 Acropternis orthonyx | reverse complement strand
AATTTTTTGCGTTTCATAAACCCCCCCCCCCCCCCCCCCCCCCCCAAAAAAAAAAAAAAAAAAAAAAAAAAACACGCCTGCAATATTTATTCATGAAAACTGAGACAACCAAATAGCCTTAATATTTATTTCATCAGCTTTCTGTGGCAGTTTACTTGGTGGACTGCATGAGGTTAAGATAGTACATAACAGGAAACAAGCAATCTCAAAACTTAGCCACTGTTGCATAACGCTCCTGTAAAAATGGGTGGTAAAAATTAGGTGCTGGTGAAATCAGTGGCGCAACTCGCACTGGTTGAGGGGACAGGTGGGAATTTTTCTGCCGTGTTGGATTTTTCAGGTTGATATGGTAGAGCTCCTTACTGTTTCTGTGCTGGAATCTAGGCGTTAGAGGAAGTAAAGCTTGTGGGGCCGTGGGGAAGGGACAGAGCTGTGAGTTATGAGAGCCGATCTCAGTGTGTATCTCATATTTGTGATACCTACATATGGAGAAAACTCTGCTCCTGAAGGGGAAACAAATTCAGTTCCACTGTGGTTTTCTTCTGCTTGGCTTTCCAACTCTAATGAATGAAAATTTATCTGGAGAAACACTAAATGGGTTTGACACCACAAACATACAAGTAATGGGAGCAGGTTTCCCAGCCAGGCAACCTGATGATCTAGCAAGCTGACTCAATGAGAACAGCTACTTTAAGGTCTTGTGACATTATTCATTAGTTTTCTAACACTAATCTTTACACTACACTTTACAATTTGGTGTTGTATCTCCTTCTCTAGCTGTAGGCTCTGTTCTTTTATACCTGAGATAATGCTTCTTGCTAATTCATTGACAATCGTCAGCAAAAAAATACCATTCCCCGGCACTTCACCCTTCTCACAGTATCTCTGAGGATGTTCCTTTCACATCGATGTCATTGTACAGTCAGTGGCAAGGTGACCAGATGAGTTGCTCAAGAAGGTGTCTGTAAGTATTTATAAATGGATATCTGGGAAATCTGTCAATGCTGAAATTAGTTTTGTGCAAGGGAACTGGTCGAATATTATTGTGTTTTCAGAAAACTGGTCAAACTGCAGGACTGTAAGAGTTGATTACCCAGAGGAAGTATCAGAATCTTGTGACCTGTGAGTTCTTTGTTCAGGCTAGTGCAGGAATTTGAAAAAGGCAAAAGGGTTAGAAAGTTTTTAGTTCCATGCTTTAAGCATAGCATGGCAAGAAAAGAATAATAGAACTAATGTGTGTGTCTGTAAATAACACTGGACATATTTCGATATCGTTAGGATTGCAGCAAAGCATCTTCTGTATCTTGCCAGGCTTTAAAATCATCTCCTTGTGATTATCCTTACTGCTTTTTGTGATAGTTCTTATCAGTGTGAAAAATTCTTCTTATTGAAATTAAGTATGCTGCTTTCATGTCAATCTAAAATAAAACTAATTTGTTATCATAGAATAACTGCATTGAACTGAAAGGGTAAATATTAGCTTCAGTTGCAGGGACACAGGAGTTGCAGAGAGAAAATGTGCTGTGCCACTCCTTAGCTCATCAAAGAATTGTAATTTGGAGGGGAAAGTATTTTGTATGCATAAATAAAAATCAACAAGCGTAGTGCATCTAACTATTTGTCTTGGCAGTTTCACATGTTTCTTCTTTTATAATGAAGCAGTACATGAATGTAAATATCAATTGCCATCTTTCAAAAAGTAGAAAGTTTCAACCACTATTTTCGGTCACTTACTGTACAAATAATACTTTGAGTATCACAGGAAAAGCTGTTCATAAATGGAGCATTTCTCAGTTTAGAAATACTTTGTCCCATACTGCTTTATTTAGGCTATACATATAAATAGAAATCAGCTGCTAAAAAGGAGTTTACTGTGCTAAATCCTACTGTTTTGTTTTGCTACACATCTAGTCCTGGCAAGGCTAAAAAATAGTTAATAGGCAGTCTGTAAGATCTTATCAGATGACATTTGGAAATCCTGCAGTCATATTAGTCATTAGCCATGGCAATATTCTGCCATAAGGCAATGAGTCAGACGATTGATTAGAGAACCTCATCATGTTATACCCTCCAGCATGAATATGGAGAGAGGGAAAGGAAGACGAGAAAGGAGAGTGCATGGGACACAGGACAGGAATATGGAGGAATAGAAGGGCAAAGAAAGGCTGAAATTGTTCAGTTTTTAGAGGTAAAAGGTGATGGAAAAGAGGCAAATAGCATAAATCATGAGTCTTGAGGACCCACAAGGTGTGATACCATCATGCTTTGTTAGTGAAGTCCTATAGTGTTGGAAAATCTACTTTTTCTTACAATCTTGGCAGGGCATCTTGCTCTAGATGTGAGGCAGCTGTTGGCTACCTTCCTTACAGGTGTTCCATAAAAGTCATGGAGAAGACTGGCATTGAAACATTGTTTGCTCTTAATTCTGACCATTTTTGCAAAGGCATGTGTAGATATTTATGGCTTTACCAGCTATCATCAAGTTTGCTGAGGAGCATCAGCAAAACAAACAAGAGTGCACAGAAGCTGACAAAAAGCCTACAGGGGACACTGGACAAATGCTCACCCTTAAAAAAATTGGGCACGGCAATTAAAAGGAAAGAGCTCTGCTGTTTAGGGTTTTGTGATGCTTTTACTGGTGGCTGTGCTATGACTCCCCTGCTGCTGTTTTGGAAATTAGCACAACACTTTTGGCTGTGATGCTCAGATATGCAAGGCTGGGTACCTGCCCCAAGCTTGCACAGTCAATCCTAAAAGCTGCTGGCTCCTGGTAGGAGAAAGGCAGTACACAGAAAATACAGTTTATTGTAAAAGTATTGTCCAAACAGTAAGAATGACAGACACAGCTAAGTACAGCTAAGATTTTACTACAGCACCTATCATTTTTTTCCACATTCACATCCTTATTGGGTGCTATTCTCCATAGCAGGGTATGATGACTTAAGGTCCTTATTTGCAGTATTTACAAATGTCTGTTTCTGTCTTAATTTGTGGTGAATCAAATTCATCCAGGTCCTCAAGTGATGTGCAGTTTTATTAAAAAATTACAAGCTTTGTAATTTTACTCCTCCAGATTTAGTACCATTTGTCCAATATACTTGTATGATAAACAGCCAGAGGTGCTTTGTGCCTTTAATGCAGGGGAGTTGATACTAACATTTTCTCCATGAAGGCACTGTCTTTTATGGTGTTCTCTGGCTTTATTGGTTTGCAGGCTCATCTCTTTTCTGAAGCATTTCAGGAAAGCGGTTCCCAGTTTTGTCTTTGTTTATAGAAAAGGTATTACAGCTGTAATCCAAGGAAAATCTGATTTGTTGGGGTTTTTTTGCTTACTTTCTAAGTATTCTGATTTGTGTGAAAATACTCTGCCTGTGATAAACATTTACTATAACTAGTTTATAAATCAAAATGAATGATTTATTGTTTGTGCTTTTAAAAACTGTGTTAATCAATATGAAACATTTCAAAAGAATACATACAGATGATATTATTGGCAAACAAGTCTGCTGCCAAGATCAATGTAAAATTCCCATCATCTTCAATAAGACTATTTTCAGTAGGAGGTTACATTTTTGCAGACTGCTATGGGAGAAATTCATAATGATGGATAGTACTTTCCACAGAATTAAAATAGTCAGAAGAAAGATCACAAGGTGTGAAGAATAAACAAAGGCACCAGGAGGTGGGTTAAATTCCTCAAAATTATCAATTCTCTAAAAGGTAGAATCAGGATCAGAGCACTTATATTTGAAGTCTAGACCTGGCTTCTTCTTAATGATGTTGTATTACATGCAGCTCTCTTGGGTGATGTGTAGGTCATCTTTCATGGGCTGTGGAGATCTCACATAACGTGTAACAACAAAATCAATTGCAAGAACAAGCTTCAGCAGATTACTCTCCACCACCACTAATTACTTTTCATAGTGGCATCTCGCCTTTCTCCATGCCCTGTCCCCAGGCTTCTAAAGCACTTCCCTTCTCTTCACTTACCTCTATAAGTGAGCCATGAAGCTCTCCTGACTTAGGCACAAAAGGCAAGATGGGAAGAATGCTTCATGCCTCACATGCTCGTATAAGCAGTGGCTCACAGGGCCATGTAATAGAGTTACAGATTTAAAAGAAGACTTCTATTTGCCATGCCTGTCTCACTTTCAAATTGTTTAATAAATCTTTTCTTCTTCATAAGAAATCTTGAGGGCCTATGTCTAACTTGTCTTTGGGAAATATGGTGATATAAACACATTCAATTATCTTAAACAGCTAGAATTTCTTGACACAAATATTACAATAAACAAAAATATTGTTGAAAGCTATACAGCATAGAGGAAATGCCATGTGCCATTAAAACATATTTATCTTAATTGTCATATTAATCAGTTGATCCTGTGGGCTGTAAACTTATCAGTAGTTTGGTCTGCAGTAAGAATGGGCCATAAAATTGTAACTGCAAATCCTTGTGCCACTTAATAGGTAAAATTAGGTGTCCCATTAGTCACAGATGTGACTAATTTTACCTATTATGACATTATTATGAACATTTTCCAGTTGTTTTATAATCTTTGTATAAAGATTAGCTCAACTTTTTTTATTATGTTTGTCTTACTCTGTGATGTTTCATTTCTTTTGTGTAAGTGTTATTACTAATAGTACATGAAGAAAACCAAGGACTACACTGTTTTCTTTAGAGTACAATTATTCCAGATAACAGTGGAAAACAATTAAGGTGTCTAACAGGAACTATTTTACATGGAAACAGTCATCAGGGTTAGCAGCTACTGTGGTTCATTATTTGCTATATTTTGAGAAAGATTATCTGCAATATAAACCATCAGCAGATAAAACAGAAGTTAGGGTCGTGGTCCAATTTTTCAAGCGTGTTTATCTTATACCATTCAAAGGACTTTTTGAGTGCTTCTGAAATTTCTTTATGGGCATGTAAAGGTTGACTGAGGACCATAATTTGGCCCCTTGTGATAGCCTGACACTCTCTGCTCAAAATGTCAGGAGGATCTGAATATAAAGTTACATATCCTATAGATATCTTAGTCCAATGCTCTTGACCTCAGAGTCAGCAACAGAAGATGAACTGCAACAGTCACAGAAAGCAGATGAATCTTGACAAAAACAGATTTCAGAGGGACTCTATCTATTTACACAGAGCAGCTGTACAATATCTGAGGGCAAATGAATTACATGTTGATTAAAGCTGGAATAGCCCAGAAGTTGCCTTTTTTTCCTGATTGCTAAGCAAAGGAACTTTATTAGAATCAGAAAAGTAATGTTATTCTGAGACCTACTCTCCTTCAGCATCTGTGTCTCTTTCTTCCTCGTCTGCTACTTGTTAAATTTCTGCCAAGAGCCTGCCTGCCCTCTAAAGCTCAGCTTCTAGCTATGGATTTAAAGAATAATAGGAGTGGTTTATACTTTTTGCTCCATAATAACTCCTAATAACTTTTTGTAACATACACAGACTGTAAGACAACATTAAAGAGAATGGAAAGACTGCTTTTCAATTAGTCCGAGTTTGCTTTTTGTCTTTAAACTACACAACATTCTCTGGTGTCAGGGAGTTTCATAATTCAAATAAGTGAAATTGCTGATGAGCACCCTTGGAAAGAGATCTTAAATGCAGACAGTAGAATGATCATATATCTTACTTTGTGGGCCTTGGATCAGACACCGAGAAAATTTCAGGTTATTTGCTGTGTAAGACCATACCAAACTATACCAAAGTATAGTTACCATCGCTCAGAATTTTCATGAGGCTGAAGCTGCACCGTATCATTGTGTTGTACTGAACTTTCAGGGAATTATTTAATGTAATGTGCTGGAAACTGATTAGACATTTAAAGCATGTGGCATTAAAAAGAAAACAAACCAAATTTGAAAGAGAACAGGCTTTTCTCACCACAAAGCAAATTTTCTTCTATGTTTCAGCAGCACATCAGCAGTAGGAGTTAATATAAAGGCATTGCACAGGTAAATGGCTCTGGCAAATGAGTCTTCATCTTTGTAGGTGTCCCATGCTTGGTTTAAATGAATATGTCATTCATAGCTGGATATCCATCAATTCAGTCATGACAGGATAGACTTTTGTCCCATTTGGGACTATATTCCTTCTATGTATTTGCACTGATATGACTCCTGCTTTAGTAACTGGGGAGGGATATAAAAAAAGAAACTTCCTTGGAATAGCAGGAAATAAATTTTTTATATGCACAGGTTCCCCATAATCTTAAGGTCAAGTTTACTAGCCAGCAAATGGACTAGGAGTAGCCATACTTTTTAATTAACCCATTCTTTCTCCCTGTGACCTCCAGTAAATTTACCTTTGCCTGCAGGAATCCAATTTATGTTGGCAGTATAGGCATTGAGACATGTACAGCTTGTGCAGACTGCAGCCTGTATCAGTGCTTAGTGAGCACTGAATTTCATTGATAGGCTGCTCAGTGCCCCCACAATGTCTTTCAAAGTCTTCTAGGCTCTGGTTTATTGTATTACCTCTGCCAGTCTGAAGTGCAGAAATTTATATTTGTCACAACTGTCCTTCATCTGGTGTGGTGCTGGTGCAACCTTGGGCTTTTTTATCTTGTCTTTTTTTTTATGAGAGTCCAGCATTTTGAATAATTAAAACCACGTAAAGAGTTGATCTTGGTGATACAGCATACCACACTAAATGTCTTATGTAAAAACCAGGTATTTTTACTTATACAATCTCATTTGCTTGAACTACATTAAAAAATTCTTGTAATAAAAAATTAAAGATGATAAGAATAGCCATTATTATCCTGTTTACTATATGCGGCTAATATAGAGATATTTAGTTTTCTCCTGAGGAATGGTTCGATTTGTGTTTGTTTTCAATTAAATTTGCATATGTCACTTTAAAGAGAAAGATACTTTACTTATCTCTCTATTTGCTTTCACTGAGGAGGGAAAAAAGTTCCATACTTCTCCCTTTTTGCTGCATCACTGCAGGAGAGCCTTCTATTGTGCATCATAAAGAGATTGGGAAGCTGGGTAATTAATCATGGGCTTTTATGTAATAGAAAGTTTAAAATTCATTAGCTTTATATCAGAGTGAGTGTTATGAGGGAGAACATGTTGTGAATGAGAGGGAGAGCCTTATAATTACGGAAGTGTGTAAATAATAATGAAAGTCATTAGTGCCATTCAGTTTCTAAGAATGTCATAATGTAATTGGAGCATTAAAGTGAAATTTGCAATGACAAACATTAACGATACAAAAGAGAGAAAATGTGGTTATCTTTAGTTTGACAGATAATGTCAGCTTTCTTGCAAGGCCCAGATGGTGCACAGGAAAATGTTATGAACAGTTTTATTTTAATATTTTTATGATGTGATATTTGGGAATACAATGTCACAAACACACAAGGAGGTTTACATTTGTGAACCAATAGTGCCTTTCAGAGTACAGAGTCCGGTGCTGAGTGACTGAAGTAATATATAGGGAAAGATTTGTCATTGATGCAAGATGGTTGTTGCAATGAAGGTGAGTTGTAGTGTAGCACAGTATTGTGTGGCACTGAAGTTTTCTGCCTATCTCTCTCTGGATAGGCACTTTGAATCTTTACTTCCTTTAAAAAAAAAAAAAAGGAAAAAAAAAAGAAGAGAGGGGGAGGGAGAAAAGGAAGAAAATGATTTAACAATTATGCAGGAAATTATATGATGCTAAAATTGTACCATGTTCTGCTCTTTCAATGAAGGGACTTTCTAGAGTTATTGCAGATTGCAAAGGCTATAATTTTAGGGTGTGAAAAAATGTAGATTCCAAACAAAAGAAAATTTAAATATGTCTAGTGGATAAGGCAAGGCGAGACAAAAAGAAGGCAGCTGGAGAAAATTTGAGGGAACAGTATTATTTTAAGGGCAGTGACATAGAAATAACTATGCTTAAAACTCCAAGACCTGAAAGGTCCAAGACCTCAAAACGCTGGAAGCTGAAGTATCTGAGTTTGTATTCTGTCCATGAAGTACAGCATTGTGGGACTTGCTGGTGCCCCCATCCCTTTGTGTTGGATGGACTCATTTTTACATAAGCAGACATTCATTCATTCTCTCCTGTCTCTTTTCTGCATCTCAGTAGCCAACACAAAAGTTGATTCCAAAATGTTAAACATGTAACACTGCAAATTGTTAAATTAATGCTAATTAAACTCATATTTGGTTGAGAGCTTTAAGAAAAGGAACATTGGTCCCAAATGAGTAAAAGTGAAGAGGTGAGGGTGATTACCTCACTAGGATTTTAATCCATAGCTCCTTGAAAAACCTCTAAGACTCCCAGTTGTATGACAAAGGTCACATTTTATAATCATTGACAGAACTTGAGAGGGTTTTCAAATGACTTAGCAGGAATTATTCTCTGCTTACTGTAGGGCTGCTGCTACTGTTGGGATCTTTGAATAGGATGGTTCAAAGCAGAGTCACACTGAGTATGTTACATTGTGGTTACATCTGTGCCTTGTCTGGTCTTTTTTACTGAGGATGAACAAAACTAATGTGGTGGTGCATAAACTGTAAAGAGAGCCTGCCTCCAGTAATTTTTAAAGGGCAGATTTTGGAAAGTGTGATTTAGCACAGGTTGGAACTCTTTGTTTGGTTTGATTTGTTTGGTTTTGTTTAGGGTTTGGTTTTTTGGTTTGGTTTGGTTTGGTTTGGTTTGGTTTTTTGTTTTGGTTTGATTTTTTGTGGGTTTTTCTTTTTTTTTTTTAGGTTACTCCTGTTCTTTGGCAAATCTGCATACTTGTTTTGCACATAAAGCACAACATCACCTTAAAGGATTGCCAGCAAAATATGTTACTCTCTTAATTCTCTCTGTGGTGGAGGGTGTCCTCACCTCCTCTTGAATAAGGTCTATGGCCAGTGTTTGTTGTTTGCTGCTTCTCTAACTGGATGACTTAATAAAAGTGGCCAGTGTAAGCCCCAGAGGACACTGCAGCTAGGTAGGGTGGATAGCAGGAAAGCAACACACCCAGGTTACACAGACACTGTGGCCAGGATCCTTTCTAGAGATTCTGATGTGTGAAGTTAAATACTATTCGCAAAAATATTAAAGGAAAACTGACAAATGGCATCTGGTTGAAAAGTGTCAACATAGTAGAGTAGTATCAAGTTACTTGTGAAACATACCTGCAAGATAGGTCTAGTTCTCATGTAAATGGGAACTTCTCTTAAACTTTTACATTCAAAACATGCAATTCAGAGAAGGCCAGACCTTCTAGAATCAAAAGTTAAGAGGGCAACATGGTCAGGGGAATTTCAAACGGAAAAGCTGGTAGTTAGTGAGTAGTCAAGAGTTACAGGGGCTGATTGGCACAGCAAATGTTCCTTTTCTCACCTCCAAATAATTTGCCAACTTCATTCTCTAGGTTTTCACATGATATCCAACCTAAACCTGGGGTATTGGTCTTCTCTAGAATATACTTGCTTTTGAGTGTTAAACCAAGCCTGCAACTGCGTAAGCATATTTTACTGCTATTCTTAATATTGATCTGGCAGGATTTCTAGAAGGTTAGTGGGGATTCTTCTCGAGATAGCTTTCTTCTTCTTTCCCCCATTCTGTCATTTCCTTGATCCACTTGCTCACCCAGGAAGTTCCCTGGCTTCCCTTCTTTCAGGACACCTTAAGGGCAGATGTAGGTCTAGAGATGTTTTAGGAGTGACAGAGGCACCCTGTACCTGTGTTGAAAGTCTGTATTACCCACATCTTATTGTGGTACTGAAAATTGCCACAAAATCTTGTCTTCTGGCCAAGTGTGCTGGGGGGAAAGTTCTGCTTTTATACTTGGCTTTAGACAAAGGGCTGCAATAAAGACTTTTCTCGATAAGATCTTGATGGGAAACTGTTTTGTGCTAGTGAAGTTGTTTGTGATTCTTATGGCTCCTATGCCAAGGACTGTAACTACTTTCCTGCAGATGCTGTATTTGTGGTATGTCTCCTTAGAGCCACTCATCCTTGTGAGCCAAGCAGTTCCTGGGCTCTTAGGTGACCCTGAGCCACTGGATTATTAAAGCTCATAAATCCTATTAAAAGACTGGAATTTCCTCAGCCTGATTTCTTCCCTACAGTGCTCTAATATTTGAAGGTAGTGCACATTCCCCACAATGAATCATACATCTCAGGATAACCAACTCACTGCATTCCCTGCCTGGGACTCTCCCTCCTCCTCTTTGTCTCACCATTTTCTCTCTGGCCCATCCTAACACTACAGCTCACAACATTCTTGCTGACTCTCTCTTAGTGCTTTTTCTCTTACTCACTCACAAAACTTACATGTTTTGTAGCTTTGTCCCATCGTGCATGCCACACATACATATTATAAAAAAATACTGCGATTTTAAGTTTCTGTATCAGAGATGTGTTTCCGTCCAGAGCAACTGAGAGCTGCCCACTGCCTGAATCTCTCAACTTGTCACACAGCTCTTTCAGTGCTGTCAGCAGTATGACTGAGTCAGAAGGATACCAGGCTGAGCCCTCTGTGTGGCCTCTGGATTATTTTGGAACATCCTTTTTGGAGGTACCAGTCACCCTTTAGCCCATGAAACAGTCCACTACCCCTCTAACACTATGACCTCAAAGTCTCCCAGTCCTCCTGCCTGTAAACATAAATTAAAGAAAAGCCTACAACAGGGAAAGCCATTTGCATCAAATTCTAGCTGTCAAAGCCAGAGTTAAAAAATCCTACTCCTCTTCTTCTGAAATTCACAGCTGAGCAGGAGCTACAGTTTCTGTCTTAGGGGGGATCAGCCATCTTTTTCTTGTGGGGTGAGGAACTCCACACTGGAATATCCTTTTTAAGATACACAGATATGGCATATCAAACACTTTGGGATTTCTAAAAGAAAATAAGAGGGGATTTGAAATGTCAAACACAAAGAAATGATGCTTTGCTTTCAGTGGGAAAAAAAAAAAGCTTCCTCAGCCCCTCTAGCAACAGATTATATTTTAAAGGGTTGTTCATTGATCTTCCTCCAAAGAGAGTCTGAGATTTAGGTACCTGATCTTAATCCTAATGAAATTCATTGCAAAATTCTTACTGACTTCATTGGGAAGAGCATAAAGCTTCATTTTTTATCAAATATGATCTACCAGTACATGCTTTACACAAATTGCTTGGTTAATTTTCCTTTTCTTGAGATGTTGTAGCTGGAAAAATATTTCAGCTCTTCCTGGGAAGTATTTAAAACTGGAGCAATTTGGCTATATTTACATTTTGTAAAAGTGCCATTTTAAATAGAAGAGCAGTATTTTTAAGTATGTCTGCAAATTATGCATGATTAATTTGTTTGTAACATGTAGGGCATAAAGACAGAAAAAAGTTTAAAAATAAATTTAAAAACCCTAAAACTGATCTCTTTCACTGAAGATTATGATAAAATGCATCCACAGTTAGCTTATCATACTGTTGTGCCTCAAACTGAACCATAACTCCAAAACACCACAGACTTTATATGCTAGGGGTTTTTTTCACTGAAAAAATGTCTAGAAGCACCAGAAATGTGCAACCAGTCGTGCAAGCTTTTATTAATGTATTTAATAACACTACATGCCTTCTATCACAGGAAGCTCCTGTGACTGCAGAGCTGCAAGAAGCTCTGTATGGTTTTTTGACATCTCATACTTCCAATCTGACACCAGTTTTTGAAAGCCCAGTAAGGCTTTGATTTCTAAGTGAAATTGAGATATCATAGTTAGAAAGTGTCCTCACAGTGAACAGGTAATATAATCTGTTGTCATACTCTGAAAGTACCTTGAGCTGAAGTGTTTGGTGTTGTCTGCAGGAATGTTGTGTATGTATAGCGCACATATGCTTCACCACTATACAGTGCTCCTATTGTGCAAGGGCACTTGGCAATACCAGAGTCCTAGAAAGCATGTGCTGATCGTTAATTAATTAAGTGCTTTACTCAAGAAAATATTTGTAGGTCTTTTGTCTTCCTTTTTTTTCCTAATTACCCTTGAAATTTGGCTACTTAACAAACAAAAAGATGTCAGAGGTCTGCAGAGTTTATCAAATTCTGTCTTTGCTTAAGCATAAAACTTCTGCTGACTCGCACGAGGCTTAAACGGACAGTCCTCCCTGTGCATGTTTACAAATCAGGACAGGCAGCATCAAGTCATTGCTGTGGTTAGCCACCTCTTCAAAATTATGATTGTGCAATGATTGTGATTTCTCCTTCTGCAAAGAAAAGTCCTGAAGCATGGCATGTAGGCTGCATATTCTCTGTCAGGTTAGTAGTATCTGAATAAGAAGGTCTGAGGTGACTTCTCAACAAAGGGGGGCAATTTCACTTGTTTGCACACGCTGTATTTCATGCTGCTTACCATTCTGAGTTGAAATACTGCTTACATGATACTGGAGTGATACTGGGGTTTTTTTCCCCACTATTATTTCTTTGGTGTTACTCTAGCTGGCATCTTTTAGCATTTGATAACTTGCCCCAAGCACATCCTGCCACATAAGAGAAGGTAGAGTGAACTGCCAGACTACAGCTTTGATTAATTTTTATCTACTTACAGATCTGACGCATAGGTTCAGTGCTTCCCACTCTGAAGACACTCCAGGATCTCAACGGTGGGAGGCAAGCTGTGGACACGTGGCTGTTCTACATGTTCACTGCTTCTAGTGACTGGAGCAAGGCTCTGAAACGTTCACTACCCTCACCCCCTCTCCTCCTGGAGGTGAGTTGCAAGTTATTTAGTGAAGGCACGAGCGAGTCCTGCTTTTGTGTCCCGTTGTAGTGTGTGTTCTCTCCCTTATCTGGGTACCCTGCTTGGGAGGGAAGGAATGATGTGCAGCAGCCAGGTGAGGTCCTGTTCATTTCAGTGCACATCCAGAATAGCTTTGATAGCCATTTTGGAAAATTAACTTTGGTCCACTGTGAAGATGGCTGAAACAACAAATGGCAAAAAGCAAAGAACTGGTCCTTGCTGTAGCACACTAGTGCCATTTATAGCCTTTCGCTGGTCTTTTTGATTTCACATGGAACTTGTAGTACAGTGTGGGAATATGTTAAAGAATGAATTTAAAAGTAGATGGAGCCACATGCGACCATCCTAGGAGCAAGGCACATCAGGAGGTGCATTAGCAGAACAGGTTTTGGTGTGCCTAGCTGAATGCCTCTGATCACTTGAGGCATGCACCAAGAGCCGGTTAATGCACACCCTGTTGTGGTTCATCACTCCCTGTATTCTTCCAGTCTGATACAATTCAGCAGTCCCCAGTGAAAGCAGGTGTTTGCTTCCGAGGGGAAAGAAGGATTCCAGGGGTGCCAGGATAATACCTACTAAAGCAAACATTTCCCCCCACCTTCCCCCCGCCTTCTGTGTATTTGTCCGTATTTACTGGTACATGAGTTCTACTACATTTGTTAATCATGGCAAACTGTCTTTTATAACCAGGACTTTCTGAAAGCACATAATGAAAGGAGTGCATTTTTAACTGTGTATTTAAATAAGAATTGTCTGTCTGTGGGAGTTGGGTTATTTGTATCGCCATAGACAGAAATGATCGCTGTATTTCATAGGACCTTGCTGCTTTGTACTTATCGACTGTTTATTTTTCATCCATAGGATTACTAATTGCAGCTAGTACCAGACACTTCTGTCTCCTTTCAGGTTATTGTAGTAGAGGGCATTGTACCAGATGCATGGTTATTCACAGACATGCATTTCCAGCAACTGAATTGCTGGATCTGCTCTAAATGATCTATGGCAATTACATTTGGCGTTGTACAGCTATAATTTTACTGCATATTAATAGCCACCTACCAAAGAGGTAAATGCCCTTTTCTCGACTGGGTGCGGAATGAATGCCTGGATGTACTCAATGGGGTAAAACGAGGCTTGGGTTTTAAAAGGATAGCAGGGGGTTTATGTATTGGAAACGCATGTCCTGGTGAATTGCCTGTTTCCCTCTGCCTTGATGGTGTGCAGCGAGGCTCCAAGAGAAATATCATCAAGCTAGATCCTAGATATCGACATGCTGGGCAGGGGAGGGGGAAGGGGATCATGTGTCCCATTTTCAGTGGCTTATCTGCTACCACCCAAAATCTGCTGCAGTCCTTCCCCCCCCCCGCTTTTTAGCAGCTCGGCTGATCAGCGCGGAGGCTGTCAGGTTTCACCAGCAAAAATGAGACTTAAACCCACCCTCCCCAGACCTTCACTAAAGCTGTCCTCTGGAGTCAAGGGCCCATTTCATTCCCTTTTTTTGTTTTTTTTTTGTTTTTTTTTTTTTTTTTTTTTTCCTGTGGGGTGGGAGGTGTGGGGTCAGTGTGTGTTTCGGGCGCCGGGGAGTGGGTGGGAACAAATAACAAGGAATCGTAGGGGATTAACGAGCTTCCTCCTTATTAGCCCAGCTCGGGTGCTTTGTCTCTGCTCCTGTCTGGGGATGGGCTGACGGGGAGGGCTCAGGGTGGTGGGGGGGGGGGGGGCACTTTGACTGGAGGGGCCGGCGTGCGGGGAGCCACCCGCACACGGGGGGGGGGGGGCGGACAGACAGACACCCAGACAGAGACACCTAGACAGAGTGCGGGGAGCGATGGCGGCGGGGCCGGCGGCTGCCGTGCGGCGGCCGGGGAAGCGCCAGCCGGGGCGGCGGCGGCGCTGAGCGCAGCGAGCGCGGAGCGGAGCCGGAGCGCGGCGCTGCCTGCGGTCCGGGGCGCACCACGCTGCGTGGGCGGGGAGAGGCAGAAAGGCAGAGGGAGAGACTCGCAGACAGACAGTACAGCCGGGGAGCGCGGCACGTAAAGGACGGAGGACGGGCGGAGGGAGCGAGGAGCGAGCCGGCCGGGGATCCAGGCGGGCGGAGGCAGGAGGCGGCCGGAGGGTCGGGCGGCGCCGCCGCGGCCACCGCGCCCGGGGCAGCGGCGCGGATCTCATCTCCTCCCGCGGCGGAGGCGGAGAGGAAGAGAACATGTCTTTCAGGAAGACACGCACTGTACTGTAACAGCAGCGCACCCGCAGCAAAATAAACAAACCGGCCAACCAAAAATACCAAACAAACAAAAATAACCCGAGCCGCCAAGACGCTGGGGGGCAGATCCCGTTTGCAGGCAAGGTAAAAAAAAAAAAAAAGAGAAAAAAAGAACAAAAAAACCCAAAAACAAAACCCAAAGAAGCCAAAGCAGAATCTGTCGACATTTGTGTGGCGTGATGTTCTTTGTTGTTGCGATTTTTTTTGTCTGGTTTTTTTTTTTTTTCCTTCCAGCATGTGTTTTCTGTCATTTCGTTGGAGTCATTCGCCCCATCCCCCCCCCCCCATCCCCCGGCTGAAGCATGTGGAGCGGAGGGAGAGGGAAACAGGAGCTGTGTATGGAGCCGGGGCTTGCCTTTATTGCGTGCGATGTGCAATTATTAATAGCGGCTGCAGGATTCCGGCTCTGAGATGCGGTATTTACCAGATGGGGAGGGAAAAGACAAGGAAAAAGGGGTGTCGCTCATAGTCCGGCGGGGCAGGATGCTATCGGTGCCGGAGCCGGAGCCTCGCCCGGGACCGCGGAGCGGCAGCGTAGCGCTGGTGACAGCCAGGTAGGGCGGGCAGGGCTGGCCGCGGGTCTCGGCGTGGTGACGGGGCGCAGGGCGGCGGCTTCCCAAAGTTTCGGCGGCCGGCCGGTGGTCGCCAGAGGCGCTGCTGGCGAGAGCCGAGGCGGGTCGGGGTCGGGCACGGAGGTGAGGTGGCCGGAGTCCGGGAACCGGGCTGGGGATGGGGAGACGAGCGCCGGGGAGGGGGTCTGCGGGGGGAGATCTCCGTCCTCTCAGCCGTCATTTTAGCTAAAACGGTCAAACTCTCAGAAAATCTCAACTTTTACTCGCTGTTTTGCGAACAGCATCTAGGGGTCCGCTTTCAAAGCCGTGTTCGCTGGAGGGCAAGCCTGGGCTGCTTGGACTGGCATTGTTCTTAAGGGCGGCGATTTGAGGGCAACAGATTTGCTTGGTGCTTCCTTAGCATCTCTTTTTGCATGCAGTGGAAGAGGATCCCAGTCCGGGAGTTACAGGCATGTTGTTAGGTGTCCTGTTTTCACAAAAAGCAGTTCATGTTACTCAGCTTGGTGTATTCTGTCTACTTGTCTGTGCGTCTCAAACGATACCGCTCGTAAATTTAACCCAGACGTGCTCATCCAGCGCAGCCATTTGCGCAGCCTTGTTTAATTGCTGCTATTTATTTTGCCTTCATTTACCGTGTCAGCCAGCGGGGGGAACGCGCTCAGATTTGGGATGCATTTTTACGCGCTAGGTGTGTCTCTGCGCTTCCAGGTGTGTGCCTTTTCGCTTAAAACTCTCATCCCGCCGCCGTGTGACATCGCTGTAAATGTGCCGGGAGGGGAAACAAAGGCATTAGAGAGCGACACAAGTGTCTGTGCATCATCTGTTTGACTTCTCTGCCATTGCAATGCTGAGCCAGATGCATGCCCGGTGCGCCTTCTTCTAAATAGCATATGTACGTTTTAGGCAAGTACAAAGCAATTGAAGCTGAGGGTGATGGGGAGGGGAAAAAAAGCCAACAACCCGTACTGTAAACAGACCTGCAACTTTTCAGTCGTATAATTTAACTGCACGCTGATTTCTGTTTTAGCAGTCTTCGTCACGGATCGAGGCAAGTTTGTGTGCACAATTGGGCTTGCAAATTGCTAATCTCGCACTGACTTTGCCTCTCAGTTCCCAACTGGGCATGGTTACCTTGAAAGCTGTGGTATCAGCACTGTCAGAGCATGCTCCGGTGGGGAGATCGGGTGTGTTCTATTTTTAATACTATTTAATGAAGATGCTTCTCACTCTGCAATGTACGAAGCATAATGGAAGAGCAGAGCGATGATTGGTTATGGATACTGGAAAAGGAAAAATGCAAAGGTAAAAACGGAAACCCCTCAAATATTTCTATTGCATTAATGAATGAAAATGCAGCTGTGCAGAAAGGTGATCAATTAGTTGATTTTAAGTTGAACAGTTTTGTGGTGTCTAGGAGGTTTTTTAAAAAAAATATTCTTTTAAAAAGTTGCATGAAGCAAACTGGTAGGAGATTATTTTGTGCTGTTGATAAATCTGATTCTGTATGGGTATGCTTAAGTTGAAGAGGAATATTCTATTTTAATTCTTTTTAATATTGAAGTATCTTACAATGGAGTAGCGCTAAGGAACATCCTAATTTTTTTTTCTCTTGTGATAACCAGTTTTAATGATTAACTATATTCTTATTGGTAGCCTCCTGAAGCAAGAGTTTTGAGTTTTTATTCCTTGAAGTTAAAAGTTAATTCAGTTGTTTTTAAAAAAATCATTGTTGCATGCAATGCTTACAGAACACAAGTGACTGTAAATCTCTTGCTATTTATGTGTAAAGGAAAATACCTATAGATAACTTCAGTGTATGCCACTTGGCGACATGCAGGGAGATACTTTTGAAAACTGCCCTGTTTAGCTCAATATATATGTAGTCAGAAATATGTTTATTAGCTATTTGGAAGTAGCCATGCACTTAGAATCCTGTAGAGAAACTCGCCTTGATTTGAAGATGTCTTCTATAAAACAACTGTATTTTCTCTCTGTTGCCTGCAGTTTTACAGGATGGTGGTCTAAGAGACAGCTGAGTACCCCTCCTGCAAAATCCTTTTTCAAGCAATTATTTCTTTCTGCTGTGTGCTAGTCCTTTTGACTGCCCCAGAGCTAAGTGTGCAAGCGAGGATTGCTCAGACGAATGTTGTACTGCATTGTACCCATGAAGGAAAAATTGCATAAGCGTGATAGAGAAAATGCAAAGAGATTTTAAACACAGGTGTAATTATAGCTCTCAAAGAGAGAACAACAATGGAACAGTCACTTTGAAACTTCATCCTGTTGGAGTAAAATTGTGGGCCAGATCATGTTTTCCTGATGGTGCTCCTTTTCCTGTGGGCTTTACAGGGGTTATTTGCATGATTACAGTAAACTGGACTTGGCCTGATAAATCACTGTTATTAAATAGAATTTCTGGGAGGACATAAAAGAAACCTAAGAAGTTCTAAAATCCGCTGTGCTCTTGGCTTCCTCCCAGGTTATGATTTTTAATAACTAAGTTTAAACTTGGAATGAATGGGGGGGGGAAAGTGCACTAATTCTAGGGTGGCTTACTTATAGTCTGTCTTGCCTCCTGTAGGCATTGGTCTCGCTACAGTCAGTGGGAACTTTAAAATTGGTTCAGTGGTTTTTATCAGTGCTAAAGACAGACACAGGGACAAATATTCAGCAGCTATAAATTGATGGAGTGCCATTGATTTTAACAGTGTAGATTTACCACACTGATGATAAAACCTCTCTGCTTATAGCAGAGATCGGTAATTTGCATTGAGTGGTATTATCAGTTTTGATGGCATTAATTTCAGAGTCGGAAAATTATTTTGGCAGACTGGCAAATCCTTGTTTATAGGGACTACTCACAAATGAGCGGCTTGATCCTGTGAGTGCTCCCAGCTTAATTTCTTTGCTTAGTTTTAAAGACAGTTTATAAGGTACATGACTATTTAAAGGAAATGCTGTTCATTAAGGAATCTCATTTCAAAAATACCATTAAAGATTGGACAGTTGAGAAGTAATGTAACAACCACACAATAAACTTGCAAAATCCAGTTGTCCCTTGCTCGTTCATTTACTAGATTTGAAGTTCTGTATTAATGTTCTCAGCAGGTAGTAAGTCAAGAAAATGGGTCCCTTTTTCTTCTAGAAGATTGAAACATTCATCAAACAAGTAATACATGGCAAAGATTCTGTACATTCCAATGGAGAGCACTTGATTCTGAAGACTTAAAGTGCTGTGTATGAATATCTTTGTATCCATATGGTAACATGCATTTCTAGGACACTTTCTATTCTGATGACAAACTGCAATCCAGGTAAGTTAGATTTTCCCCAATTAAGGCTGGGTAAATTGAATTGCAGATAAATCATGTAAACCATCTGAGGTCACACATCTGGTTTTTGACAGTCACCAAGTGAGACCTATTCCAGTCTCCAGCGCTATAAGTGGGTCACCCCTGGATGATAAGTCTCCCTGACTAATTGCTGGTGTTTGTTTTCTAATTTTTCCACTTCATACATGAAATGCTGACTTTCAGAAACATGTAGATGTAAATAAATTTACATGATTGTTTGTAACTGTTAAAATATTTTATTTTTACATAGTAATTTAATGGTGTGCCCTTCTAGCGAGGTGTAACTTCCTAAAAAAGTGCAAAGAATGACTCATGTCTGGTTTGGTTTTGGTTTTGTTTTGGTTTTTTTTTTTTAATAAATTAAACATGCCCATAAATTCAGGTAGGCATACTGATTGCTCTTATTGGACCTGATGTATTTCTCTTGGTTCTTTCTTAAGAAGGAGACAAACCCAAATCGGAGTAACAGCTACTATGGTTTGCATGAGTATGCTGGTGTGCACATACACAATTTATCAGTGAAATAAAAAAGACCTTACACTGTAGAGCTACAATATTTTCTGTTTTAATTAAAACTAGTTTTTTAATAAACAATGTCTGTGATGGGTTCTTGCCAAGTAAGTACTTGTTTGTCACTGAAGGTCCAAACTGCTTAGTTATAGGACTTTATTGCTGCTCAGATGTTTGAGGTAACTCCAGTTTTAGACTCCACGTTCTCCCATATGGTGGTTTTACAGTAGGTAAAGTGGATGATGCATTGCCAATGACCGTACATAAGAGTGCTCCCTCTGTGCTTCTGTGTTTTTACTTAGCTCATCTTCCTTTGTAAGAATACATAAATAATCTATGTTAATACTTAGTGTGTGGCATATGCAGTCCAAAGTTACAAATTGCATTAATTCCAGGGGAAGACTACTGGAGCTCGGTGTTACTCTTAGGGAAAATACCCCGAGCAAACACTTCCATAATGTCCTGCCACAGCTGCCCTCTTCCACCTGTTAATAATGTTGCTGTTGTTTACTGCTACTTCCTTTTTCACTGTTACAGTTTCCAGGCTTTCAGGTAATCCACTTTAAGTACACTTCTTTATGGTTCCTTGGAAAACGATGCTGTGGAAAAGGTCTACTTTTATTCAAATGTGCAGTTTTTTAGTCAAATGGTGGAATCTTTAAACCATATTATGTCATTCTAGAGTCCTAAACAGGTAATAAGCTGATACATGAAAATGTTACATCAGCTTTTTTCCCCACCCCTGCTATTACATCTAAATTCCCTGTTAACCAAGAGGAAAAAGCAGACTAAATACAGAGAGAAATACAGGAACAAGGAGTAAACAAAATTGCATTTTACGGGAGTGAGTTCATGATAGCTGTTTAGGTTAATTAATTGCTGCTGTGGTAAACATGGTCAAAAATAATACTAAACAGGTTGTTCGGTTAATGCTGAAGAAGATACAAAGTGTGAGAGAGTGATAATGTCATATATCATGACTAAGCTGAAATGCAGGAGGCATAGTTAGGCAGTGACAGCTGGGAATTTGAAATTTATGATTTGGATATCCAATGACTTTCTGAAGCAGGGGGTTTAGAGTATTTTCTAGTTACTGGCAATGTATGGAGGCAGTAAACCATGTAAGGCAGTTTTTAGGGCAGGCATTCACATAGCATATGCTGAAGTATGTAAGGTGAGAAGTGCATTTTTATAAGTGAAAGAAAATGTTCACAGGGAAATTGGGACACTTATATGCTTCTTTCTCCAAATCAGGTGTCTGATCTTGATCTTTTAGGGCCAAGAGTCACAGTTAACAAAGAGTAGTACCATGAGAAAGCAAAGTCCCATAAAAGTGTTATTGTAATTTAATGCTTTCTACTATATTCATAATTTAGTCTTAGGCAATACCATGATTTATTTATGAGTTGTTTATACAGCACCAGTGTTAAAATTCTAGAAGCTTAGTAACATCTTCCAGCTGATAAAACTGCCCATTTCCTAAATTGGATGCCTTCGAGTCAAAAGAAAGCTTAAATGGTCAGCTGGATAATCTTAAAAAAAATAGCAATTAAAAAAAAAAAACCTCAACAAATACCCTCACATCCTTCCCCCCCCCAGTTAAGTACTCTGATTTTTTTTTTTTTTATTTTTAGAAGTTTTTGTCTTCTGTTTGCAATCTATGCTAAAACATAAAAATCAAGTATGTAAAAATCCCCTTCTTTCAAATTCTGTTTATCCCAATTTTACAACCACGCAGTAGTGATCTTTACTGGAGTCATAAAATCATCAAAGTCAGTTTTATGTTCTAGGATTTGAATTCTGTCATCCAAAACATGCCTAAACAGCTAATAATTTTGTCAGTAATGAATGAATCCTGTTGCACTATTGGTTTTTTTATTGCCTCATGAGTTGAAGTTTTCCCATGCCTTCAATACAGAAAGCGTTTTGTAAACTTTCGTTATTAAATATGAGAGTCAGATTGCGCTACTTTTCTTCACAGGGAGTGCATGTGTCTTGGTTTTGGTGACCTAAGGAGTTTCTCAATGCATAATCCTTTTTTCACTGTGAAGGAAGTTACCACAATTTGTTCCTGAGCAAAGAGCAATGGCAAGGCTTCTCAGTAGAGTGAAGCTAATGAAGATAAACTGCAGTGATTAGAAACATTTTATAAATACAATGATATTGTTATTAATTGGGATGGAGCGTTTATGTATTCAGTTCATTGTGAAGTTTTACTGGGGAGCAAACTTTGGTGGTGTTGATGCTCTCATGTGAAATAGGTGCGGCATTATGTGCTTCTGAAGAATATACCTGCTTTGTGCTGTTTGGGTGTTTGTGCCATTGAACTTTATTTGGAATGCTTTGCCCTCCATTGCACAAAAGTAAATCATAAATTGCGGTGATTCAAACTATACTCTGAGGTTTTTTCATTTTCAAGCGACTGTTCAATTTCTAAATACATTGCCATTGGCATAACATTTAGAACAGTTTAAATGAGGTTGCTTAATGCATTAGAAAGTATTTGTCATGGAATCAGAAATGTTTATGGTGTCATAAAAGCTTTAAGAGAAACACATCAAATAAATTGGTCCACTCTAAAGGCTCACTACAGATTTTAATGTAAGCCCGGGAAATGTCTGATAGCTTTATAATTTGTGTACTTTATAAGCCATGAAATCTGAAGTGAGGAGGTCTTGACTTTCATGCTTTCAGTTTTTGTTCCTTTAGGAAAAATTCAGAGCTTTCTCCTACCAAACCAAACCAACCAACAAAAAAAATAAAAAAAGGAAGCAAGTTTTGAAGGCAGATCTATAAGGAAAGCATAGTGAGGGACTTGGGCCATCTTAAAGTGCCCTGTTTCATAACACATGCTATCGCGAGGAAACACTAACGAAACTGTGTTTGAGTCAGCTGTGATTTTTGGGGAAGCTTTAACTCAGGAAATGAGCATAAGTTGGAAAACACAGTGTATTTACCAGCTTTATGTGTCTCAATATACTTTTCCACTGTGATGCAGCAGTCTGTTCTGCATCTGAGCAGCAAAATGGAGTGAACTCTAATGACAAGAGCTAAGGCTAGCAGCATAAGAATCCTGTTAGGTACAGAAGACAATGAATTATTACTGAGGCATAATGCAACTTTTGTTTAATCTGTGTACTGGTGAAAATGACTGCGTTTGAAAGAAGTCCTTGAGTGACCTGCTTCTTAAAGTAACTCAAAATGGGAGGCTGAGATAAGAGAGTGATGGGATAAGGAATGTAGTGCAGGATTAGTGATTACTGCTTGTGATCTGAAATCAAGTTATGGGGCATCAGAAGTAAGAGAACAGCAAAGGGGAGTAGGACTTTGAGGAGATACTCCCTGAAAATTAAGTAATTAGAATTTTGGATAACCCAGAGAAAATATGTAGATGTGTAGCCTCTTTTCAGTATCATTTGTTTTATGATTAAAAATAATAAAATTCCTTATGCATGTATTGTGGTCCCTATGTTTGCATGGTGGATCATGACAAAGTGACTACTCTGCACTCACACTTAATCTCACTGAATCTGAGGTTACAGGGGTTATAAATGATCTACATCTTCTGATTTTGCTGTTGCAGAATTGCTCCTCTCTGCCACCTGTCTGGCAGGAGAGAAAGGAAGACAAAATGCTACCAAAGTCTGAGGGCAGCTCCACGTCAGCAGCACTAGGATGGGACTTGTTAGCCTGGCTTAATGTCAGTGCAAGAAGCTGGCAGGTGAGTCTTAGGGAGGCACACGAGATCCTGGACTCTCTAGTACGTAGCCACTTCTTCTATGAGAATAAATTGGTTTCTGTCCTTGATAGCTCTTCTCTTGGCAGACCAATACCTCATAAATTAGTCAGCTATTTACTGAAGTAGCATAATGTGCCCAGTGGCTACATAAATCCACACCTTTCCATAACGGGCTTTCTATTAGTGGAGAAGGATTGGTAGAAGAGAGCAGATTGAGACAGAAATATTCATGCAGTGCTTTAGCTGCCTGTGGTTGTGCTGCCGGTAACCACATAGCCATGGCCGTGGGGCTGTGGTTCTGCACACACGCTGTCCACTCACTCCTTCGTCGTGGCGGCTTCCGCAATGCGGGAGGAAGATGCGGCAAGCACCTACCTCTTTCAAAGCCCACATATTTCTTTGATGTGTTTGTTACTCCTCAGGGTTGTTATTTTTTTTTTTTTTTTTTTTTTTTTTCAGGAAGTAGAACAGAGAACGTAATTTGTACTCATGAAGGCTAATTGCAATTTTTCCTCTACAGATCATTTCTTAGAGATCTGTGTGCTCCGAGAATTGCTGCTCGCTATTTTCTGCATTACAGTTACGTTCAATGTCCAGGCAACGAGTGTCAAAATGTACATTCTTTTGGCACTTGCTCTTGTTTGTGTTTGTTCGATAACGTGCACTTGTGTCTCATCTTTATTAATGTTGTCAAGCACTTCAAAGGCATCTGTAATAAAGCTGCATCAACATAAGAGCATGTCAAAAAAGTTGACAATAAAATATCTGCACTTATTAGCCAAGCATTTTATTGATTAAACAGCACAATTTCAATATATGGCAAAATGAAATCAGTTCTAATTATTTCAGTACTTCAAGAGCAACTCCACTAACACCCGAGTCTTTGACTTACCTATAAAATGACAGCAGACTGAGCAATTCAGTTGTGTATTCCAAGAGATTTCTATGGCGCGGGAATGTGTTTGCTAAGTTTGCATTGACTGAGACCCTAACAAAGGAGGGGTGTAAGTGACCCACGTACTTCTGGTGCATAGTTACATGTTCTGCACTGTGTCATTTATTACCTATATTCAGTAGTTGGAATGAGGCTGGCAGGTGATGGTGTAACATACCAGTGCTCCTCAGAAGATCAGCGGCATGTACAAGCTATTTCAATGTCTATTCACTGCCAGACAGATTATTTTAATAAAAGGAATTCAAGAACCCTGTTCTTGACCTCAGATGGTTTATTTTGGGGCCAGTAACTTGAGGTGCTATTGTTATTAAGCATTATAAAATTGGAAAATGGAGATAATTTCAAGTAGCTTTGCAAGCTCCACAGAGAAAATAAAAAATGTGGAGGGGAGCTAATGTTACATTCTTTTGGCAACAACAGAAGGTGTGAAGTAAAGCACACTGAAGTTAGGAGACTTAGTGCACCCTTAAGTGTAATGTAAACAAGGGATCTTCCTAAAATCTGGTCCCTGGTCCTGACTTAAACTTTGTTGAAAGTGCAGGAAGACAAATATTGGAGGAATTCACTGCAGTCCCAATATAAACTCTTTTTTTGTTTTGTTTCTTGATACGTGTATTTCAAGCAGTCCCTAGCATGGCTCTCTCTGCCTCTTTTTCTGGCTGTTTCCGCACTTGCATCAGTTGTCTCTGTTCTGCTCCTTACGTCGTCTGACCATTCCTCATACCGGGTCTTTGCATTTTTAAGTGGTGCCCCTTATGCAAATTTCACTTTGTTAAACTGACCTTTCTGACTTTCCTTGGTTTTTTATCAGTTGCTCATATTTTCCGGCTTTTTTTCCTTGCCTTTGTCTATATCAGTTACTTGGCCCTGTTTGAAAGGGTTTAAACCTTTGCTTTATACATCATATAGTGCTGCAATTTTAAAAATAACCTAATTCTGTAGATTTTTGGACAGTCAGCTTGTAATAAACATGCTATTTAAAGCATATTATCGTTATTCAAACTATGCCAGTTCCCAGATCTCATGGACTTTGTTCTGGTATCTCTTAAGGAGGGGGTGCCAAAACAGCTCTGATTGCATCTGTGAAACAAAAGGTTTTGTGGTGAAATCTGGAAGACCTTGTGCTTTTGAACCTTTTCATGTATGCAGCTTGTATTGGTGTATCTCTGTCTCTTTGGGGCCTCCATCCAAATGCAGTAGCTCCATAGAATTGTGTGTGTGTTTGATGCTCCTGGAAAATGTTGTGTCCTGTACTTTCCATCTATTTATGTAGAATTTTTTTTTTCCTGGGATTAGTAGTATTTTCAATAAATTCAGTACTTGTCAGTCGCTCAGAAAATAAAGTGTAGTGAAAATGACACAAACTAAGTACCTTTGACAGAGTGTTTGTTGCCAGAGACTTTTTATGTGTTGGCTCTCTGATCTTTCAGATGGACTGCTCTCTGGTGTGAGCAGTGTAGCACCTCATGCGTTACTTTGCATGCAGTTTACTGTGTTACTGGGTGACATAATGAAAAGAGGGGGAAATGACCAGAGTTCTTATATGGAGAATTATTTTGTATTTTGTGTCTGTCCAGTTGTTGAATAAGCTTGGAAACTGCACCAAAAGCTGAAGGTTACATATTCATCTTGTAACTTTGATTATGATGATTGTGTGCCACAGAGCCTGGTCAAAAATTGGAGGAGACTGATTGATTCTAAAAATAATCACCAAGACATCTAACTGTCCACATTTGAGGGCCTGTACTAAATGCTTAATCCATTCTTGTGAAATGCATATATAGAAGCTCCTTCTAAAGACAGGAGTAAAGGAACTGCTGGCTGAAAATTGCTGCTAATGTGTTTGAAGACACGTGGTTTACTGCCATCATCTGAAAGCTGAAATGTATTTTTCCTGGAAATCTAGTATTTTTTCCTGTATTTTGTTACGGGTGGGGGTTTTTTGTTTGTTTTGCTTTTGTTTTTTTTTCCCCCATCTCCTTGTTGCTGAGCTATAGCAGCAGAAGTGCCTGTATTCAGCTGCCAATTATGGATTTAATTCAGTTATTTGTTGCTCAGTAATCTGATTCCCATTAGTGCCTAGTTCACTAATTGCTCACTGTACTCTGTCAGTTTATTATGAAAGTAACATTCTGAGTACTCTGAAACCTAATAAAGAAATGGTGGCAGTAATCTGAACAGGTGATGTATAGTGTTTATGAACTGACTTTTTTGTTTCTTTTAATGGGTTAATTTCCGGACTGCTGGACAATCAGCTCAGTTTTCTCTCAAGCAGCATGGATTGAAGAAATCTCTTACCACTTAAAGACAGCTTTCTGTGTTGTGTGGAGTCATTCCGTGTTTGAGAAGGATGTTTTGTTAACAAGCTGTTTGTTGCACAAATAATGGTGCCAATGCTTTTCTCAATGTTCTTGGTGATAATTGAATTCTTGAGTTCAGTTGTTTGCTGAGGAGATGATTTGTCATTTTTAAAAGCCTGGGTATAAGTGTCTGTAGTACTACAGACTTAGAATGCAGTGAGAAGGAATCGTTTTTTTCACATAGCCTAGGTTTAAGCTGACAGAAGGAAAGATCTTGTTTTTGTTGACTTAATTCTCTAATCTTAATCCTTGCAAATAAAGGCATGAAAACATTAGTCCATATAACCCTGTTTCTGAAGGTTAGAGAAATATGCAGCAGGATTCTGTTTCTGTAGCAGGAAGCTGGTATGACTAGACGATCCTTCCAAAGCGTGCATCCACGTATTTTGTGGCCTCTTGAGTTCATGATCCAGCGTTTGTATTTCTGAGCAAAACTAAGTTGAAATTTTCCCCATGTGACTCTGTTTTTGGTCTGCTGCTCAGCTGTCTCCAGTGCAGTGGATGGAAGAACAACTGGATTGCATTTGGAAGACAGAGAGGCATAACACTTGTTTTCATCTTTCTGCTGCAAGTCAGGTATAGAACCAGGTGAACTTCTGTTATGTGGTAGGGGAAGCTGCTATCAAAGTAACATTGCTTGGGTTACAAAGTGACATTCTTCAGCCCAACAGAATGACGGTGGATGCAAAATTCAGTCTGGACCATTGTGTCAGCTGGTGTCAGCTAAATGAAATGGAGCTTGAATGTTGAAAATGTATTTTTTTTGCTGGCATTCAGGTAAAAAACAAGATGTGGGAAAAACCAGCGAGTAAACTCACAAGCTTAAGATGATGAGGATGACACTGGGCTACTATTGCTGCCTGACTGTGAAGCGTGTGCATGTGGAAACAGTCTGCCATTGGGTTCCTCAGCCCTGCATAGGCTATGGGTGGTGGGTGTGATGGTTATAAAGTGCTGCTTATGTCAAGAAGCAAAAACAGACCCTTTTATGAATTGGCTAACTACTCTGCCAAGGGAGTGTCTGTTCACTGAGTTACTAGCTGCTTATTAAAGTATTTTGTGGTACGGTCAGTGAAATACTATGAGATGTTTGTTTTGTTTTTTTGGGGTTTTTTGATTTTTTTTTTTTTTTCGGGAAGGGACATATTGTCACTACTTCCAAATGCCTGTCTGAGGTTATTTGGATAATTTGGGGTTATTCTTTTTCAGTGAAGGCTTTTAAGAATATTTATATCTTTAAGAGAGGCCTCTGTGACAGTGTGAATAGCTACAAATTCAAGTGCTACAGAGAGTGTAAGCTGATGAGTTGTATGCCATACTAATAACCTCACAAAAGACACCCGTTTTCCCAAAAAATATATTTTCCAATAGGAAAGCCACATAAATGGGTGTGGTGTGAGTGAGAAGCATGAAGTTGTTTCAAGAAGAGAATGATCTACCATGAGAGAGTAACTTGGAGGAAAATAGGAGAACAATAAAAATTCCCATTGAAAAAAGTTTTTTCTTTTTTTTTTTGTTTTGTTTCTGTTTTGTTTGGTTTTTGTTTTCTTCTGAACATTATCCAGCACTCAATTTCCCTCCTACATGTTCAGCTTTAAGATGTGTTAATGTCCCTCTCGAAGGAGAATAGGCAGACAGCCGTGTCTCATCACTGTGAAACTTTGTAAGAGATTAATTTAGGGAGTGAATAGAGAAAGAAAACAATTCAAAAGAAATTGTTTTTAAACAGAAGATGCACTTTTATAATAATTTGCATTACTCAAGGGAAAGGAAGCTGTTCAACCTCTAACTGCAGTGACTGGAAGTATGCCTTGTGCAGTACATTGGCAGCTGTAATTCATGGGAGGGAGTGAGGATAAACCCCATGGTATTAATGAATATTCCCAGCAAGGCTTTGTAAAGCACTGGGAGTGAATTCTAAGTTGGGTAATGAAAGCAGACTTGAAGGGAAATTGAACTGATCGTCCTTGCTGATTGCCTTGTTCAGTTTGCATTGCTACTCCATAGCATGCTGTAATGGGGTGCAGCTGTTGTAGTCAAGCCTCCAGACACCCCAGAGAAATACTCCTCCTTGTAAGTGAAATACAAAGAGGTGATTTGAGGAGTGTAGTTATTGCTAATCAGGCCAGTAAAAGCAATGTGAAGAATAGCAGTCCACTTTCCATACAGCACTTGTAGATGACGAAAATGCCATTACTTTACTATTTAGATGCCGATGTTCTTACCTGTTCCTCCCCCCTTACCCCCCCATCTTTATTGTCAGTTTTATGATGCAGGCTTCATTTCTCTTAGGAGGTAATGAATCTGAGCCATTATTGTAAGTGATATTTCAGTCTAATTGGATTTATAACAAAATGGAGCCCATAGACAGAGTTTTGCATAAATAAAACTTTTGCTCTTTCACTTTCCTGTCTACCATCTTGTAGTAATAGTTTCTAAAGCAATTTTATCTAGAGTCTACAGTTAATTGTAATGTGTTTGAGGAGGTGGTCATACAAAAGAAGCAAATAAAGTTTTTCCTGATTGTTATTACTATTGTTAAAAATGCTGAAGTTGTAGATTTCTGGTTATGTGCCCTGCATCTTCATGTATAGAGAAAATAATGGTTTTAAATATCCTTGATTTTCATTAGGGGCTCGTTTTCATGTACAGGTATTCACTACCTGCCACAAAAGTGTCTTCTAAATAAAGAGGGCACTGGAGAATGGAAGATGCTGGAGAATGATGGTCATGTATTGGGAAAGAGGATGCTGGTTACCCATCTAGCTCTTGTTTTGACCAACTTCATTGCTCTTTTAACCTCTGTATTCCTCAGTATCCTCATCTGGAAGTAAATACCTTTTATACTTACATTCCCTTGTATACACAATAGGGTATACAGTTTGCCTCTGTTGGGCTTCTGTTGGCAGATACAACCAAGTTGTGACAACTTTATAAGTTATCTCTGTCACAGTTATTATTTGGGTGCAGTCCTGCAGTCTGCAGCAAATATGAAGACACTTTCTTATTGCTGCAGTTACTCTCTGCTGTCATCGTTGGGTATTACTGCCTTTGTTTACTGATTCTTCTCCAGACAAATCATGCGATAACCTGTTTTTGTTTCATTAGGTCTGAAGAATTTGTACAGGTACCAAGATACAGAATTTGAAAAATAAATTTGCAGCTGTGTTAAACTATAAGAGTTTTAGTACCTGAGGCAAAGCTTGAAAGAATTGATACGTTTCTTTCAGCTGATTCATTTTATATTCTAAGCCTGGAAAGGTGCTTATGTATAGCACATATTCAGGGTTAGCCCTTGCCAGAATAGATTTTAAAAAAACCCTAAAACCCCACCACTGTTTGAACCTGATGGTATGTACAAGTAAGAAGAACACAGCCAAAAATGCCAGATTTAAATGCTGTGTGCAGCTTTCACTGATGTAGTCAGCTTTTTATTTTGCAGGTCAAAATGTAATAGACAAAACATTTTGAGAGGGAGGCTTTTGAAAAAGTTACAAAGTAGCCATGATCTATTTTGTCATAGGCATGTGAATTCCCCTCTTGTGCCTTTGACTTGGTATTGAATATTTATAAAAGTTCATCCACTTTTAATAAAGTAACAATAATTTGTAATCACCTATGCTAACTTCCATGCAATCTTTAAAAAACACTAGTTTTCCTGATACAGCTGCGAATCTAAAATAATCACTATTGAAAATGAGTTTTTTATTTTTCTGTTTTGTTGTTGGAATGTATATATTTTTCTCAGTAACTTTTTCAGTGTATCAAGAACATATATGATATTGTAATGGCTGTGTAGGTATATATGAATTTAATCACTTTTTTCTTCTGTGGTTGGACTTTGTAGCTTTTATACTGAGACTATTTGGATTTGAAACTGTTATTTCTCACTTTACTCAGGAGGCTGGCATACAGAAGTTACTTAAAACCAGGTGTTGTCTGGTTTGCTGGGATCTCTGTATGTGAGAGGCCCTGACTTTTACCTTTAAAGCTTCCACTGACTTCCACTATGGCATCCAAGTTTCACTCTTGGGTGTGGCCTGGACATCACTGAAGTTTGTGACTGAGACAACCAGTTTTTCATGTCACTGACTTGCACATGTGGCTGTTGCTTAAATCAGTGGCTTTTAGATAAAAATTTAATTTTGCTTCCTTCTTACTAAAGCACTTGCTAGTTCTCCTGTAACTGCTTCATGCCAGAAGTTTCAGGCTTTTTTTACGGCCTTTCTCAGTGCTGCTGTAGGTTTGTTTTGAGGAGTAGCTGTACAGCAGGTACCCTCCTTTGTGCCAGGGTTTGCATCCCGTTTCCCTACCTATCCAAGGAGGTACCAGCCATGGATGACTGGTTTGGACAAGTGTGTTAACTGTTTTTCCAGTTTTGTTCTCAACAGAAGAAGGGGGTTTAATTTAAAACAACAGTTGTCCTTTTTCTTTTCCAGCTGCCCTGGAGCATTGTGCTTCTCTAATCTCCAAGTTTTCTCATACTACTGGAAAGTTTACAGTTTTCTTCTTGCTGCAGCTAGCTCCAGCCAGGCTTTGTCTTTCTGTTTTCACTAAGGCCTTGTTTCTGTGCCCTTGAGTCCCTTTGAATTTTCTGATATATCATGAGATTACCCATTTCCCATGCCTGTGTGAACCAGGGAACATCCCTATGCCTATTTGCTCTTTCTTCCCTGTCTGTTCAAGAGCAGCTTTCTTGTTATACAGAGTTCTTTGTTCACTTCTTTAATAGTTTCTTATGTTGTTGAAAATGTGTAATGTGTTTTAAATTTTGAAAAAAAATCAGAAGGCTAGTTAGATTTGGTAATAAAGTAAACCTGTGATGGCAGTAAACCAGTAATGTATTGAGCATTATTTTACTCTTTAAAAGGGAAGAATACCTGATAAAACCTTTTATATCAACCAGTAGAGCCAAAAGACAATATCTTCCTAGTGTGGTGAAGTATAGATTGAGCTACAGACAGTTGTATTGGTTTTATGATTGTCTGATGAGAACATATATTCACTCTCTGAGCAACTGAAAGTACACTTGCACTCAGTAAATTTATACTTAGCATGTCAGAAGCATAAATAGTCTTCTCTGTGTGTCACTATTTAGTCAGCATGAGTATTTCTTTAGGACTTCAAGCTGAAAAAAAAAAAAAAAGTAGGTCTGATCTGTTAAAAGAACTGTGAATGTTTTAGTTTTAAATTGCGTGTGTTTTTCAGTGGTTACAGGATGTTACTACCCCTTTGTCCCCAGTAGGATGCTACTCAGCTGACATGAGCTTCCACAGAACCACGTGAAAACAGATGCAACTGCAGTAATTTTTCAGTGACTTGTTTCGCCTGGTTGTGCTCTCAGGTTTTTTATGTATATATACACAAGTATGTATATAGAATGCCTAGCTGTACTTCCCTGCAATTAGGTTTTTGCATTCAGTGTGGTCATGAGCAGTAAAACTGTGTGGAGAGAGAAGGAAAGCATAAACACAATTAGGTTAAATATAACCAAATGAGCTAACGGCATTTCTGTTTCTTAAAAATTACAGGTAGACACCAGTTGCACACATGTAATATTGGTGTGTTTTATATATATATATATATATAAACAAATCAAAGAGGCCCTAATCAAAAACATCCAATCCCCCCAAAAAATTAGTATTGAAATATCACCTTTCATTTAAAAAATAAAAGCCCCGTCAGGTTTTTCTGTTTCTTTGTTTGCTAAAGATACTCAAATGCTCCAAATTAGCACAGAAACATTAGGTGATTTCATGAAACTGGTGCAGTAAGAAGTGTCCACAAACATTTTGGGAGAGAAAGAGATTTGTAAGTTTTATGGTGCATCCTTGAGATCAGACTCACCCAAGAGACAGTCCTTTTCCTGGAGAATCTCCTAAAGGACCATGAAAACAAATATGTGGTAGTTGTAAGGCTTTTTACCATCCCCAGTTCACATCTGGAACCAATAATCTATAATATAGGGGCAAACCCAGAAACAATGAAAGAAAGCTCCAACCTGAGATACTCTCCTGGGAGGCAATTTTGAGTTTGGAACATACTCAGAGAAGTGCTTGGCAGAGGAACTAAAGACCATTGAAAGAAGTTTTATGTTGTGTCTCTTGAAACAGAAATAAATTTAATGTACTTAAATTATCCCTTCCGTCCTCAGGGTCTATATCACTATGTAATTCTTTTCTTTCTTTTTTTTTTTTCCCCCCCTCCCTGTTGTGGATTTCCAGAGATTCCAACTAGGTATATGAAATTCATTCTTGTACAATACTGGTTCACATACTTGGACTGATAGAAATATAGAGCATACTAAGTCAACAAGCCTTTTTCTTAAGGGATTATAAAAACTGGAGAAGTGGGTGTAAAGGACAATTATGCAGACGTTTTTACTTTGAGAGAATTTGAAAAAGTTGTTAAAATGCTTTGTCATATTTTGGTTAGTTTTGTCAGGTCATTCACACAAACTCTTCAGTCTCTGTACTTAAATGAGAAGAGCTTTGATTTCTGTAGAAGGTAGAGTATTTTCAGAACAGAAGGTAGGCAGATCTCAAGGTCCTTAGTACAATGTGTATAATACATGGGTGGAATTACAGCCAGCAGCCACACAGGACTGTGGAGTGGGAGTGTTGGAACAGCAGCTTTGCCAATCACAACTTCAGCTGGAATACTGTTAATTCTGCTGTGGCAAGGAGTCAGTGCAGTCTGATATTTGAATCAATTGCTACAAGATATTAAATGTTCGCATACTGAGAAAATTACTTCCACTGAAATTGAAACAGATTTCTCCTATTGCATTTGAACCCTTGGCAACCTGAAAAAAGGGCCGAGCAGAAGTTAAACCTTGAGATATCTTTCTTACAGTACAGACAATAATAGTAAGGCATCTGATAATGAAGGGAAGAGAAAGAATATCCTCTAGAGGAGGTCTTCTAGCAGTGTGTGCACTGCCAGTGGTTTGCAAGACATTTTACAATGCTCTGTGAATGCTTGGACGGCCAAGTGTATTGTCATTCTCCAGAGATCAGTGTATTAGTTGTTATGGTGCTAGTGGGGGTACCTACCAAAAATATTGGAACTGCCTCTCTTAATATCCCTGCTTTTAGACTTAATGCTTCAGAAGTTTTTATATTGAAAAGGAGGAAAAAATTGTTACAAATTGATTTAAAAGACTGATTCTAGCCTCCTTTATGAAATATCCTTAAGAGTTATATTTTGCCATTGTGATTAGAGCTTACGGCAAGATCAAACTCTTCCCTTTTTAGTCTCACATGTTGGTAAAAGGGTCCTTGACATTGAACAGGCAGAGGTGAAAGGCAGATGGAGAAATAGAGGCAGAGATCCACATTTATGCAGGTGAACAGAGCACAGGAGACATGCATTTGTATCATCAGTGGGTTTTTTTCAAGAAGGTAAGTGATATTCTTCCTAACAGTGAGTGAGAAAGCATTTCCAAATGAATGTATGTTTTCAGATTAATACCTTTATTATGATATTGATGAACCTAAACTTAGTTAATTGATTTGTGGAAAGTGACAGGAGTAAGAACCACTTGTTTTACATTGTGTTTTCTTTCTTGGTTTGGTTTTTAAGGACTGTCCAGCAGTATTGCCAATACTCTTAGTTCTGTATTATCATAAGATGACAAGAATGTTTTTAGGCAACCATGTAAATAGCAAAGTAATGTCTCCTTTATGCATGTACAGTGTACTGAAATGTCATGATACTTAATTTCTAAGGCTGTCCCAAGTATGAAAATGTCTGTATGCCAGAAATTCAGAACAGTAATATTCTCGTCATACTCTGATTGTAGCCAGAACGTGAGAGATGAAAGATTTTCAGGTAAATGACAAGATAGCCAAGAACTGGGCCAGTTCTGATAAGTACGACCATTTCTCATCATGGCAGTCTGATGTCCCCAGCTTCAAGAAGTGGATCAGAATTGCACAAATAGACAGAATATTTATTTACAAGTGTTGGGCTTCTCCTTCACTGTTGATTTTAAAGCCATCATTGAAAAGATCCATCGTTGCTTTTCTCCGGCTCTGACTGTTCTTTCTTTTTGATTTTACAAAAGTGGTGACAAGCCACTTGTAGTGAATGACCCTTGACTCTGTAAAGATTTTTGGGTATGTAGGTAAATAATTTGGGGCATGTTGGTTTTCTAGAAGTAGGAGTTTTATTGGTCAAAGCAAGTATGTTTGAGAGATGATGTTTTTTTGTAGACTAGTATGACTAGGGCAGGTTTCACTGAGTTGGCAGTCCAAAGTCCTGCCTCATTGTTCCATTCTGAGCTGTCAAGCCACCAGTGTGGCTTCTTAGTTTGTCTCAATATTTTTCTACTCTATCAGTGCCTTGGTATTTTGATTTTGTGAGGTCTAAATGTTTCTCAGAAAGAAGTTTTCCAGGAAACAAGAAGGACCCTTTGTTGAACCTAACAGATGAAATTTGGGCAGTTCTATCTGATAATATCTTTTAGAACACCATTAATCTTTCAAATTCTAACCTTTGTATGACAGAAAAATGCAACATTAGGCATAAAGTAACATGTGAGCAATTACACTTGGCAGCCTTAGCACCTGTCTTTGGCCACAGTCATATACAAATGTAAAGAGCCTCAGATTTTTTATTCTTAGATATCCAGTTAGACTAGAGACAGGCTAAAACTTGTCTGCCCTTAAGATGGTAATGGTTCAGATAAAGACTGGAAAAAGCCAGCTGAAGGAAAAAAAATGAAAGAGCAGCAAACTCCCTCTCTATTCCTTGTTCTTCAAATACACTTCTAAAAGAAAATCGGTTTCTTAGCCTTTTGTGGCTTTGAAATTTGAAATTCCAGAGGCAATAGTGTGTTTGGATACTTCTGTAGGAGAAAACAAAGGAAGACTTGTCCAGTGGCTAGAATTTTTTTCTCTTTAATAATTTGGTAATTGCTCTGAGTCTAAATGGGTGGGAAGCTCAGGACTGGGGGATGAACTGCAAAACATATATAGAAATGCAAAGCTCTTTGAACAAGACATGGGTTAGGTGGGGTTGGGAGAGTTTACTTGTTTTTTTTGTAAGTTTGGTGTGCTTTGGGGTTTTGTGGAGGTTTTGGGGCTGTTTGTTTTTTGAGATTGATCCCCAAAGCTAGACTTTATAATTATTAGTATTCAGAGCTGTGGTAGCAGTACTTAAAGGGTTGGTCGAGTCCTACTGATTTAAGAGTTGTGCAGTTTCACAGGCTTTGTCTCTGTCAAGAAAATGAAATGGGTATGGAAAAGTAATAAACATGCAAGTTGAATAAATAACACACAGCAGCAAATGTCGTACGAGTTACAAGATAATGTCTTTTTGTATGTCTTATGAAGCTAGGTTAGGCCACAGACCTCTTATCTCTCTCCTGGGGATAAAGAAAGAGTGACATTGGTTCCCTTTATACTGAATTTGTCTGTCTTCAGAATCCATTGTCACTTGGTATTACTGTTGGTGTGATACTACTGTATACTGAAGAATTTCCTTTTGACTGGAAAAGATCTTGCTTGTTAATGGAAAATGTAAGGTCTTTAAGTTGTCCAAGACACATAGGTCTTTTCTTGGCTGGCTGCACTCAGAACTGGGGATATGATAAAGGGGATCTAACGTATTGGTGCCCATTGCACTTGCCATAGCAGGGTAATACATACCAGGCATAGCAGATTTGCCTTCATGGTGTTTTAAAAGCATATTAGTGTAACTACTGGTTTTCCCAATACTTGGTGCTCTCAGTTCTTTTTAGATACCAGATTCACCATGGACTTAAATAATTGCCACACATAGAAATTATAATCCTCCTTTTTCTTGCCCTCTTTCCCTGTATCTTTTCTTTCCTCCCCCCTCATTTTTGAAGCAAACAAGGAAATTAAGTACCAAAACTCCATTAGTGCAACATTGCAGTTGAGAGTGAAACTGTCAGGGTGGCTGCTTATGGTTCCCACAATGATCATAACTAGGCTAAATTGCATAAAACACAGAATATAGCACTACAGAATATTCCTTATAACACATTATGTATGCTGTGGGAGTCATCACTTTGAAAATCTTGACTTCTGTGTTTTTAAAATCTCTTTTGAAATGTAACATGAATGTATTTTTTTTTCCTTTTGCATGCAAATTTTTTTCTGTGCCCACTGGTGATAAAAATCAGGTCATGAATGCCATACTGCTATCCCTGTGAAAACTGCATAGCAACCTTCTCCTTCATTTAGTGGAAACTGATAGAAGGAGAAATAAATAACTGTATGCAGTGAAATGAAAAGGCTGAAACAGTGAGCTCCATTACAGCCACATTGCATCTCAGCACATTCCAAATGATCTCTGATAAATGTTTTTAGATAAACAGATTGAAATATTACTTTCTTGGCTTAGAGACACATGTAAAGGAATACTTAAATTACATTTCTATTCTGCTGACTTGTAAGCGTTGTGCCATTTTGCAATCTAGCAAACCTTTGGTTTCTGTAGTGCCATACAATTAACAGTTCCTGTGCCAAGGCTACACCCTGTAGGTGTCAGGAATGTTGTTAAAACCATGAACTGAGCAGAAATAAACTTGCAATGCTTGTTGAAGCACAGCAAGTCTTGCTCTGTTCACTAGTCTAGTGTGGGACTCCTGAGCTGCAAGGCACCTCCTTTTAGCCTGCTTTCAGTCTCATCCTTCTTGTATCCTGTTTGATTTGGTTCTCATGTTTGAATGTTTTAGCTGTCACACAAATGAAGACTTTCACATGTAATTTACAGGACCAGCAAAATTGATCTGAGACTGGTGATGCCGAGGTCTGATTATTTCTGCTCAGTTGAAGAGATAGTAATGCTGACACTGAAAATGAAACTGTAATTTTTCAGGTTTTCTACCATCCTCCTCCTCTTATGACTCTCATTTAAATTAAGAGGAGTTTGTATAGAGCAGCAGGATAGTTTGTAATCAACAGCAGGGTATTGCATTTACAATGATTTTGTTTAATTTACTGTAATTGGAGTTCAAGTGCAGAAATTCTGGTTAGTTGTTATTATAATAAGAAACTGGAATTTCATAAGGGTTTGTGATATTCTGGTGTCCAGCTGCCCTGGAAGGTTAATGAATGTTTGAGTTATTCTATATTTATTACTATTCTTTAGTCTATATTCTGATTAACAGAATGTTTTAATAGGACTTTTACAGTTTTAGCAGAGGTTTGGTTTTGTCCCTAAATGTACCTACTGCATTCTTTTACCATTTTGGCTGGTGAATTTGTTTCCTGTATTATGGTAACTCCTGTCAAAATGTGAAGGATGCTGGATAAACCCAGATTAAAAACTATTTCCCTCATCAGACGGGGTGCAATCTGTTTCATTTGGTAATTCTAGTTAAAATGGCAAATCAGAGTTTAAAAGCAACTACAGCTTTGTATGGCTTTGCAGCTGCTGATATTGGTGTTGGAAGGTGTACTGTGAGACAATAGATCTGGCAGCCACAGCTTCAAGGAGCCTTGTTTATAGATCAGGATGATGCTTACTGTTAATAAATCCAACTGCTTTTGTGTCCATATGCTAGCATGGAGGTCTTAAATTTTACCTTTGTTTTCCATGAGCTGGCTGTCTAACTCAACAGCTTTCAGGAGAACCAAGATTCACAAGAGGGGTAGAAAGAAGAGAGAAATGTTGTTCTGTGGGGTTTTATCCATTGAATTCTCTGATACAAGAAGTATCCCTTAGATGTAGCAATGAGGTCATAGGCTTGGGGTGGGTTCAGATCTCCATGCACACAGGATTTTCTGAGGATCAGGGCTTTGCTGGCACAATTCTCAACTCAGCTCATACCTGGCTTTTCTGGTGGTGCTGTTGGACGTTGGGCTGCATGGTGTAGGTATAGGAGTGGCTGGTGGCCTTGTGATTGGTCCTTCCTAAATGATGGAAATTTTCTAAAGATAAGTTACTTTGATATTTAGAGGACAACTTATACAGTGCCTACAAGTTCTCTGACTCATGGCAGCTATGGATCTAATTCCAGCACTGAACTTACTGCTAGATAGTTTATTTTCTGAGGTATGCAATAATTTCATTAACTTTCTTTCCTGTTGAGCTTCTAGAGATAGAAAACGAAACTTGTCTGATTATTATGTATATGTAGTACATTCATTAAAAAAACTTCAGTCTAGTTAGTCCTGATCAGCATAAAGAAACCCAGTGGACATTCTGGAAGTGTGAATTTTGAGGAGAAGAGAGAGAACATTTCTAAGAGATACAACTATTTTAATTGAATTATTTTGGTAAATAGATAAAATAGGGCAGCTGAAGTTAATAGCAAATATATTTTGTTATAAAATTAGTTTTTCAAGTCCTCTCTTCAGTTAGTTTTAAGATGTTGCTATAGCTTTTATACTGTCAGGGGATTACTCATTTAGTCACAAAGATATTTCTTACGGTAACAAAAGTTTTGGTATTTTAGACTGCTTTTCATTCCATAGTGGAGTGAAAATTTTCACTCAGTCATACGGATTTATTTGGAAGTCTTGCATAACTGAAAGTTCAGTGATTCTCTAGCAGAGTTGCTGGTATGTGATTATTTACACTTGCTTCTGGTGGTATCTGTAAAACTTGGAATATTGGTAAGCTTGCTTATAGTCAACACCTGTATATAGCAAGTCCCTGGATGTTTTAAATATATTTTGAAACACAGTATATTTACTGGGGATTAGGGGTAAGGCGAGAGAGTGTTCGATTTTTTTTTTTTAAATTTAAAATTAATGCTTATAAACCAAATTTCATAATTAGGTGACTTTGAAATATTGTAGCACTTCTAATATTGTTTCTGGAATAGTTACTTTGCTTTATTCTTCTGTGTGAAACTACAGTTCTCTTTCCCTTTTCTCAGTGTTTCAAATTGTACAGCAGATAGAGGCTTTTAATCAGCATTTGATCAAAAGATCTGTTTTGCTGTAGAGTCTGTCAGAAATTAAGCAAAACATACAATAAGCTACTTCTGTTGTCTTTTGTGGAAAGTTCTCAGGCACTTTTCTTCAATATCAGAAGAAAAAGGTGTAAATTCTTTCCATGGCACTTTGACATGTTACAATAAAACATGTAAAGGATAAGGTCTTTTTTGTTAGGAAGGGTGGTTTGCAAGAAGGATGGCAGTTCCTCAGAACTGGGCTTACAGTGACAGGAGTGGTTATTGACTTGCCCTTTCTCATAGTTGTGTCGTGTTTCATCAGCCTTGGAAAATCTTAAAGGTATCAAAATAAATCCTGAGGCTCAAATAGCATAGTATTAGATATGAAGAAGTAATTAACCAAACAGACTTTGTGTCTTACACAATGTGGTGCTTTCAGTTCTTGAAGGCAAAAGTCAGCCTAGACACAAAAATATGGTTAAATAGGTAAAAAAATTTTAATTCTCAGATGGACTTTTTAAAATGTTTAGAGGGAGGGGAAAAAAAAGCCACTGGATTTGGTGGTTGAATGTCACTCAGATATACATAAGCAGCCAATATGAAATTTTAGTTAAAGAATTTAGGGTAACTGACGTTCCCAAAGTGCGCATTAAATTCTGAAAAGTTAGAGGCATCTTCTTGAATTTTTATGAAAGCCTTTTATTTTTTCAAAAGCTTTTAAATGAAGGTTCCATTTAAAAGTCTCATTTAAGGGCCAGACTGGGACACAAGCCTGGAAATACGTCTTTACTTAAAAGAATGTGTAGCATAGAGCTGTCTCTAATATAGATCAATTTATCATAGTCAGTAAAGTCCTACCACCTCCATTTTTCTTCTTCAAAATTTATACAATACATTCTGCTCTGCTATTTTGGTGTTGTGCTTGATAATCATATTTTTGCTTACTCTCTGATACTGAGCACAGAAATACAAAAAATGTGACGATACGGCCATTCTGCAATGGAAATCAAATGTATTGCGGGCTGTGGAGCTTTGGTCCCACACCTCTCTTCTGTAATTTAAATCTTGGTATTTTTAGATCATTGATGTAGTTAGTGGTTGCTGGTGCCAAGTAAGACAGATTGTTTCACAGCAGGTAAACACAATTTTTGATATTATAGAAGTTTTCTTAAAATCATATTTGAACTTGTGGAGACTTCAATCTGTATAACAAGATTTAAAGTACTGAAAACCTCACTGTTTTTCTGATTGTTGTTTGAATGTCCTTTTGGATTAAATATATATATATTTCTACTTTAAATTTAATAGCACATTTCCTTGGAGACATTGGCTTGAATATTTGATTTCTTCTGTGTATTCAGTGCTCTTTTATTAGCTCGTGTGTCATGAAGCTTTCTGGCTGGGTGTATGCAGGGTGGCCAATTACATTTTTAACAAAACTGCTAAGCTCTCTCTCATAAATATGTCATAATTTCTTCCCTGAAAAACACAATCAGACATTGAAACACTTCTTCTGCCTTTCCTTTTGTTCACAGTATCACAGGGAGCCTGGAATTGCCCACTGGAAAAGGCAAACATTATGTAGAAACCACAGGGTTTCTGGCAAGATCTTTTCAAGCCAAAGCTGCAAATCTGTGAACTGGCATTGCCCGTTCTGTAAACTTGAGCTTCTGCCTTTTCTCTCTTGACTATTGTAACTGTATCTGAAGAGAATTTCAACCTCTCACTGGCCATTAGGGTGACAGTATAAATACCTGAGCAGTATTTTAGAGTTGAATGTTTTTGTTTGTTTCTTCAGCAATTGATTGCAATGTGTAGCATATTGTACTGGTGCTGCTGAGGAGGAAATGGGATGTTTATCAATACATGTTTTAAGACTTTTAAGATAGAGGAAGAGTCTCTATTTTTAGAGATGGCAAGGGACTTGAGGAAAGATTAGCCTTGATTTGTTTGTTATTTCTACAAGTGTGCTTAAGTTGAGAGTATTTGGCACTTCAGTGCTTGAAACACTGTGCTGAAACAAGCAGTGGTTTCATTGGCTTTTGTAACATGCATGTAATCATTAGGCATTTTGACTTCTAACTTATAATTGATGATTTTCCTAATTTTCTTTTGAAACCATGGCAATATAGAGTATTGAATAAAACCCATAACATGCGTAAGGCTTCTTTTTGTAATATGTGATATTTATTACTTAACTGCATTGCCTGAGACCAGAGAACATTTCTGTCAACAAAATGGGATTAATGTATTTTCATAAAGTACAAATATGTGTATATTCAAATGTAAAGATATATAGATTAATACAGAAAATATACATATTTATAGAGATATTTATATCTATTATATGTCTTTATAGTTTCTTCATAGTATTAGGACAGAAAGATAATGAAAGATAATGCCTTAATTTTCTCTTTCTGCAGAAGGTCTTCAGAGAGAAAAAGAAGATGTGGATCTGATGTGAAAATATAGTCATTCTTAGGAGAGACAAAGTTAAAAATGGGTCATCTCCAGACTTGATTGAAAACTGTGAAAATCTTGTCTATACATATTTTAAAATTATAGGCAGAAGAGCAATGTATAGCAAAATAAGTGTACTTGATGAGACTTTGCCTATGTAAGCTGTTCTCTCTGGATATTGCTCTCCTGATTCTACAATCATAGAAATTTTAGGAATATTCCGTTATTCATAAATTAATAAAATGGTATATTAAAAAGCATAAAATCATCTTGTACTGGGAACTCTCAGAGGGTCTATCTAGCCTTTATTTGCTTTGATAGAGGAGACTGTGTTGGAATACGAGCTTAGAAAACTTACTCTGCATTAAAACAAGCTTGATATGAATTCTCTTTGAATATGGAGAGTATAATTGCACTGTTTCTGAGCAGCAGAGTGTGTGTGGAGAATGTCTCATACTGTATGATGGCAGTTTTTTGGTTTTGTTTAACCTTTACAGGTTTTGTGTTCTTTTTTCTGGAATGAAGAATTTTACTTCTGCTGCAGGCTGATTTTGTTTCAGAAAATGGTATTAGGACAAACAGGAATAGCTACTATGTTTAATTCCAGCAATCGAAAGAGGGTTTTGGAGGGGAATAATGTGTTTTTTTTTCTTTCAGTTCTTATATGAAAGCTTTTTGCTGTTTTGCAGTCAGTGTTTGTCTGCTAAGGCAATTCTGGTTGTTAAGCTCAGGTCTGTTTCATCAGCGTAATGCTGCTTTGCTCTTAGCAATTATTTTCTTTCAGGATTTGCCAATTAAGCTTGTGCTAGTGAAAATGCACCTAATTTGTCAAGAAATGGCAGGATGAAATATAGGGGCTATTATAAAAATTGGGAAAGAAAAAAATCAGGGCAAGCTTATGTGAGAGTCAGTGATGGTTCCTGCTGCATTTCATTCCAGTTATACCTCCATCCACGGGTGATATTGGAAGAAGTGTAAAGTGGTCATAATTTATGGGCCATCCATTTCCTGAGTGTTATGTATTTTGAAATACTGTGCTAGCAGTGTACTAAATTGTTTTCTTTATTTTGTTTAGGGATGTTGTGGAGGTTTTTTTTTTTATATCCTTGAACTCAGCTGGTTTGTGTTTGGTTATTAGTGAGTGATGAGAGATGGCTTAGCTGGGCGCTCGTTTATTACCCTAGCCATGTTGATGAGACTGAATTCTTCAAAGGCATATATGCTCTAAATGCAGATGTGTGCTGCTTGGGTTTTCTAGTTAAGTCCTTAAGCTTTAGGAGGAACTGAGTTAAGAAGTAAGTTGACCTTGTAGTTCCTGTGATGTGTAAAGCAAAATGGACTTAATCCATAGTTACTTGTGAGAATAGAAATGGCAAAGAGAGCACCTCAAAGGAAGAAAGAGTAGGGGTAGCTTGAATTAGAGAAACAAAAAATGTTTAAAGAACTTCTACATTGAGACTCAATTATATGTGTATATTCTATTCAAGTTAAATGTAATGTGAGCTATGCATTCTCCCATATTTCATTGTGCATTGCAGTGTATCATGACAGAACACAACTTGAATTATCTCAGCCTATGCTGGGTATCTGTAGCCCCACCCGTTCCATCTGTGATGACTCCCAGACCCTGTGGTAGCTCTGATTGCCCTCAGCGCTGCTGAGACCCCTCTGTGGGGAACCCAGGCTCATTTATGCTGTGCTGTTGATCAGTGTTTCTTATTGAAATGATAGTATTCCTTCTGGGGTGTCCTTGTGTTATCCGCTGTCTTCAAACTGGCTTTAGTGTTTGTGGAAAGGGAGCTCCTCCAGTGCATTCAGCACTGCGTGTTGATGGGTGGAGGAACATCTGTGTCCAGAGTGCAGTCCTGGTGAGATGTGAGGAAACACTGCAGCAGACTGTCATGGATAAAAAAACAGATTAGATGTAGATGGTAATGGTGATAGTGTAGACCTGTTTAACTGGCAATTAAAAGGAATGGGCTTCTTTAAACCTGACAACAAATAATGAGGTGATGTACAGTTATTTCCCACAGGAAGACAAAACTGTTGAGAAATCAAGAAAGCGAATTAATCTAAAGAACAACTATTGGCACAATAAGAAAAATGTACAAAAGTGTTTGATGTGTACAATAGGATAACGGAGATGATGTCCTGTCAAGGCAGTGAGATCATTGAGCATCCTTACCGTAAGATTACTAAAACATTCTCCCTAGAACCCCTCTAACTGTAAAATAAAGCTATCGGTCTCTAAAGATGACTTTGTGATATAATTATCTTTGGTAGCTGAGAAATAGATCTGATTATCTGAGAATATGAGTTTCAGTCCCTCTTTCCATTTGAATTGTGTATTTTCTGATGTTGGCTGTTGTTTTCATTCCAGAATTTAAGGAAAATGACTTTTGTGTATTTCATGGAGTCTTGTGTGCATTGAAAGGATGGCTGGGAACCTCTCTGTCCCTGTATTTGAGTCACAAGTACTGTGCTGTTTTCCACCACCTAACAGTGAGACCAGTTCATTTAATGACTTTTATTTGAGGGAAATTTGTCAGGTTTTGTCTGGGAATGAGATGCAATTTGGCATAAGTGTTTGAAATACATGAGGCAGTGTTGAAGGCTGGGCTAAAGGAAGCAACTCATTCTAGTGGTGCTGATTTGTACATCTGATTAGCTTGTTAAAAGTTTGGGTGTTACTTGGTTCCTACTGAACTTGGGTGATTGACATTTATTAGCCAGATCACTCAAAACCTCATATCCTTTCATGCTGATCCTGGAAGACTTCAAATGATCATTGTGACAGATAAAAGAACACTTTTTTCCCCCCAAGCCTTTTCTTAAGTATTAAACTAAAGCAGACTCTCCCTATAGGCCATCTGTATTTATTTTCCTGGGTAAAGCTTCTAACTTTGCAGAAATATAACAAGCTGGAGGGAACATCATTTTCACTTGGCTGAAGATGGTGACATTGACATGAGGTCATCTGATAGAGGATTAAAACAGAAAAATATTGGTGGCATTCTGTTAGGAACAAGCGGATCCATTTGAAAAGAGGAATCAGGAGTAAACACAAAAAGTTGATTTGCTGCTATGTTTTTTTTTAATTTGGTTGTTAAACTGTTCTTGTTCTTGCTGTGATTTGTAAATACTGAGTTTCATGTGCAGACTGGGAGGAGAGCCAGTGTTATCCCAAGATAGCATGGATGATGCTCCATATCATCTAGTTGCCTCTTTTCAAAGACAGCTGATTGTTGCATAGGATCATCTAGTCCTATATATTTCATTCTGACCTGTTTTCATCAAATTTGACCACCATTGCCACTTGTTGTTGTTTGCTGGTCTGATTAAGGTCCGTCAGTGGCCACTGTGCTGTTGCTTGTATGCAGATGCTCCTGTGTCTTCTGACAGTCTCTCTTAAAGTGCCATCAGTAAATGAGTCTAAATAACCTTTTACTTGCAAAAGTCTGTGGCACATAGGAGCAGAAAATGTAGGTAATTGCTATCTATGATGATGAAGAGGGGACAAAATGAAGACAAGAGGAGACTGGAAAGAAGATGTCAAAGATACTTTTTCCACTTGTGGGCTTATGGGATTCCACGTATTTCACAACCTTATTTTTATTCTATTTACAAGGGTGTTTTTTTTTTTTTCATACTAAAGCATTTTGATGTGAGACCTGGTATGGATTACTATCCTGCTATGCTAATACACTGCAGGAGATTTGGTTTCCAAGTGCATTTGTGTATTTCTTTGGGAAATGTGGGAAAAGAGTAAGAAGGAGCACACAGTCCCACCTGTCTCATGTGTAAAGATTTTCTTTGAAGCCACCATATAGAGAGTTGAAACTTTTGTTTTCAGTGTGAAACCGGAGATTCTCTTAGATTTGCTTGATGGTAGAAACTAGGATATTTAAGCAAACGTCAAATAACAGGAAATTTATGCCTTGGGCCATGAGAGTTTCGCAACATTGAGGATTCTGTCTCCTGATAACCTTAAGATGATATCACAGTCTGTTTCCAGGAGTCTGATGAGTGAGTTAGCAGTGAGTCAAACCTATCTTGTATGAATAAGGTATATATTGCATAGTGGAAATCATGACTGACAACTCTACTTCCGGCTCATGGGATCGTACCTGCAAACCATTCATGAGAGCGGAGTATCACTATGGGATTAGAAGTACCCATTTATGTTGAAATCATTTTTACCTCTATGCTTAGCAGATATGTTTGAAGAAAAACCCTTGGATTGTGCCCTGTCAGGCCTCAGTCCTGCCTGCTGTTGCCTGCTCTCAGTTAAGATAATGCTATTTGGCCTTAAAGCCTGGTCATCACCTTTTTGAGAGAGGACATGTCGATACTGGGAGCATGATGCTCTTGGAATGCTTGCTTCAGCATGTGATACCTATGAGACCATCAAAACATTTAATGCATGGCTTGCTCACCTCTAGTGGGCTCTGAGGGTTTTGTCAGTTGTCTCCCTTTAATTTCAGTTGATAGTCAGCTCTCAGATGCTCATTGTACAGGGCTTTCTAACACCTTTGTGTGTTTTTCTGTTCTTCTCTTTTTTGACAGCTCTTCTTCTGGGTATAGTTTTCAAACTCTTGCATTAAATTGACTGTATTCTTTCCCACAGGCTTTTCTTGGAATCTGCGTGGTATGTGTTGTATGAACGTATGTGACCATACACGCCTCCTTCCATCCCTTTCTCTTCGAGCACTGACTATAGTTGCTTGAGCTCAGTAGTACTTTCAGCTTCTAAAATGAAAATCCTGTTAAAAAGAAATCGATTTATGAAAAAAGCCAGCATTTCCATCCCACAGTGTATGCTGAGCAGCTGGTGCTCATAAATTCTGTACAAACAGATTATATTTCCATTAATGTGGACTTACCAATGAGTTGGTGGGCCCCTGTATTTACTGTTGCATTGCCGTGTGCAATACTCAAGTTGCTTTAAGGAATTAGGGGCTGAAATTTTGCCACAAGCTCCTGTAGACCTCTTCTAAGATCCCAGCACCCCTATGGAATTTTGCTCACTTGCAAACCAAGAAGGTAGTTTTTGCCTAGCAACAGGCTTTGTGGTTTCTACCTGGGGATCAAAAACAGTAGTGCATTTGTTCAGCCTTTTGCGTCACTTCAGTACTGAAGGTTTTGACAGTCAAATCATCACTGACATTTCTGTTGATGTGCAAGGAAAGGAGTAATCCAGTATGTTTTTCCATAGCAGTAGTGTCACTGCAGCACTGACAACAGTAGAAAGTGCATTCATCACTGAATAACCAGATATTCTGGAAACATAAAAGAAGCAGAGACATATTTTCAGTAAAAGTACCTCACTTTTAATGGCTATTTTATGTCTGATTCCTTTTTGCTATTTATACTCTCCCTGAAATATTTTATGGAAACCTGAGTCCCTTTGAAAACCCACCCAAACAACCAGAAGTGTGTTTTACGTATTGTAGTATGTAAATGATTAGTCATCACTTGTAAATTGCCTAATGGAGGAGGAGGAAATCTATATTGAGGGAAGGTGGAGAGCTCAGTTTGACTGCTGTATGTCTCACTTCTTGCCTTCTTTTTTATTTCCCAGAAGATAATAATGAGGGATTTCTTTAAAAAAATCATCTTAAGAGACCTTGTCATTGCAGGTTTGAGAACGGTAGCTGCATCTTGTAAGGTTGTTTTCCACTTGCTTATGCTTTCTTGGGAAATTTATGGATGGCTTTTATTGTTTTAGTTTAAGATTCTATGGTCTTCTTGCACATTGCCAATGAAAAATGGTGTTGGCTTCAGAGATCTTAAGTGTAACAATATGAGCAAGTCATTTTATGAAGAAATATGTATTTGGTAAAGTATGATAAGATGATGTGGCACAAGACCAAGTCTTGGCAGATCTCTTCGCTTGCTGTGTATGATAGCTTTGTTTGGTTGCTTTGTTGTTTGGTTTTTGTTTTGCTTTGTTTGTTTGTCTTATGGATAATTAATTCACAATACATGGTCACACCAAAGAATCCTGAAAGAAGTTTTGGGGGCTTTTTTGTGTCCTGATTCTGTTGTTTTGGAGGGTTTTGACTGGAATTGGTCTGTTCCCTGGCTGGTTATTTTCCAGGTGAAACTTTAATGCACCGTACTTCCTTGGGATTTTTGGTTTGTGATTGGCTTTGACTGATTCCCTACTCCCTCCTCTGTATTTTGGAATTGTGAGGGAAACAGTTAATAGAAGATGATTATGAGGAAAGGATTTCCAGTCAGTGGTTTATTCACTCTTTGCTCTCTGAGTATTGTCTCCATGGAATACTTTTGCGTGTGCTTGAGTTCCTAGGCATGGTTTTCCGTGTTGTGCCTCAATTCCCATTGTGATCCTATGTTTGTAATGAAAAAGTCCTGCAAGAAATATCAAAAAGCTAGTGGGAAGACTTACTTTGTATTACTCTGTGGAAATTAAGTGGTTTGAGGAAAAGAAATATTGTGATGTGTACAAATTTGCAGGATGGCAGTGGTAGTTTACAGAGCTGCCTGCTGGTCTCCTCTATGAGCCAGAGCTCCCGGTGAGAGCAGGACTTGATTTTTGTGAAAAGCTGAATTCCATTTCTGGCGCATCAGATTCAGCTCTTTTCACGTGGTGAGTTCCAGTGCACTGACACATGCTGTACAGCAACTGCAACCATGCACAATGGAAAACATACCACAGAAACAAGGAGGCTAATAACATGAGATGGTTTTCAGGTTTTTTGATTTTTTTTTTTTGTGTCTGTTTTTCTCCCCATCCCTCTCCCCCCAGCAGAATGATTCGTGCTTCCTATTTGCTGTTTTTGTGTGCCTGCACTGATTGCTTCAACTGTGACTCACATGCAAGCCTTGAGAAGAGGTGCCTCTTGTATCAAGCCAGTTCAGCACATGGCCATGGCTTGTAAATCAGCCCAACTCATCCTAAAATGCTCATTTTCTGTAAAATCAGCTATTCAGCTGGCAAACACAATCCTGATGAATAGCATAAATTGCATTGCTGAGGCGACTCTCCCTTTAGGTTTATTTTACAAACCATAACCTGGAGATCTGCTTTTTACTCCTCACACAGTGCCTCAAAAGAAAATTTTTCTGCTGGCAGTTGTTTGGGAAATGGGATTTTTTTCTTCTCCTCCCCCTCTTCCTCCTCCCATTCTTGATCATTTCAACACTTATATGGCTTATTAAATGAACATCTTGATTCACTACCCTGATAAAGCAGGTCACTTTCTAAAAGCACCCACCTAGCTTCTTTTTCAATTGTGTTTGACTATTGAAATTTTAATTGGAGCAGAAGCCATAGTTAAAAAGCAGGCAAATCCTTTTTCCTCATACCTTCATTGATTTCTGTTGAAGCAAACAGATGAGCTTATACATAAATATGTATATATGCTTTTTTTTTAATGAAAAGTGCTGGAATTCACTAAAAAAGGTTAAAATTGAAATGAGTAATCTTCAGTGCATAATGCAATTGTTAATTTTAGCTCCTTGCGTAGGAGCTGTTATGACTTGAACAGCCGGCTCAAGCCTTCATTAGAGAAGAAGCAGGCAGTTTTGAGACAGGTGGAGCTGGATCAAGCTGTGAAAGTGATTTGCTTGAAGCTGGTCATTAGTGTTAGAAACCTGGTCCTACCTATTGCATCCTTGCCTTGTGCCATGATCGTTACCGATGTTGTTGCTTACTTTTCGTCTTTTCCAGGTTGACTATGGTGCGTCAAGCTCTCTGAAGGACCAGAATGGAGACTGGCACTCTGAACTGTTAATGGGGACATGGGACTCACGTCGTCGTTGATCATTTGTGTGGACTTAACCAGTGAAGAGCAACAGAAGACATTAGAAAGACAGTGGGAATTATAGCAGTTTTTCAGGTAAATGGCTTCTTTGGTGCAGCTGATATGAGTGTAATTGTTTTTCTGAACACTGTGTAAGCTTGGAGGTGAGCTGCAAATTGATATGTTCATGAAGAGCTTGTGCATGCATGTACATTTCTTGATGAAAATCCGTAACAAATTATGGGTTATTTAAGAGACCAATTAAAGGTCTGGTGTTTTGAATTTTCATTATAGTGGTTTAAGTTCTCAGTTGTTACTGCAGAATAGCCAGTATCATCGGCCCTCTTGAGGAGGGGTGTGGGAGGAAGGAGAATAACTTGATGCTTGACTTGCCTTACTGTGAGCTAATTTGTGAACTTCATATTCCAGTCAGTTTGTTTATGAACCATGTAGCTTCATTTCTTGTGAAAACCACAGTCCTTCTCAAATGGGAAGAGTATAGAGGAAATTTTATATGCTTACAGTGTGAAATCAAAAGCAAAACCTGGAAGAAGTAAGCTTTTATAACTCAGTATGTCTTAGTTTTTTTTCTTTTAATAATTAAAAAAAAAAGGTAAGTGATACCAGATCTGCTGAATGTTTAATTTCAAACTGTGAAAACAAACACGGCAAAGTGTGGTTTTGATAAATAACCACTGTTTCATTGTTGGCAAATGGCAAGGGAAAAGACCCTTTCTGAAATAACTCGTTTTTTCAATCACAGTTGTTTTTCCTGAAGATGCTTCTAAAGCCAAATGGATGGGGAAAGAGTACTTAAATTATTCATGAGTCTCATTTGACAATTGGTCAGTGGGAGAGGCTTCAAGAGGGAGGTGGGGGGAGAGAGAGAGACAGAGAGAGACAGAGAAAATAATAATAGGCTTTAACTTTGAAAAGCCTTTAAAGCTTCTGTACAACAATCCATTGTGAGCTGAGAGTAAATGCAGTTCAGTTATCTTCATTAGAAGTACCTGCCAAGAACTTCCTGTAGAATTTTTGTAGTACTGGAGAGAGTAGATGGGCTTTGCGAAGAGGATTAGGACTTTAATAGTGGAACTGTTGGTTTGATCCCTGAAAATGCTGACCCTGAGAGCTTTAAAGCCAAATTTAGATTTCATATTTGTCTTGAATTATTAGCTCTTTAAAAAATAATACATATATATATTTATAGTGGTAGTGAGCACTATGGCTTCTGCTATTCATAAAACCCATGGCTCAGTGCTAAAAACAGGGTTGTTGCTCTCACTTGCTTATTATTACTCTTGCACTGGCTGTTATCTTTTATTAAAAACAAAAAAAAAAAAGGAAGGAAAAGTAAAATTAGGGGAGAGGAGCACTGAGATGCCACAGACCTAGAAGTCTGAATGGGTCCTGCCTGGTGCTGCTGGGCTCTGCAGTGGAGCGTCCCTCACTGTCCCTGCCTGCACATTGGCAGTCCCGGGGCCAGGCTGGGCAGTCACAGCACCTTACCTTAAATCTGCTCTCCACAAAGACTACTTAGACTGGAGCTCTGCTTGCTTAATCTGGCACAATTCTGCTGGTACCCAATGTTGTTGGTTCAGGACATCTCATCAGCTGGGTCGTACATAGTTTTCCACTTCTGAACTGCGTATTTTGGTTTTTTGTTTTTTGGGTTTTTTTATCAAGGAAACGAAATTGGGAATTAAAAAAAACCAAACCAATTCACCCCCTATGTTTCTTTTTGGTTTTTTTGTGGTTTTTTGTTTTTTTTTTTAATGTGTGTGTTTGTGTTGTGATAACTTGACCTTTCAGGTCACCAAATCTTGTTATTTTAATTTCTGTCTGGAAGAATGTCTGAGCAAGGTAAATTGAACCAGGAGACTGCAGAGGAAGCTGCAAAAGAGCAGGAGATTGCCATCTCTGAAGCTGACCCGGACAACTGTATTCTTAATAAATCTGAAAGCTCAGAAGTAGAGGAGAAGGAGGAGAAGCTCAGTGATTCCAAGACCGAGCTGCAGGTAAGACCGGAAAAGTGAATGGGTGTGTTAAATATCACTGTGTTACCATTGCTTTTCCATTTCTGTGATTTCTTTCATTGCCAACACTTCCCCTATTTTTTCTCGTATGGTTTTGAGACTGTTTCTATTTTTTCTTCTTCTTTTTTTTTTTTTATTTTTTATTTTCAGTTATTTTATTTTCCTATAAAATAAATGCTGTTATTTGTTATACTTTCACGCTCTTTAGGCTGCTGTCCATGTTACTACTTTTTCTGAGAAGTTAATTTCTAGACATCTGTGTTAAAGCTTGGTGAAATGTTTGACTGTTTTCCCTCATTGGGGATTTAGAAAACTTGATCTCATGAATTTACAGGTAATACTAATGAATAATTACTTAATGTGTGGTTTGGTTTGTAGGTGTTACTGCCAACAAAAAGTTGTTATGCAAAGCCTAAGAAGGTAATTTGATAAAGAAGACTTTATCCGATGAGGGGTTTATAATCCTTTTTGCTCAATCGAATATAAAAATAAAGGGGGAGACTACAATTTAAGAGGAATTTGGAGAGGGGGAGCATTTACTTAAGTATACCTTTTCTTACTTTTTTTTATTATATGCAAAATTACAGACCACTATGCAGTGTGGTTTTTCTTGTTCATAAAATGAATAAAAATGAGCAGTGATGATTCTTGGTTTTCCCTGCTTTCCAAAGAGGGTTTGGGAAAGTTGCTTTTGCTGTCAGCAACTGATTTAAAATATAATTTAAGAGTGATTTAGTCAATATGTTGGTAATGCTCTTGTCATGCCCATTTTCCACTGAAGTGATAACTGCTTCTCTTTTTTTTTTTTTTTGCACCAGAAACGAGGTGCAAATCAGAACCAGAAAAAGAGATCCAAGGTAAGGGTTCATCTCTGTTTGGAATTGCATTCCCTAATAGGATGAAGAATTTCAATTAAATATCTGTAATTGAAATGGTAGTATTTAAGCACTTGTGTGGTGGTTGAATTTTTTGTTTGTGTTGTGGGTTTGTTTTTTTTTTCTACCCCTTACCCATATTCTTGTTGCATAAAGGCAGAGAACTGTCTCCAGATATATGTCAGACTTCCCTTCATTCATCATTCTTCTATGCTGCTGGGCTTGCTGTGTGCTTGTGTTAGACAGCATGTGTGCTTCTGTATGGCACTGGAGAAGGAAAAGGCACATTCCTTTTGCTTTAGCAATTAATGTTTCTCTTAGAATTTTGTTTTATTGGACTAATCTTGACATAAAGAAGCAGAGACTGACTAGCTCCCTAAGTGGGGAGAGTGTGGGGACAGGGGTGGGAAGCAGCTTCTAGGAATAAATAAAAACCTAAAAAACTTCTCTTAATTTTTCAAGTGCAGATCCATAATGCTTGCACATTTTATTGTCCATGTTGCTTGGATATACTACTAGAAGAAAGGGAGGGACCCCCAAAACAAACAGAAACCCCCCCAAACAAAACAACAAGAGGAACCTTTGAGTTTATGTTAAATTATCCACAGTATGGGATTGTCTATTCTTTGCTGTTACAATTTTTGGTGGAAGTGAGTGAACTGTAGCAGAAATGATTAAAAAGAAAAAGAAACCTACCACCTTCCCTGTGTGGAAAATGGCTCACTGCTTAGAGACCTTTCCTATCCATGTTGAAGGCAGATACGTTTTTGCTGATTAGGTGGGTAATAGTTATTTGGGATATTTAGGAACAGCTGACACGGGAAGATTATGTGACTTTAGGGTCAGTAGTAGTGTTTTCTGTTTTGTTTTCTCTCTCTCTTACTCAGTCAGGAGCTAAAGGCAAACTCGTCCGAAGTCTTGCTGTGTGTGAAGAGTCGTCCCCTCGCCCGGGAGCAGAAAATCTTCATGATAATCAGGTACACTTGCAATCATTGCTGTTAACTGCATGGTTGACCTCCATCTTCAGTTGCATGATTGTGTTACTTAATTGGGTGTTAAACCATGTCTTTCTTGGGGGAAAAATTATATCCAACAATGAACATGTTTTTATGGAGTTATCTGGTTTAGCGTGAACTTTATTTTTGAAATATTAGTTTTATGCTAAATCACAGGGTGTTGTTTGCTTTTTTTTCCAGACCCCCTGAAAATTTCAGCAAATGGAAAAGAATTCAAAAGTATTCAGATTTTAAAATTAAAAAAAATAGTAACAATCAAAAATAATACGTTCTCTTCTATAAAGCTATCTCTTTCGAGGCTGCACCAAATACAGTTATGAATATGCTCTGGTTTCTGGTTCCTCTAAGACTCCAGTTCATATCAGTGTTCCCCTTCACATAAAATTCAAATGTCCTTCGCTCTCTAAAATACCTTGGTAGAGCCAAGGATGCCTCCTATTGAGTGGCATTCGTTTTCTAAACTCTTGGTGTAAATTATCCTATATCAAAAAGTGTGTATTTGAGGTTATCTGTACTGGTAGTGTTGTATTCCCAGCAGCTGGTAGAGTTCTGTCCTCTGCACCCCTCATTTTGAACAATAACACTGGTGGCAGTCTTTGTAGGCTAATTTCAAAAAGTACTGCTAAAAGCAAAAGTTAAGTCTCAGTTACTCCTATTTGCTTGCCTAGCGAGAGCAAGGCTTAAAAACCCCCAACTAACGTAAACCCAAAATATCATGAACACTGCCTATAATTTATGAGATGTTTATGTACAACTGAGATCAGCCATCAAGAGAGCTTGAGCAAGTGGCTTCTTGTGAGCTTAGCACAAAAATAAAAAATGACATTTAAGTGTACTTTCTCACTGTTTCCTCTATTGACTTGAAATGAAACAAATCTGTCTCTCCTCTTAGCTCATAAGTAAGGAGAGGTTTTTCTATTTTTTTAATTTTTTTGAAAGACCAAAAACCAAGTTGTTTAGCAGGAGGACATCGCCATGTTCTACTGCTCTACAATGACGCTTATGCAGTAGATGAGCAGGTTATTTTATCAGTTGTTCTGTTGTAGGTAAATGCTTTCTGCTTGACTTGCGTTACTCAAAATGCGTGGCTTTTGTTCAGATTTTGTTTGTATTTTCTATTGTTTAATGGAGAATGAAAAGGAGAACAATATAAAGAGATTGTATTAAGCATCGCTGGTAGTTTATAATGTACTGCACAGGACCTGTATTAAACATCAGAGAGACTGGCAGGTGTTGTGGCAAAATCCCTATCCTTACACCAGGCAGAGGAGGGGTTCCTGTTACACGCAGCCTCTGGTCTCACCTGACTGACGAGCTGTGGCAAAGATTTCTTTGACCATCTTAAAATATTTTTGGCAGATGACATGTCTCCCTTGACCCCAGCATCTGTTTCCTAAAGATACAATTGGCTTGGTGTAATTAATTTGATAGGAATTGCCCTTTTGCTCTCACTGACCTTTTACTAATGAATGTGGCTCAGCTTTGCCATGGAAAGCTGGACCTGCAGGCTCCTCATTGGGCTGGCTAAAGGATACAGGAAGTTTTGTGCCAACCAAATTGCTTTGCTTTCATTTTAGAGGAGAAATAGCTTATTTCTTGGTTTGGATTTTTTTTTTCTTTTTTTTTTTTTTTAATTTTAAAATTACTGTTTTACCTTCATGGTTTACAAACCACAGGGAATTAATTACCAGAGAATGTACGGTACATTGCCAGAACTACTGAGTATGGATTGTACTGCAGACTTGATGTTTGTATTTATATTTGAATACTTGCCTTCATTTTCCTGTATAAGGAAAAGATTTGTTTACCTGTATTACTTGATCTTGAATGCTTACCTGATGGTTCACTATGTCCTTACTTAAAAATGTTGCCTTCAGTGTTATACTATTGACCAAGAAGTGTATTATTGCAATTTGAAGATTTATTTTGTTGTTCTCTATACTTGTATCAATGTATTTATTAACATTGTATTTTATTATTGAGAAAATCAATAAAAAATCTAAGAAAATATACAGTAGCTTGCTTTCACGACTCTACAGCCCTTTTGTGTGTTTCTTCCAGTGCATCAGTATTACCTTACACGTAAAACAGTATCTACTGTGTGTTCATGTATGTGCTTACCTGTAAAGTCTGTCATTTTCATAAGTGCATTTTTTAGAACCACTGTGAAGGTTAGGATTAATATCCCGGGAACAGCACGGCCAGTTACATTTTTCTCCTGTTGAAAAGCTACTAGCACAGTCGCTCTGCTTTGGGCAGTGCAGGGAATCAAGAGTTATCCTTTGGGATCATTTGGCAGTGGTTGATCCAAAGTTTGTTGTTTGATTGAGAAACTGAACTGCCATTTGAAGTGAAAGAAAGCAGGCACAGTGTTAGTCTTCTGAGCAAAACTGAGCAGGTTAGGAAACATTTTTCTACATAGCCTTAACTCAAATGACCAGGAATTCCCACTCTTTCCCTCTGTAGTCTCAGGTTTTGGCTGATACTATCAGCCAAAACTAACAGAAGTAGGGATTAAGGATAACAGGTTAAAATTTGGGTCCAGGGCTTTGTTTCTCTTTTACAATGCTTTTCATCTCAAGTCTTTTGTGCAACATTCAAACTTCACAAAAAGTCAAAAACTATTAAGCTGAGAAGTTACCAATTTCTGTCTTACTGTGGCATGTTTATGCTGATACCCTGTTCTGTTAGGATCTTGTCTTACATGTGTTGTAATGGCTGATTTGTAATTCTTTAAAGAACTCAAAAACCTAAAGTTTGTAATAATTACTGGAAGCATTTTTTGAATTCATAATGGTCTCATTGTTTAAAAAAACCACCCTTACTTTAACAATTTCTATTGAACTTTTGGTATGCTAGTGTGCTTTGAGGAATTGTGAAGGAAGGGAATTTACTAGCATTCGTGGAACTCCAATTTTCTCCAATATTGGTGAATTAGATTTTCATTAACATAATGCCAAGAATTATCAGGCATGAGGACTCTCTCTTCTATTGAAGGAAACTACCAGGAAGTTTGGTGACAGCTTACTTCAAATATGCTTTTTTACACCACTTAGACATATAATATCATTTTGGGCATTTTTTTTTTTTCCTTTAAAACAATAAAACACAGAAGCATGCTTCCTTCAACTTTGCCAAACCAGATTTCTTGAAATATTGAAATTGTCATGGTAACTTCAAAAGAAAACAATTTGGGTTTTGGTAAAACAAAGCCAGTATAAAGTAACATTGTAAGCAGGGAAAACTGAGTTCTTCAAGGAAAAACAGAAAATGCAAATCAGCTTGAATTCTCAGGTTTAATTAACTTTTTAAAGCTGAAATATACTTTCAAAGGGTCTCATCATCTCTAAAATACTGACTTTTTGAGAATAAAAAACTTGTGATGCCTTAGAAAAGTTCACTTACCAAGACTTACGTGAAAAATCACAGTGCACATTTCACCCCTTTTGCTAAAAGCACATCTCCATGTCTTTAAATGTAAACTACCTGATAGTTTAGTGAGCCCTCTTGTATACAACTGAGAATATAATTTGCTGGCACGCTCCTACTGTCAGAGCCAGAAAGCTCAGTCTTAGCTGATACTGCACTTACATGTGCAAAAACAGTTACATGGACCTGCAGGTTTTGCAGTGAAGGGGAAAAGTTATATTTTTCATTTTTTTTATTTCTATCCACGATTCATCACTTAACAGTGTAGTATTAAATTATAGAATTAATTAAGAAAGCCCATATAAAGTGTCTTTTATTGTTCTAATAACTCTTACGTGGGGATTACTGAAGTGTAGAATCATAGTGCCCTTAATATAGAGAGACTAACATGTTATAGTATTCAAATATTAGAGAAGAAATACCTACTTACCGCTAGAATTTGGCCTCTAAAATGTCATTATTCTCCTGACTTGAAACATTTTTCAAATAGGAAAGAAATGTATCTGGCTTCAACTTTTCTAGCTACACATAATTTAATGGCAGTATCTACAGATTGGAAGCCATGGGAAGCTTACTCATTCTGGCCCGGAATTTATCTATCTTTTTTTCCCAACAGGAATCAATCCAACTACAGCTTTCAAGTTTTCCTAGCTTGCAAGAAGAAGATAAATCTAGTAAAGATGACTCCGAGAAAGAAAAAGAGAAGGATAAAAATAAAGATAAAAACAGTGAAAAAAACAAGATCAGAATGTTATCAAAAGGTGAACTTAAAAATATTTCAATTGCTATGATTATTGTTGTGGAAAGGATCATGTTTTTACAAGCATGTATTTCTTTATTTGTATATAAATACACAGTAGGAGTGTTTTCATACACTGAGAAAAATCAGAACCTGAAATGTGCGTGTTTGGGAGTATTTTTCATGCAAACATCAGGCTTTGAAAGTGAAGGAACCTTCCAAACTGAGGTTTGGTATTAGATGTGATTAGTTTTCTGTAATGTAAAATCAACCCTTTGAATACTTAAACATACGGGTATAAACACATAAATATATGTGTGTTTATATAATAAATGTAAGACACTTAGATGCTTTTTTCCAGATTAATGATAATATATTGGCTTGTAACTTGTGCAGTGTAGGCAGTAGAGACCAATCCTTTTCACTACTGCTCCTCTCTCATGGAGAATTTATCTTAAACGCTGTAAGAAGATCCATCCATGACATTCATCCTGCATCACAATCTGCTGTTATCACCTACTAAAACTTCTTCAGGAAAGATCTTTTATTTAAATTCGGTATTATTTTTTAAATCTTTTTATTAATCCATGGTATATAGTAGCAGTGTAATCTCTCAAAAATAATCATTGCCTACCTGGTGTGGATCTCTGCAGCTGGTGTGAATAGTCATTTGGCTTCAATGGAACTCTCACAGTTCAGGCCAACTTGAGAATCTGTGTGTACTTTTGAGTCAGGAGATAATGCTGAAAAATTAATTCTGACTACTGTCACGCATCCCTATTACCTGCCCACTCCCAGCCATCACTGGATTTCGGTCTGTTAATGCAAATAGAGTTTCTGCTTGGCATGGTTCCTCATCTGCTGAGTGTACAGCATTTATTAAGTGATACAAAGAGACGTTGATGACTAAAACTTTTTTCCCCTCATTTTTTAGAATTTTTTTAAGGAGTTTAAAGGAACAACTTGGCAGGGTCTTCAGTGGCATTGAAGGTTTCCTGTGTTTTTCAAAGGACCAGAAGTTTCTGTCAGTGTTTAGTTTTGGTGCTGTGTTCTCAGTGGAGCGGTACAGAGGAACCATCACTGTCCACCTGATGCTTCAGAACGCAGATCTGTCTTGGCTGAACTCCAAATGAACACTTTCTTTCAGAGCATATGCTTTCAGATTATTGCTGGAAAATGGCTTTTGATTTATAGCATAGCTTAATTGTTAACTACTGAAACGAAATAAATGAGTGGAGGGTGTTTGTTTCTATTTTTCAGATTGCAGTCAAGAGTATACAGACTCAACAGGCATAGATTTGCATGAGTTTCTCATTAACACATTAAAGAATAACCCCAGGTAGGTATTTCCTGCATTAGAGCTGGCATTCCTGAAATTATAGATGGCAGTCTTTGACTGCCTGTAACAATACACTGTTTTTTATTTGTTCTGAAGATGATTATGAGGGAAAATGTAAAGGACGTAGGCTTTTAACTGAGAAAAATGCTGTAAAAAGTCATCAACTTCTACTCCCCCATCCCGTCACCCATTGCTTAATTTTGTTTTTCTGTAACATCTGGTCTTTGTCCTTCCCTCCTTGTGTACAGCTCTATGTGGTGATTGCAATAATACATTATAACTGTTGCGATTGGAGATTTGTATATGAATATAAAGTGCCTTTCCTTTAATTGTGCTGCACACAATTAAAATCTTGTGTACAGTGCCAAATTCTGCTCTCAGTATTCCCATAGTTTTCATTTGGAGCTACAAGCTCATTTCATCATTAAATTAGCTCTAAATATCTAAAGAAGGATCTGTAACATTTTTTTACATTGTGATTTTTATGTTTCATTTCAATTGGAGCCGTTAAATAGGTACGACGTAATTCTGCAATTATAGAACTGGGAATAATTGGGAACTTAACAGCTTGCATAACCTCTTGTATAGATGATGGAAGGTCCTTCAACTGCTTTATCTGTGCAAAATGAGAAAGTTCAAAAGAACTAAGGAGTGATGGGACTCTGTCAAGCTTAGAAATGCGTGGAAATACGCTGGGGAAATTTTTGAATGTTTATGGCAGGAGAGGAGAGGATAAAAAGAAACATCTGAGACCATCCAGTTGAAAACAGAGCATTTTGTCTGAGTAACAACACTGTGAAGTTGCCTCCTGGGAGCCATAGTTCAAAGGTGTTGTTCTCTGTTGTACTCTCTAACTAGATTAGATATGTCCGGTCGTCTTGCAGCAAATCAGTGCCCCGTGGAAGATACGTCTCAGGCAAAATGTTGAAAATTTCTGTGGGTAGCAGCTCTTCTTGTGAGAGAGCTAGGTTAGCTGGAAATCCCATTTTCCATCAAAAAAGTGTTGAAAAAGGACCAAAGCTATCCACAGCAGTCAGTCTTTCCATGCAATGCACTGATAGCAGCCTGTTGTGGCTGGAAGCGCTTTCAGACCACAGCTGAGCTCAGGAAGAGCAGAATCTGTCACGTATGTCAGTGAAGGTGCTGCAGTCTTTTCCAGATGAGCCAGGCTACATCGTGGTTCATTTTTAATCAAGATGACTGGCAACGCTTGCAAAATAGCCTTACAAACCCTGATATATTCATTTTTTTTCCCCCTCTAAAATGTCTATTGATAGTTGACGGTACAAATCCTTGCGTTTCTCTTTGACAGGGACAGAATGATACTCTTGAAAATGGAACAGGAAATTATTGATTTTATTAGTGACAACAAGTAAGTCGAGTTCCACACTTGGTTATTAAGTCACGTGCTTGTGTTGCAATGAGAGTTGTGCGAGGGATGCGCTCACGTGAACCACAGTGCTCCAGAGGGCTGTTACTGGCACACTGCAAGAGCAGGCTTTTGTTTCCTGACACGTGGTGGTACTGCTTAAAATACAGTAGGTGCAAATGAAAACCTTTTCAATTGTGTGGCAATCGCAGTGGCTCCGCACATTTAGATCCAAAAATATAATTAAAGCTTTTAGAGTGGCGAATAATCAAATATGTTATCTCCTGGCTTTTCCTTCATGCTGTTATTCTAACGCGTTGGAAAATAAAGCTGAACTTAAGTGGAGAGATTCTTGCTACCATTAGCTCTTTATAATAAATGTTTGTGCAGCGTTAAAAATAGAATAGCAGCAGAGGAAGAAATTCTGCTGACGGCAAATAAGCACTTTGTCAGTAATAGAGAAAAGAGGAGTATTTGCTAAACTAGATCTTTTCAGAATCGCCCTGCATCTGACCTTTGGGAGAAAGGCAGAAAGCTGTTGCCAGTGTCTCAGTCAATCTGTGGGATTGGTTGAGTCGGGAGCATGAGTGTGTGTGTGTGTCTGTGTCTGTGTGTCTGTGGGGTGGGGTCGGCAGATGAGTTCCTCCCAGCACACGGAATACTTACTAGGTACCGTGAAGTGTGAGCTTTGTTTGTCTCAATGCAGCACATGGAAATGTGCTTATAGAAGTTTTAAAATTAATTCTTTTTTTTTTTTTTTCCCCAGACTTCCTGTAGCAAACATTTATGTGTAAATGCACAATGGAAAAATTTTCAGTTAGATTTCTGTCCACTGAATCATCAAATGTATTGCTGTTTTCATTTATTTATAGCTCAGAGGAAAATGTAATTATCAATGCTATTTGTTTTCTTTTTTTTTTTTTCCTAGTAATCACTATAAAAAGTTCCCTCAGATGTCATCGTATCAAAGGATGCTAGTGCACAGAGTGGCAGCTTACTTTGGAATGGATCACAATGTGGATCAGACTGGAAAATCTGTAATTATCAACAAGACCAGCAATACAAGAATGTAAGTAGCAACACTGTTGTGTTTTATCTTGTTCCCTTTCACAGTACAAGAGCTGGTTTGTACCATGACTGTGTGGTGTAATTTTTATATATATACTTTTATTTTTTTTTTTACTTTTTTAGCCAGAGTGAGTGCTGTTTATTGTTTTCTAGGGTGGAAGGGAAGGACAGGGCTCATTGTGAGCTTATTTGAGGATATAAGGATACATAAGGAGAAATCAACCCAACTTGTCTCTTGCAAGACACTTAACACAATATCTTGGAATGTTACTTTTCCTATTTCCTTAATGCTGCCACTTTGCTATGGAAATAAGCTTGTTGCTTTACATGTCACCTGATACCATAGGGGCATTCCTAAATAACCCAAACATATTTGGAACATTGTCTTTTCCCTTGTTCTGGCTCTCCCTGTTTCAAGAGTTATTTCCTGCCCAGCCCGATTATTTAGGGTTTGGTTCCCCTCCACCACCTGCCACCATTCATTCCCTTTTCTTCATCTCCCCTCCTGGTTCCACTTTATTTCCTCGTCAAATCTCACTGTTTGACCACAGTGGTTTTGTGGAATATAAGTTCCTTCTGATGGTTCAAATGTATTGCAAAATTTCTGGCAGGTTAAACTTGTGCTGGCATGTGTTATGTGTTCCTCCATGAACGTGTGTAAAGCTAGCAAAAACTTGATATCAAGGTCCCTGGCTAATTCAGCAAAGGTGTGGTAACATGTCCTTGCCTAATAAGCATCACTTTTTCTGCCAAGTGCCACGTGTGTATTAAATGTAGCCTTCCTCTCCCTCTAAACTGCATAATGAAGAGAAAGTAATTAAAAGTAATGAAATTTTGGTATCTGGTATTGGATCAGGAAAGCCCCGTTGGACAACTGTGTACTTCCTGTATTCAGTTAGTAGGAGAAATGAAAACATTTATTTCATTTATATATCCAGTAGTTAGGTGATTTATTTATATCCAGTTGCACAGAGTATTTTTTTTAAATGTTATTAGCTTCTCTTGTAGAATGGTAGAGGGACCATTTAACTTTGCAAAATCAAAACCTGAGCCAAACACATTGGTATTTGCTATTTCACTCCGCCCTAAAAATCTTCCATATGTATGAAGTAAATTTAAGATAATGGACAATTTATTTTAGATCCTTTTCATGGACTGGTCCTGAAATACTTAGAGATCTGTAAAACAGCACTTGGTCATTGTTTTTAAAGGTTTGAATAAAGCATGCACTAACAGTTTGATTTTCAGAAGTCAGGAGAATTACAGTAGCTCAATAAAACACTCAGGCTGAGAAGGTTTAGCCTCAGGGTCTGGTAATACCTGCCCCTGCACAAAGGCTATGAATAAGAAAAAGCTGGGCATGCAGCAAAGTGGTGTTCAGTTTTGAGCTATAAATAAGGAAAAAATTTAGTCTCCTCTTAAACAAAACGCAGTCAATCATATTTGAATGCTTTTTAGGCATTCCTTTCTCTTTACAGTTCTCCCTTTTCCCTTCACATCTATGTCACTGCTATAGTGCACCAGCTGCTACAGATCCTTCCTCACGGCAATGCCTTCTCCTGGTTGACTTGACAATAGAATACTATTACATTAATATCTGTGAATGCCTTGCTCTGTCGTGTGGCTGTCATCTTAGGGATGGGTAGCACTGGCAGAGCTGTTGGAACCGCTTGCACAGCCCTCCTGCAGAGGACACTGAAGCCTTCTTGGACAGTCAGAGCTTTATCCCAGAGCTCTGATGAAGCTGTGGCTCCATGTGTGGTGGTAGTGAGCAAGCAAGCCCGTTTGCCAGGCATGAACTGGCATCCTTGTGGGCAAGCTCAGCCGGCAGGACGTTGCAGGGATATAAGGGATCAAGTGGCCCTTTCAGCTGGGGTCTTGCAAACTGGAGGTGAGGCCAGACAAATTGGTTCTGATACCATTCCTAGATCTTCCAGGAACAAACACAGGGCTTTGCCCCTCTGTTGACTGTGAGTACAGCTGTTTTGCAGGCACCACACAAGCAGCAGATTTCTTCCCTCGTCAGTGATTTGGTGGTAGGTAACTGGATTATGTGAAGCTCATATTGCCTTGTGGTACTTCCAGTGTGTTATTTACATTATTTTTATATTGCCATAAAATAAAGCTTTGTAGAAGTGACTCTTTATTTTCATAACTGGAGGAGATGGCATGTTTTTTTTAAAATGTCCCTGCCTCTGACAGAAAATAGCTTGTTATTATCCAGTGTGAATAAGGGCTGATGAGATTTTATTATCCACAGCAAATATTGTGTAAGTTCCACATCTGAAACCGTCTGATGTGATTTCATGTGTTCTGCATTTCACTACTCTCAGATGAGACAGTTTTGTGCGGTTCAGAATCAACACCAAATACTGGGAATGTGTTGACTCTATTAATTACTACTTGGACAGTATCCAGAATATTGAAGGATCTGAAGAGCGTCTGAAACGCTGTTCAACGTGGTTATGCTGTGCTGTAAGCCGGAGCCTTGATAGCTTTATGTGAATTTATGGAGAGGCCCCACAGACAGATGTTCTGAAGATTTGCATATTGGCAATAAATTATCTCTTTATAGCATGTGGTTTCCAAAGTACTTTAGCTACATTCTGTGGAGAGAGAAGAATGTTCTTGCATACTCAAGAATTCATAAATTCTGCACTGTCTGTGACTTCTGTGTACATGTGCCCTGTTTAGGGAGAACATACGACTCTGCAGGGTCGCCACGTGGCCTTGAACAAGCACCTTGCGGCATACTTCTTTGGCTGAGTGAGGGTTTGTGTCACATCTCTGCTCAGGCTTTCAGGTGATGAGTTCTTCCGTGGCTCCAGGCAGTGAGTGCATTTATTCTGTTCAGCAGAGACCTCCCATGCTCACTGCCTGCAGGTGCTTGGAGTTGCAAGTGTCAAAAGAGTTAATGGTTTTGAGATGAAAGGGCTGGTTGGAAATGTCTTGTAACACCGTTCCCTTAGAGGTGCTGCAGGATGGACTAGTGTCTGTCAAACGGGGACTAGGCTATGAATGGAGCAGATGGGGGCATTTCAGTCCTTTCATCAAATGCCTGTCTTAGGGCAATGTGTATCCACTTTTATGTACCTGTGCCTGTAAAGTACCTACTTTATGGAGTTTTGGGATTTGAGAAAGCGCTTACTGAAGAGGTTGCAGCTGGAAGGAGGGCTGCGACTCCTCAGTTTGTTCATGCTGCTTTACAGAGAGGGGGGAAAATGATGGCAAAAATTCATTAGGACTTAAATCTCTTGGAGTGCAATACTGTAGCTTTCATGAACTCTCAATGAGGTCTCTCTTAACAATACAGTCAGACAATAATGGCAATTTTGCAGTCTGAGGAGTATTTATAATGAAGAGCTTAATCAAAGGTGCCTTTTTTTCTCCTTAATTTTATTGGAATGTGAACAAGTCATACTGTCTTGAAGCTTTTTTTATGAAATTAAATTTTAAAAGACAGTGATGACCTCAACTACCCCAGTGTTTTTTTACCTTAATAAAGTTAAGTCTCTGTACTCTAGCTCATAATACAGAATAGTGGATTTTAAAAACAAATAATCTTTTTATATGATTTTTGAAATTTAAAGTAGGTAAAAAAAAGAGAACTTAAAAAAAAACCCATATAATTTTCATGGTCTTATGTCTTACAAAGTCCTGCCTAACTAAATCAGCCCATTTTTGAAATCCTGTTCTCAGCAGTATGCATGGGAAAAATTGATCAGAAAATGAAAGAGGATTTTGGTTTTGTTGGTGTTTTTGTAGTCAAAGAACTCAAATACTATTTAAAATGAGAAGTCTGCTTTGTTCCGATGAAACTGCTCTTGTGTCCTGTTCTAATGTCTGTCATCTGTGTCTGCCTGTCATCTATCTAGAGATATACAGAAATGTACGGGAAACTTAAGACAGTGAAATATGATATAAAGAGAAGTTTGGAATTGAGGCAATATGTTATAGACCAGGCATCCCTTTTTGGAGCCAAAAAATGTGTATGTGCCACCTTCTATTCTGTATATTCCTCATAATTCCTATCGAACAACTGAAAGTACTTCAGAGTTTTTTGTAGAACCATTCACATTGTTGGATGTATCAGTTCAATCAGATTCATTCATTTGATTATCTATAGATAGGTGGAGAAATGTAGGGGAAGCCTGTTTGGTGTACTTGGTAAATGAAAAGGGTTTTCATTTGGTTGAGATCATCAGCCATGTGACAAGCATGTCTGTACCACAGCCCACACATGCATTCATGTACTTTTTTATGTAAGTGTGAGTGGCAGGGCTCATCAGAATGAGAAGGTGGGATGCTTATGATACATATATGCTGTGTTTAGACATTTTCATATGTTCTGAGGGTGTAACATACTTATTATGAACTTTATGCCAATTCTTTGGTTCTGATTGGGTTTTTTTCCAAGAGCATTGTGAGTTATGATCTGTGTGATACTTGGTTTTCTTCCTACTCTCTTAACATAATGTTGGCTCAGTTGGACGTTGTTTTGGTGCCTTTGAGGTGCATAAAAAAACTTCAGACAATGCTAAGCTGTTATGTGTATTACAGGGGTTCCTTATAATCTAGAGATGAGCTGTCTCAGCAGAAGGAGACATAATGTACAAGTTGTACTTCGAATAACCTATAAGGCTTTCTTGTTTGACATGTAATCTGTGTTATTCTGCCTCCTTTGTGTAAGGGGAGTTTGAAAGTCAAGTGAAGAAGAAAAGTTCTCTTTGGGTTTCTGTTGCGTATACACTGACTGATGTTGCTGTAGATAACACCTATGCTAGGAGAGATGCCCTGTGGCAATTTCACCAACTTAAGAATCCGAGCTTTGGTACAGAATCGGACAGATGTGTCAGTAAAATGGCATTCACTGAATGTGGTGATTTCAATGAGGAATAGTTTGTAGAATTTTTTTTACCCGAAGCCTGAAGTGCAAAGAAAAGTTCCTTGAGATGCCAAACGTTGCAGCTTTTGGAGCATGCAGAAAAGTATGCCTGTCCCCTTCACTGAAGAAGGTGTTGAGTGTAAATGACTGGGATTTCTTTGAGCAGTTGTTTGCAGATGGGAAAGCCGGGATGTTTTAGCAATACAGTAGGAGTAACAAATGTATACCTGAATGTGAAAATCTCTTGTGAAATCTCAGTCAAAGCAATTCAATATTTGCCAGAGCATTTGAGGAACTGTTTTGTTCCCTGTCCTGTTGTAAACCAGAATAGTTATCTGGCAAATGGTTTGCTGCATGGTATTGTTCCATCTGCGTTTCTGCACCTCATGCTATTCTTAATTATGACATGTGTACACAGAGCAATGATCTCATGAGAGCAGAATTGCTTTTATGAGCCACATGATGCATGAAAACATACATGAACACTCTTATTTCTGGTTTCATTATTTTCATTGCAGGCTTGCGTTATTTTCTTCAAGGGACTGTGGAGTCAGCTCCATTCCTTCGTTTCCTATTGTAGTTGCCTCTCCCATCTATACTACAGAATAGTTGCTCCTTGGCTACTAAAAAATAAACAGACACTGGAGATACTCAGTCTTTCCCTCTGGTTTAGAGTTGCTATTGCCCAACAATATTACAACACTGCCTGTTACAAATATGTATAGAAATACAAGGCTTCATAGTAGATGCATGCAACTAAAATGGAGAAACGGTAACTGAGAAATAACACTGTAATTGGCCAAGACCTTTTGTTTTGGTTTAAGATGAACTCCGACATTATGCAACTATTAATTTTAAAAGAACATTATTAAAAGAGTAATGTATAATTAAAACTATGAGCTTTAGTAGCTGCATTGTAACATATGTAGCATTTAAGTAACAAACTATGTTGGTTTTCATGGATTTTATTTCGTGACTTTCTTAATTAAAAAAAAAAATCTGTTTATTTCAGTCTGGGATTAAATTAGGAACGTGATTAGAAAGAAACTTTTTTTCGGCACAATAGCAATCATATGTAGGTTTTAAGAACCCAGTCTCCCAATAGTCATTGCTGTGATGCTTATGTTTCAGCCTTTACCGCCTTTTTGGCCTTTTCCACTGCACTCAGAGCTGCAGCCCAGAGCTGGGGAAGGTTTTCATTGCTACTGTTTCACAAATGCATTTTTTGAAGTTGTACACATTCATTATTTCACTCCTTGCTGCTCATCCTGAAGAGACTGAGCTTTTCTTTTTCTTTTTTTTAATGTTTATTTTATTAATTTTAATGATTGTTGAATTAAGACAGCCTTTTTTCTGCAGCAAGTATTCTGCCATTTTAGTCACATCCCTGTTTTACATGAAAGATACATGAAAAATACCTGGTACACTTGAAGTTGAGCTGAATTTGACCCTTAAATATTGGCTTCCTTCTTACTTCAGTGTAAGCGCTATACTGAACCCATAGAAATTACTTATTCTGTAAGTGAGATGTTAGGGTTAATGAACTAGTTCTAATAGCTCCAATATTAAATTTTTATCTAATGTAATTTATTAAAACCAGATTGTTTATAATTAAGGTGGACATGTACTTTTTACAGCTGTTCTATACTGTAATGAAATTCTAGTTAAGTATTAGGCAGAAGACATCTATGGTATTTATTTTTCTATTATTTTTTCTTTTTAATCTTTACAGTCACACTGCTTAATAGCATAAGTTTTGTTAAACCCAGAAGGTTATTGTCACCTGCTGTGTGTGGGGAGAGGTTGCCCAGGAAGAGAGTGCTGTGGAATAGCAAGTAGGTAATTTGGTTGAAGGAAGCTCTTTTTTGCACGAGTAATTAATCCTTGTGCTCGTTCAAGCTGTAGTAGGAGAGTGCTCATTAATCAAGATGCTGTTTGGTCATTTATACTTTCAAATCACTGGAGAGAGATCTGGAAATCCGAGATGGCTCCTGTGTGTTCCTCAGAGGTAGCTGTACATGAGCAGTAGGTGAAGAAATGTATTTAAATCTGAACATTTCAGAAATAAGGTGTTGATATTTGAGCAAGTAAATTTTAGAGGGAACAGATTGGCTTTATTATTGTGTTTTGCTCTTCTGTTGCCTGCCTCGTTTTTAATGTAGGAAATAGGACACACAGAAATGTAAAAAGTAGTATGAGTTTCGAGACATCTTTGCATTTGTCGGTTGTTTCTTGCTGTTTCCAGGGTAGCCTTGTGAGGCTGTTTCTGACAGTTTATTAAAAACAGGTGCTCTTCTTTGGGCCAGTGGTTGTTCAGAGGATGACTTCTGATCCATTAGTCTGCCTGCTGGAGAGGGCAGAAATGTTCATGGTGTGGAGCAGGAGTCAGCACAAGAATTTGTTATGGTATTCATGTGTATACATGGGGCATTTCAAGTGGACTAATAGTTTCTGCGTTAGCCCGCTGGCTTTTGGTAAACCACCTTGCCTTCATCAGTAGACTTCAAATCTTGAATTTGCTTCCTTTTTCTCTCTCTGTTCCTTGTTAATTTTTGAGCTTCTGAAATAGAAAAGTGTAATTTTAAATAGATCACAGCAGTTATGCAACACTGTAATTTTCAGGCACTTACAGAATATGCCACATTCTTAAAATCAGATATTAATGAATTCCATAATAAAACTGCTACCACTTTTGAGCCTCTATTAGCTGGAAATAAATTGGCACTGTGCAAGATGTTCAGTCTTGATAGATACCCTGAATAGCAAGAATTAAATCCAATTGAAGAGAGTGAGCAGGAGAAGCAGGTCCCTCAGTAAAGAAATAATCTTAGTTTGATCACAGGAGAAAAGCAGAGCACTTTGAAGCTCCTAAAATGGTGCCTGTCTGAGAGAGGACATTGTGATTCTGCCCTGTCTGGCAGAAGAGGTGGTATTTGCACGTGGCCTTGGCCTGCAGGCTTCTCCCCTGTGTTCAAAACCCATCTTCTGGGGCCAAAATACTGGGCAAAATATCAAAGTGTGTACTGAAGCAGACACTCGAGGAGTCAAGAAGTACTATGTTTTTGCACCCATGTCTTAAAACAGGGTGATTTTCTGGAATTAAGTCTTAGGAAAGCTTATCAGGGTTGTGAGTTGTGCAATGATACCTCTGTATTTGGTCAGGTTCTTTAAGTACTGTATACTTTGAAATCCTTCAGGGACTGGCCCTCTGCTTGGTCCACACACAGATCAACTTGGCATGGAAAAGCTCCAGGGTACATCCTGCAGCCTTCGGCTTCACTGTGGGTTCCATAATAAGAAACACCTCTGGTGCCAGCCCCACTGAAGTCATGCTGCTGGAAACTAGGACTGAGCACCTCAAAGGATGGGCAGGGCTGACAGAGTAAAACCCCACAGTCACTGAAAGAAAAATGCTTTCATGAAGCATTCCTGGGTATTTGTTTCAGTCCTTTCAGACTTATCTGCAACTCCAGTTAGAGGGGGATAATGCCTGTGAAAATAACTTGTGACTTTCCCCATCCCTGTTTAATAATAAATGCAGAACGTGTTTAGAATCCAGCTGCTGTTCTGAAGAAAATGAAAGAATATGTAGTCTTAAACTGGGCAAAATTAGCATTTAGTATTTGAGGGTCTTTTCCCCCTGTGCCACAGAGAAAGGAGCACCTTGAAGAACTGTCTTGTACAGGATTGATTTATTTTTTTTTAAGATTTTTAATATGCTTTTACCATCAAAAGAGAAGTTCTTAGTGACTCATATGATAAAAGCAGCAGTCTGTTAATGAGGCATTTACCTTCAAATGCTTGCAATGCCACCTTGAGTGATTTTAAGTATTAAGTTGTGATAATATAACTGCACTGTGCTTTAACAATTATCTGTATTTAAATTCCCACTCTGGCTTTTTGAAACCACATTTTAGCATCCATCAGCCCCTAAATACATGAAACCTACTTGAAGGGTATAATTTCAGGCCCTCATTCTTGAAAAATGTTGTTCTGAGAGAATTTAATCAAATAATTTAACCTGTAGGGCTGGAATTCTGCCTTTTTCATTAAGTTGGGGCCTTTTGACAATGATGATATTTGCTTCCAAGTTCTGTAAATTCTCAAACTCTCAGAATACATTCCTCTGCCTCTATGATCAAAACAGACATTTGTGCTGCAGATAATAGAGTTTTGGCCCTCAAGGTAAAGCAAAGAGACAGAAATGCTTGCGTAGTCTTACTGGGGTGGTAATGCAGAGCCCTAGGAGAGCCTTCAGCCTAAAATCAAAAAATCCACACAGCAGGCAGATGTAGTAGATATTCACAAACTAGCACAGCAAGAAGGGCCACCATACTGTGTCACAGCATGCCTTCAAAATAGAGGCCAACATGATGTTGGACTGAGCAGTCAGTTTAATTAAAGACAAGTGCAAATAACAAGAAAACACTGTTAAACCATAAGAACACCTGCATAAGAGTGCCCTAAATCTTCACAACTTCTCTGAATCCTGTCAGCAGCAGTGCTTCTCTCTGGCTCTCAACATCCCATTGCTCTCTTGATGGCATCCTTGTGTAAGATCATTTTTGTCTGTTATTCATTTTGTTCGCCAGATGATGATCCTGTGAGTACCCTGGGTGGTGGTTTTCCTGTCCTTAGCCCCATTACCCCACCTATTTTTGGCTTTTCACTGCCATTCATTCAGGAGGGGAGTATTAATGTGTTGTTCCCTGTTACATACACTGGATTGCAAATGCAAAGTTCAATTTTTTTTGGCTCTGCACACCACAGCGATCTCCCTTTTTTGATCTTGCATTCCTGTGTTTCATTCTTACAGAACAGCTGTTTGGCTGTTACCTGTGAGGCTTTTGCAGATGACAATACACTACGGTGCTTGCTACATTTTTTAACTACATCAGGTGCTGTACTGGCAAACCCATCTTTTCCACACATGGTGAGGTTGTTGCTTCTCTTGAAAGGCATCTTGCAACAGCCTGTGTGCTGTGGTGCTGTCAGAAACACGTGCCTCAGAATAAAGATGTATGTGCTGTACGTAGGTCAGCCCTGACAATACCAGACTGTTTGTGTGCTCTGCTAATGCAGTGACCGAGTCTTCAGAACTGTAACATTCAAAGCTCATGCTTGTCTCTTCCCATTTGTCCTTTTGGTGTGGTATCTGTCTTTCCTGACTCCTAGCCAGTTATTTTTAATAAGCTAATTAATTTATTTTAAATGAGTGCAGACTTTTTCCCCACAGTATTTCATTTCTTATCTCCTATAGAGGTCTATGAAACTGCATTAGTTGGCTTGGCAGACTCAAGGAAATGCCCTGTTCCTTCCTTAGTCATGTATCCTGATAGCTATTACCATTCTGCAATGTTTTTAAAATGTGTAATTTGATTAAGTAGTGAATACCTGGTTAAGGTAGTTAGGGTTTGGGGTTTTTTCATTACCACTTACAAGAGCTGACTCAGAATCAAAAGCATTAAATGAGCATGTAACAGGGAATTCTTCTTAAACAGTCCATGTAAAAAGTATGCCTGAGGGATGAACTCTGCTTTCTGTCATCCAGAGATAAGTTGAGAGGAACTCTACTGGAGTGAATGGAAGTAGCTCACATTAAAAACACCATAATGATTGTAGAAAAAAATTAAAAGCATCTAATGCTATCAAAAAACTTTTTTTTCCCTTTCTGACACACAGAAATATTTTACTGCTTATTCCAGCTTTCCCATTTTATTGTAATCAATGAGTCCAAAAAGTGCCTTTGGGGCCTTGCTTAAGTGAGGGCTGCAGATGACTTTTAAGGGGCTATAAAATCAGAAAGGTGAACAATAGTGGCTACTAACTTGCAAACGAAAGAACAGACACAAAGACCATCTAAAAGGTAGTGATGGAGGTTTGTTCTGCTATGGATTTGTTACTATATATATATATATATATATATATATATGACTCAGTGTTTCAAAAAGTGACAGCATGGCTAAGGGTGGAAGGAATCTGGAGGTCCTCTTGTCCAGCCCAGCCCTGCTCAAGCAGCACCACCTGGACCCAGTTCCCAGTTGCCCAAGACCAGGACTGTCCCAAGGATGGAGACTATGCTGCCTCTCTGGGCAACCTGTGCCAGTGCTTGGTCACCCTCACAATGAAATTATTCCAAGCACAGAAATAAGAAACTTCACCCGTATCTTGAAGTGACTGTTACAATGATCTCCCAACATAAAAATTAAGCTCAAAGGGTTGAAATGATCATTGGTTGCCTGAGAAGGAGCACAGCCATGAGAAATGGGGAAACAATATTACCCTGAGATTTTACCTGAGTCCTCTCCCTAAGTCTGGATCTGATATTGCATGGAAGTATGTAGAAATGCTCCTGAATCAGGGAAAAACACTTAATAGGAGGGCTAAGGATGCCAGTTGCATATTATGTTTGGCCACTGGGTAAACTGGTCACTCACTAAGAAGTGATCTCTTTTTATAGTGGAAGAAAACAGATTAGGAAAATGTTTCCAAAGATTTTAAGTGATGGGAGCAGACTTTGCAGACATTTGTAGATGCTCAGAGAGTTTGGGGTAGGTTTTTAGGGTGAAATGTTTGGGTCTGCAGGACACCTACTGAAGTTGGCTCCCTGAAGGTATCCTGCTGGCACCTACCTGAGTGTTGTGGTGCTACCTTGCTGGGCAGGATGGAGAGGAGAGGCTGTCTGTGCTTTCTGGCAGATTTGGGGGTGAGAAGGGGGCTGCACATCTGCCTGAGGATGCATGCCAAAGAGCACTAACTCTCAGATGCAATTTCTTTTACACATTCATAGTGCCTGATCCAAAGCTTTACAGGGAAGGAAGAAATGTGCTGTATTTTGTTCTGAGCCACATTGCCAGAAAGATGACTAACTGAGCTACCTGACAACTTTCAGGAAATATGAAACGAGTTCATCTGTGATTGTGGTTTTGTGAAGTTGCGTTTTCAGGGCACAGATGTTTTGCTTCCACTCATTCTGTCAAGCAATAAAAGTTTGGATGATCAAAAGGTTATGTTTAATAAAACCAAAACAAATGATAGAACACCCCAGACATTACATCTTTTTAGCCTGTATGCTTTCCCCCAACCTCTATGTTGTTTCTGAGCCTTTAAGGTGTAATTGGGTCATACGTTTTGGTTTTCTCAGTAGCATACCCAAATGCAAAAATCCTATTGATTTAAAAGGTATTTCGTTCTCAAACTTTTTGCTGGAGTAGTAGGGCTTGAGATTCTCAAGTGATGCACTGAGGCATAAATGAAATACTGAATGGGATAAATGAAATCCTATCATACAGGTAGGCAACACTCCTTGTATGCATATATTTACATGCCTTTTTCCTTGCAGATGACTGTTACCAAGTAGATGGCCAGGGTGAATCCACCAATATAGGATAGGTATTGTAGGTTGGGGTTTTTTGTGATTTATTTTTTGGTTTTTGGGGGGGGGTTGTTTGTTTGTTTTGGAAGATCCCTACATATTGAAGAGTATTTAAGTTGGTGATAAGGCCTAAAGAAGTTCTCAGTGCCTCTTCAGAAAGGCTGCACAAATCCTAGTGTTTAAACTAAATTAAGGTCTGGTTAAGAGCTGAAGATGTAATCTAGGTATCCAGTGTGGCAGTAGTGAATAAGTGCCTGATTTTTTTTTTTTTTTAATGGATTTGTAACAATAATTGTAAACCATGCTTTGACTGCAGTAAAACCTTAATTTATGCCAGTATTGAAAATAATCTTGATAAATTCACTCCCTTACATGCATGAGCAGAGTTTTGTATATTGTGCTGACTACTACTGGCAGTATCAGCTAAAAGCTCAGAAGAGTTATTAATGTAGGACTCACGTGAGATGAATTCACCGTATCTGCTGTAATACTGTAATTATGTACTGTGTTAGTGTATTGGCACTACACTGCATCTTACTCAAAATTGCATATTATTTTCTTAATTTTCAAGAAGACTCACCTTCAAATTCATAAACTAAAGTAACAGATCTCCTCAGAATAACTGCAGTGTCTCTGCTTCCTTACAGCAAATGGATGATATGGTTACAGGGAATTTTGAAGCTGGGAATGTGGAGCTTGCACTGACTTCCACTTCCACCAGTGGAGCAGACCCAAAGCTTTGCAGAGTCAGGCTCTTCTCTACCTGAATGATTCAGATAATTTGGTTCCACTAATGGGTTTTAAACATTTTTTGCCATCTGTATCCTACTAATAACATATTTTTACAACAGATGTTAAAAAGGAAAATGCAGTAGATGGTATTGAAGAGAAAAACACGACCACATGCATAAATATCACTGGACCTTGATATCTTCTTTAAAATAGTCTACGTTTCTTTCAACTAATGATTTTTAATGTTTGAGCGAGGCCTGCAGGTTGGTGTTGCTGAGGAAATTTGTTGCTGTGGTATCCCATTTCTTACTTGACAGCCTTCCCTGAGGCTTTGCATCCTTATTAACTGAGCTCTCTGCAGCCTTACTGGTGACAGTGACCCGGAGCTGCAGTGATGCCTGGGAGGGGAGGACCTTCTCGTGGTGCTGACAGCACCCTGGTGCTCTGCAGTGCTCTGCACACTCACACACTCTCTCTGCCCAAGCAAATTTCTTTTCACAACTGGAGATTAATCACCTAGTGGGCTTGTAGATTAATTTTATTAACAGGCACATAACAAATCATTAGTTTTGACTTGTGGCTTGATCTCATGCTACTCCTATTCTCTTATGACAAGTGGAAATATTTTATAAATAGTAAATGGAGTGAAAATGGGATTTAATAATGAATATAATGCTATGAAGTATGAAAATCATGTTGTTGTTTAAATTAGTCATCGGAGGAGATTTTTTAAAATTGTTTTTTTAAGCTTTTGTCTTGCTAATTTTTGATTTTTTCCTCTGCATTTTAAAATCTCATTTATTTATCATGCTTTGTATATAGTTTATTCAATGCTCAGTAGATACTTTACACCTCTGCATTTTACTTTGATGGTACAATTGCTGAAATTTTATTTGTGCTCTAGGATGTAAAACCAGAAAAATAGCAATCCTCAGATAGTCCTGTCAAAGCAGAACATTTAAGTGAATGAATCTGTGGCTGTGCAGGCATAGCGCTCATTAATGAGAGCAAAGGGAGAGCAACTCACCTAGCAAATCCATTAATGGGACTTTTTAACCTTTCTGTTTATAAGGAAACATAATGAATGACCCATTAAGTTAGAAAATTTTGCAGATTGCCATGGTCCTCTGGGCTTTCCCAAAAGAAGGTTAGTAGGGCATCCAGAGAGTCTGCTGACTTGAGCCCTATATCTGTGAGTGCTGGCAGCTATGGCTGGTGGACAAAGGTTTCTTGAATTGTCAGACTGTGTGGAAATTGGGACAGTGTGTTTTGTCATTTGGTCACAAAAATGCAAATTGTGAACAGAGGTGGGAATCCTCTAAATTCATACAGAAAGAGAGGCAGGAGAGCTGGTGTATCTTAATATTGAATTTTTTACAGTTTATTACAAATGTTTCCTGCACATCTGACAATGAATTGTTATGGACTGCAATTATGGCATAAATATGTGCTCTATTTTGATTTGAAATCCATAATGCTGTAACAACAAAATGGTGGCTGATTTACACACCTGGTTTAATTTTCTGTTGTGAAATAAGAAGAAGCTGAGGTTTTTAGAGGTTTGGAGTTTGTAGAGGACTTTTGTTTACAAAATCACTGACTTCTTTAAATTCTACCTTTTCATTTCTTCCCCATTGCTCTGCTAATGTCAGTGAAAGCTTCGTGTCTTGTTTGTGTAGGTCTCTAGACATGAGCACCTCCTACCAGTCCTGCTGTTGGAAGCTCTTTAGGCACAGAGCATAAGGCTTGTGTTCCCTGATAGAAACCCCATGGTGTATTACTGCTTTTAAAACAGTTTATGCATTAGCAGCCTCTCAGTTGGGTGGTAGCAGAGTATGAATCTTAGATCAGTTCTAGAGGCCATTGGTCACCCTATTGAAGCTGGCTGGGCTGAAAACATTACAGGTTTGGCTCTGGGAGTGGTGCAGGCTGGAGGGTTATTTATTGACAGCTACAAGGCATTGGCAGTGACCAACTCAGTCACAAAAGCTGTTTCTTAAAACCTCTTCCTGCACAAGGTGAGGTGACATAAGATTCTGCTTTGTGCACAAGGTGAGAACGTGGAACAGCATCATACCAGCTTGCAAACCTGAAAAGGATGAGCTTTTGACCAGTGGGGTTTGGCTTTTAAAATAAATGAAAATACATCTGTATGGTTTTAAATTGGTGAATTAATTGATACTCTATGATTGTCCTGGAGTATTTTTCCCTCTTAATGGTGATGAGATAAAATATAGTTGAAGCAAAACATCGTCAGTCCCTCCCTTTACCCATTTTGTTTATTAGGAGTGAGGAAACTCTTGGGTGTTTTGTTTTGTTTTTTTAAGATTTCTTCCAGTTTTTCTCTACTTTTAAAGATGGACAGGCTTCACTAAGCGGCAGTGTTGCCAGAGGTCCCAGCTACTGAAGGAAGCAAATTAACATACAGAATGGTAATTTGTTTTCCCTGTCCTTCAGTCACAGTGAGGAGAATCTAAATATTTCTGTGACTGAGACTTTGGATTCCCATTCCTTGCTACACAACAACAACAACAACAACAAAAGCTATTTATAGCAATAACAGTTAGCAGCATACAGCAGCCTCAGACAGCTATAGGCAGCATCTCACCATGACCACAAATGTTAACTGCTTTTGCACTGAATGCCTCTGTGAAAACAAAGAGCACTGAGAAATAAAGATCAAAGCAAAACCAAAAGAAAGATTTTTTTATTGCTATGTTTTACTTTGCTGGCAGACCAGAGCAAAGGTTTTCTGAACATTTAAAAGATGAAAAAGGTGAAGAATCCCAGAAGCGATTTATCTTGAAGCGAGATAACTCTAGTATTGATAAAGAAGACAATCAGGTTGGTTCTCGGTTCGAGAGTTGCTGAAATTTGTTCTGTTCTTGAAGGTGGGCTGACTGATGTTATTGTTGTTCTTTTGTTGTTGCTCTCCTCCTCCCCTGCCCTCCTGCCCCCTCCCCACCTCCTTTGGCATCCGTACCACCGTGCGTGGCACCGAGCCCCCAGCGTGGCCGCTTCAGCCGTGGCAGTGTGTGGGTTTGCATGGGTGGTTTGCTTGGCACAGGACTTGCTGCATGCCCACGGGCGGGGGGCTGCCGGTGGCTCCGGGCTGCGTGCAAGGCTGTGTTGGTTGCATTTCTCAATGTCTTGCCTAACTATGGCAGTTGTTACGCTCCCTACAGCTTCCTCCTTCTGTTGTTACCCACTCAGAGCTGGATTTCAGTATGGACTGATGGTAAACTGATGTAGCTCAAAAAGGAGAGAGGAAAAAAAAATTTAATACAAAAAAAGCCCCAAACAGACATGATGGTGAGGCCAGGCTCTTTTTTTCTTTTCTTTTCTTTTTTTCTTTTTTTTAAAAAAAGCTCCTAAATTAAATTTCGACCAAAAATAAATTAGGTTCATCTTTTAGTTCCCTTCCTCCTCCTGTGTCCTCAACACCTTTTACTGTCTGTGTAACTTACTTGCTTGTGCATGTACTGTGGCAGACCTTCCCCCTCTGTGTTGCCTGTGCTATGACACTACTTTACCTTAGGTGAGCCTGATGAACAGGGGAGCGCCAGGGAAATGTGTGTGTTTGTGCTGCCTTTAAAAGCAGGTGTTGTGCTGTTTCAATCCAGTGCAAGCTGTGTATGTGGAATATATTAACAACAACAACAAAAAATACCTAAAAGGGTTCTGACATTATTTGCTTTTATGAGAAAATTCTCACAGGTAAGAAGACAGCATATGATTTCTTTGATTAGGTTTTATTTGTGAAGGGATCTACCAGTAAGTTTCTCATTGCCACTCTCCTTCATATTTTCAGTAAAGGACTGATTTTTCCCTTTCTTTTTTTCACCCTTTTTTTCCTTGACTTTGAGCTGTACATAGCAGCCTTGCCAGTTGTGCTGCATCCGAGTTGTCTTTAAACAAACCCCAAGCAATTTCAGGCTGTGGTGAACATGGGGATCAGGCAAGGGAAAGCAGCATGACCTGTCTCACCCAGTGATGCGGTGCAGGGGGAGAAGAAACAGTACTTGAAACCCAATTGCCAATGAAGCATTTCCTCATGGGTGTCATCTTCTATTCTCCTTCCTCCCATGGCACACCCATTTCCTGCACTGTGGTTTACCAAGAGGCACAAATGGCCCTTCTTTTCCCAGCAAAACTGATGTAGAGGATTCCTTACAGTGTGGAAATGGTTAAAACTGTCATGTTGAATATCTGGGACTTCTCCTTGTACAAGTAGACTTTGTGGGTTTCTTCTAGGGCTTGCAGTTTATCTCAGCCTAGTTTCCCTCTTTTCTTCCTTGATTTCGTAGATAACATACCACTGCCTGCCATCCTGCTCCTCACAGCCGGTAGGAGAATCAAGAAATGTTAGCAGCTGAGAACAATGGCACTTAGACTTGGGGTGTGAACACCAAGCTTTAGGATGGCGGGCCCACAAAAGCTGTGCAGAAAGCCTCATTTTGGCCACCTGCTCTACAAACCCATATGCAGTGTCTTAACTGGAAGCCCTCAAGGCCCCAGTCTCGCAGGGTGCTTCATGCAGGAATGACAGCTATCATTTTTGTGCTTCATTTGTTTAAGTGCACCTTTTTTTATTCTCAGATGACAGTTACTTAATGGCAGTTTTTAACAGCTCAACTTATATAACCCTCCTGGTTTTCTTTCTGCTCAGCAAAACAGAATTCTTCCATTTAGAGATGACAGACGAAGTAAATCAATTGAAGAGAGAGAAGAGGAGTATCAGAGAGTGAGGGAGAGAATATTTGCACAAGATGTGAGTAGTTGTTTTAATTGCCTCTTTAGTGCCATACCTTCGCCGGTAGTCAGACAGTCTTGCCCCCCTCCCACACCAACACCGCAGCTGGGCTTGCCCTGTGAAGCTGGAGGTGACAGGGAAAGCAAATTAGCACGAGAGGATCTGAGAGGAATTTGAGAGGTGTGAAGATTGGCTTCTGGAGAATGAGGTGATGAGAATTGCAGCGAGAAGGGTAGAGGAGGGATCAGGCCCAGCATGTTGTCTGGGGAGTGCTTATCCTGTTTCTTTGAATGTTCATGTTCGTGTGGTCTAGGATTACTTCTTTTTTCCTTCTCTTTTGCTAGCCAAAGAGCAGTGATTTAAGTGGACACTCTCAATAATTTCAAATAGCTGTGGTATTTTATATTTCTTTTGAGTTGGATCAAATCCTGTAAGTTTCCTTCTGCAGAACCTCCTTATGGTGTTCATTTCTTTGGACCAGTGCTGTAGCCTAAGACACTGAGAACAAAGAAAAGGCAGAGTTTAAACATGGAGTTGCACTGTTTTTTTTAAATGACTGATTAAAGAACTGTGTTTCTGCCATCAGAAAGTTGGTCACGCTGTTGATGATTATATTCTGAAAGGAATAAAATGAAACAGACATTATAATTCTTGCCCTTACCAAAAAAATCAGAACTTGCACAATGAGGTATATTTCTAGAGGAAAACATTTAAATATGAAACATCTGTGAGCAATACCTGATGTTCCTGGAAAAAAGAACAAAATAATAATTTACTGTAATACTGTAACAATGGGGTACTAAAAGGAAAAAAAAAGAAAAAAGTCAACATTTTATTGTTTTATCTCACATCTCAGTGGGAGTTCTGCCACTCAGAGAATATGGGAATAAACCCAATTAAAACTGTTTTTGAAAATCATATTTGGCAGTGTCCTTTTAAATTAAAACTGTTCCTATGTTGCAGGGCTAATAGTATTTATTATCTGGTTTTCGAATTGCATTCAAGTTGTTTTTCTTTAGCAGAATACACTGTGCAGTTTTAAGGTGTGTGTTGTCTCACTTGTGAGATTTTGCTTTTTAGTAAATAGCTAGCTACATCTAAATATTTTTAGCCTCACTTCTTTCTTGTTTGAGACAATTCCAGTAAAAGCAGAGGCCCTTCAGTTTATGTTTTGCTTTCAGCATGTGGGTCTAATGCACATACTGTCACAGTCTATACACGGTAAAGTTACCAAGTTTAAGAGCTGCAAAAGCTTTTTTACAACCATCTTCTTATATGAGATTCACAGGGTCTGGCATGTTACAAAGGAGCTTGTGCAAAACCAAAAAATCTTTGGGTTTTGAAGCAGGATTCAGGTGAGGCAAAATCTTAAAAAGTACCATATGGACAGTCATTGCCAAAATAGTGCAGTTTCTATCACAAGCAGCAGCTAGAAATGCCAGGCAGAGAAACAGAGGTGGCTGAAAAAGTGTGCTGAGGGTGGCCCCACAATGTATTGCTGCTGTTGTCTTTAGATAATTCAGTTTTAAAAACAGGCAGGCAGTGAACATTTTAATTGCCCACAGCAGGAGATTGTTGTGGTCCATTGGGTTAGCATCTTCGAGTGGCAGGACCTAAGAAACTGTGATTTGTGGCAGACATTTTTAAATGGATTGGGAGTGAGTGTTTTTAAAGATGAGGAATGTTAGATATCTCTCCCTCTCTCTCTCATATCCACTCATTTGCTCTCTCTCTCTGCTGTTTTAGGTGTTAGTGAGCATCATAGTGCAGTGAATTTCACCAAGATGTGCTATTAATGTTAAAAGGAATATATTTCTTAGCTGAGCTTTTTTAAGTGGAGCACTCCTTACAGATACAAGGTGTTTTAGGATGACATCAATGGTTGTGGTGGTGGACAATGTGTTTTTATTTTTTGTTTCAATTTTAGTAAAAAGAGAAATGGCTTCCTATTATGGGCAGTCATTTATTGCCTGTAAGACTTTGAAGTTTTACAGCCCTCTGCAATCATTAATTAATACAATTCTCCCCCAGGTTTATATGAGGTAGGTACATAAGCCTTGTCACCCTGCAAATTACAGACGTAGAAAGAGAGTCAGGAAAGGATTAATCATCTGGTATTTTTATTACCTCTATACTGTTTACACTGCTGTAGTCAAGCCATTATCAGTGCCTTGCTTATGAACCTTAGAAAATGGATTATGGATACTTCACTTCCAATTGGAGTATATGCATGAAGAGAGCTTGCATGAGGTCTCCAAGGAGCAGCCACGAAGGTCTAGAGTACTGCTGTAACTTGTTGCATCTGACACCCCCTCTCTAAACATGTTTGAGGTACCCAAAACTCTTTGGATAACATATCAGCCCAAGAGTCAGAACTTTCAACAAGATTTAGGGGGAAGAGGCAGTCTGGTTACAGGGGCAAAACATTCTATGCATGTTTCAAGTGCTGTGAGAAATGTCTCAGCCTGGACCCCATATACCAACTGAAAGCTTGCTTGTCCTTCCTTTGATCTTGCAGTTCTCCAGTGAACCAGATCTCTTCATTTCCAAGTGGGAATGTTTTAATAAAATAAATATGTTCATGAGTAATGCCATCATTATGATAGTCCTTATGATGATTAGTCTGATATTAGTCAGTTTAAATTATACTTTCTGGCAATTTTTCCATGTGCTGTGTTGGCTATCATAAATTTTGACAAGGAGAGCTGGAGGTTTTAATGACTCCTGTCATATCAAGGAGTCATAGCAAGTGGCAGGGATTGAGAAGCATTTTAATGTGATACCTTAATAAAAGGATAGGTGAAGAAATAAATAGTTAATAAACATGATCGTTCCAGCTCACTGAAATAAGAACTAGAAGGCGCACCTCAAATTTTTCAGGCTGCTACCAGTAAGACAGTGCTGCCTGAACTCTGTTATGTTCAAAGCTATTTTCAAGGTTATTTTTTTAATTGCAAAGCCTACAACTTTCCTTTTAAAACACGTTTTTATTGGAAACTTAGTTTTATAACAATTTGTGAATTTTACAGCCAAGTGCACTGAAGCAGAGGACCTGTAGTGTCTGGGTCTTGCAGAGGAATTTCTTGTCTCAACTGCTTTAGTTGCCTTTAAGAAACTGAAAAGTAATTGTCCAAGAAAGACAAAGAACAACCTGAAGGAATAAAAAAAAGAATATGTTGTCATTTCCCTGTGTGTCGATTTAACAGAGAATCCCAAGCGTGTGCATAAATGATACATGATGTTTGGCTTTTAAGCCTGCAGAAAATTGATTTTAAAGACTAGCAATCAAATTACATGGGGGAAATTTCATTCTTCAAGGTTAACACAATGTATAACCTCATGAGCCAGAATCACGCTAGGGCCATTCAGTGTTCATAAATGTATTCTCTGGGAATCGTTGTGTATTCACTGAAAAATGTAGATATTTTCTTACTTACACAACTGCTAGAACTGCCCATGGTACACATGGAATTTATTAAAGGAAATACACTATGCGTTTTATTGTCTGTTATTAATTATAATGGCTATTTTTGACTAAGGAGTGTATTCTGAAGAAACAGATTCTTTAAATAAAGTAAGTCATGATTCCACTGCTTAAGAAAACAGTGAGAATCTTTATCTCAGAGAGAAACAAAAGAAGTATTTGAAGAGTTGATTTCAGCCTGTCTTATCCTTCTAGTGTGAAAATATTAGGAAGAAGGAGGCTTAAAATAATAAAAACAAACCAAAGGCACACCTTGTTTTGGCTACCATAAACCTGTAGGTACTAAAACTCATGTACTGCTGTACAGAGCCTTTGGTTTTGGCTGCAGATCAAGTAATAAGCATTAGCTGGAAGCCTGAGATCTATCACATCTTGTTAACTGACATGAAAATTATTACCTATGGTATCCACTGCAGGATATTGCTGCATGTTAGTAGTTATCTATGTTGGCTAATGTAATTAAAAACATGAGCAGAAACCCCCAGTATACCTAATGCACTGGCAGAGCTGATGCACATTTTCCAGTTGAGACTTTAAAAGGTTCTTGAGAATTGGAAAAGTGAAATACTCATTTCATAAATGACAATTAGTCATACAGAGCACCCTAATGGAAATCTTGCATGCAGAGGTCTCCAAGGAGGCTAATTTGTAGGTAATCTTACATAACTTTTTTCTTTGGTAGGTTTGTTGTCAGTGTGCTTGATGGCTACAAGAGCCAAGTGTTTTAAGGAATTTTTTGATAACAGCTGTGCTGTGTGGTTCAGCTTTCCTGGTGCTTTAAATTGAGCATTATTGATGCTATAGATCAGGAAAGTGAGTCCTGACCTTGTAGGAGCTCAATTGCTATTCAGAGCTGCTTAGCCATCTGATTTTTAACAGTAAGAATAACATAATAAAAAAAGTGCCTGTCTTCTCTGCCTCTCAGCCTCACACCTGTACTGAAAAACAGTTTCCAGGGATTGTGTGGCCCTTTGCCAGCATCGTCAGCCAGGAAGACAAATGGAATTATTATGGACTCTTGTCTTCAAGTCCATAATGTAGTTGATAGTGGTTGCCATCAAGACACTGAAAAGGAAGCAGACCTTTCTCCTTGCTTGATAAAATATAAATCCCAGATATTTATTCTGCTTTAAGTTGCAATCTCTTAAAAAACTTAAAAAAAATTTAAATAAATCCAGCCAGGTAACGTGCCCCTTTGCTTTTGTATAACTTTGTGGGTACACATACCAGTACTCTGGTGTAAGCAAAGGGTTTTCTGCAAGGGAGCTGTAACTCTGCTTTGGAATGTGACTGCAGTGAAGTCAATGCGTAGACAGTTGATGTTGTACAAGCCTCCAGGTGATTTCACAATGGTTTTGTGGGTAGTTAGACTATGCTGAAGTCTGCACAGCCACATTTTAATGAAATCTATGAGTAAGGAACTTGAAACAAGAGAAGGTAGAGTGTCACAGTTGTACAAAGGATCCCAGTGATTTTAAGTGTTGTAACAGTTTTTATCTTCTCTCAGCCTGGGGTGAAACCCTGGGTCTTCTATAGCTGGTGGGTTTTGGTTCCTGGCAATGGAGAACATTCTCCCATTGTCCTGAGGCTTTGTGTGGAGGAGCTATGTACTTGCCACTGATGCAGCCCAGAGCCTTGCAAGTTTAGCAGGAGTGCAGGGTGGGAGCTTGCCTGGGAAGCCCACAGAGCTGTCAGATGTTCTCTAATGTGAATTCTGGGTGGGTGAATTACAGCTTTAATGAGAAGTTGCATTGTCATCTCAGGGATAAATTCCTTCCTCTTGTAAATTGTTGGGATGGGACTGGCTGTGGTGCCAAGGGAAAATTTTGTCCAGGCATCTGCTGGAGCACTAGGAATGAACAGGGTGTAGCTTCTGTTGCTGGCCAGCACTTTTTTGAGTAGGTCATTTAGATCACCCTTTTCAAAACAAACATCCAAAATCTGTGCATATCCCATACCATTAGGACTTGACACAGCTAATGATGGCATTTCATTATTCTTTGAGCTGAGTCTCATTGTTACAGGAGTAATGGGCATGATCTCTGGTGCCCTCCTCCCTTTGCCTGTCTTTTGTTTAAATTCTGTGCAAGCCCTGACTGTTCTTTCTTCTGTACCTCATGGAGATATAATCCAGTGACAGCTATGAGGCATTTTGTGTAGTGAACATGAAATAGGAGGGAAATGAAAAAATCAAAGAGGGAGAATTATTAATGGGAAATTGAGCACAGCTTCATTTCTCTGCATAAAAAATTAGGCAATCCTAAAAGAATCATACACTTGCCCATAGGATTTATTTCTTCTGAGCCCTTCACCTTTTTTGGGATCTAAGTCCTCCAGCAGAGAACCTTTTTGTGATAGACTGTGATTGTTCTTAATATTATTATTAAGAAGGTTATTAGCATTTTATATTGCAATGTTCCCTCTCCAACTGTAAAATGTGAAATCATACACTATTTCTAAGTACTGTAGTGTCTTCTCTCCTTTTGAGGAACTTTGTGAAATCTGCATGCTTTCCTCCTATTTGTACTTCCTACCTGCAGCTCTGTGCTATCTTGCAGTCTTACTTTGAGGTGGTAGGGCAGATCAGGGGAACCTTACATTATACAGGAAAAACATCTTTCCCCTTCAAACTGCCAGTATTTTGCACATAGTTCCTTCTTCAGATCTCACAACTGAGAAGTTTCAGTTTGCTTCCAAACTGAGACCCCCTCCTTGGCAATGTTGTTGTAATGCATGGAATTAATTTTACTGGCCTGACCTTATTCTTGACCTTTTTTCCCCTCTTGTCTTCTGCAAATGCAAATGGTGCATGAATTGAAATCCCCTTAAGCCTGAGCAGGGGAGGTAATTCTAAAATCAAGAAGAAATTGGAACAGCAGAGCATATCTAGAACGTCTGATACAATGCCTTTTTTATTTTTCAGTCAGTTTGCTCCCAGGAAAACCTTTTTGTGGAAAACAGGTAAAAAATAGCTTCTGTGTGTGTGTGTGTGTGTGTGTGTGTGTGTGTGTGTGTGTGTGTGTGTTAAACTTAGCTGTTTATCTTATTATTTTGTCTATCTACAGTTCTATAGTCATTTATCCTAATGTGAAGCCTGTTGAGCAAATTTTTAATCCATATTATATGAAGTCTTTTTGTGCTTTAAGAGGGATTGCCTTGTAACATGGTGTCTGAGCAGATAAGGTATTACTAGTGCTTTCCTGAGGCTTTGCATTTCCGTTTAAAAAGCAGATTGTGGGGAAAGAGTGGGAGCCCACCTAAGCTTTCATTTCAAATGACCATTCTGTCTCTGGAGTGCCTTCAGAATTTAACTTACTGATCTTTAAAAAGCACTCTAGCAGTGGCTGGGTGATGGTATTTATGAAACACCGGACTTGTGTTTCTGGTGTTTAGCCTGCTCTCCTGTGGGGCTGAGCATTACTTGTTGCTTATGAAGGCTCTCAAGTTCCCCAGGCTGGAGCTGCTTTCCTGCTGCAGTGCAGTGATGAGACAGTGATATTTGAGTCCACTCTTACTTAGCATTACTGTGTGGATAGTTGCTGTGAATGCTATTTTTATTATGTTAAATCCACTTAAAGCAAAGGGCAGAAGAAACTGCCTTCAGGAATCTACAAAATGTGAAGTGTTGGCTCCATAACAGCCATAAGTCAGCTGAACTGTGCTGAAAATCTTAAAAATTGTGCACCTTTTTGCTGCCATAAGGATTTTAACCAAAACTGGTAATTTCACTGGGGAGTGTTTGAGCAGTGATGGCCCAGGTCTGTCCTGTGCAGGTTTTAAAACTGTTTATCACCCCTTGAAGAAGGAGAGGCTGTCTTTCACAGCATTTCTTTCTCTGTCCATCCTTACATCTGTCAGATGCATTTATGGGTGAAGGTATTCCCATAAAAAATGACTCCACAGTAATGGTACAAACCAGCTTTTCCTATGGACAGTTCTGTTAAGTGGAATGAGAGAAGGCCCTCAGAAGATTATGGCCACTGTCATCTAACCACCTCATGTTCTGGGAGCCAAGGATATTTCCTCAGCTGATTCTTCTGTGTCGTGTGAATATGGAGAGATGATTTGTCAAAACAAATAAAAATTTTAAAAAAGTAACCAAAAAAAAAAAAAAAAAAAAAAGATGCTCTCATAAACCTATTTACCCCTCTCATGAGAGACTGGGACAACAAACATGACACAGTTGTTCACATTTCCAAGTCAGCCTGGAAGGCACTCAGAGGCTGTGCTGCTGTGGGTACCTTTATGGGATAAAGGATGAGCTCCATAGCCGGGCCTCCCCTGGTTTATGCATTCCGTCCCACACCTGTGCAGGAGAACGTGGCCAGTTCTGGTATTTGCACGTGGTTTGCTGTGCTCGAACCCATGAGCTGACCGAGCTGCTCTCCTGCTGTGAGGATGCATATCCAAGTGGAGACCAGCAAAAGGCCAGGTTGCAAATTGCACTGCCTGAGCTGTTGCTGTCCTGAGGGGGACTTCAGCTGCGTTCCTCAGAACACTGCTTTTTCTTGCTTCATGCCCTGCAGCCTTTGATCAGGTGAAGCACTTGAACTTGCACTTGGCTCAGCACACATGAGCAATCCTGTTGACTTGCTGTCTTAAAAGTTAGGTATGGGTTTAAGAGCCTTGCCTTTCTTTTTTGTCAGAGCGCCTGAGCATTGCTCTGAGCTGCAGAGACTTCCAAGCGACTTAACAAGTACTTAAAATTACATATGCAGTATTTTGCTGGCTTGCATTTTTTATGTTCTTATTTGGTGATATTTTTATGAATTTTCCTTTGGATGTAGATGTATGGTTCCTTGGCTTCTGAGAATTACCTTGCTCAGCAACAGGAAATGCTAAATGGATTTCAGCCTTCTGGGCTGATGTTTCATATGTTCAGTTGACTGTGCACACTTATGGGAGAGGGAGGAGGGGGCAATTTTAGCCTTGTGTTTTTTAAACTGAATCTAGCAAAAGTTGGAAGATGTTTCTAGAAATCTAATATAGCTTTACAGATCAGATAAATTTGAATTGCCATGTTTATTAGCATAATCTTTCTTTTCATTTTTCAGTAGGCTGTTGGAAGACAGTAGCATATGCAATGATACCCATAAGAAAAGACAGCTGTTTAGGTTTGTATGACTTTATTTAATACTCCTTTCCTAGTAACTCTTATTTGTGATTCTGTCTGTGTCCTTGCCCAGGGAGACCTTGATGGGTGTGGGTATGTAATTTTTCTGGTTGGCAAGGAACATGGAGAACAAGTTCTATCCCGCTCATCCTGTGCTCTTTGAATGTGGAGGTAACAACAGGACCCTTTCCTTTGGTTTTATGGATCACTGTCTCAGGAACCATATGAGATTTTCAGGTGTCCAGCTGCTCAGGCTGCCACATTTGGGGGTGACTGTAACTGGTGAAAGCTCATTTTTGCTGGAGCATATACAATAGGCACGTTTCATAGACTAGTGCCCAGACTGACCTTTTTTCTTTTGTTGGTTTATTAAAAGCTGAAGTAGTAGTACATTGAGGCAAAACTGATCAAAATTCCATTATCCAAAGCAGCTATGTTTTGAAACTTTTTCTCTGTGAACTTCGTCTTCCCAACTTCAATTCCTTCTGCCCAGAAAACATTCAGATGTATCCCATATCTGAAATAGCATCCCAAGCCTCAGGAAATCAGTAAGAGTCAGTCCCTATTTTCATGGAGGAAATTTTTGCTAGATGACACACTAGATCAGTGGAAGACTCAGTCTGGTCATGGAAGTGTTCTCCTGTGGGTCTTAGGAAGGTTGTCTTCCCCCACCATGAGCTGTCACAGGTTCGGTTCAGATCAGCCAGAGCTGAGCATGCCAAGTTGCTTTAAAAGTCAGTCAGCTGCCACAAGCCTTAAGCAGAGCAGGCAGGAGGAATGAATGTTTTCAGAAGCGTGTTCTTCATCCACTAAGGCACATGGATAGCTAGGAATAAATAGGGTGATCACTAGATGTCTATATGCATTGGGATTTGCATATGTAGGAGTAATAACTTGTGTCACTTCAAACCTATATTTATTTTATATTTATTTATATTGCATAAATTACATACATTTTCAATTATTTGATGTGTGGTTGCTAACTCTGCATGTCATCACAGCAGCCACTGAGAGGATGGAGAGGTTGCGTCAGATAAGGAGCAGTGCTGGAGCATCTGCTTCTGTATCCCATGACCAAAGGCAGCAAGCAAAGAAACTTCTCCTTTCTTTGGGTTAGCCTTGATGATCTGAGAGTCTGGGACTGGGCATGCAGGAGTAAGGAGGCATCCACACACTCTTAATAATTAATATCTATTTGGGTTTGTGAAACTAAAAGAAATTTTGTGCAACTCAAAGCCATAGAAAATGGGGATACAAAAAACATTCTGTTTCTCTTCCTCTTTTCCACTAGAGCATAAATATAAGAGACTTGTTAATTTCTGATTACAAGAGTACAAAAGAGTCTTTAAATAATATACTTTGGTATCTTTCTTTCTGAATAAATATTAAAAATTATTTATTTTTAAAATATTTTTCCTTTTCTTGTGTTGCTGCTTCTGTGCTGTTTCTCTTCATGCTTTCCCACAGTCTGGGTCTAGCAAAGGCCAACAGGTTTATACTGCTGATCACGTCAGTGAGAGGCTCTGTTCACAGGCAAGGAACGCAGCAACCTGATCCCACCTTTGACACGCTGCTCCTTCATGTCCCAAGTGACACAGCTCAGCAGGTTCTCCCTGTAAAAAGCAGGAGCCATGTTCACAGGGACAAAGGGGACCAAAAAAATTAAATAGATACAATCCCATCCTTTATGATTTGTAGGAAGAGCTGTGAGCCTGCAAGGTATTATACTGTAAAATAAGACAGAGGGATGGAAAATATCTTCTAAAAGCCTTCCAAAGGCAGTGTTATGAGCATCACTTGGGATAACAGGCATGGTACACTAAGCTGTTGTAGGCATTGTGGTTTTGTCAATTTAGCAGTACAGTGTAAAAGTTCACCATAAATATCTCCTCCAAATTCTGGTCACAGTGTTGTTACTCACATTACACTGGGTACTCTGCAACTGTTCAAGGACAGACGGCCTCTACCCAAAGATTCTCAAAATTTGTGCAGAGGGGAAATAAAGCAAACCAACTCATTCATCTCTAGTGGAGTGTTATCAGTGAGGAGTTTGGGGTCATGTTGAGAGGACACATGTTTAGGGAAGGCTTTGGATGACTTCAGAAAGCTGTTAATGACTGGGAGTTAGGTGCAATAAAATAAGGAGGATGGATGTGATGACAAAGGTAGAGGGCAGGTGAAGTTGGTGAGAAAAACATCACAGGGGATGGACAGAAAAGTGAGAAATAGTGAGGTGTTTGCTGAGGGAAGAAAACACTCAATAGGCAACAGAAATGCTACATCAGTGCTTCATAATAGTGCTATGTCAGCCCCATCTGGTGAAGTGCTCTTAGGGTATGTGCAAAAGGGGAGCGGTGGTAAGTGCTGTGCATGTAAAAAGATTATAGCAGAGTTTACATGCTGACAGCAGATGAATATGGGGGTCAAATCCCTCGTTTCAGACACGCTTTCATAAATGCAGAATATTTCCTTTTTCTTTATTAGGGTCGCTGCAGGGTTCCCAAAAATAGACTCTGCCATGACATGGTTTTATTTGTGTATAAATCTTTGTTTCCCGGTTTCTGTAGGGGTAATAGAGACAGCATCGGGAAGACATCTGGCAGTCGGCAGAGCAGTACAGAGAACGAATTAAAGTGGACAGACCACCAGAGGCCATGGAGCAGCACAGACTCGGACAGCTCAAATCGAAATTTGAAGCCAGCCATAACAAAGACAGCCAGTTTTGGTGGGATAACAGTCCTGACAAGAGGAGATAGCTCATCAAGCAACAGAAGTACCGGCAAACTGTCTAAAACAGGTAGCTAGTACTGTGTTGGATTCACAGTGCTTCTTGTTGTGTAGTGATAAATGGCTGTGCTGGTACTTGTCTGAGTATGGTATATCACAGAAGCCGTGTAGTCTGACCCCTATGGTTGGACTAGGTGGTAAAATACATAAACAGTGGTATTTCCTGTACACAGGAGATGTGTATATCCATCTATGGGTCCTAGTATCCCTGGGTACCTGGCATTGACTTTTTAGGAACCGAGAAAAACACATGGTGTCCAAGATTTGCAAATCATATGAGAGGTGGGTTTTTCTTGGAGTGTTTTATGTGCGCATCCTGTTTCAACACCATCTGCACTTGTAGCCTGAAAAGGTGGAAATCCTTTCAGATTTTACCTTTTTATTAATCCTGTGAATAGTTAAATGATGATAAATCCACAACCACTTTGTTGTCCTCGCTAAAATGCAGACCATCTATATCTTGGAGTACAGCCTTGCCTTGCTGCTGGCAGATGAGGCTATGGTGGAAGCAGGCAGAAGTGCTGGACTCACAGAGGTCCCACAATCTCTCCATGTCCTTGTTTAGTTCCCATTAAACGAAACCACCATTTAAGGAGACTATGAACGTGGTGGGAATTCTGCATTTATTGGCATTAACTTTACGAGTGCATTAACATATGAGTGAGTCACAGGGTCTGGATCTAAGTAATTTCAAGCTATGCCATTAAGCTACTCTATTATACTTTAGTGTAAAAGTGCATAATAAATAATGAGCCCATCAGATGATTCCATCAGATTGGTTCACTTGATACATACAGTGCAGGACAAGTGGTAATCAATACTTAGCACTTAGCACTCTTTCAGCTTGAGAGTGTTTTATGGATGGTACTTAATTTACACCCAGTTTATCAAACCTGGGTTGGTCAGATTTCACTCTGTGGTCCTACTGGCCACACTATTTCTGATATAAACCAGGATGCCATTGGCCTTCTGGGCCACCTGTGCACACTGTTGGCTCGTATCCAGCCAGCTGTTGACCAACACCCTCAGGTCCTTTTCCACTGGGCAACTTTCCAGCCACTCTTTCCCAAGCCTCTAGTACTGCGTGGGGTTGCTGTGACCCCAAGTGCGGGACCCAGCACTTGGTCTCATTGAACCTCATAAAATTAGCCTCAGCCCATTGATCCAGCCTGTCCAGATTCCTCTGTACAGCCTTTCTACCCTCCAGCACATCAACACTCCCTCACAGCTTGGTGTCATCGGCAAGCTTCCCAAGAGTGCACTTGATCCTCTTGTCCGGATCATGGATAAAGATATTAAACAGGACTGCAACAATAGTGAGCCTTGGGGAACACCACTTGTGACTGGCTGCCAACCGGATGCAACTCCATTCTCCCCTGCTCGGGACCTGGCCATCAGCCAGGATGAAATGTGCATCCATCCAGGCCATGAACAGACAGTTTTTCCAGGAGGGTGCTATGGAAAACGGCATTAAAGGCTTTAATAAAGTCCACATATACAACAACCATAGCCTTTTTCCCTCATCCACTAAGTGGCTTACCTTGTCATTGAAGGAGAACAGGTTGGTCAAGCAGGATTTTGCTTTCATAAACCTGTGTTGGCTGGGCCCGATCCCCTGGCTGTCCTGTGCATGCCACATAATGGCACCGAAGGTGATCTGCTTCGTAAGTTTTCTCACACCAAGGTCAGACCGACAGGCCTTTGGTTCCCTAGATCCTCCTTTCAGCTGGTTTTGTAGTTGGGTGTAATTTGCCAACTTCAGTCAACTGGGATGTCCCTGGTGAGTCAGGGCTGCTGATACATGGTGAAAAGTGGCTCAGTGAGCACTTCCATCCAGTCCCTCAGAACACTTGGGTAGATCCCATCTGACCTCATAGACTCGTGTGTGTCTGAGTGGCATGGCAGATCACTGGCTGTTTCCCCTTGGATTACGGGGGCTTCATTCTGCTCCCTGTCCCTGTCCTCCAGCTCTGGGGTCTGGGTACCCAGAGAGAAGCTGGTCTGGATATTGGAGACTGAGGCAAAGAAGGCATTCAGTACCTCAGCCTTTTCCTCAGCCTTTGTCACTATGTTTCCCTCCAAATCCAGTGAAAATGAGGATTCTCTTTAGCCTTCCTTTTGTTGCTAATGTTTCAAAAAGATTTTTTATTGTCTGTTACAGCAGTAGCCAGATTAAATTCTAGTAGAGCTTTGGCCCTTCTAATTTTCTCCCTGCATAACCTCACAACATCCTTGTCACCCTCCTAATTAGACTGCCCCTTCTTCAAAGGTCATAAACACTTTTTTCCCCTGAATTCCACCCAAAGCTCTCTGTTGAGCCAAGCTGGCTGTCTTCCATGCCATCTCGTCTTTTGGCAGATGGTTACAGCCTGCTCCTGTGCCTTTAAGATTTCCTTCTTGCAGAATGTCCAGCCCTCATGGATCTCTTTGCCCTTCAGGACTGCCTCCCAGGGGACTCTGTCAGTTTCATAAACAGGCCAAAATGACCCTCTGGAAGTCCAAGGTAATTGTTCTCTCCCACTCCACCCCTCACCCCCTTCCTTCTCTGAGAGCTGAAAACTCTTTTGGTGATCACTGTGCCCAAGATGGGCACTGAGGAGACAACAGATGACTCCAAGAAGTGAGTCTGATCAGCATATTGGGCCTTCTGTTCCCTTCAGAATGGAGTCTGGTATGACCATGACACATCCTTTTTAATTTATGGAAGCAGTTTGATGCAGGGCATAGTCTGAATTAACCTCCAGCCAAGCGAACCACCATCCTTGCTGTTGTTTGGTGCCACTTGCAGAGCCTCCCATCTGTTATCCCAGGGCACCAGGGACAGTGGGGCAATCGCAGAAGTGACCTGTCTGCTGTACCAGGCAGGCACTTGTCACCTCTGTCCCCTGTCCCTTCAGTCACTATGTTCAGGCAGGCAGAGAGAGGACAGGATCCTTCATATCATGCATTCTGTCTGCCTATGGGAACTGCCCCAGGGAAGGCAGGTTGCAATTCCAGTGTATGTGTAGTTTTGAAACTGCACTCTCCTGTATTTTTTGTTTGAATATAGACTTCACAGTGGGGCTTGAAGTATGCAGTAGACCACGTTTTTACCTCCACATTTATTTGACACCTGTGAATCTTTCCATTCCACTGGAGTTGAATCTAATGTGCCTGAATGAGGGAGGAGGGACAGGTTCCTGCTGTACTTTTTTCGTATCATTCACTTTCGGTAGAGTGCAGGTAAATGTATTTCTCTGTGGCGTTGTGTTGCAGAGGTGAAGACCATTGTGAAGGTGTCAGGGAAATCTGGTTTGGAGGAGACATCTAATTGCAAGAATAATATTTTTAAGTAGCCATTTTAGTGTTAAAATCAAGCATAATAAAGGATGCACTTAGGAAATGTATGAAAGGAGAGACTTCTGAAGCATGCCAATACTTGTAAATGCATCTGCACTCTGCACCAAACCCCAAATTGCCTTCGAATGAAAGCTCTTATAAAACATTTTTAAAACATCAGTGATATTAAATTTCCATGTTCTTTTTTAAGTTGACTTTTTGTAAGGAATGTGTTTAAATTGTAAAGCTACTTCAGGCACAGAAAGAGTGAAAAAGAAACAAAATTAAAAGAATAGGTGGGGGAAAAGAGCAAGACTGGATGTCAAAACAAATGTATGCCTTCAAAGCCAGGACACAAAGTCAAACAGTCAATCAGCCTGAGAAAAGTCACAGGAAATAATATCCAAATCACTATTTCTATCGTTCTCTCTGAAATGCTATTGAATGGCATTAAAGCAGAAAAGAATGACTGTTCAAAAAATAATGGGGAAATATATCTTGATAAAGTGTTTTCCCTTCACCAAAAGAATGCTGAGTGCATTCATAGAGCTGTCAAAGCCCCTATGTGCTATTTGCATTTGTTTTCTGAGGTGCGTTAGGTACCAAGTGGCACTTCATTGTGCATGATTTGCATTATATCTTCTGTACTCTGGCCGTAGACAGCCCTGGTTTTCCATAGCTCAGAGGACATTTAAATGCTGATCTGTTTTTTATTTGGGGTGATTTTATTTTTTTTGTTCTCTTTACTACCGTGGTTGAAATGGAATTGCAGAGGTGTTGCTACAAACATTAGGCACACCGCTCTGGTAGCATGGCAGAGTCTGGTAGGCACCAATTCTGTCTCAGTTCTCCTCTACAGAAAGTACTAGTCTGTTCTCTGAAGGGCTTTATGATTCACAGTAATAAATTTAAAACATTTTTTTCTTGCATATAGTATGTATGAAACTGGTATGAAGTCATTAGTTGGTCAAAGTGTGCTTCATCAGCTAAACGATGGAAAATATTTGTGGCCTCTTTAAATGTGAGAATTATTCTGTATATGTGGTGGCCATCCAGAAGCATTGTTAAACACTCTTCTTGAGTGCAGAGTATTAAAATTTTCAGGATTTTCACAGAAGGCTCACAGCTGCCTTTGAGAGTGTATACAGTGATGCAATATTAGTATTCTAGCCTTTCTGGATCACTGTTAATATTGTCATCAAAATTAAATGTTCTGCCCTTAACCTTAACTTCTGATAAATCAGTAATTAATGGCACATAGTAAGCAAGCAGGAACTGAAGCACAGAAAGATGTTAGCTTCCCCCTAGGCAAGAGATCATAGAACATGCTGTTTTCTGCAGCAGAGTCCAGTAGTGTCAATTAGTCTTAGACTTTAAATGCATTCAGCTGCACAGGAATTGGATCTTAGTATAGGAATTATGTTACCTCGTTTTTGCAAACTTCACAAAAGGGACTGTTTGAAACCCATTACATGGCTATATTACTGGTTCTGATGATTATTTTCATGCACCTGTTGACTGTTTAGAAAACCTTGTTCTATTGAAAAGCACAGATTATATATTGCAACTTAAACTTCTCTGTTATTCTGAAGCTTAGTAGATATGCAGAGATGTGTTAAACTATAGTTCAGTATTAAGCGGGGAGTCAATAATTCAACAAATTGCAATCAGATTGCATTCTTACTACTTAGGATATCATACACAATATTGTTTGGTTTTGATTTCCAGGAATATAGTGGACTTTCCAGGGTTGACTAAGCATGTAGAATGGTAAGTGAAATAGTTGTCCCATTCAGGGAGACAAAAAGGTACCGATTCAGTCTGTAACACTCAAGAAGAGAAAATACAGCACATCAACTACTGTGTTATTATCACTGACACATTGCCACAGGCTTTAACATAGATTAATTTTGAAGGAAGACAAGATCTGTTTCAAATAAATGTTCTCTGTGTATCTACATATCTATTTAAATAATTGTTGGAAGACTTAAAAGGTATAACTATTGCACCTTTAGCTTCTCTTAATGCATTTTCCACTCAGTGGAATGCACATCTGTTGGAGTGTATTTCTTTCCCCCTCATTTACAAAAAGCTGGCTGTATTGGGGTATTAGCTGTGTTGATACAGGTCTGTAGGGATCATTAACTTCCTTGGCAGGGCTCCAAGTAATTGGAGACACAGTCTAATCTCTCCTGTTAGGTGTTCATTGCTACTCCTGTTGGGGAAAGATGATTACACTGCAGGCATTTCAATACATTAACTTTCCTGGTTTTGGGTTGTTTGGGGATTTTTTTTGGTTGTTTGGGGTTTTTTTTGGTTTTTTGTCTGTTTGGTTGGTTGGTTGTCTGTTTTTTTTTAAACTATCCTGTGTATTATATTTTTTCTCTTGGTTGGAACTGGATTTCTGCCTTTTTATTTTTTTAATCAGGCAGTAGCCTGATGGATCTTGTAAGTCCAACAGAAACTGTCAGAATATTGATGTATGTGCAATAAGTCACGAGCCAACTGCTTCCAGTCATAATCTTCCCACCAAGTGACTGTGCTGAAACATCAGTTTTATTTTTAGAAGTGCAGCTTGCAGAGAAATAATCATGTTCACATGAGCACGTACCATTATAATAAAAAAAAAAAAAAAAAGCCTAAATATGTGGGTATACAGAGAAAAGCAAGTGACTTACAGAAGTAACAAATAAATATTTCTAATCTAAGTAACTATATCCAAGACAAAAATACTTCCAGCACTCTACTGTCCTGAAAAATTGACGGTGTGGACTAAATAGCGGATAGACCTTGAGAGTCTAGTTGACAGGAAAGGGAAAACTTACCTTGAACTTGGAAGATGGGATGAGCAGAGGTGTTAAAAGTCATCAGAGACTGAATGCTGACTGAAACAAAATAGAGCAAGACATGTTGCATCGCTCACTAGTGCTTAGATTATTGGAAAATTAATGGTACTGCCATGCTCTCTCCCTCTGCAAACCCTTTAGGCTATTAAGCATTTGTGGTGATTTTTCTGTCTCTTTTTCTTTTACAACTCTTTGAACTGCTGTATCTCTGAGAATACTTAAAAATATATTAGGGGAAAGTGATGAGAATGTGAAGGTTATTATTATGTCAACTGTGAAGCAGCAAGAAAATTATAGAATAATCTAGAAGAAGTATCCATCATTACATACTGGAAAAAAGGAGGTTGGATTGTGTAATGGGGGCAAAAATCTCATTTAGTCTGAGTTCCTTTCAAAAATCTTTAGCAAGACATCTCTTAATGTGCATCTGAATAAAGTCAGATAGTTCATTTTTTCCCCCTTTTCTACAGTGCTGAATTCATTATGTGGTGACTTTTTATTCCAAATTTAGACAGCGTGAAAACAGCTAATCAGAGCTACAAAGACAGGATTAATTGGTGTTAATTTCCAAACATCAGTGTTTGAATTTATATTTAGTTGGCTTAATAGGTCTACACTTAAAATGATAGGAAATAAGTTATAGTGATGGGGAGAAAATAAAGTAGATAATTTTTATACAGGATAAATGGGGGCAAAATTGATAAAACAGTGATTTCTGATTATTTTTTCCCCCAAGTATTCAGGAAATTCTTGATACAGTTTTGTGACTTATTTGTGTTCTTTCAAAATCACTAACTTGATCTACTGCTGTGGGAGAGCAGATCTCAGGTCTTTTAAGGCAGGCATTTCAAGGCTCTCCCCTTGACCAATATAAGGTGATAGCTTTGGAGGATTTTCCACTGCTTCTGCCTATCATTTGATGAGTACATCGGAATTCAGTGCAGTCCTCTGGCTTTTATCGTTCAGGAGCTGGTATAGATCAATCAGTGATTCTGGCATATAAATAGCTGAAAGGAGGGAAAGAAAAAAACAACAATTGTATGTCAGAGCTGCAATCTTCTTTTATGCTAACAACATTTCCTCCAAATGGCACAAAAATTGGAGAGAGTCTGAACTCGGGCTTGGTACTACTTACACACTTTGAAATAATGGGAGGTTCGTAAAATCTCCTCACGACTACCAGCTCCAGGTAGATTTTTGACCCATTGAATTCAAAAGCTGAAGGAAAAGAGGAGAAAGTAAAGCAAGAACTCAAAGAACCAATACGAAGTGCACGTAGAAAGGCTAGGGAAGTGCAGGGAAGGACCTAGTAACTGATGCAGAAGGAAAATTAGATCCCAGCAGTTGCTTTTACAGTTGCAAGGAAGATTTTATCTTGATGAGAATTACCTCCAGGAATAAGGCAGCAGTTTGTAAAAACACAGAACTCTGAAATTATCCAATAAATAAAACTATTCCTACAGAAATAATATTTCTAAATTTCCAACCTCAGTCTACAAGGAGGGGGAAAATATAGCAACTAATACAACTTCGAAGTGTATCTATAGAAATCAAAAATTTCTTCTGAAATCTCTGTAAGTTTCTTGATTACATATTGGAGAAGCAGATTGAGGGTCCTGCTCATGGCAGTGCACAGCTCACAGAGAGGACTGGCTCTGCAGTAGCTGTTGTATGAATACGAAGCTTGAAGAAGTTGGATAAATATGTCTTACACAGCAGCCTGCAGTAATCTGTGAAAAGACCCTCTGTTTAGTGACAGGATGCTGGTGTGATTTCTTCAGAAGAAACCTGTTTTGCTCTGATTGATCTAAATCTGAGGAAATAAGTGAATTTCAGTATGGATTGGACTGAAAATGAATTTGAGGCTCTAAGCAGTCTCTTACAGGGTCCACCTACAGTATCCCATATCCAAAAGGATATAATTTGTCATCAAAGAAGTTTGCTAAAACTAAAATATGAGTTCTGCCTTTGCTTTTAGTCTGTACCTGCAGGTGGGCATTATGAAGGTTAGATACATAGACAGTGCATAGAAGTAAAATGAAAGAAGTTGCAATTAAAACATACTTTGCTTTGGAGTTGAAGCATCCCTAACATCCTGTTTTCAGGAAGCCAGTCACCTGAGCTTTATGCTCTCAGAGATTCTTGTCTTTTTTATGGGAAGCAAATTGAAATCTGATCAAGTAGTAGCTCAGAGGTTTGGAAATTTTATTTGGTTTTTAAAATAATATGTCTCCCCATCCTTCCAGACACAAATGTGGTTTAGCACACTTGATTTCACAGAATCACAGGATATGCCAAGCTGGAAGGGACCCACAAGGATCATCAAGTCCAACTCCTGGTTCTGCACAGGACCATCCTCAAGAGTTACACCATGTGCCTGAGAGCATTGTACAAACACTTCTTGAACTCTTCAAGCCTTGGTGCTGTGACTGCTTCCCTGGGGAGCCTGTTCCAGTGCCCAACCACCCTCTGGGTAAAGAACCTTTTTCTAATATCCAACCCAAATCTCTCCTGGCACAACTCCAGGCCATTCCCTTGGTCCTGTCCCTGGTCCCCACAGAGCAGAGATCAGTGCCTGCCCCTCCTCTTCCCCTCAGGATTAAGTTGTACCTGCAATGAAGTCTCACCTCAGTCTCCTCTTCTCCAGCTGAACAGACCAAGTTCCCTCAGCTGCTTCTCATACGGCTTCACCTCAAGGCCCTGCACTATCTTTGTTGTCCTCCTTTGGATGCTCTCTAATAGCTCAATTTTAATAGGTTAAGTCCTGAAAAATATAAGTGGCAAAAGTCTTAGATCTTAGGCAGCTTTAAATTAGCATGTGTATTGCATAGCTACCTGGTTATTTGACTGATACCTCAGCTGTTGTTGCTTTTTTCTTAAAAGAAAATGTTTGATTTTTTTTTTGTGTGTGTGTTATGTTTTCATTTGTGGTGGGGGAGGTTTTTTTGTTTGTTTGTGGTTTTTTTTCATTTATAAACCCTATGTTTAGTTTTGACACCTTATGAACCAATACTTTGGCATTATAAATACATGCTGGGCATTTTGTGTTGTCTTTGGTAAGTGTGTTTACTGGCTGGGAGGGAGCAGATGTTGCAGGAGGAAAGCAGTCTTTTTTGATTGTAAAAATTACCATGGGATACCGGGCTCAGTAGGGAGTGAAAACCCTGCTCCTAGCTGGGCATGGAGTGGTGCATGCCTTTGCATGTGAAGGCTCTCCTTGTGGACATGCACCATCTGATGGGGACTGGGGTCCCTTCTAACCCCCTCTCCTGCTGTGGTTGTCTCCCTGTTAGGCTCAGAGTCTTCCAGCAGTGCTGGCTCCTCAGGATCACTGTCACGAATACATCAGCCTCTCCAAAGTGCATCTCTTGTCCCTGGGGTAACAGCCAGCTCTTCAGGCAGCGTGTCCTACCCTGAGAACGGAATGAGTGGCCAGGTGGCCCCCAGCAACACCAGCTATATCATTCTACCACTTGAAGCTGCAGGGATACCGCCTGGCAGTATCCTTCTCAACCCGCACACAGGTCAGTACAATTCTCTCCTGCCTGATGCTGCCCTTTCGTGTTTCTCATGTCAGCTGGGGAGTCAGCAAATTTCTTGTTTCTAGACATATTTCCCTGGAGGCACTTTATGAGCAAATGTACATCGAAATGACATTTGGCAAGTTCTTCTTTTCAAATCTGCAGGCAAAGTTAGATTGGCTTTCTGAGGCTATTGTGGCATAGCTGGTGGGAAGTGATGCAAGATACACTTGTTTCATCCCAGACAGGATATTCATCATTCAAAAGTCTGGGCACTCCTTGGCTGTGAATCCTTTGAGATCCCCTTAGCATCAATAAGGACAGATGCTCTTCTATATCAAGCATGCTGAGATACAGTGTAATCGAAATGCAATGTCAAATTCTTAGAGATTGTGCTTAACAGCAGAATTTCAAAAGGCCTAAAGGCTGCATTTGAATCTGCACTTCAGAATTAATTTTGTTATGTGAGCTACATGATTAGCAATTGTATTTAAATTGTGAGTTTTGTGGTGAGAGAAAGCTGTAACTCTTCAGTTCCTGGTAGCTAGCAGCACTGCAGCACACAAACAAGGCACTTCCAGGTACCCAAACACTGCGGGTGCTTTGGAAACTGCTCGGTTTGAACTTGAATGCTTGCTGAAAGTTTAAGGCAGTTTGCTGTCTCCTTGGTCTAGATGAAGTCCAGATCATGTTACACTATTACTCCCCATAGTATTGTACTGTCAGTATTAAAAATGTTCAGGGAGCTTGAGACTGCGATGCTTTTTCAGCGATGTGGACTGTTTCAGTGACCATGACTAGCTGTGCTGTCAACCTTAGTTGGGTTTCAAACAACAAAGCTTATAGTGCAATGTATCTTCCGTTATACTGAGAGCTGAGGGTTGAACTCCAAAACATTTTTTCAAAGTCCTTAATAGAGCATCCAGGATCTTATTCTTTGCAGGTTTTTGTTTATTACTAGTATTTTATATGTATTACATCCCCATGTTCCAGTACTTCAGTACAAATACTTAAAGCTTATTTGTGAGTCCATTACTAAGAATACTTTTTTTGGTCATAGTTCAGTCATGAAAGTTGCAGCATTTAAGAAAAATGCAGCCTTCGCAAACTATTAAACCAATCTTTCTGCAGATATTTAGAGATGGGCATATCTGAGGCTGATCAATATATATCAGCATACTTAAAGTCAGAGAGCAGTTCTTGTTTGTTTAGATTCAAATGTTAGAAATGATTTCCAGAGAAGTAACTTAGTAACTTGCACAAACCTTTCCTCTTCTAAAGCCTTTACTATTTAAGTGTAATTTTTTCCAAGCTATTGCATTATTGACATGAGAAGCTTATACTGTCAGCAAGAAAAAAAAAATCTATCAGTATGTTAATCTGCTCATTTCTGTTGTTCCCATAGTTTTCAGTTGTGTCTGCAACACTAATATTTCTTGGTCAATACAGAAGACATCATTTTGTGTGCTATGTGGTCCACTTCCATACAAAACTCAGCATGCCTAGGCAGGAGTCATCCATAATTCAGGTGACAGGACTGAGAAACCAATGAAAGGAATTGCTGCTGCTTGGAACCCACAAACAGTTGAAAGGTTGTGCTTGTCCCCGATCATGGCAAGGACAGACTGGAGCTCACCACATTTGAAAGCCAGAAGAGTTGTTTAAGATGAACATCTCCTACCTCTGTTCTGTCAATTTAGCAATTTGCAGCAGCTAGTTCAGATTTTAACTTGGTACCTAGGGGGTCTTTTTTTTCTGCTGTAGGTATAATGCTTTCAATACTGTCACTAGACCAGGGCACCTCATCTTCCTTCCCAGTGTGCCTCATTGTCTGCAGAGGTATCATTGGGAGCCCCGTAGGTGTTTGTATATTTAACATTCAGGGAGCAAGTATTTTTGTGTATATATGATTTTGTGTTTATTTCAAATGATTTGTTTTGTTTCTGTGGCTCCCATGTAAATATATACATAATGAAGAAAATGGAGGGAGCAGATTCTTTAAAAGCCTAAAATTCTTGTCTCACGCTTCTGGCTTCTTGCTGTTACCTGTGCTGGAAATCAGACTATACTTCAGCATCTGCTGTGTTTTTCACATGCAGCAAAATCCATGCTGCAAATTTGTCATTCTTTGGGCTCAGAATCTTTGCATCTTATTAGGGTAACATTACAAAAGAAGCTCCATAGGGAGGAGATTCAGATTGCTAGATGCTGTGATCAGCTATCAAAGTGATGGATGCTGTCAGAAACATAAATGAAGAGAAGACAGTTTAAAGAAAAGGAAAAAGGAGCTTTGTTTCCTGTAATGAATAGATTTTCTTTCTCTATGTAACACCATTCTTTTAGCTCTTTCTTCTCCTCTTGCAGAGTGGCTACTTCCAGTATTTTTCTCTTTTGATCATAACACCATGTCCTTTAAAGATCTTTGCTTCCTTTCACACTACATAGATTCTGACTGTGGAAGCCTCTAATGGCATCCACAGATGCTGTCAATATCTTCCTGCTCTGATTATACCTCTCTGCCCCTTCTCAGGTATTGGCAATCCACACTTTATTTTCCATATCTGCAGTTTCCTTTACTTGCTCTCCTCTGCTTTACCTGTCTCCTTCCCCAGATAGACAAGCTTCTTACTTGCTTTAGCAAAGAACCATTTACGTGGCTGTGCTGTTTTGCTCTCCATTTCACCTGCTTCACCAGTCTATTTCACCCTGTAAAGGGTTCTGACTTAATCCCTTTGACAATGTAAGAGCATTTACATTTCATTCTTACTCCTTTAAATGACATTGCAATATTTGCCCTTCTATCAGGGCCACAGTTCATAACTTAAAAATGTCTTCCTTGTTACCATCTGATCTCTCCTTTTCATTTCTTATTTCAAGATTTCTTCCTAAATGTCCCCCCCACACACCATCTTTAAAAGCATTGCTGGGACTTTTCTCTTTCAGTTCTGTCATTCTTCACTGAGCCACAGGAAATGCTCTTTATTGGCTTCCCTTGAGTATCCGACACAGGCTTTGGCAGCTTGTTATCCCACTAACCCAGTCTTCTAAAGTACTTCTGGAGCCTGAGGTTCCCAAATCTTCAGAGTCCATGCCATAGTCACCAAGTGTGTTCACAACAAAAATGAGGAAATCAGTGGGCAGAACTGCCCTGTGCTTCTCTTCCACTCAGTCATGACCTTTCTCACCATGAGTGTGATGTCGAGTTTGTGCGGAAAGTCTTGATGCTCTAGAGACAGAGAAGGCAAGGTTCTTTAGCCAGTGCTCCTCAGGCATTTTGGACCATGATTCATAAGAGGGAGAAACTGCAAGTTGGAGGAGTAGATAGAACAGGTAAAGATGCTTTGTAGTCTACAAATCAGAAGTTCATTGTTTCACTGTTGCTCTAAATCACCAAATTCCTCCAGATCTCACTTTTTGTCTCAGAAAAGCGAGATCTATTCTTACTCCAGTTACCTACTTCAGAGGTTATGGCATCATTGCTAAAATTTTTCTAGTGGCAACATTTGTAATTCCTTTGATTTACAGGCTCATGATAGTTGTGAAAAGAGAACTGAGGTCATGGAAAACATTTTTCCTACAAAGAAATACCATTTCTTTTTGACTTGGGTAAACTTTTTGTTATTTTAAGCTAACATTGGTTTTGAAAGGTTGTTTCCCTCACCTGGAGTATCTGAAGCAAGTGAATTCAACATGGTTAGTAGAGCTTTGGAAAGCATTTTCTTGTATATAAGAGATTTTTAAATACATCTTAAGTGTTGCTTCATTGAAAACTGAAGTGCTGGCTCCTCTAATTACATAGGGCACAGATCTCAAAAGTACAACACTGCGTTATTAGAATGTGTAAATAAATTAGTAACAAGTGGGGGATTGGGTTTTTTTTTCCTTTCCTACAAACTATAGTGTGTCAGAAGTAGTTGTGTACATTTGACTGCTATTGTTTCAGAGTAAAATGTAAGTGAATATTCCCTACCTTCAGTGTTTGCTCCAAAGTTCAATTTTAATGTTAATTGATTCATCATTGAATGACTTCAAGTAACAAGAGCATCTGAATCATCTTATAGGCATGGTAACTTTCCACCCATTCCTTGGAAAATCATCCTTACAAAACAGGTATCTGCTTTATGTCTTTCTTTTAAAAATAAAAAAAAAAAAATAAGCTGATACTGTAATTACTGCAATGAGGCATTGAGTGTGATGAGCACTTTGCTGTTGTAGCAGGTCAGCGAAAGAGTGATCAGGTAAAGCAAGATTGTGTGCTTCCATACAGAAAACAGTATATTCTTAAAAGCGTTCAGCAAATGCAGGGTGTTTTGTTTCAGGTCAACCGTTTGTGAATCCTGATGGGACGCCGGCAATATACAACCCTCCCAGTGGCCAGCAGACGATGAGGAGCCAGATGGTGGGACAGTCTCAGCAGCAGCCTTCATCCCAGCAGCCTCAGCAGGTTCAGCAGCCACAGCAGCAAATGGCAAGTCACCTTGTCACACAGGTAGGTGTGGTGGCCACTGGAATAAAGAAGAAGCTGTCAGGGGTGTGAAGAATAACCTAAAGGGTAGGAGGAGGAATGCAGTTAGACAAAAATATCAGGATGTGCTTTTCAACATGGAGGAAACAGATGGAGAGGAAGGATTATTTTTCCAATTCTATCAAAGGGATGATTTTATTTTCAAAAGTACCGTGAAGCAAGTTGGTGTATATTTACATAAAGTTATTTTGCAAGATTCACCCATAAGCAGAAGCTGGAGCATTCATTCTCAAACTGGTGCAGTCTGTACTTCTCTCCAAAGAGACAGCGACCTTTCTCTGTCCCTTTCAACAGCAGTGGCTTTGAGTCAAAGAATCAGGTACAACGAAGGGCTCTACAGACTCTTGCATGTCTGGTTGTATTGGGCCCCATCTATGGGTAGCCTGCTCTTCAAGTGCCTCTGTCCCAGCTTGGTGATTTTCTGCCTGCACCCGATGTTCTGGCCATGGCATTCTGGTCCTGGGCTGGCTGTGGCATGTGGCCAGGTGTGGGTGAGCATGGGCAGCAGGGTTTGAATCTGGTTCAAATTTAATTTTGTGGATTGCTTGCCTGCTCTCCCAGACCAGAGCAGACAAAAGAACTACTCAAGCAAGAATCCTGTATCCTGTTTAGTTACAGGGCAGCCAAGATCTACTGTAGTTCTTGTGTGGCTTTATAATTTGGCACAGTTTCATCCCAGGTTACCCGGAAATACAGTGTTTAAATTCAGTGAAGTTGCTTTGGTTTTAGTGGGTTTGGACTTTTATGGTTATGGCTCTCATTTCTTGATCTGGTCTTTATAGTTTTAGAAGACAGAGGTAATACCAAACCTGTGTAAGAAGTTATATGAGAGGTTAAAATGAAAGGAATATGAAAGCTATTCCAAGGTAACAGTGCTGTGGAAAATTGTTTTTTCACTTAGATAAACACCTGCTCCAAGCTGATGGCCTGTCTGCTGGTAATTCACAGCCTGTTCTTCATAATTTTTTTAAAACTCTTGCATTCTGCCAAAGCAGCTTTAAGGATCATTATTCCTTTGCCTGTGATGCACTCGGAGTTAAAGCAGTCACTAACAGCAAAATTCGAATATACACTTACACTGTGCTGCTCTTCCATTTTTATCTCCATAATTAAATGTACAATGATAATTTGGCTTTGCCTCACATTAATAATAAGAAGATACAGCTTGGCTTTATTTAATACAATAGCCATCAAATATGTGAAAAGAGGCAGAAATATCTGTAATAAAGAATTGTTGGATATAAGGCTAAAATGAAGACTGAAATCACAGTACCTGACCTGTTGTACTCAGGCTGGTGATGAGTCACCTGTTTTATCAGAGCTGTGTTTGATACCTTTGTTCTCAATAACAAAGGTGGCAGTGCTTCTCACTCTCTAAATGGTTGAATTTACTGTCTTTCACTGTGTTTGTTTTGCAGCCTGTTCAGACAATGCAGCCATCTTCTCAGTCAGTCCAGTATCCAGCAGTTTCTTATCCTCCCCAGCATCTCCTGCCAGTCTCTCCAACGCAGCAGTTTTCTGTGGTACTAAAGATTTCTTTTTCCTTTCCTTGAAGCTGGGGGTGTGAGCATGAGTATGCCCAGGAGCCTCTGGGGACCACTGCAGTGGGTGTCCCACATGAGAACTTTGTCTAAATACCCATTTGCTTTAATGCTTTTGGTCCTAACAAGCATTTTGTAAGCACATTGTCACTGATTCTGGTTAGCTAACCTGAAGGATGATGGCAGGAGCAGAGCTCTCTATGTGGTTAGCAGGGCCTCCAGAAAAATATTTTGTTGTGCCTGTGATGAGAGCTTATGTCTCGTCACTTAATGTCAAGGGACCTTAAATTGAGAACTTGAATAGTTGAGATTTGGGTTATCCCTCTTTTATGTCCACAAAGAAGACATGAAGAGAAGAGACCTCTAGAAATCTTTATTTTATATTGCTTTGTCTCTGTACTAAATCCACTGCCTGGATTTATTCCCAGGCGATACCAGAGCACTTGGGAAGGAGAGTGGCAGTGAACCAGCTGCAGAAGCATGGTACACTGTACCTCATGACAATGCACCAGTGGACATGTATAATTAAAACAGAGTGCTCTTCTGGACTCTGATTCTGGCTTGGTGTTTACAGAGCCAAGATAATACTGATCTAAAATGAAGCTGATGTTTTAAGAGGCACTGCAAGATTTTTTTTCTGTTTTCTCTTGCTCTAGTAATCTGGTTTATGACTGATTTTTTTTTTACCAAGGTGGAGATGTCACATAGTTATAGTAAGAGATGGAAACAAAGCTGAGTGGATTAAAATTTAAAAACTTAAAAAGTGGATTAAAAATTGCAGACAAAATAATCTTATTAATGCCTGGTAGATGAGTGGTACCATTTAAAGGACAATAAAAAGTATTCTGTGCTGAACAAAAGTATATCTCAGTGCTAATTCTCCTGAAAAGTTTGTTGCAGGAATATCAGGTTGTTCTAGAGATAGTCATAAGAAGACTCATATTTTTATTGGCTAATTTAATAGTGTAACTTCACCTGAAATAATGTCTTCCATGTGCATTACATTATACAAGCACTGTATAAATTGCAGAGTTTTGAAGCTCTTGTTCTTTATTGTGCAAATCCAGAGACATTCCTGTCTCAATAAAGTTTATTGTAGAATCTGTTTGCAGTCATTTGCCATTCAGATGACAAATAACCAAACTTTTTAAGGGAACAACTTCAGACAGGCAACTTATGTGCCTGAATATGAATGTAGGGTGATGGTAAAGTTAATAACATTACTTCCATATACCCCCTGATAATCTGTCAGGAGTGTTTAAAACATTGATCCATGGTATCTGCTCTGAGTTGGGAGGGTGAGCCTCTGCAGTCCCTGGCAGTGCTTTCCACAAGCAATTTTTTAATTTTTTTTTTTTTACACATTCTGAAGTTTCCTGCCATTAAATGCATTGCGCAGGATGGTTTTGGAGAATGAACACCACAGGGCTGAAGCAATACTGAGGAGGCTCCTTTTAAAAAAAGAGTATTTTTATAGTGCTTATTTCCTATCTGTAATTTGTATATTAGCACATGACAGAGTTTTATGTTGAGTATTTAAAAGTCTTATTATATAGGCACAAACAAACAGGCACAGAACCATATTTGTAAATCTTTGACCTTCATAGAATGAACTTGAGAGCATTTAATAGTATGAACCTTTTTGCAAGACTGATACTGTTCAAAATGCCTGTATTATTACCAGCATGTAATGAAACTTAGGTCCATTGACTTTATTTGGTATGTTCATCCTACCATAGATTTCTTACCCCCCAGCTCCAGTCAAATAAAGTACTCATTTCTTTCTAACACAATAAAAAACCTAGAAATAGTAACATAAGGCTTAACTTTTTAAAATCTTCTATATGTTTACAACCTTGGATTTTCAAAACAGTCCAAAACCAGAAAGGTCTGCACCTAAATCCTACTGAATTCCTCTTGGGATCAATTTGAGACACAGGTGAAATTCCCAGCATGTGCTTGGCTGACAAATTCTGTGTTTGGGGATAGAGGTATTCGTAATGTTATTTTCATGCCCTTTATATTTAAAATGTCTTCTTTTGAACACTGTAAAGTTCACTTGTCATTTTGTAATAAAAGGTGAGGGGGGGCAGCGTAAGAGCCAAAATTGACTTTTGTGCCAAACAATGCCATTCACCTTGCAGCCTAGAAATCTTTGTCAAAGCATTTAGTGTGTGTGTGTGTGTGTATATATATATATATATATATAT
>JAWWEU010000081.1:48194083-48287334 GCA_035583155.1 Acropternis orthonyx | reverse complement strand
GTGTGTGTGTGTGTGTCTATATATATATATATATATATATATATATTCATTTTAATTGGCTCCATGTTTGTAGATATCTATGCACAGTTTGGCAAGGATTTGAGCTGAGCGATTCCTTTTCCCCTCATGCTCTGAACCTGTTTTGTGTTGCTAATTTGTGTGTCTAGTGCAGCCATCATGTCTACATCATTTTCTACTGCCTTTTGCCCCGCAGCGAGATGACATGACAGCACAGTTTAACCAGATGAGCTTAAGTCGTCAATCATCAGGAGACAACCCTGAGTCGCCTTCTGGTCCCGTGTACCCCTCGACCATCTTGCAGCAGCCTGCCCAGCAGGCAAGTTACATCATGGCTTCGCCAAGTCAACAGCTTCCCCCCGGAGGCTTTACGGGTTCAGGGCCACCAGTATCCCAGCAAGTGCTGCAGCCGCCACCGCCGCCCCAGGGCTTTGTGCAACAACCACCACCACCTGCTCAGGTAGGCAAAACCTTCCCTACCGGCTTGGCATGGTGCTCATTATAACATCAGACAGGGAACATAAAAATTTGAGGTGATTTTCGGCCCCCCCCCCACCTAGTAAAAGCTTAGCAGGTTTTTAGGCAGCGGGACACTTGCAAAGCTTCTATCATTTCCTGGGTTTCATCAGTTCCTTCCCTATCCTCAAAATATTTTCTGAACATATGTTTGTGCTTCAGGACACATCTGCACATGACTATGAAGGAGGAGGGTGAGTAAATATCCATAGTCCTTTTTCCCTGTATATACACCAAAAGAGCAACATGCACATCAGCCCAGGTAGTCATTAATCATATTTAATTGACTTGAACATGTGAGATGTCACAGATCAGTAATTTTAACTGTCTTCCTGAAGACTGATTATGTTTTACTGTTCACTACCAAACATCTCTGCTTGTCTCCTGGGTACCTTTACAGAATATTGAAAGTGATTACTGTCAAGAAGTAAAATGCACAGATGACTTCTGGCCAATTTTCAAGGCATACACATTAAAAAGACAGATTTCTTTATCCAATTATAGATAACTTTGTTTAAGCTCTACTTTAAATGGTATTAATAGTATTTCTCCTGTTTTCATTTTGTTCTTTGGAAGAAAATATATAAAAATAAAGTAAAAACCTTCACCATTTCTTTTAATGTAAATGTATTGGAAACACTACTACTTTTTTTGTTTGTTTGCTGCTGCTTACTGAAAATCTCCAATTGTGTTTATTAGTGGAGTTCTCTATTGCCACAGGGATGAAGAATTTTTGTTACAATGTTTTAAGTGGGCTAAAGATCTAGTTATTAGATGACTAGTTATCAGTAAAAGAAATCTGAGGACTATTGGATGCTGACATCCCATAGAGGACTGTGACATTCATAATTTTTGTGGTTAGAAAATAAGCAGCTGTGTTTTCTGAGAGAAGGCTTGTGAAAGACATGTTTTAAGCAGCTGAAACGCAATATAATGTGATTTAAAAAAAAAAAAAAAAGTTGAAAATACTGCTAGAAAAAATATTTCACAGTTTGCCAAATCTATTGGGTTTTTTCTTAATTTGGAAAGGAAAAAAATACCCAAAGGGCAGAATTCCCTGGTGAATCCACCTCCCCATCTACACTGTGCCTCTTAAGTGAGTAAGTAGACACTGGTGTGTCTAGTGACCACCGTGTCTCTGTCCATACACGAAATATGGTACTTAATGTGTGCCCTCCTCCTATGTTGTGACAAAGTGGAAAGTTGCTGAGAGTAGAAAAGTATCTTTGTAACAATTTCAGTTATTTCCCTGGGGAATGGTTTGTCCCTGGAGGGTGTAGAAAGGTGAGAAATTCAGTGCTGTCAGCTTCCTCTGCATGGGTGCACACCAATCATCTCCACTTTGGTGCTCTTCCAAACAGTCCGTGTCAGATACCTGTGGAAAAGGGTACAGTAGGGTTTAGTCCCTGCTGCCCGTGCCCCTGTCCTGTGAAGGCACAGTGGCCTTGGTCTGCTGGGAGGGAGAAACAGGCAGCCACTCTCTGCATCCACATGTGCAGAGGGGAAATTCTGATTGACATTTCAAGTTTCAATTCATTCGCTTCAGTCCCAAAATGTGGCACAGTGGTTTGGAATGCTCCTTGTAGCACAGGTATGGAAAATAGGGGATTCCTCCTATAAAAAGATGAATGCATCCTTGGGGAATAGTATTTCTTCTGCATTAAGAGCTCAGCTTTCTGTGCAGGGCAGGGGTAGACCCTGACTCCTTGTTCTGCCCATGGCACGACTTCACTGTGGCAAAGGCTATTGTCAGTCTGAATTAGCTGTTGTTACTCTTTGGGGCTTAGATGAAATAGTAAGACACCAAAGCAGGTGGTCTCAGGCACGCTTAAAAACAACAACAAAAGAAAGGAGCAATAGAGATGGTAATGGAAGCAAAACATGTGATGCATTAATCAATGCAATGCAATCAATGTAAAAGCACTTTTATATCTTAAATGTTGCTATTGAATTTATCCCAGTGAAAAAGAGGCATGACTCTAATGGATAATTAGTTCCTGTAAATGCATTGCTGATAAGGCTGGCTGTGATGCCCTGTATGCTGGTGGAAAACAGCAGTAAAAACTTGGATGGAGGTCCTGTGAGTGTGATCATTTTCTTTGGGAGCTGGAAGGAGGAGAAAGAAATGCTCTCCAAGCCTACAAGCGCATGGTACTGCATTTAAATTACTAACTTTTCTATTAAAGTTTAGTTAAATGTGGCTCTACAGCTAGTCTCCAAGATTCTTTCTCCCAGTCTGTATCAAATCAGAAGCAGACAGGGTTTGAAATGACATGCCTAGGAAATGGTCAGAGGACCCCTTACCTTTCTTTGGCTGCTTCTTTTATCACAACTACTCCCTAGCTGGACAACAGTCATGATTTAGTAACCTGAAAATAACAATCTTTGTTCAGCCAGTTAGAAAAAAACCAACCCAAAACCCTGCCTTGGCTGAAAAGGACTTTTAGTAGCAAGTGCCTGTTTGTTTTATATTGTGAATATCGAACATACGTCTTTACTTCCTTTATTTTCAATTTGATTCTCTTTCTGATGGTTCTTCTGTAGCGCTTATAGGCCCAGACACTTTAACAATGGTCCTCATTCTGTTCTGCAGTATTATATCAATGGTGCTTGTCTTTGCATCTGCAAAAGAAGAAATAGGAAAAATGCAAATACTATGCCAGTAGAAAAGGGTATTCTTCCTTAAAAGTTGTTTTCACCTCTGTCTCATTCTTTCTGGAAGGCACACTGGCAAAGTGATGTCCTTAAGTGAGATGGCATGAATTTGTGGAGAGGCCTGGAGAAGTAATACACATGTTGAGGGATTTTTCACCTGAATTAATTTTATGTCATCATTAATTTTAGCTGTCCTTTGCAGAAGTCCCCTCCTTGAGAGTCCATAGCTACCCTAAGACAAAATCTTTATTCATAGCACGTCTCCTCTAGGAAACTTGTTAGGAAGAAAGTTGGGGAGTCACTGCAAATGAATAGGTCTTCCCTTGATCATCTCAGAAAATTAATTTTGGAGGACATCCTACAGTTGTCATACATAAGCCATTATTTTTGTTACTGTTACTGTAATTACTGTGGAGGGGCAGGGCTTGGGGGGAGGGGAAGAACCCTTGAAGAATGACTGATACTGGTCAGTTAGTTATTGGGAAGAAATGGTATCTCCATGTGTCCATTCATCACTGTGGTTTCTCTTGCCTTCTTCACTCTCATTTATGCAACCATAATGATGCAACAGCATCATTAATCATCTGGATGAAGGTGTTAATCCAAACCTTACTGAATATCAGCAATGTTAAGAGAAGGTAGAATAGCTGTCTAATGGCTGAATCAAAATGTAAGCCAGTAGAGAGGTAGTTTATGAAAGTAGTGTTATCCTGAAGGATGTGTGGACTCCTGATCCTACCATGAGGAAATGAACACCATACCAGTGAATTTCAGGGGTGCTGCTTGAGAGCAGCCCTAGGGACACCCAGCCTCATAATGGGTTTCAAACTGTATGCAGACAGAAAAAAATGCAAAGCCAATGCTGTATTGAGTCTCTGTATGTCATCTATAGACAAAGCACATTAGAGGCAGGAACGAGTAATGTCTCTGTGCCATTTCATGTCTCTGAAGTGACATGCCCAGTCCTGTTAAAATTTAAGTTAAATAAAGTGCTGAATAGGGGACAAAAAGTAGAATGCAGTCGAACAATCAGCCTACAAACAATGAAGATACTCACTTTCAAAACACCAATATCTAAGGTATTGGATATTCAACTCTTTCCATGGTAATTATTTAAAAGGAGGAATTTTTCACAGTGTCAAGGATTAAGATCAAGAAATTATGCTTTTCAACTAAAGAAGGTAGCATTTACTTAGGTTTTTTTGTTTGTTTGTTTGTTGGAGTTTTTTTGGTAATTTCATTTTATTTTTAGGGTAACTGTATGGCTGTGTTGGCATGCTTGTTAGTGCCGTGGAATGTCCTGGTTCTGTAAATGAAATACGTTTTGCAAGCAAAAGGTCCAAAGTTAGATTGTGCACTTCACGTGGGAAAGGAACTCAAATATAATTTGGCATGTCAGTAGGCTGCTACAGAAATGTAATTTTTTTGTTGAAGAGCATATAAGTAAAGGTGTTAGTAACACTGATGTAATGAGAAACTGAAAAATTTAGGAGGATCAGAGCAGATGATGTAAGTGATACTTGTTATCACTGATCCCTCTAATTCCACTGTTCACTAAAGGAGAATCAGAAAGGATAAATAACATGTTTCAACTACTGGCACAGAGATATATACTCAAGATAAATGAAAATGGATCCTTCCAAGACCCTCGAGCACAAAACACCTATTTTAGACCATGTCTATATTTTACACCAAGTACTTCTTTTAATGTCTGAGCTCTTAAAACAAAACCCCCTCACAAACAACAACAAAAACTCAAAATCAAAAAAATCCCACCCCACGACAAAACCTATCAAAACCCAAACCTCCTATTTGCAAGTCACGTGTGCGTGATCATTGGCAAATTCATCCATTAATCTTTATAAGTGAAATAATTTTTTTTTACCCTTCTGCTACTAGCGTTTTTCATGCTGATAGATTGCACTCTAATAAGCTTCTAAGTGGGTTATATAACAAATGTATTCCAATTAATTGAGAAAATGAGAGAAAGGGAGAAAACTCTTTGACTCACTCTGAGGTGTTAACTGTGTGGTAAAAATAGATACATGTGTGCTTCAGTGTACATATTTGTTTTTGCAGTCAGCATGTTCAACTATAAACCTCATTTCAAAACCTATATTCTTCAGGTTATATTTTAAAGTTAATACCTATGGAATCATTCCCCAAGAGATAATTCTCATTGTTCTCAAATGCTTATGTATTTTCAAATATCTGGGGGCTTGTCTGCACAAGAAGGGTGCAGAAGCTGAGAGTGAATCAAATAAATTTAAATCCTTTTAGTGAGATTAAGCTGCTGGCAGGAAAAGTGAGACTATTTCCATGGGGGTTTAATATTCTTTAGTTTGTAGAATATGGTAATAGAAAATAAAGCATATTTGAAAAGATGTCTGTTCTGTTCCCCTGCTCCAAGGCAGGATTAACTATCTGCATTGATTTGACTTTGAGTGAGCCTTCTCATTTCTTTCAAGTCTGCTGTAGTAGAGTGTTGCTGGGAACAATCAGCTGTCCACGAGATGAGTTTACCATGCTAAACTTGCCTGATCCACAGTTTACACTGCTGTGGTGTTTAAAGAATTATTTTGATCTCTCTTACAGTGTCCTAGCACTATGCAAAAGGATGTAGGTACCTTTATTCTGCTTACACTTCAAGGGTGATCAGGTTGATTGAGCTGTTCCAGAAACATTTCTTCCATGCAAATAAAAGTGGCCAAAATAGTTCTTGGTTTTATATGAAGGAAAAAAAAAAAAAAAGGCTTTTCGTATGACTCTGTGCATATGGCTGAGTAGGATAAATGCTACACACAAAGTGAGAAAAAATTCGTATGACTTCCTGAGAAATGCTGAGAAGTTGTGAGAGAAGCACTGTTCCCCCTAGCCTGTGTCCCTCCGCAGTCTGTTCATGCCAGACACTGCCAAACTCTATCAGACACCCAGAGTATCCATGGCAGCTGAAAATGAAAAAAAATGTCAGTGCTTTGAATTTGTGAAGGGTCAGTTGAAAATTGTTTAGCTCAGATGTATCAGTAACAGTGATGTAGCATGTATAGGAAAAATATCTAGCTCCAATCACCTTCAAACTTGCATGTTCACCTGTGTGATAAGATGATGTAGTACGTGTTGTTCTGTAATGACAATAATAATAGAAAAAAGAAGCTCATCTAGCAGAACTTGCTGACTTATTGCCTACCCTCAGCTCTTCCATGAAAACAACTATGTTTGTTTTTTGAAGTGTAACTGTTTTCACACCAAATTTTCACACCAAGAGAGACTTTAGAGAGAAATGTTCATGTAAGGGAAGATGTAGCTGTTCAACAGAAGTGTGAATTTACAAATTTTCTTTCAAGTGTAAAGGGCATACACACTCCATCTTGCTCTCCATCTTGCTTCTAAATTCTTTTATTCTAGGTCATTCTTTGCTTTGAGCGGACCTTTTTTTCCCAGGTTTATTTAATGTTCCAACATGCTGTCTTTTATATGTAATGTTGATACAGAAGGTGCTGTTTGCATCCATTTTTCTGCAGCTTTTGATATTTTACTGTGATAAAATACTATTGTGATATTTTTCATTTGGTATATGCATGTAGCTTTTTATGAATCCTGTCTGGTTTTGTCTCTTTCAATTAAAATTCTTTTTTTCCCCCTGTATATGAAAAGAAATGTGGGCACTGATAGCCCTTTTCCTAGCAAAGCTGGAAGCAAGCAGCAATTCTTGATGAGACACAACGCAAACCACTTCTCTTGATTCATGTTACCACTAATATGCTTGACTTGAACTCTTGCTCCTCTTCAGTTTCGTTTTATTTTATGAATCTTTGATCTTTAGAGCTTGCAGTTAGCTGCTGTTTTCTTCCTTTGCAGATGCCAGTGTATTATTACCCATCTGGTCAGTACCCTACCTCAACAACTCAGCAGTACAGACCCATTGCCTCAGTTCAGTACAACGCACAGCGGAGCCAACAGATCCCACAGACTGCACAGCAAGCAGGTATGTACATCTGTTACTCATTTCTTCAGCTGCTGGCAGTACCTTTGCTGGTGGAACATATTGGTTGTGCTTTAATTGAAGAGTGGAGAAGAAAGCTGGTCGCTGTTCTGCTTGAAAATACGATGAAAATTAAAAGTGAAGAAGTGTTTTGCTTGGACATCCCAAGCAATGGAAGAGCAAAGGTTGTGTTCTCCACCGCTGCTGTCCTGCATGCAGAGCCATGTCCTCTGTCCATACTCCGTGTGGCAGGGCAGAGGAAGCTGAGAGGGAGCTGGTGTGAGCCACCACACTGCATGTTCAAGTCAACCCTTGTGGTAGCCTTTCATCATGGAAACTCCTCAAATGTTTGTATGACTCTGCATAGTGGACAGGTCTGCAGTGATGCAGAAAGGGCCGGTTGTGCTGCAGGACCTTCTGCTCTCCCTGAGCCCGAGGAGCGGCAAGGTTGTCCTTGTGGTCGGTGCCTGTCGGGACGTGCGGCTGGAAGGGGGGCCGTTACACTGTAAGAGAGTGAGTAGCAGGTCTCACAGTGAACCGGTCTCTTTTCCTGCTGTGTCATGTCACCCTGAATGACTCCAGAGTAAGAGGGGCATGGGGAGAGCTCATGTGTGTGCGTTGTGAGAGAGCAGGAATTGTGGTTGGGTTTTTTTTAAGTTGTTGACTGTCTGTTCCTGTAGCATGTACTTCCTCTCACAGGGTGTCTCAAACAGTAACTCCAGCTATATGGTGGGGGAGCTGGAAAGGGAGAGTGTCGTTTTCCCAGTAGGGCTTGCAATTACAGACGTGCCTGCTAGGGCAACGCATTCCCCATTTGATCTTGGTTTGGCAGAAACCCTTCTGAATGGCAAAGCAGATTCCTTGCAAGGGCGTTAATATGAAAGTCATTTAAGATGCAAGTCAAGAGCCCAGATATGAGATGTGAACAAGACTTATGGGGTCATCCAGCCTGTCAACCTGTCTCCATAATGTGACTGCTGGCAATTTTGTTCCATTCTCTCAGGCACTCGGGGAGACAAAGACACAGCAAACACAGCTCTAACTAAGCAATTGATTACTTTTTTTATTCTGTTCTGTGTTCTAATAAAATTGGTGACATTTTGGTTGGTGTCAGTGGTGACTGACTGTGTCTGCTTTCATACCTTTGTGTTATACGTTCCTGAGAGAGAAGAGGGTGAAGGATTGCACAAAGGTCATCTGTCTCTTGTAGCTTCTCCTGCCTGACAGTCTGGTATAATATTTATTATCTCTGTATAGTGGGTCTTTGAACCTAAGTGCAAATCATCTTAGATGACGTTATCTACTGTGTTGTTATAAAACCATATTTATCAGTTTAGTGCTACATCCGTAGCATAGTGGAGATTATGGTAAGTGATGTCCACAAGAGATGGTCTGATGCACATGAGTGATGTTCTGGAGAAGATACAGCTGTTTGATCTTGAGGAAATTGTAGTTTTAAAGATATATTGTAGCACAGGGGCTGTTATGTTTGGGTACAGACAATGCAGAGATGCAAATGCTAATTTTGTTTCAGTGTTTACTGCATCGTTTTCCTTACATGTTTGGAAAACATGAGTCAAGGAGTTTGTGTAAAATCTCTAGCGCATCAGTCTTTCCCTGCAATTCACTCTTTCAGCTGCCTACTCAGTTGGTAGCATTATTTTTATCTCATGTTTAAAAATGAAAACATTGTGACTACTGTTTAGACTCCCTGCTGTGGTGATGATTTTAAGCATTTAGCTATTCTCAGATCTTGAGGCTTGGCTGAGAACAATTCCGCAGGCTGGTTCATCCCGTTGGCCTCAGGTACATCCTTTCCTGTGGGCATTGTCTGAGCATGTGATCCATGTGACAGGATGCAGCTTGCAGTTTCCTACAGATGGTGTACGGATTGTTCAGATTTATGTTCTACTGCAGCCCTTGGAATTTGGAAAATAAATAGCTTTCCAATATGTCACAAATAACAAAATACAAGAAATTGAAGTATAGGAAAGCATATGCTGCGTATTTCTTGCAGAAGGTTCACTATGAGCACTGAGACACCAAAAACCCAAATGATTCAATGATAGTTTCAGATGGTGTCATGCCTATCACTGCATCTGCTTTTCTTACCATCAGCCTCCACACATTCATTTTGTTCCTTGTGTGCCTCTGCTCACCTGTAAAAGCCTCATCTCTTGGCTCCACTCTGATGCCCAGGAGCTGCTTGCTGGGCAGGAGATGATTTTTCACTACCAGAGCAGATTGACTGGCGGTACCTAAACAGCAAATAGCTTCTGGCTCCTGCTGCAGCCTGTTGACAGTAGGGCAAGTGAGCTGGGTTGTGTCTCTCTTCTTTCAAGACATTGATTTTTATAAACCTGCAGAAATGTCGTATCTTTGAAGTCTTTGTCTCTCAATCAAATGTGATAGAGATTAGAAGATGAACTCAAAATTCTGAGGGTTGTTTGAGGAAACCTGGCAGACTAATCACACCAAAAAAAGTCTTAATAGAAACTTGTATATGACTGGAAAATAGCAATCCACAAGTGAGTGTTCCAGAGTGCAGTTTTTCTTCCCACACAGACTTAGCTTCAGATCAGCATATGAGGAGCCATGGATAACCAGGGGCAGGAAAAAGAAGGCATGAAGGACAATAGTGCTGGTGAAATAGAGTGCCAGACAGGAATATTGAGGATGGGAAGGGTGAACAGATGGAAAGGAGGTAGATAAAAAGATGTTTTCTGAAATGGGTCCCCAAAGACCTCAATCACTTGCTGCTGATTCGGAGAGAGGACAGCTGCGGTGCAGGCAGGCCTGTGGGAGCCCCAGCTGGCTGCTTGTACCTGCCTGCTGGCTCATATGGCAGCATGAGCAAGGAAGCAGCCTCAGCCTGGCAGCTCAGAAAGTATTTTACTAAATAAAAAAAGTTTGCCTGCTTGGAGGAGCTTTTGGAAGCTTTCAAAGCAACAGCAAGGAGTTCAGATCTTACTTTCCCCACGTGGGATGCAGAGGTCAAAGTTTGATCTAATGCCAGCAATTTGTTTTCATTTTTGTTAGAAAAGGTCTCTTCAGGAGTGAAGCAATATTGATGACTTTTACAGAGAACAGCTAAAGTAAAATGTCAGCACAGCATCTGTGGTGGCTGAGGGAGCCTTTACTCTCTCGTCACTCTGGAAGGAGAGCAATATTGAGTTAAAATGGCTCCAGGGCAGAAAAAGAGATGAGCTCACCTAAAATTAGATTAGAGCTCTGGCAACAATAAATCATTTGGAGAGAAGGATGAAAACATTTTGTGTGTTTATTTACCATTTTTATTTGTATTTGCTGAAGTGCTGGCTTATGTGAGAACCTAAGTGACCCATTTCTGGCAGAAGCCTAGTACAAACAGTGTCATCCATGAAGGTTTTATAAAAACCCCTGCCGTTTGAATTACATTCATTTCTGTACAAGCCAAAATGTGACATCTGACCATGTGGTGTCATTGTCTGTAAACAGAAATACTTCACTCAGACACATGCCATCGTTACCTTTCTTCCTTATGCCTCTTCTGCACCATTCTTGTGTCCAGTCCTGCACAATGCCAAGTTTTTCAAGGTGTTGCCATTAAGTGTGGCCAGGTCTGAGCCGGTGTCTGTCACACCATGGCATGTATAGGACATCATAGTGGATTCTTAAGGAATGTTCAGCCAGGTATTCTCAAAAACAGTGCGCTCTTGTTTCAAACCACATGGATATGTTGCTGTTATTAATTTCTGTGCTCTGTAAGAAGTGATATTTGAGATACTGTGAACGTTCCAGTTTTGCAGCCACAAAATAGGAAGTGTGATTTCTGTATTCGCATCTAACAGTATTCTGTAAATCGCACATCTAGCAGCACCATTTTCTCATTCTTTGGTAATTATCTCTATATTAATAGTTTCAAAAGCTTTCAATCCTCTTTATTGTGTTTGAATAGAAAAATAGAGACATATTGATGATAAATCAGTAATTATTTTTATTTTCTCATGATAAAAGAAATCAACACAGTGTTATTTTAAATCTGTGTCTCTATCTTCTTTCATTGTAGCAAATGCTGTGCACTTTGAGGATTTTTCATCTCTGAAGTGCCTTATAAACATGAGCTGGATAAATACATGAATATTACCTTGGGATATGCAACTGTGCTTATTGCTGTTCATAAATGAAGAAGCTGCAACACATTACATGATTTTTTTCCTACTTTTGTTCAATGTTGTATGTTTGCATCATGTTCCAGGTAATTCCAAAGTGCAGCAAAACTTTTAAGGATAAAACAATATCTATATTATTAAAATAATATTACCTTGTTTGGGCCTAATTCTAAAAGGCTGTTACCTTGATTATCACAGCATTTTAAGGTAAAAGTCTGTGGTGTGTGTTTTGCATCAGCAATGAAAAACATCTTTTGAGGAGATAAAAGCTAAAATCTATAGTCCTGCCATAGTAAATCTTCCAGCCAAAAATTTACACTATAATATTTCCAGACAAAATAAGATGTGATTTAGCATAATTGGATGTTCTGTAATTCCTGTAATTAATGTAATGATTTTAGGATTTCTCATGCATCCAAGAATCAACAAATGTTGCCATTATAACCTGTTTCAGTGTCCAGATAGCATGAAAAAGCTCAGACAGCAGAGGAAATCTCTACTTTTTCCTAAAAGCAATATAGTTGTTTGTGTACAGTAGGCAAATGAAGTCCTTATGAGAGAAAAGTGTGTCTCTGAACTCTGCCTGGATGTAGAATCCTTTCTTAATCAGTATACATGGATCTTCTCTAACCAGCAAATGTTTGTCTTGAAGGAAAGGTAATATTTCTGATGGAGTACTGTGTCATTAGCCTTTACAGCTTCTAGTGAGGTAAAGAGGTAATTGTCTCTTTAATGCAGCTCTGAAGCAAATTTTAAGGGAAGACAAAATGTACCTTAACAGAGTCCACAGATTTGTTTGGGTAGAAATCAGAGTCAAATTGACAATGAAATACTGAATTTTTCCTTAATTTAATGATTGCAGTGTCAGCATAATTGAAGAGTGTTATCTTCAAGTCTCTTCATCCGCTTTGTCTTCTGAAAGCATTTATTGCTATAAACTGATACTCACCAGAAAAAAGGGAAATGTGCAGCACTAAAAAAAAAAAAATTGGTTTGTTATCGTGGTCATTAGAGAACCTTATAAAGAAAGATTGCTGCTTTCTACCTTCATTAGCAACCTGACAGCAGCTCACGGTCCATGATAGATTTGTTTGCATAATTCCGTCTATAATTTCTCTTCTATAAACATAAACAACTTCAATTTTTAAGTATCTGATTATCTGAATAAACTGTTTCTCTAACGGTAATTGCTTACTGTGCTGTTGGAACAGATTTGTACAGAAGGTGTTCATCTGTGTTCAATGCTGTATTTTTATCAGCAGATATTGCTGCTTCTGAAAAGCTTTGCAAGGGGGTGCATCTCATTTTTACAGTCCTGACAGGAATGGAAGGGACAGAGCCCTACTGGTTTATGTACTTAAATGCAGTGCTGTGTTCATTAATATTGATGTAAGGGTTTGAAATTTAAAAGAACTTTGTGAAATAGTAGGGCCAGATCAATAAGGAGTTCACAGGAATACAGGACTAAGTTCAAAATTGTGACCTTGAACTGATCCACACTGATATTATTAGTTTCTGTCCAAGTACTCTAAGTTGCTCAGAAACTTAAAGCTCTACCTACAAGCACAGTTCTGTTTAGACTGAGTGTCTCAGCCCTAGAGCATCTGTGAGGCAGCGCTCAGTACTTCTACCAGCTGCCTGAGGGACTTGGGATGTCTGTGCCATGGATGTGCCTGTTAAAAACCTGGGGGACTGCTCTTCAGGTTGTTTTTTTTTTCCCCTAAATCACATCTAGAGAAAATGAGCCTTCTTTTTGTTGTTATTTTTATATTTTTTTTTATTCCCCCATTTAATTTTATGATTTATTTCCAACTTCAGGCAGATGCCTTGGTCTGAGAGGATTTTAACCCATGTTGTGTGTTGCAGGGGAAATGCTCTTTGGGATCTCTGCTCTTCTGGGTTGTTCTCTGTCTTTCTTACAGCCCTTTCTTTGAAGGTGTAAAGGTGCAGAGAAGTAAGTGTGATAAAAAGGGCATAAAGAAAGAAACTCGCTTAGTTCTGATTATATGTGTTCTTTCTTTGCTGCTTTAAGGTCTCGCTTTTATAGTCTGTCACCATTATATATCATGTGTGTTTAACATTAGCTCCAAGACCCATCCATCTCCTTGGTGTTAGCTATTAGCTGCGTAATAGGGAGTTTGTTACCTGAAATTGTCCATTTCATTCCACTACTGCTGGAGGAGGATTCTGTGACTGAATATTGTATTCTAGACTTTTTGAGAAGCTTGCAGGAAGACCCAGGACTGGGGCTTAAAAGTTTTTGAATTTCTGCTCTTAGAAACACTAAATTCATTTGTCATTCTGACATTAGGCAATAGTGCTGCACAAGTACTGAACCAGCATTCAGCTTTACGGAATATCTGTAATTTAAATTAATAGCAGAATTAATACTATCACACTCCCTGCAGCATACTTGATTCTGAAAATTAACAGCCAAAATCACTTTTGTCAAAAAGCTTCGTTCTTTCTCAAATGACTTGTTTAATTATTCAGTATTCACACCAAGAGAGAACAAATATTGAGGGAAGAGAACACTGGTAGGCTCAGAAGCCATAAGAGTCTTAAGAGAGGCACTTATTTGTGGTTTTCTTTCATGGCTTCTCAAGTTTTGTTCAACTTCTCTAATACTAATTAAAATCTAAGCCATTTCTGAAAGAGTTCCTAGAGTTTCACAGTAAAATACAGATTTTTTTTTTTAATTTTAATTTTATTTCAGAGAATTAGTATGTGTTAGTCTCATATGCACAGGAACAACAGCGAGAGCAAAGATTTTGAACAGCATTTTGCAGTGGATAGAACTTCAAAATAGCTCCTGTAAAAATTGCAGAGGCCACACTAAAATGTAGGGAACTATCTAAGGTATTCAATAACATCTACAAAGATTCTTTGTATTTCTGTCTTTTCTTTACCAAAAAGAGTCCTGCATCATCTCTATTGCTAATTCTGAGCTGGATCAATGTGCAGTGCTCCTACTGCTTGTGATGGAATTTTCCTCCACTGAATAATTGAGAGGTTTATATTGTAGTCCTTGAGAGCAAAGACAGATTTCATTTTTTATTTTTTTTTTTCTTTTTTCTTTTCTTTTTTCCCCTGATACCATCCTGCCATTGATAGAACTGGTGGAGCCCCACCATGGACAGAAATGCCAGAGGGCCTGTCTGGAGGGACAGAGGCCACCTCTGGCTCTGCTTCAGGCATGTTGTTCACAGTAGGTCTGTAAGTTTTGGGGCTCAGTTTTCTGTAACTACTGTAAATTAAAACATGCAGTGGGATGGAGAAGTGGAGAAGTTGCAGGAAGGCTTTTGGGTCTCAGCTAATAATTGAAGAATGTTCTGAATGTACACCAGAGGTCTGCGCTGTGGGAAGGAGAAGGAGGAGGGAGCTTTTGCCTTACAGTTGCTATTGATTGAGGATTTAAGAATCGAAGCACAATTTGCAGTTGTGAAACTCAATAGAACAGGACACTTATTTAGACTGGGATGCAGTAGAATGGTGTGAGTATGGACTGCCTGGAGGAAGGGACCACAGAGCGTGTTCAGTGTTAGGGCAGAGGAACTCACTAATGACATCCCAGCAAACTGAAGCAGTGATATGTTAAAAAGTCCCAATGTCTTTATCTGAATTTTGTTCAGCCTTTGTTGCAATCAGTTATTGTTTGCCTAGAACAGCATCCCTCTGCAATTGCAAGGATATTTTTATTTTGACTCACCAATGCTAGTTATGTAGAACATATGAATTTATATAGCAAGCGAGCAATTATTTAAAGTTCTCTTTTGTTTGTTTGCAAGTGAAATAAGGCTAAAAGTATGGATCTGTGAATGAGGCAGCCCATGAATCTTTCCAAAGAAAGAAGATGGGTTTCCTTAGCAACTTACAAGGGTACATGATACTTCTCCAAATAGTTCCTCACCTCTTCCCCAGGTCCTGCTCTCTGTTGCAGCTCACTCATTATGCACCAGAGCAGATCGCATTCCTGCAGCATGAGCTAATTGTAATGCATGGTGGCTGGGAGCTGTCATTGGTATTGAACAGAAAATAAAAAAAAATTGAATTTGCAGTCTGAGTGTCTGGTTCTAACAGCTTGATTATTTCAGTTATTACTAGTGATACATGGTCCCTGCTGAGGTTTCACTTCCAGTGGGTATCTCTGGCAATTGTCATTATGAATGATAAGGATAAACACAGGTTTTCTTGCAGCAGACTCTGGTGAGGGTTCTTTCATGCCTGATAGGAGGTAGATTGAGAAAGGAAAGAGGTGATTCTTTACTCAGCCTTGGCTGCTAGTCTAACAGCTTAGCTGTAAATGCAAATAATTTTAAGTTAATTCACTCCAAAACCGACAAATAGAGCTTCCGTTTCTGCTTCTGTGTTGGTGGGAAGGTATGACTGTATTCTCATCAGGAATGTCATTTTCAGAATGGAGAGACAAACAAACATGCTACTCTGAAGTTCCTTTTTACATAGTGCCTTTTTTAGAAGTTTGAATCCCTAGCCCAACCATACCTGAATAATGGGAAGTTATATAAACTTCTACCCCAGATTTTCTGGAAAGAGTTGAGATTTACACAGATTTTCTTTATGCATGTTTGCTTATTTAACTGATTTTTATTTTCAATGCAGTTCCCAGATCCTAATGTCTTGGTAACAAATATGGTCTTTTGACTAAAAATAGTCTTTTGACTGCCATCATGTAAACACTTAAGAACAGGGAGAGGAAAAGAGGTCAACCTGTGCAGTAATGATTTTTGTACCATAGTCATACCAAGGAGCTACAGCTGGTCTGGAGGGCCCTCTGTTCTAAGAACTGAGTACATATATATAGATACAGATATATATATATATATATATGAAGATATTTTCTTTTTCAGTTCTGGGACTGAGCAGAGATGCTAAAAGAATGTTAAGGCAGCCACCACCCTGGTGGCCATCCAATTGAGGGCTATTGTCCACCTCTAAAAATATTCCTTAGAGAGCTTAGGTAAATCAGGAAAGGAAAGAAAAAGCTTTTACTGTGACAGATGTTTATTCATTCAGAGCTATAAAAAGTTGCCCACTGAGTAAACACTTTTTGGGATTATACATGAAGGATTCCTAAGTGCATTTTCCTAACTATTACTGTTATGAATAGTTAGTGGTTTTGCAACTGTTTTTATTTATCATTGTCTTCAGTATTGGTGTTGCTTATATTTGCTTATACAATGAAAACCCACAGCCACCATAAGAAGTGAGTAGTGGACCTTGCCTGTAAATAACAGCAGTGTTTTTCTTGTTGTGAATAATTTCTTTCTGAAGGATCTTAGCCCTGTGGCATTGCTGAAGGAAAAAAATGTGAAAAAAGAGAAGCCATTTTTGAGGAGGCAAATATTTAGGCTATATATATATGTAACCTTGCTCTTTTTGTCAGCTTGTGTTATCAAAACAATTTATTATGTGCTTCAGCACTGTCCTCAGGGTTTCCAAGTAGCATGCTGGTAAACAGAACATCTTCAATAGCATCTGCTCAACAATGCTGCATTTCCAGTTGGCTCTTTGTTAAGAGCTACCTTTCATCAGGTACTGAGTCTGCAGGAGTGCAAAAGACTGGATTTTTACAGGTCCTACAAAGGAACCTCCACAAATTGAATTTTTAAGGTTGCCAAGTACTACTTTATAGAATAATAAGAAGAGGGGAAATGTATTAAATTATAACAAGCAATGTACTACTTCAAAATGGATTAATAGTTTGTATCAAATGGCAATTTTAATTCTGTCTCTATTGAAGAGATAGAAAGCAATTAATCTTCTGTAGCACATTGTGAAAAATAAGGGCTTCTACAGGATCTCAGTGAGTCTATTCCTTCACTTAACCTTGAGCTGGGCAATAAATAATTATAAATGCATCTACATCGCAAGGCAAAATAATTTGGTGAAATAGTTATCATCTAATGCAGAAATTAGAAATCTGAATTAGGTTTCCTGTTGTTCTTTGTTCAAGAAAAGTATGAATTTACCTGTGATTTGTGCATAAAAGAGTGGAGACGGGTCCTGCAAAGCAGATTTTATACCCAAGCTATCACCAAATGGTTTGTATTGCAGTGTTGACACAGGCAAATGCCCTTGTGCTCTCTCAGCTATAACTCACATAGAGCCACTGATGATAGGACTTGTTTTACAGAGGCAGAGGGTGATGTCCAAGGCACTTGGGTGTATTAACATCTTTCACATAATTTCCTGCTCCCCAGTTAGGGCACCATATCATCAATACTGCCTTCCACAGAATTTTCAGTGGTGTCCATCATATAAAGTTTCTGTTCCATTGTGGTAAGCTGCTGAGGAGACTAAAGATACAACTGAGAGCTGCTTCATCCTGTGCTTCTCTCCTGCCCACACAGCTTCATGGGACTTCAGCCTTACCCCCTCAGTGCCACACTGCTGTTCCTCACAGCTCCCAAGCATGCCTTGCAGATCCCAAAGCAGTGCTGTTAACCTTGCTGCACCTTGAGGCTTTTCAGCCAACTCAATGGAAACTGGTCAGTGGAAGGATCAGTGAAGCATATATGATATGGGTCATCAGTTCATATCATGGAGCAGTGCACAGGACACTCTGATAAGGAGAGGTAAAGGCTGTGAGGGGAAAAAAAAAAAAGGCAAGAATGAAAAGAGCTGTAATTTCCTACTCCAGAGCCATGGTCTATAAAAATGGGAAACCACAAGTTTGCTATGTCAGGGTCCTGTTCAGGAAGAAAACATTCCTAAGTAAAATAAAGCAAATATTACTCTGCTTTTCTTTGAATTGCTCTTCTCTTTTCTGAAGTCTTGCCTTGCAATATAAGGAGCAAGCAATTTGTGCCTAGGAAACATAACTAGCAATGCCAGTGGGTTTGTAGGGCATTGCTGAGTCTGCCCACTAATTTCTTGGAGATAAGAAACGTCTACAGTGAACCATATTTATACTTCCATGATGGAAACTTCACAGTGATAAAGACTCATCTGATTTAATCCATTTTGTCTATGTGTTGATAGTGAGCTATGGAGTGTTTGCAAACTAAACTGAAGAGATTTCTTTCTGTTATAAAATTTTAATAAATGCAATATGTAATTGTCCATACACACTTTGTTTCTTCTGTGCAAATTTGAGACTAACCAAAGGCTGACAGAAGATATGAAACTAATATGTTTACTTTCTTTTCCTTTTTTCCTCCCCCTTTGATGTATTTACTTGTTCCATTGCAAGGAAGAAAGTGGAAGTGCAGAGCTACTTATTTCTATTAAGATTTTTAGTCAGTTAGGCTCTTTTTAGTCCCCAGACAAATCGGTTTTCTGACCAGTTTGAAGCCTGGAGGAGGGCACAATGAGTTCAGTTTCTGTCTGCTCATTCTACTTGGTTCCAATTAATGCCTTACATGATTTTACAGTAGTGTTTGGAATGCATTAGGCAGCCATTTCTGCCATAATATGGCCCATTGTGTATATAGAATGATATGATTTATTGGAGAAAAAGGTGTGGGCACATGGAAATACAATTTGCCTTAGAGAATTGCTTCTAATTGACTTGTAAAATGCTGTTTCCAAGTAGGCCATAATTAATCAGCAAGAGCCCTTTTCCTGAGTTTCCTCCTGTAAGTGAACAGACTCAGCACATCCATCAAATAGAAACTGAGAAAATGAGGGGAAAAAAGTCTAAGTCTCCAGTTAGCAAAGTGATTGTATTTCTGTGAAGCAATACCAGCAGGATGCTTTGTTGAGTGATTGCAACGTTGGCTTTGAAAAGAAATCCTGAATTTCTTATTTCTCATAGGTTTCTTAAACTTTTAATACACTTCTAGTGACTACTGCATGTCAAGAAAGTGACTGAGGTGGTTCAAGGTGAATGATGGCACAAAAAATGGGCTGCTAAACCAAAACCTTTCTCTGATACCGCCTTAAATGGCCTCACACCTTTTCTTTCATCATCTTTTCAGTATGTTGTGGTGTGCAAGTACATCAGTATTTACTTAGTGAGCTCTAGTCATGCTGAGCTTACTAAGCACAGAAGTAAATGTAAAAAACTTGTGTTGAATATCTATTTCACAACAGCATTGTTACAGTGCTTTCAAAAGCTTTAGGTCTGGAGATGGTTAATTTGGAGATGAAACAAGTGATAACCCAATTTTTGTACCATGCTGTAGTAATTTGAAAATCTCAGTAAGTTTTGTTAACCAGAAATCTGATTTTCACTGATTTGTGTCTGTATTGTGTTTGTGAGAGATCTATGATGCCAAGAGGTAGGACTTCACAGTGCACACTATGCTGGTGGTGGAGCAGGGGTGGATATTGGTGCATCTGCTGTGCAAGAGGTTGATTTCGGACTTTACTTTAGTAGATGTGAGAATATGTCATTTATCTTCTTGTTCAGAAAACTGGAAATGAGATTTACTTTTTTAAAGAACTTCCACCTATCCATTGTTTAGTGCAAGGTCCACAGAGCTTAGTGGTTAGAGAAATATATTTGCAAGGTGCAGGGAACATGGAGCTTTCCGGATGTGGAAAAGGGGGGAATGCTGGAGTGTCTGTTACAGGAATCAGCCCTCCCAAAACGACCTGCTTAATTTATAAGAATTAACTTATTTTCAAAAATCTGAAGGACTGGCTTGCTGGAGTGAAACCCAGAGATCCAGCACTTAGGTGAGGTCATGTGCATAGTCTCATAGCTGGGCTGTGCTGTAAAGGAGCAAAAGCCAGAATGTTCCAAATTGTTATTAAACCCTTAGGTAAAGATCATGTGTCATGTCTTTCCAGTGATTTTGAAACTAGGGGTAGCTTTAGATTAATTTTCCAATAATGCCTATTATTTAGTTTTAGAAATTCCCTTAGTCTTAATGTGCAGTGAAGGTAATGAAAGCACTGTTTCAGGATTCAGTATGTAGACTGAATTTTTACCTTTGCTCAAGAAGTGACCATTCAAGAATTTTCTATTTCTTTCCAGTGTCTAAAGAAGGACAGAACTAAGAAGAAGATACTGAATCTGTCTTTATAAAACGTTGTGTCTCTAAACACCTGCAGTTTCTACAACTCGCTGTATCTGAAATAGTAGAAACACAGCCTGTGGACTGCTGGTGTCCCTGAGAAGAATTGTGTTGGGCCTGAGAGCTTCCCTTTGTTCCGTGAATATTGGAGACTTCCTTAGTACCAGCAGTTCAGTCTTGCTTAAAAAGTACTTAAGATTTTATTCTTTCTTTAAAACAATTTGGTGAAGTTAAAAGCAGTCACCATATGGTAGAAGGAAAGGTGAAATAGGCAAGACTTATATAAATTGTTCCCCCAATTTTGCTGCTTTCATGTGAAAACCAGCTGCATCTGTTTTTCTCCTGCAGTGGAGCTGTGGGCCAGTGCAGTGCCTACTTATATTTGTTCCCATTCAGGTGATCATTTCAGGGATATGAGCCCCATCTTGCACAGTAGGACTTTCTTATGTGTTTAAAATGCTTTCCTGTATAAGGACTTCTTTCCCTGTATCTGAGGCAAGAGCAAAACTGAGTGATACTGCTTCCTGAGGAACAGTGAATTCTATTTGGATCCCAACTGGCCAGCAGAGCTGATTTTTTAACACTTTCAATACCATTGCTTTGGGATGACCCCAAGACCAGATAAATTTGTGTGGAGCATTTTTCCCAATTTATTTTTCAGTATGCCTTGTGTCCATATGTTTCTTTCCAAAGAAGATCATGCTTTATACAATTAACAGAAGCTCCACATGTGTGCCTTCTGAGTACGAGGAGAACGTGCTTAAGGAGGTCTGTTCTCCCCCATAGCATTAAACACGGAGGAAAGAAGACTTGTGGCTTCAAGCACCAGTTCTCCCCAGGGCAGGAGGTTAACATTTGACAAGATGACTGCCCTTTTGAAGTGTCCCAGTAAAAGCAGATGCAGATTTCATTGAGGCTTAATCTTTTGAAATTCACTTTGCCTACTCAGCATACTTCTCACAGGATTTTTCCCACAGCTCACAAAGGATCCAGCTGGAGAAAATGGCTAAGCACTGTTTACCAATCCATCTGTGCTCCTGAATGTCTAGACCTGTGTAAGGAGTGAGGTAAAGCCTTTATAAGTTGTCATGCTGAGAACCATTTTGAAGTCTTCCTATGGTTTGCAACGTAGGAAATATGAAGATCAGAAATTCTGCTGTGGCATTTTTCAAATTCATTCAAATTCTTCAGCAATTTTTGGGGCAAATTATGTTTCTGGTTATTAGGGAATTAAATGCTGCATCTCATTCGTGTGTGCCTAAGACATTGGAATTAGAGTTGTAGGGAGTACTTTTGCATTGCCTTCTCCTGATTTTTGAATATTTAACCGTGCCACCCTGGTGCGCTCTGAGGCTGTACAGACACAAATGCATTGACTGTGTTCCCATTTTTGAAAGCTGGAAGTATGACCCCCAAAGACAATGCAGCTGTACCCAAGTAGTGAATAATTTCTCAGTTTTCAGGGCTGGATTTTCATTTCAGGTATCTGCTTGTCTCTGCACAGATGCCTCTGTGTGGTTTGCTGCAGATTTATTTGCCAGGAATAGCTGCAGTTCCCTGCTGAAGGGGCCCTTCGGTAGTGAAACTGCTGTGATCAGGGCTGTGGAAGAGCAGAACTGGCGTGAAGGGAACCTTGGGGAGTACGAGACTTCTCTTTACTTTGGACCTTCACCTGCTGGTGTGAACTGACATTTGGACAGGTGCATCTGCACAGACCATCCTGCACCATCAGAATTCTTATTGGTGTGCAGGCCTTGGGAGAGAATGGTGCTGCATGACTAAGGTGTTTGTAGGTTTTCCGTCCTGGCTAGTTCAGCCTTTGGTCTTGAAAAGCAGATTATTACCTACTGAGTTTCAATTGTATTTTTATTTTGGCAGTATGTTAAAACAGAGCCTTAGTAAGGAGATACCAGTTTCCCTTGCTTGAGAAGTGATATTGATCCCAAGAAGAATAAGAAGCTTTTGTCTTCTTTTTACAAAAGATTGTAATATTGACACAACAGAAACTGAAAAATTGAACATAATATCGGGGGGAATTTTCCTTCCACTTGAAGGGCAGCACTGCAGAAAAGATGCTTTATAGTTACTAGGTGTAAAAGCAGGTGGTAAAATGCTTTCAGCTTTTATACTGCATTTACCTTTTATGGCAGCTTTCCAGAACCGCTGTCTTAGACCTGGGCAACCTGTTACTGCTTTTCTTGAAGACCTAGGGAACCTGACACATATGGAGCATTTCCAGTTGTGACATTAACTTGTTTGTATTGCTATAATTGCTAGAGCCCATGAGTAGAACCATGTTTAGGTATTATTGACTACCTAGTGAAGAAGAAGGGAAGTGATGGGAATTGTGTACCTCAGCAAGTTTCAGAGACCACCTTCTCTCCTTTCCTTTTGATGGTGTTTTCTGTTTAATCCTTCCCTGTGAATAGAATCATGAAATCATAAGTCACACAAGATGCTGGGTTTTGTTCTGTAGTGAGATCTCAGAGGTGCAGGGCACCATTCCTGTTCTGCAGCTGCAGCAGCCAGGCTGGCTGCTGTGGCCAGAGAGGCTGGCAAGCTGTCAGAGGAGATGGAGATGGAGCAATAGTTTAGTAAATTGAGCTCTTCAGACAAAATAACATCTGTGCCCATGTGGGAAAGTGAGCCTTCCAGGGGAGGGTCCTGAAAGACATTTCAAAGACTGCAACATCGAAATGGGTGTTTAAGAAAGTAGTTTTGGAACCTATTTAAGAGTGAAATTTTTCACGGAACAGGGGATGTCTGGGTTAGAGGTTGTGGGAGAAATATAAATAAGCATTTTCTGGTCACTTTAACTATGATTACTGGAATGCAGTGAGGGTTATTTCATTGCTTCAGGTCAGCAAGCCACAAGCAGGTGATGGGACAGAGAAGGGTATTCTTCTTTCTTCTGTCACTGAAATATAAAGACAAGGGCTCTGGCAATTACTGCTGCCTCCTACCCAATTTGCAGTAGAGAGCGAACAATTCCTCCTCTGCTTGGAGGTAAAGTTTAGCAGAATATCTCTAGTCTTTTAGTAAGGTACAATTTAAGAGATGCTACAGATGTTCCTTTATTTAAGTGACAAATGTGAATCTGAAGGGTATAGACAAGAAAAAGAAAGGGGAGGAGTGAATTCCTTGTTACGTTTTCGATATCCATATTGCTGTTACTGAAGAAACAGAAATGCTCTTAGTCTTCTCCCTTGCTTGAAGAAATCTATTTCTGCCTTGTTTCTATTAAGTGCTGTAAAAAAATATTGTAATTACAGTGCACTAAACTAATTCTTCTACACTGCATTAAGCTTAAAATAATGTTGAATCCATATTTCCATTAGCTAGCAATGAAAAAACTATTAAGAATAAGGCTTAACACACAATCAATTCAATTCCTGCAAATGTTTCTACAAAAGCATGGTGCTGCAGAGCTGTAAATAAATGGAAGCAATAGCCTGTAATTTGCTGTAATATCTGTACTACCCTAAATTTCAATTCAAGAAAAAGCATGTTCTTTCTTCTAATGATTAGATTGGAACTACAAAGGAGGCAGGTTCAAAAAGGTACTGAGCTCTTCTTTCCTATATGCTTTAGGGAAATTAAGAAAAATAACTACTTAGTTTTGTTGCTTTTGCATTTTCTGCAAGCCTCCATGTGTAGAGAAAGTGTTTAGCTCACTGTATATAGGTATTTTATAATTTCAGTTACGGTGTCACTGGGACATTTTTCATCTGGAGACTGTAAATACAGAAACGCAATTCTTGGACATTTACTGGCATAATCTCCAGAAATGGTCAACTTCCTCTAAAAGTTAAACAAGTTCATTTTGTGAGTATGCAATATATCTGAGGTCCTCGGGTTGTCCTGGGTATCATAGAAATGGGCTAGATACTCGTTATCACTTCCCAAAGGAGTGTTTTGGATTAAAAAAAAGTTAAAAATTTCCACCAGAAACAGAGTCTTCATGAAACGTGCTTTACCTTTTGGACATGAGCTGATTACAGTATAACTGCTGACAAAGTTCTTTCAATCCATGACGAGATGTAACTGTTTTGACCCAGTCGTTAATTCCTCTTGTTGCTCTTAACTTAGGAACTGTAAAGACACAAAGATGTGCTTACTAACATATCAGAATAGGAGGACTGTGATAACTGGAGGCAGATACAATTTATTAAAATTTCTCTAGTAATATGAGAAGAACCTGTCATGTGGCTCTCCACAGCTCTGTCTGCAGATGTGCTCTCTTCAAGGGACACCCTCTGAAGTACAGGTTGACTGTGAACATCAGAGGGTAGAATTTAGCCTGAACTGTCTTAAAATAATTTTTCAATGCTTTACATTAGTAAAATCTTGCTATGGGGTAAGACTTTGTCCTCATGCTTTCTCTGTGCTCCTTTTCCAGTGCTGCTCTGAGCCATGGGAAGAGCCTGGCTCTTTCTGTGAGATTGAACTGGTGTGATCAGCAAAGTGTGCCTGGTAACTTGCTTCCCTCTCAGAAGTGGTGGTGCAGGTGCCAGCAGGGCTGTGGGGACTGCAGTGTGGCAAAGTCCCCATCCCATTCGGGGTATTAGCACAGCTAAGCCACAGCAGCACCTTTCTGAGTCCCGTTGGAGCTGTGCAGCAGCAGGTTTATGGTGGGTTGGGTGGACAGTCAGTAGGTCCACAGCCTGCAGTTTGCTTCTGTGCCTGCCACCTGGAAGCAGGAGGCAGATATTTTCCAGCTTTCACCTAAGAGGTATCATCTAACTGTGATCTTCCATGCCAAACTTTGTTACAGAGCAAATCTGTAAATGCTTTGTATGTCAACTTTGGCTGGGAAGTCCCAGCCACTCTCAACCATCATAACATTATCTTCCAAAAGTATAGCTTTGATGTGGTTTTTTTGGTGCTCAGATGCTGTTGCATGTGAGATATTATCATGAAAACCACATTATCACAGTAACTCAGGGCCTTCAGGCATCTGATGTTGCCAATTGCCTTCACTTCTTGCTGGTATGTAATTTATCACCAGCGTGGCCTACTCTGCTAATATGTGCCCTTTGTGGGCAGAGGCGAAGCTAATATACTTTCAAAGTGTATTTGAATTGCTTCCATAAATCACAGCTGTCACTGTGAGCAGTTTTATCACTTGCCCAGAACAATATGTTATGTTCATGCTTTATAGTCTTGATACTATTCTAGACTTTTATTTGTGTAAATTGTAATGCATCATGGACTTATTTTATCAAACAATTCTTAGCAGCCCTGATTTTCTTTTTATTATTTTACTTTTACATGGAAAATTTGCCTTGCTCTGTAAAGAAGAGCATGTTTATGGGATATGTTTTATAGTTGTAATTAGTTTTATTATTAATTTGCTCTAAGGACACTTGCAGTTTGTTTTCTATTAGTTAATTTTCTTCTAAGAAGTTGATGCAGCTGAGGTAGTTTTGTCTTTGTAGCCCATTTCCTCTCCCACTCTGCTGTGTATCAGGAAAAGCAGCTACATGACAATCCTATGCCATGGAGTTGGATATTGGGGAGGAGGAGCCTCCCTGCATGATCTGCAGAATATCCACCAAGCTAATCAGTTGTATAGATTTAAAATAAAAAACCTTGTCAATCCAGAAAGGACTTGCAGCCTTCCTACCTGAGACCTCTAGGATAGTGTAGCAGGGAAGTCACGAGTAGTTAATTGTGCCTAAGGCATAATTAATCTCATCTTGGACTCCTTCCCCTGAATCACAGAAAACAGCTGGGATAGTGAACAGCACTTACTCAGAGCTGATGTGGTGCCCTGGCTCAGGCTTGGGCTGGGGAGGGGGACAGTTGTGTCTCAGCAGCCCCTGGGCAGGGACCAGCTGTGCACACACTGCCTGCCCTCCCTGTCCCTGTCCCTGTCCCTGTCCCTGTCCCTGTCCCTGTCCCTGTCCCTGTCCCTGTCCCTGGCTTGCTGTGGGACTGCTCCCATCTGCCAGCTCAGCCTCCCCACCAGGCAGAGGCCTGGTAGCATCACTGAAAGGTCTGCACAGGCACAAGCTCATCCATCATATTTTTCTCCTTATGGTGGATCTGTTTGTGTTTGTGTCCTGGAACTGGTTTAGGACTTTACTGCAACAAGAGACTCTGCTCAACTCTTTCTCAGTGATGCTCTGATGTTGAATGCACTGTTTCCAGAACAGCCAGTAAAATGTCTCCATGCCTAAAATACCGGTGAATATTTATGAACAGGCTTCTCCTGTGATGGGAAAAAAGTGCCTTTTTTTTTTAAATTGATGCATTAGCTTGTTCTAGAATATGAGAACAAGGCCTATAAAGTAGTCAGTTTTATAATAAGAAAATTATTTATCTGCAGCAGATGTATTTGCTAAAATGTGAATATTGTGTACTTCTGTTTTTTAGTTTGAAGAAGCTATGCTGATTGTTTAAAACAGAACAGTGTCTCTAACGAAGGGAAAAAATTTTAGGTGTAGATCGAGTTCCTTGTCATGACTAGTCTAGAGGTATGACTTAGGTTTGTCCTTTTACAGAAGTTAGTGTTTATTCTCAGAGTTTGCACTCAGAATGAGCAGTAGTTGCTAAAGAGCGTTTTGCAGATGTGTTTGCAGATCCTGTGATTTTCTCTTTTCAAAAATTTTAGCTACACAGACATTTTCAGCAGATTGGCTAGGCACATCAGCTACCACTTCAGAAATGCATTGTAAATTTTACATGAAGAGACATTTTTAGCAACTGCTTTGAAGTTTAACTTTCAGCTGCCCCAGAAAGGGTATATGCAATCAGTTACCCCATCCAGACCATGTAAGCAAGCAACAAGTATTTTAACCTAAGGATGACCTGGGTGATGGTACTGCATTAAATTCAATGATTGCATGTAGAGGAATGCATGGATAGATCATTTTGTAGGATCAGAGGGGCTAAGGATGGAAGATAATCCTGATTCTGTGAAAAAAAAACACACTAGGAAACCTGCTCTTCTCACAGAAGACACCTCTCCCACCTCAACTAAGCTTGGGGAGCTAGAAGTTGCCTTTTAGCAAGCATTGCAAAGCCTTTGCAAACCCTTCCAGTTTAATTTGAAAATGTCCATTCATGTTGGTTTGCTGACAGGTCAGAGATTTGATAAATCAGAGACTGTAGTTATGATCTTGCTCTGGCAAATGTCTCTTACTCTGCCCTCTTCCTCACATTCCTGCCAGTAGTGACAGACTTTGGGCTCTGGGAATTTGGCCACACGCTTGTGGGCACTGGCAGTAAAGAACTTCAGACATTTTTTTTGCATCAAAGTAGGGTTCTCCGCTCAGCTGAAAATTTTGCAAAGCTCTGTGTGTAACTCTTAGCAAATACAGCACTTAAAGGTCTCTTCTTATAATGGATTATATTGAAGATCAGATATTTTTCCAGTTACTTTGTCGATTGAGTCTATAGCACTTTCCAGCACTGCTGGATTTCAAAATGTCTTATGAAGATGTCACCCTTCAAAACCTTATTTTACAGATGAGAAAACTAATAAGCAGAAAGAAGTAATGCACTCAGAGTGTACTATGTCCCAGACAAGCAAAGCGCTATCAAAATTTAGGACGTATGCAAGGAAAAAGTTCTGCTGCTGGATTGCAAACCTACCTTGACACGCAGGCTGATCTTCTGTATTTATGCTGAGTTGAAGACTCCGTATGTTTATGGTCTTTATTGTGCATTTTCCATAGCTCTGAATGCTTAGCTGGCATCCATCAGGAATTCAGACTTTGCAAATACTTTTGGCCATGAAGATTGTAAACACAGCTTTGCTGGGGTTGCAAAATATTAAGTGTGCCATGTGACAGCAAACACTCTGTGGCGGCTCTGCCCCAGTGGTTTCTGAGAGCAGACACCTCCCTGGAGAGACCCATGGCAGACAAAGCAGAATATTCTGAAGACTTTCCTACATTTAAATTTGTTCTATGCTTCAGATTTTTTGCTAATGAAGGTAAATTTTGCGTGGCTTACAGTCGCACAGTTGCGGATACTTAGAGGGGAGAAAAGGGGATCAGGACTGATCCTCTGGGTTTCGCAGAACAAGTCTGCATAAAATGCTTTAGCTTGGCAGATCAGCCTTCTCAGGCTGTTGCACTGGTTGAGTTTCCCAACGTAGCCTTTTGCAGCAGTAACGCTGGACCAGCTACAGTGGCAATTTTACAGTTAATGTGCTGTGCAGTGAAAGCTGGGGATGAGCAAGGGCATAGAGGGCTTTTCTTTCATGTAGCTGAATTTTAAACCATGCTCTGGCTAAACATTTTGACATCTGTTGACCATAGGCCTGATTCCAGACCTTCTCAAGCCCCACAGAAAGCCTGCCCCTAGCACAGGTGAGGCAGGGAACTGGGGAGCTGATATCTGCCCATTCCCCACTGCTGCCAGGCTGTTGTCCAGCTTGGCAGAAACTTGGCAGTCAATGCAAAAAATAAATGGTCTCTTCTCATCATCCCCCCCTCTCCCTTTTCTCTTTCTTCTGCTCTCTTTGGGCCAAGACTTCTTGGCAAAGCTGTACAGGAAAGCTTGCTGTTTGCTGCTGAGTGTAATTTCTATTAATTTCTTTTGTAGATATCAAAGGAATGCGTGACTCCAGGTGTTAATCCTCATGTTTTCAAAAGTGACATGAAACCCTTGTTGGAAAAGACAAAGATGAAAGTTTACCTTCACAGTGCATTCCCCCTTTTTTCTTCCTTTTTTTCCCCTAATGTTTGTATTTTTCTGCCCACTCAATGAAAGAGTTGAAAATGCTGTTGCCTGTGATGTGGAGATAGGCAGGTTTTGCAGATTTAACTGCCCAATTTATCAAAAGAGTTTATAAAACTGTGTGAACAAGTTATTTTGCAGATTCCTTGGCCAATTAAAACAAAAACTCAAATTCCTGTGAAATGAGACTCAGACCTCACCCCCTCTCACTCCCCACATCCAAGGCAAACCGGAAGATGAAACAAAAGCTTTCAATGGCCTATGGATATGAAATCAAATTACTTTTTTTTTTTTTTTTTCCTTTTTTTTTTTTTTTTTTTTTTGAGGGGGAGAGTGTTAGAAATGGGTAGTGTTCTATTTGGAATGTCAAAAGGGAATGTTTTTACTTTTTCAGTCGTTTTTTGTTTTTACGTGTTTATTCCCTTCTTGATGAAATGCGCAGTCTGGCCACAGGGGAAGCAGACTGGGCACTGGGGTGGCTACATCTGTAGATTTTGCCGTTCACCTCCTTCCAAGGAAAAGTTTTAGCTGGAAGATACAGCCCAGCTGTAGTGCAGAAATCGAATGTATTGCTTTTGTACCTCTGGCAGAATTGCAATTAGTGTTTACATTTCTACAGCGATGTGGAATGGAGTGGCTGCCTAGAACAGAGACTGATACAAAGTACGTGCAGGTACTTTACTTTTGCCTTGTACTACAAGGGGTAAAGGGAAGGAAGGGTCTTATGATAATGATTGCTTGAGCAAAGACTTGACCCAATTTCTTTAAAAAACCACTTTTTTAATTAAGAAAGACAAGACATGTAAATTATGGTCTACTGTAAACTAGAAGGCTTGGTAATTGCAAGGCAAACACGACTGGGAGCACCCTGTGCCTGTGCCACAGAAGTGAATTAGGTTAGACTCCTCCCTCATTGCTGTGTGGTTTATTATTTGCCAGGATCTCCTGGTATGTAGCCACTGCTCAGTCTGATGGCTCCTTCATACAGGTACATACATGTGCATTGGGCCCTGCATGAATGCAGGCTCAGTCTCGTCTTGCCCCATTTTTCCTCTTGTGGGTTAAGCAGTGGCTGTGCAGAAGGAGAGTTGAGAAATTAATTGGTTGCACATATTGTAGAACTGAATTTTATTGGAATAAATAATCAAATCTCCCATTAGAGATCCCCTCCTTCAAAGGGCTGAGTTCCCTGGCCTCAGTCCAGAGGTGTATTCAAGCCTGGAGAAATCATGGCTCTGAGATCAAGAAATTAGCTTATATGCTTAGAAGTTAAGCAAATGCTCAAGGGCTCTGCTGTACAGGGGCTGGAGTAATCACTACGTTGCAGGCTAGTGCTTCTAATATGGTACAAAGCCGGTTAAGGTTGATTGCTAACCCCAATAGTCTTTGGATTGTGTTCTGCATGGGTGCACTTGGAAAAGATGAAATTTTTGCAGTTGGACCCATATGGGCAGACATATGCTCCATCAAAGTCCTGTTGGCTTCAGTATCATCCTTGCATCTGTTTGCATCCAGCTGGGGGATGCAGCCCATAACTCGTGTCCTTATGTTACAGGTAAACAACAAACACAAGTCCTTTTGCTCAGTGGTTTGTTACCTATAGGTACACACAGAAGCAGTGGGGAGGAAGAGTGCCATCAGGCAGTGGCCCTGCCTTTGTTGCAGACAGTATTTACAGCTGATTATGTATTTGTGAAAACTCTGTGAGACTGAGCCACAAAACAGAGCCCAACTTGCAAGGGTGAAAAGCAGGGGTGGTTAGTTGTTTGTATGGTGCTAGCAGTCATCTCCCCCAATCTGCCCACAGTAAAATGCAATGCACTGCAGTGAACTGTGCATCACTAGCACACTGCAGCCTTCCTCCAATAGACAGGGTGTGGACAGGAGCCTGTACATGGAACTGCGTGGAAAAAGACAGCATGGCAGAAGCAGTGAGAGCATAGGAACCATCATCTCTGTGACTGTGTTGGTGAGCAGCAGCCTGCCTGAGCAATCCCTGCTCAGGACAGGGTTGTAAGCACACAGATTTTGGTGTACTCTCCAGAAAAGTATTGTGCAGCTCTGCTCCTTTTCTCTGTGCAAATTATTTTTCTTGGGTGCTTATTTTTCCATCTCTACCTGTCTTGGCTGTTCAACAATGCATCATCTCCAGTGTAGGGACTGCAGCTATTCCTTGAAGTTTGCACAGTATCTGGCATGGAGGTTCATCCTGAGCTTGTGGTTATAGATATTTCAGCAGTATCAAGAGACGTTATCAAGGTCTGATACCAAGATATCAAGCTCATATCAAGAGCAAAGTTATAGATAGATCAATGCACAGGGTTTCAACTATTTGTTTGCCCAAACCTGCAATTATTTATTTGGGGCAATGCAGAAAATCAAACCAGTAGAGATGAACCTGCTGAAATTCAGTGAAATTCCTATGCAATCACAAAGCAAAGTCTCTCTAGTGAACTATTTTGAGTTGATGTTCTTTGAGTGTATTCATTGTTTATACAAACTGTCCTGGGCAGCCCTGTGCCAGACTGCTGCATCATGCTCTCTGGATCACTGATACAGATACGTGTGTGTGTTTGTGTGTGTGTGTGTATGGATACCATGAGGGAAGTTAGCCAATTTTTTTAATAAGGGATTGAATTTATACCAGGTGTAAGTTTGTACCTATATTACAGAAATTTACCATTTCACATGAAAAATGTTTTTATGTGAAATGAATATGTTTGTAACAAATACCGCACTTTGCAATTCTGCAAACTACATCTTTCTGTGTAGACAGGTGAGAAAACAGAAGTTCGTTTTTGCAGTCTTCAGCCAAAGCTATTGTTCTGGATTTATTGCCCTGAAAATAATAGTAATAAAATAGTTAATTATATACATCATTTCTTCACAGTTCACTGCAGATCTTAGCTTTCAAGGAAATTCTGTTTGTCTGCAAGAATAGATGGATGCTTTGTCTCTGAACTCAGCAGAATCCTGAACACAATTTTATGTAGTCAAATGAGAACTCTATAATGTTTTTCTGGCAAGGGCATCTCTCTCGTTGCCACTTTTCAATGTGAAGCATGACCTGTGACACACCATATGCCAAAGGGCTCTTACTATCAACATTAATGAGTTCTTAAATCAGTGTTTTAGTTGTATATTAGCTATTCAAAACCTCCTAAAGAGGAATTGGAGCAGACTACAGCAATATGACAGTCTATGGCCATGGTAAGGGTTACTGCTAGATTTGCATCTGTTTTGGTCTTGAAGTAGTAAAGCTCTCTTAACACCAACCCAGAATTTCTCCAAAACTATCTATTGGCCTGCCCATGGCCCTGTGTTAACTCTCGTTAAGGTAGTGAGGATTGGTGGGCAGGGGCTGAGAGCAGAATTATACTTGGCTGTCCCCTGGGGCTATTTGGAACCTCTCTGTTGTCACTAGAACTGTGCACCAGCTTTTGAGATATGTCCCTTCAGCAGTTCATCTCTATCGGATTGAGAAGGCCTAACCCCTCTCAGAGTAATGTTTTCCAGGTCTTGTTGTATCCTCCCTGCAGGCACCTCAGCTGGCTTTGGGCATCTACAACACCCTAGTGTAAACCCTTGCCCATCGTACTGGCCAAAGGGAAATGCCATGTCCCCAGAGCTGCTGAGCCTGTTCATGCGGCTCTGTGGATTAACTTAGTTCAAAAGCATAAAATACTTTCCTCCTCTCTCTCTATTTCACCTGTGTCATTTACTGGCTGAGTGACTTTTTTTTTTTTTTTATTTGGTCTCCAATAAAATACAGACGCCTCAGATTACCAAAACAGCTGCACATGCTCTGGGTTAATGCATTTAAGTCAGGCTCCAGGGTCTGGGCAAGTGCCAAGATCCTGGATCAGCTGCTTTACCGGAATTAGGCTGCTGTAATGGAGCCCTGCATTATTGTGTTGCAATTATTTTGGCTTGCAGCTGGCTGTTCACTCTATTTTTTTACTGAAGTAAGATAAAAGGATTTTGTCTTAAAAATAGAAATTTCTTTTCAGAATCTTACAGAAGCTTTCAGTTACATACCATGTCTGTAAGAAGTGCCCCTCAGTTTATCTTGAGATTTATCTTCAAGGAGAAGAGCAGGTAATATTTGTCATAGTTTTTGAAGAGTGGGAGCAGTGTTAAAAGGTCTCAAAACATAAAAGTGTGTTAAAAAAGGAATAAAATAAGTAATTAAAGTGCCATATAATTACATGGGTTTAGGTTCTCAGCAAGAACAGGTTTATTTTCAGCATCAAGCCACTTACTAGTAGCAAGTTCTTATTAAGGCTGTCCCTATAATTTGGAAATCCTTTGTGTAGAAAAGTAAAAGTATGTATCCAGAGTTTAAACTGAAGAAAAACATTTCCCCAGCCTTGAATCTCCAGTATTTGTATCCATTCAAGCTCTTTTTGACGCCTATTTATATATATTTCTTGTCAAATAACAGCTCTCTCAGGTTCTCCAATTGATAGCAAAAAGTAAACTGAATGCAATCATTTATCTTTGAACTGTTCAACTGTGCCCTTCTTCATGTTCTTGTTAATAATGCCAGGTCTCCCAGGAGCACTCTCACGCAATATTATCACATAAGCTCTTTGTTTGACCTTACCTGCTGTTCCCCTGGAACATAAGGGGTGGGGGAGAAAAGCCTAAATGCCAGCCTGCCTTAATTAAAATTTTAGTCTCAGAAGATGTTACAGTATGTGATTTCATTAGGTATATAATGAAAGTATTTAATCATACCTCATACCTGTCTAGGTGTTTTTACTTCGTAGTGCGGACGCTGAGTTTTAAACTAACTCTTTTCAGGTGTGGAAAAGTAACCGGAGGGTGGGTATGCATCTCTAAGCGATTCATAAAGTCATTGTATCCAGTATTTTTCATGTTTGCCCTAAAGGTAGTTGCTTAGATGATGAAGTAGAAGGCACTAAATAAGAGTTCAGCACTCTTTGCAAAACATTTTTCCCCCATGGGACAGTGAGCATACATATAAATGGTTTTTTTTAAAAGATAACGCTATTCCTTGCTTCCAGCAGTTGGAACTTGGCATCATGGGAAAAAAGGTAAAAGAAAAGATAATGGATATATCTGTGGCATGTAAGAAGCTCTAAATCTTATGTGTGATATGTGGTGTTGCTTTCATCATTTCTCATTGTCATAATCTAAATCACCACAATAGGGGGCTTTCTACCTCCCAGATGAACCCATTTGTTTTATGGAGTGACTGTTCTCAAGGAAAAATGTGCCCAAAGCACCCTATCTTAGCTTTAGTAAAGACATACCTGGTTCTGGTTTATATAGAAAAAGCAGAGTTAAAACAAATATTTGTGAGGCTCTGATCCTGCATGTCTTTGGAAATGGGAAGGCTTGCTTTGCTAGGGGAGTTGTTATTCCCCTAATTTTTTTTTCTCATTTTGTTAGCAGCTGAGAAGTGCCCCCAGTTGGCAGCATTGTCTCAAGTAGCACATGAACCTATCCATGCTTCAGATGCTCTGTGCTTTGGGTTTCTTCCAGCCCCCAGGGTTGTAAAACAAGTAAACCCAGGATTTCATATAGCTTTTTGAGAAAGAATAAAATAAGAGGGCAAGGAGGGGCAGTTCAGCTGGGTAAGACAGATCCTGTTCTATCATTGAGCAGAACTCACCATGTGGAGGATTTCAGAGCTGTTATCCACCAAAAAAAAAAAAAAAAAAAAAAAATTCTAGTGTATCTGAGTATTTTCATCAGCAGTTTTTACCAGATCTAACAATAAGTTGCTCTGATATAACCCAAAATTGCAGGAAATTTCCCAACTTTTTTTCTTCTTCTTCTGAAGCTGCATGAAGATATTTTTGCACTATTGCTTTTGTGGGATTCGTAGCTTTGTAAATCGGAGAGAGAGAGAGGGATGGGCAATAATGACAAACTGTCTTTTATCCAGTATTTTTCTTCTTTCTCTTGTGATAATAAATCTTACTGGCTCATATCTGTGATGCATATACATCTTACATGCAGCTGAATGTGGCTCCTTCGCTGTGAGTCTGACAAGAAGTCTGGCTGTTGATCTCTTACCGGGCTTGGAAGCATGAATGTGCTTTTAGCAAAGGTATGACCAATTTAGGGACCGGGAATTATGATTCTGGCAGCAATTATGTTTCAAGACTCAAAGTTCAACATCCTGCAGTTTTATAACCCCAGCTCTACAGAGAATTATTGGAGTCACTGTCATTGTAATCACTTTAGGAATACATTTACTGGGTTATGTGTTTTCAGTGAATGTAACTGGAGTGCCATTAGCTAAAAATTGTTTTGATCTTGCACAACTTGAATGAATCGATGTCGTCAGTTTTAAATTTTGATAACAAAACTAACCTAATACCCCATGATTTCCCCTTCAAGCTGTACTGCTGGAGTGGGATGTGCTTTTACCTGAAATGAAAGAAGCCAAACTGTGAGTCACTTCTCTGAAAAGGCTTCTCTTGTTTTTTGAGGGTCTGAGCTTGCAGAGTGCTGTGGGGAAATGACTCTGTGTGCTGCTGTGGGTTTTGACACGTGCTGTTTTACATGTGTTATAAGCTACCTCATACCGCATACCATAAGTTTCCTATTGCTTCTTAAGATTCCTTTATTTCTGGCATAGGTATTCTTGTGTGGGTTTTTTTGTTTTTGTTTTTTTCCTTTGTATGTATGTGAAAACTAAATAAAAGAATTATATAACCTTATGTTTTGAGGGAAAAGGGATGGATTTTTAGCATTAAGCTATTATATGTATTGTCCTTCGAGCTCACATTGTATCCAGTTCACACTAATAAATTACCTGTGATGTTTTCAAGTAGAATATAAAGCTCAGATACCTTACTAGGTCAGGACATTTTTATGTGTATTGCAGAGAGAAAGCAGGCAGAGAAGGAGTAGATTCATTAACTGCAGCAGATTTGCTTTGCAGCATGCTTTGGATTTTAGATCCAAGCTTAAACTACAACATTGTTTACAAAGTGTTTCAGATTCCAGTTGAACAAGGTGCAGTTTAAATCTCCAGACTCACACAGAAAATAACACCAGGAGAGGAATTAATTAATGTGTCTTCTGTGGTAGGCTTCCAAACTGCAGACACTTTGGGGTGAGGCTGAAAGCAAAATTGGCTTAGAGATTAATTTTATGTTTTCCATGAGACTGTAGTCCATCATTTGCAGTGAAACTTGCCAGATAATGGTCAACTGCATAATGAGAAAAAACCCAACATTTTCCTCAGGCAATTGGGCACCCAGTTCTAACATGTAATGCCTGGACATGAGAAGCCAGTCCAAACACAGTGCCTTGGAGCAGTGCTTCTCCAGAGGGAGCAGTGCATAGGGATGGTGTTATGATGTCCACAGAGGAGGTGAGAAACCTGGTTGCAATCCAGCACTTGAGTATCTCACAGGAGGTGAGGAGTGTCCTCAGGAGGGACTGACAGACCTTTGTATCAGCAGGCTTTGTTCTTGCGACAAGAAAACCCTTGACTTGAATTCCTGCTCTCCCTTGTGGTGGGAAGGGATCTCATTATTCATTTTCCACAGCCAACTGTCCCATGAAAGGTTCTTCAACTAGGCTGCCTTTCCTCCTATTTTACAGGTAACTTTTAGAGTCTGTCTGAGAATTGAAAGGTTCTTTGTGTTGCTTAGAGATGTTGTTTATTAGTGAACTTGGCAGTGTTGGGCAATGGGTGAACTTGATGTGTTTAGAGGTCTTTTCCAGCCTAAACAATTAGATGATTCTGGGATTATAAGACAGTGTTTTGTCTTGCTGAACAGCTTGCTTCAGTTTTTTTCTTCCTTTCAGTATTGCAAATACTTTGGAATGGGCCAGCTCAGAGCTTTTGATAAAAAAGCAAGTTTTCAAAAACTTTACCAAATATACTGATGTGTATGACTGAATTGAAGTTTTACAATGATATTTCTTCTTTATCATGGGTATTTGAAATTTCTGTGATTATGAAGTAAAAGCTGTGTCCAGGCACTTTAGTACTTTGTCCATAGCTTATTTTAAAAAGTAAAGTAAGATGTAGCCTAGCAAAATTGTGGGGATAGATACCAATCATGTTCTTCAGTCTACGAAGTCTACTGAGCACTACTCCAGTCAGGACAAAGTAAACTCAAATAGGCCAGAAATAGCCTTTACAATATCCACCATACACAGGTGAACTCTGCTTGTGGAGTGAACTGGGTGGCATTGCCAGTATGTGATCAAAGGGAGGAGAGACTGGGAAGAGGATCCTGTCTCACTTGTAAAAGATTAATCCTTTTCCTTGGAAGACAGGTAAAGTGTTAAGAACTAACTGACTGACATTTTCCTAAGTATTTCAAGTCTAGAACATGTAATTTAATGGTCTGAATAATGCTGGACAAAGACCACATTCTAAATCCTATCTTTATTCACAGAACTTCTTATTAAACTGATGAGTATCTTCTAGCAAGATGTCCATCCTTATTTTAGAGGTTTTGAGTGATAGAAATGTGCTGCTTCCTTTCTGGGTAAATTGCCTCCTTGTTAATCACAGGGTCTGTTGAAACTTTAAATTTTATTTCTAACCTGAACTCTTCTAGGTTTATCTTGCAGCCATGTAATTTTATTGTACCATTTTCTGTTCTGTTCAAGAACTATGGTTGTGGTTTAACCCCAGCTGGCAACTCAGCCCCATGCAGCTGCTCACTCACTCTCCCCAGTGGCATGGAGAAGAGAACTGGAAATGTTAAAATGAGGAAACTCATGGTTTGAGGTAAAGACAGTTTAATAGGTAAAGCAAAAGCCATGTGTGCAAGCAAAGCAAAACAGGGAATCCATTCACCACTTCCCAAGGGCCAGCCATCCCCAGGAAGGGAAGGCTCCATCACCTCTAACAGTTACTTGGAAAGACAAACACCATCACTCTGAACATCCCCCCCTTTTCTCCTTCTTCCCCCAGCTTTATATGCTGAGCATGATGTCATATGGTCTGGGATATCCCTTTAGTCAGTTGGGATCAGCTGTCCCGGCTTTGTCACCTCCCAGCTTCTTTGGGCACCCCCAACCTCCTCACTGGTGGAGTGGTATAAGCAGAAAAGGCCTTGGCTCTGTGTAAGCACTGCTCAGAGGTAACTAAAATATCCCATATTATCATGCTGTTTCCAGCATGAATCCAAAACTTAATCCCATACTAACTACTAGAAAGAAAATTAACTCTGCTCTGGCCAAAACCAGCACAACTATCTACTTGCAGATGCCTCCATGTCTTTTGAGTAAGTTGAGCAGAGTGAGTTCATTAGGTCCTCACGGAAGAGATGCAGTTTCTGAGCTTGGATCATGTTTTTAGCTTTGTTCTCAGCTCTTACCAGTTTTGGGGAGTCTTCAAGTGTAAGAGCCTTCTGTGCTTTTTTCAGGACACTGCAGGGTACTCCCTTGTGTCTGCTCCAAGAAGTGGTACTTGCTGCCCTTGACTTTTTCATGGAAGCTCAAATTCAATCTCTTCCCAGTGCTCCTGGCAGTTGCAGCAGAGGCTGAGGTGGTTCATACTGAGGGAGGGTGTAGGGAACCAGAAAGGCACAGGAGAAGTTGCAGAGCAGGCAGGAGCGTGACCAGATCTGTGTAACATTTCACCCAGCCCAGTTACCTCTGCTTGAGGTTTCCCTTTCGACTTTCTTTTGGACTTACCTTGCCTAAGCCACTGCGGTGTTTTGCCAAGGCACCTGCATTTTAGGTGGCACCACACTGAGTGAAGCAGAAAGCAAGCAGGTGAGCTCTCAAATCATGTCACAGCAAAACCCCTGTGATTTTATGTATTTGCATCAGATGGGCTTAGATGCAAGGACTCTGTTCCAGTGGTAAGAGTACAACAAGATTTACAGTTCAGGCACTCAATGCCAGACACTCCTCAGACAGAGGTCTGGTTACTCTTTACCAGCAGTGCTGTTACACGTGTTACAAAGCTGTCTTCCTAATACATGCTTCAAATCTAAAATGAGCAGTGCACCATTCCCTCCCGACATGAATGTGTCATTCATGAAGTATGTATGCTGAGACCAGCAGAGCACCAAAAATGCTTTAATTACAGCTTTGGGTGACACTAATGGCAGAGGTGTAAGGCCACTGCATTTTGTCTTTTTTGCTGCTAGGAAATTAAAACATTTGTGGGTTTTTCATGCAGTCTTTCTTCCACGGAATGTTTAAGTTAGGTGACTTCCAGTATGGTGATCCAGGCTGCAAAGGTTCAGAGAATTACCTTGCTGGTATGACAGCCTCTTCCATCTCAACTACAACCCAAGGCTCATCTTTCCTCTGAGGCATTCATTGAAATTCTGTGCACGATTTGTTCCTCTGGTTGTTTAACAATGTCTCTCATGTTTGCCCTGATTTAAAAAATCCTCCTTTGCAGCAGAGATAACATAGAGCAGGATGATATAATTGCAGTAAAGAGGCCCTGGACCTTGCAGTAATAGGATGGTTCATCTGATGTGTACTGCCATTAGAAAATAACCCACGTATGTATGTTCTCAGGGGACAGTAAAGAGGCTTTTAAGGATTACTCTTTATGTAGGATGAAAGCTAATGAGTAAAAGAGCAAGTGCAAAGAAAGCTATTGCTACATAAGCATGGTGTCTCTTCCGGTTCTCCCTTGTTGCCTTACACCTCTGTAGCTCCAAAGCATCCATCTCTGCCCAATAATGTGTGGTTTTTCATGCACTGCAGTCAGTTGGAGACTTCTGCAGACTTTTAAGAAGACTATATTATTTTCATTTCACTGCAAAGTAAATAGCATATGAAAAAAGCATGGCCAAGTTGAGTTGAGAATTGAAACTGCTGTGTGTACACAAAATAAGTAATTTGGGGAGAATAGCACTCTCTGGTGGTCTGTGCCCTAAAAAAAAAAAAAAAAAAAAAAATATTACATGGAGAATTTGGGCTGTGGTGGTAGGAAATCCAGAGCAGTTGGTTTCTGATATTAACAACTTTTTGTCCAAATGGATTGCCATGTAGAATGCCAGTTTTGCATTTGTGCTGAAACAGGAGCCATTTAGCAGAACAGACATTGGCTTCTTTGTTTTGTTACAGCATTTTTTTCTCTTGTTTATAGAGCTTCTTGTAGATAAAATAATTAATTCACCTTCTAATACTCTGTACCCCATCTGTGCTGTTGGAATATGTTTTTGTACCTTGTAGATTTCTATGTTCAATAGAATGGATGAACTTGCATTTTTCTTTATATTTTTAACATAGTAAAGGATCAGGCTTTGCTATCAGGTAAAGTGAAGTGGCTTTACTTGAGTGGTAGAACCTTGAAGAGGACACTGGGTTTTGACTAAATGCCGTACTGGGGTTCTGCAGCAAGGTCTGACAATAACTTAATTCTATTCCAAAGGGTACCGATCAGAAAAAAAGAAATCTATGAATATTAAGGAAGGAGTTGATGACAGCCAGCATCTTTGCAAGGCCACTAATCTGCATAAACATCCCTGTTTCCACCCACAAGTCAAGTGACTAAATAGTCAAGGCAATGAATAGTCAAGAGTACCTCCTTCTGGATCAAATAAGTGACTTATTTACCTTAAAGTCTAGGAAGGTTCAGGATACAACCCCTTTGCTCCCACCTAATCAAATTGGAAGTTAGTGCCTGTGAGGTATTTTTCTGCTTGTATTGATGCTTTTCTGTGTGGCCAGAACACTGCAAAGGTCTCACAGAGGGAATAGGAAAACAATCTTCTCACTTTCAGGGTGTAAGCAGTACTCTGCAGACTGGGACAGGGGTGAGAGGAGCACATGCCCTATGGGCAGGAGAAGTTGCTGAAGTCCTTGAAGAGTAGTAGGGTTATTAAAATAATATTCCATAGCCTAGTAAACCTCAGCTCTTAAGCCTATATTCCTGCACCTAAAACGTGGAGTGGTTATGTCATGTACTAAGCCGTGTTTTTTAATACAGAGAAGATTTTCAGGGCAGGCCTGTTTGTGTGTGTGTGTGTGTGTGTGTATCATTGGAACAAGATGATCTTTAAGGTCCCTTCTAGCCAAAGCCATTCTGTGACTCTTTTTGTAATCATAGAATCGGCTGGTTTGGAATAGACCTTCAAGACCATCAAGTCCAACCCTATGAGATCATGCCTACATGTTTGTCATAAGTGTAGCTACTTAAACAGTTCTGTAAGTTTTAGTTTCAGTTTGACACTCGTGTGTTGTATTTGTCATATTTGGAGAATATGAAACACAAAGCTGAGGTGAAGAGGGAGCTGCATATTCAGACATACAGCAAAACATTAGCAGTAGTCTGACTAAAGTAATGGTAATGCAATCATGGTTTACTAGATATAACAGAAGGGATGTTTCCTGCTCGACCCGAGTGGTGTCTGCCTCTGCAGAGCACCAGTCTGCCACCCCATGCCAGTGCATTGCAATCCAGTTCCGTGAGCCCAAATCCCGTTGTTAGATTACATTCCTCAAATGTGTCACTTGATCTGTGGTCCACAATCCCTCTATCGTTCTTTGCACATCTGGGACTTACTTTAACAACCACAACTGACATGAGATGAATTATCTGTTGCTGCTTCTGCTGTCAGTTGACACCTCTCTACTTAAACTTCCAGTCTTGCAAATACCAGAATAGTAGTGCTAAATTTTTTATTTCTGTCCTTTATCCCCTCCCCCCCCTATAATTGGTATACTGGAGCAGAAGAGGACTTGCAATTTTATTATTGCTGTATAAGCCTTCTGTAAACTCAGTTACAGCACTTCTGATGTTGGTAATTTTTATGACTAAAAAATATGCTGACACTGTGTTTGAGCATAGGAAAAGAGCAAATTTAAATGTATAATAGTGAATTTGAGAGATGTTTGATGCTCTATCCCAGCCAAGTTAATCACTCATGGAATTAATTTTTTTTTTATTTTGCTCAGTTGACTGGAAATATTAATCTCATCTGTGGAAAGGCATCTTTAGTGCCAAAAACTTGATCAGAAGTACCCAACATTTCTCTGGCATCAGAAAAGATTTTGAAGGAAAGCTGCAATAAACCAGCAGAAACAGAGACATTCTTACTTTATTTTTCTTACATAATGAAGAAATATCCGTGTGATGATTTTCAATTCATGAATTATATTGGACCATGTATTGTATTCATGAATATAAACTGAGCGGACGTGACACACATTTTTCATATAAAGATGACACAGAGTTGCTCCCTCTGGTTGTTCTTCTTTGTCTGAAATATGCTTATTCTAACAACATCACCGTATAACTGCATGTTAAATATATGAGTGCTAAAGAACACAGAACATTTTAACGAGAAATTATTCATGGATTTATATTACTTGTGGTTTGTCACGTTTTTCAAGGACAGGATCTTTCTGCATCTTCCTTTCCTGCTTTTTCTGCAAAATCCTTCATCTCTAAATATTAGTATCACCCAACCAGCCCACTCCCATCTGTGTAGACTCATTCCCAGGCTAGATCATGTTGCTGCCGAGCAGTGCACCATTCGTGCTTCACTTCTCATCCACGCTTCTGCCTTGTTAGCAGCTTGATCCAGATCATCCAGTCTTTGCCTGTTTCTCAGTTAGTCCTAGAGGAGCCATCCCAGCAGAAAACCTGCCATACTGTGGTGACTTTGAACACAGAATTAGTCACAGGTTAAAACAGAAGCATCAGCTTCTCATACAGGCATTTGTGTGTTAGCACTCTTCCTACTGAGAAATGGCAAGAACACTCACTAATTTATGATTTTCCTTCTTTGACGAACATGAAACTAGCAGAGTGGAATATGACCCTTAATATGCTCTAATTCTATAAAAACCCTTGCAAATAGGAGCCAGTGTGCATATAGATGTTCTTCTTGATTAAAGTAAAGCCTTCTCTGTTTGCATCATGCTAGGAAGCTGCATTACAAGGGAAAGGTAAGAGGGTAAGATAAGAAATGTGACCTAAAAAAACCCTGTCAGATTAGGCTGTGAAAGCCATATACTGATGTCCTTGAAGTTGATGGGAGTTTCACCTCTAAGGAAGTAGCCAAAAGACAGTAGCACCTTGTATCTCTTTGAGGATTTACAGTCCTGCACTGCAGCCAGACAGACATCCTTCAAGGAGGTCTCTGCTACAGGGTTAAAGAGCATAACAAAAGCGTGCTGCCTGTTCGTGTTAGCCTGCCAGAGCTGTCAGCTCACAGCATTTGTTTATTGCACTTCAATTTTCCTTTCCAGTAATGCTTCTGTAGAAATGAGCAACTTTTTGACTAATGCCGGGAGAAATGATGGGCTCATTTGCTGTTCCTTAGAGCAGTTGTAATTTTGCCCTTTCAAGCAACAGGGTGTTTGAAGACGTTGTTCTTCTTGCAGGTTACCAGCCTGTCATGCCGAACCAGCAGCAGGGGTTCCAGGGTCTCATGGGAATGCAGCAGCCGCCCCAAAGCCAGAACCTGATGAATAATCAACAGGGAAATCAGGTGCAAGGCATGATGGTGCAGTATCCAGCCATGTCGTCTTATCAGGTACTTGGGAGCCCTAAGGAAAGACTGCTTTTCTTGGAGAGTGCTTAATTGAACTAAGTTTTTGTATCACACAGTGGTCTTATAACTTCATTTGGACAGTGTGTGGCAGGAGGCCTCCTGATGAATGCACTCATAAGTCAAACTGGTTTCTTTGCTTCCTGTTTACATAATATTAGTACTCCTGATTCTCATTCTGAATTGGGAATACTTCAAATGAACTATTTATTACAGACTGCAGTGAGGGTAAAATATCACAAAGGATGAAGGAATTAAACTTCTTCCTGTGTAGAAAATTAATTAAAAAAAAAAAAAAAGAACATTGTTCATTTTTTTTTTTTTTTTTTTTTTTTTTTTTTTTTTTTTTTGTCCAGTGCTGTACTGTTTCCTGTAATGGAGTTGAGGGCTCTGCCTGATCCATTTAAAAATTACTCCTCTGTGGAGACTCTTGCCAAGGATCCCCCCATGTCTTCTGTAACAAGCTGTAGCCAGATGGATTATTGTTCATTGGGTTCTGGGGAGAGGGAACTCAGTGACTTGATTTTTACCAAGTCTGTAAGTTCCCAGACTTATTTCCCCACCTTTATACCTAGTTTCTGTGAGACCTGCCAAGAGCATGTTAGAGGTGGCCTGAGCTTATGTTTCCTACTGGTCCCTCTGGAAGGTTAAGAAACTAAATGACATCTAATTCATTTTAATAGATTGCACTGATTGAGCAGCCATTCCCTTTTTCCCTTGGCTTCTCTGAAAACACTGCAGCAACCCAGATGGAAATGGGGGAATTGCTTGTGGGTGAAGTTCTCCCCTTACATCTTCAGAATTACTATACTGAACACATCTTTTAAAGGTTAATGATCAAGTTAGAGGCTTAGACCCTTTAGATGGCCTAGATATACTAGGGCCAAGACTTTTGTTTACACTACTCCCAGAAATTCGATTTCCACTAGGTCATAACAAAGACATTTTATAGACCTTGGAGCAGAGGGAATTTTCTTTAACCCTTTTCCAACTAAAAAATCCTCAGAGATGAGAACAGTTCTGAGCAGCACAAAATTATGCATTTTGCCAGAACACGTAGTATACTCAAGTTCAGCTAGAAGGAACAGAGGGGTACTGGGAAACTACTTTAATTTGCTTAGTAATACTATCTTATTTTTTCCTCTCTTTCCGTATTCCTACCTAGGTGCCAATGACCCAGGGTTCTCAAGGATTGCCACAACAATCATATCAACAACCAATCATGCTACCTAATCAATCAGGTCAAGGGACACTTACAGCCACTGGAATGCCTGTCTACTGTAATGTCATACCTCCTGCCCCACAGAACAACCTACGGTTGATTGCCCCACACTGCCCCTCCAATAACGTTCCCGTTATTTCTGCCAGCTGCAGGACAAACTGTGCGAGCATCAACAATGCAGGGTGGCAGGTCAAGTACTGACACTGTGGCTTAGAGTGGATATATGAGGATAGCGGTGCATTATTTGACAAAGAAATCATGGCCTTCAAATGAAGAGGAACACAACACGATAATCAGTTGAGGGCATAAGTACTGACTGTGCTCAAGTGATTTGCTGCTGGAAAAATCTGTAAAAAAAAATAAAAGTAAAATAAATTTTGAAAAAAAAATGTTTGCTGGTTAATGGTGCATATTTTTGTCATGTCTGCTAGGTATGCCTTTATAGCTTAGCTAGTGACATGAATTCATTGAGGTAAGATTTTTTCCTACCACTGAACACCACTGTGTAGATTGTAATATCCCCGATTCGGATTAGTTTTGTACTTTGTGTTGAGTTTGTGAAGCTAAAAGTATTTAAAAATATAATAAAATCACATTGTACCAAAGCTGTAATGGAAATTAAAAAAAAAAAAAAAAAGGAAAACAAAAAGAGAATTACTGAATGGAAGGAATAATTTATATACACTATAGAGTTTTTTATGGATATATACTGTATTGTAGTGCTTAATCACAATAAAGCTATTTGACCTCATGGAGGAAGGTCATGTTTCTACCACCTGCTTGGTCTCCTCTGTTTCTGAGTGAACTTCCCTTTGTTTCTGCAGTGTCTTGTTTCACATGAAGTTAATGGGGGAATGGTGCTTAATGGGCTTACAGGAGTTTGATGAGGTGACCGCATACCTGTGTCTCAGCATGCAGGACCATAACACCTAAGACCACTTAGAAATTGTAGCATAGCCACCCAGGAAGTATTCGATGAATGACTTACCAGTTCATCTTAAACTAAGTTTGCAGATTTCCAATCCCTAGGACCAGTTATGTCACAAACACAATTCTCCACTGCTACAAGCCTCTCCTAAGTCATACCTCTTCAAGAGGCCACACAACAGTTGTGTGTGAGAAGACACAGTTGTCCTATGATATTACATCCACTGGTTGGAAGATCAGCAGCAACCACAGTACCCAGCAAATCTGCTGCATAGATACTCTACCCAGTTATTGGTACTCCAGCTGTAAAGCCATTTTGACTCAAGAAGATGACTGAAGAATCTGGTCCATCATGTTCAAGTTAAGTGGGAATGACCAATATATTTGGGGGTTTGGCTTTTAAAACACAGTCGTTTGCCAGAAATTTTAAGAACTTTTTTCAGTTCCTGTGGGGTTTCTCATAATTATGTCCATGTTCACTTAAATTCCCAGCTTGTTCTGATAAATTGGTTTTGATTCATAAACGCTGCACTGAGTTCCTCATTTTGATTCAATGATGACAACATTTGAGACAACAATATGTTTATCAGACAAAAACCTGTGTCATTTTTCACTTAAACTGCATTTTTGATCAATTTTGAATGCCTTTACAACAGGTAGGAGTTGAGCACTCCAGAATTAGGCATACACATTAAGAAAAAACCCAATATCCTTCTGTGTGCAAAATCTGTATGTGTCATAGTACAATTTTAGGTACACCCAAAATTACAGGAGCCTAGTAGGCCCTTGGTCATTGTTAATCTGAATGTGAAACAGCTTTTGTTTTACCTTTAAGATAGGTAGCCTTTCCTTTACTTTCTACTTCAGCTGTGGGAACAGGAACTGGAGGGGCTACAACCCATATTTAAAACAGCCCTTTTTCTCTTCCATACAATGAACAGATATCTTTCAGACTTCAGTCTTTTTTTTTACATATGTGTCTTAAAGTGTGGAATCCAATCCTCTGAGATCATGAGAAAGCCAAACACTGAATTTTATGTAGTGTAATCACGACTCATTTGCTGAGAGACAGTCAAGAGCATGAGCAGTTAAGTAAACACAATTCACTCTTCAATTAGAGGTGAAATGCCTTGGGAGAACCTGCTGATTGATTTTTTTTTCTTTTTCTTTTTTTTTTAAATCAAGATACTGCATTTGAATTTTGCCTGTGACCCTGAGCTCTCATTTCAGGTGCCCTGCATTGTATGGCTTATTTCCTTCCAGTGTTTTATATACTACAGAGGTTTCTCTTCTATAATTACACGTAATTGGATTTGCTGCTGCAGAACAACTGACAGCTGAATGAATGGGTGTCCTTCTCTGTCAAGACTCCACAGTCCAGCAGGAAGGACCCATCTGCAGGTGACCTTGTGCAGGACAGTTTGTGTGTGCCCAGCCTGAAGGAGAGGGGAGAGGAGGGAGGGGGAATCTGTGCACCCAGTGTTTGGAGTGAAGAGGTGCACTGGTCATCACTATATTTAAGCCCTCTTTCTTCTCAGAAGCACTACTGTTACCTTATTAATCTTCCCTCTTGTCAGGGAGAGATCAATGAATTGCCTGGTAAAAAAACCCCACTCTCAGCATCACAGATTGGCAGCAAGCTGGGCTGTAGATGCTCTCAGTATTTCTGTAAAACTGAGCAGTTTCTGGAGGAGGTCACAGCCACCCACCCCAAAATGGGCTACAACCTCTGATTGTCTCGCTCTCCAAAGAGTTCAGACTTCCTTAGGGATATGAGGAAACTGAATCTGTTCTCCCTCAGCTATGGAGAATGCCCTAATTATTGCAGTGTCATATACATGGGGGAGACATCTCATGTGGTGCACATATTTGTTTTATGCTGGAAGAATTTGCATTTGAAGGCATTTAAGTAATTTTTTTTAATATATATATCAAGTGAAGCACAAAAATTGTCCTCTAATTTTATTTTTTTTAATCTTACAATATTTTTAAGTCTTTCTACTAAACTTTTTATTCATTAGTAAAATTATTTTAAGCTGGATTGCTTAGCACCTTTCTGCTATTAAACCAGAGATGTTTTAGCATTGTCGGAAGGGGAGGAGGAGGCAAAAAGAAATGTACACCTACGTGTAACAAAAATGGGTAGGTGAAACTCAACGTTTTTTTCTCAGTCTTTTGAAGTATTTGCAGATAATCTCCGTAAGACGAGTGCTGTTAGACTCACCTGGCCAAACTTAGCAACTCAACACATGGTCACCCTGAGTTCAGAGTCCAGGTCATAGTAGTGAAATAATTCACAGGACATGCACCTTTCCTGTGGGGATGCTTTCTCACTGTGGGCTTGTTTTTCTCTAGTATTCCTTTGCAATTCAGCACTCAGGCAGCTACTCTGCAGCACCCTTGTTGTGGTGCTAGGGACTGTTGCATTTTCCCTTTGCCTACTGCATACTTCCCTGGTTAATTGTATATTGCTTTCTCTTTTTTTATATTCTACAGCTGATGGAAAGCTCTCCCAAGGCACCATACATATTTAAATTGCCACTTTTTTTTTTTTTAAATTTATTTATATTGCACTGAAAAACCAAAGAGAATTATGCTAGATGACACTGATCAGCCTTTTGGATGGGTCTAATTCATTTGGGCTGTAATTTGCAGAGGCTGTGCATCCTAACAGAAGCCAGATGCCATTTGCTATTGTTTTGCCCTTTGTGCTTCCCCAAAAGTCATTGATTTCCTTCTAAAATTGTATTCCCTTATGTTTCTGTTTAACTCTGTGTGAAAAATTTCCTGTACTGAAGGAAGACTGCACAAATTATCCCAGCAGCAAGGAATGGAAATGTGCAGGGAGGCAGCAGAATGCCCAGAGCATCTTGTTCTCTGCCCCCTCAGCTGCTCTGTAATGTGGGAACCCTCCCTGACATGACCATTGAGTGCTGCAATACAGTTGTTTCACTTGTGTTCCTAAAATGTTCACAGGACAGTGTCTTTTCAGCCCCTCCATTCATTGAGCTGTGGCCTTGTGTTGCCCCTTTGGACTAACTATGGAGAAACCATTTTCCCCTCTCTTAAGGCTCAGTGGAGAGGCTCTGATGGAGGGTGATGCCCAGTCAGGGCTTGGAGTTTTTAAAGTGTTGTTTCTCACAGCTCCTCTTGACAGGTAAGGGAGAGGGAGACTCATTCCCTCAGTCTGCAGAAATATACCACTCATGCTTAGCCCAGGGACTATGCTTCAGAAATGCTCACAGCTTCCACACCTGCTTAGCTCATGTTGTCTAAAATCACATTTCTGGTGTAGGGCATCACCCCCTAGTCTTGGGCAGTGGTCAGCTTAGGGCAAACACTGAGGCAGTCTCTGACTGGTGTTTCAGTTGCAGTCCTATGAGCCTCAAGAAGGTTGTAAAAAGGCAGGGATTGGTCTCTTTTCCAAGCTCACAATTATGGGACAAGAGGAAATGGCCTCAAACTGCACTAGGGAGGGTTTAGATTGTATACAAGGCAAAATTTCTTCACTGAAACAGTGGTCAGGGTCAGGTCAGAACAGGCTGCCCAGGGAAGTGGGGGAATCACTACGCCCTAAAGTGTTCAAAAGGCTTATGAATGTGGTACTTGTGGATATGGTTTAGTAGTGAACACAGTGCTGCTAGACAAGTGGTTGGACTCAATGATCTTAGAGGTCTTTCCCAGCCTTATTGATTCTGTGATTCATATCTGAGTAGCAGGATACAAAAATGCAGAGTGTTTTGGAGCAGAAGCCTCACTGCCTGCACATTGCCTGTGCCTACCACAGTATGGGTGATGCAGCAGTTTGGGGGGGGTGCCTGGTTCCCAAGAGGGCTAAAGATGGCCATTTCTAATTGAATTTCTGCGCTTGGTTTGTTTTAAGAATTGAGTGTTGTTCTTGCTGGTTCCTTTCATTCTTGATAAGAGTGCCTATAATGAGCCTTTGAGGCAGTGGTTAGGTATTTAGTGCCACACATTGTTTCTGGGGACTGTTGGCCCTGCATTCAGTGAGTGGCATGAACTCTTGCTGTACTGCTCTGTTCTGCAGAGCTTGGCTTACACGCTGCTGAAAATACAGCTTTGCAGTGCACATCAGAGGGGGGCATCGAACCCCACTCTTCTGGCTCCTTTTAAAATATCCCACCAACTGTGGAAGGGAATGACTCATTATCTCTCCTGATATAAGAACAAGGGGACATAAGAGGAATTTTGCCTATTAAACAACCAATCTCCAAAAAAAGGAAACATAAGAGCTCTTTATCCCCCCATGGAGCATACAGACAACCTGTGACATTCCTTGCTGCGGGATGTGGGTGCCATTTCTGAAATAAGTGGACATGGTCAGAGAATAATGTTGCTGCTAAATACAGGCAGCTGGTGTTTAGTCCACAGAGGCAGAAAACAGCCTGAAGAAATGTCGCCATATCATTGCCCCATCTATAAAGCCTTTCCCGAGAAACTATTAGAGATGAGTATTGGACAGGGAATGAACATTTGACCTGACAAGATAAGAGGTTCCATGAAGCAGTATTTGCTACCTAATACTTAATAATAATATAATAACAACAACAAAATTAAAATAATAATAATAAATAACCAAAATAGTAAAAATTGGTGTCACCTGACAGAGTCCATCCTGTAGCAAAACAAAACCTCTAAGGATCAGAAGGAGGAGGTGAGGCTAATCTTGGGTTAATTTTCTTTGGTTTGTTTAGAGTCAGATGCCCCTGACTGCTTGAGCAACTATGACTGGCCCTACACAGCTGCTTGTTCTGCTGTTCAGAGTAGGATGTAATACTGCATTGCGAATGAAATAAACCTTCCAGTGGGAAATACTTCATGATCTTTTCATCATCTTTCATTTCTTCTTTGTAGCATATAATTGTTCATTATTGTTCTAAAGGTTAATTAGGCACAAGCAATGCTTTTGTGCTAAGAGTGGTTTGCTTCACTTGATAATAATTGAATTTTTTTTTCAGGTGGCTTTTGGTATATAATCTCTCATTTCATGTCAAACGTCCTGGCTTTGCTGAGCATCAGATGTAATTGCTACTCAGAGTGTGTTTTACAGTATTTTTTCATTGACTTAAGAGGGGTTAATGGATGTAGGAATTACAGGAAAAAAACTGCAAGAGAGGACCTGAGATTAACTTCCAAGCTGAAGAATAACAGGTGTTCTGGCTAAACTTACAGATGGATTGTTGAAAAGCAGTATTGAATTCTTCCTTGGTTTTCATTTGGAGAGATCAGCTGCAAACCTACAATTAATTGAGCACTATCTCAGTTCATCCCTGTGTTTTTAAGGAATAGTTTTGAAAAAAATAACTCCAAAAAAAATTGCCTTTTGTGCTGCAGGTACAGTTTTACAAAAGGCATATGTAAAAAGGAAATGTACGATGAAGGTGATGTATAGCAAAGATACATAATCCCCAGTATATATATCCATTGAACTCTACTAAACGTATCCCAAAAGAAATGATTTTAAAAGGTCCCCTCAAAGAGTGCTGTGTATCTTGAGATAAAAAGCAGGCTTCATAGATACAAGGTTACCTGGGTTTCTTTAACCCTAAGGATGAATCCTGTTGCGGGGGTGAATCAAGACACTTGCCATAGCCAGGTTGTGCTTGCAAATCTGTGCCAGACCATCTCTGCCATCAGGAAACACTGCTTTTATCTGCATGGAAAACAGATGCACATGAACTCCTCCCATGACTTTTTATTCTTTTAGGCTGTGGCTTCTGAGTGTGATAGGAAAAACAAGTGAATTAATAGTAGACAAGATTGGAAATTTTCTACTTAGTTTTCATTAACTTTAATCTCACCAAGATCAAATCCTATGCCAGCTGGAGCTTGTAAGGGAAAAGGCATTCTGTGCATGAGAGTAAAAATTTTCATGATGAAATAAAATGGCTTGTTTAGATTTTTCTAAAGCCTTTCAATTGAAACAAAGATTTTACAAAATACCTCATAACTGTGCTCCTGTATTCCAAGATAAATGTTCCTGATTCATTGAGGGCATGATTTAGACATGGGACAAGATGTCAGGAGGCGGGTGGTCACAGTAAAGTCCTTTGCTATGCAAAATCGCATGCAGTTATTTGCACAACAAATGATCTTCTTGTCCCAAGGAGGGGACAAATTGACATTGAGATCAAACCTTAACTGGTAAATCTGGACAAATTCTGCCTTTGAGATAAAAACTTCTAAAATATGTTAGAGAATATTTCCACTGGGGGGAAAAAAAAAAAAAAAAGAATTATTTCCAAATCTTGAACTGTGGCACCCATTGTAAAGGTCAGGAGGTCAGACCTTAAAGCAAAGAGCTGGATATTTGTAAGCTTCCTATAAATAACAGTTTAGAGCAAATCACACATACATTCTGCATTAATCTCATTAACAGTAAATAAAAGGGAAGTAAAATAGAGGCCAGTGAGCATCCAGAATCAGCCTGGCCCAAGTTTTCAATGAGGGTTGAGTCTTGGCTACATTTAAGCTTGAGGTGAGGTGTCTTCCATATGAAGCAAGTAGGAATGCATTTGCATGGAGCTCACATGTGGCACTTGAACCGAGCTCCCGTGTGCATTAAAGGCCACTCTTTCATTTTGTTTCATCTGTACAGATGAAACACCGAGACAGACAGTGTGCTGTAATTCAGAACTGCTTCAGGCATCCACAGTCCTGCTTCCTACTGGGTGCATGAGCCTGTTGGGCAACATATTCGCATGACTATGGGCTATGCACAGCTTGATGCTTCTTTTATTGGCATGGATATCAGAAAACCACATGTCATGAGGCTCACTTCCACTAGGCTGAAATTATCAGGGTGTGTTTCAGAAACTACAAAGGGGTCCAAATGATATGGAAGACACTCGGGTAAATCTGGATTTATGGATAAATCTGGATCTTTCCTGCTGTTCCAGAGATGGAGGAGGGGATAAAAAGGACTGTTTTAAGTATTTCTTGAATAGATTATATCTTCCCAGTCCAATGACACTTGAAGATTGTATGTAGTTGGCATGTGGTGGAAGAAGTTATTGCTGATGTGTGAATAAAGATGTTGCAGACATCAGAGCTGTCACACAGCAGGAGAATGAGCTCTAGACATGAAGCACTCATACAGCACAGAAAAAGATTTTGATCTGAGTGTTGTTTGGGCTCTGGACATGAAGCATTCATATAGCACAGAAAAAAATTTTGATACGAGTATTGTTCTATTATTTACTCAGATACTTCTATGCACTCCTGGACTGGGGCTGTATTTTTCAGTAAGCTGTCTTGCACTACAGTAGATGTTTGTGGTGCAGGGCTAGAAGCATTGCCCCTCTTTGCTTAAGAAATAATTGGGGTTTGGATAAAATGTTTTTTTCTTTGAGTGGGAAGGCTAGTTTTCTGAAAATGTATATGTATCCCTTTAGCAAAAAATGTCTGTTATTCAGAGTAACTAACATTATGTGTAAAGGGAAACTGCAATTTTTTCAAACCACTCACCCAACACAAGGCTCTGCTGGTATAACATTTCTCATCTATAAAGCATGAGGTTTTAAAGAAACAGGGAGTGACATTTAGCTACAAAGGTACCAATAGCTATTTTAAAACATTCTTGTACAAAAATATCAGTCCATTTTTTTTCAGAACTGATAATTTCTTCTGCATTCAAAGGCAGCAGAAATACCTGAGAGCAAGCTCCAGTGGCAGGGCTCCATGTGATGAGCTCTGTGGATGCTGCAAGACAGATACCAGACTTTATAAGAGAATTTTTACTGCATTTTTTCCTTCCTTTCTCTTCCTCTTTGTGCTGCCCAGTTTTGTTCCAGATAAATAAGCTCATACTGTTGGGAGCTGGGTGTGAAGACTCTGAAACCTCTTAGACTTGAAACAAATGACTTGCAGATTCAGTGAGAGCGGTGTGGTGGCAGCTAGTTTTTGGGAGCACATGAGGAGGTTCAGAGCAGCTAAAATGATGCTGTGTGCTTCAGGAAAGTGTGCTGGGCCCCTGGAGCTTAGCGTGGCAAAGTCTCTGAGGCTGCTGGCTCAAATGAGGAGCCTGCATTTGTGCTGCTTTGTGAAGGTGCACCAGCACCAGTGTGAGAGATGTGTGTGACCTGATGCCAACGTGGCCTGCAAATGAAGTTGTACCACGGCTGCCTGTTCTCTGTGTGTATTATGGACACTGTGACAGTGGTCTTTGTACATCAGAAGCATGAAAAAGCCAGTTGTGGCTGTATTCAAGGTGCCAGAGAGGGCAATATGTATAAGATCAGTAGAAAAAGGATGCCTAATGCTCTGGCACCTTGGAGATCCAGAACAGAGATGAAACGGATACTAATAACCACGCTGCAGGACTGGTTCTGTTGGAGAGGACCAATCTTTTGAGCTCACAAGAGAAACAAAGGCAGAAAAGGAACCATCTGAGATTCTCAAACTGTGCTAGCAACAAAAAATATTCCCTTTTGCTGCTGCTGCTTTCGTTTAGAAGAGCTATTGTCCTTAGTTTTTAATGAAAAAGACATATCCCTTACAGGGTGTGTGACAATGCAACATTCCAGCGAGGCATGAATCACTCTGTGAAAGTCCCCATTCCTCTCTCTATTGACACTAGGGGAGCCAAGATAATTAGTGCAGCTTGAAACTTCTATACAGTGAGATGTATGAAAAATGATACCCAGGACACAGAAATCATTCCAGGTATGCCAGTGACAACTGGATTGCCAATGCCCTGTTCCAACTATCAGTAGAACACACACTTCCACCACCAAGTGAAGGATAGCCTTTTAAAATGAGTCAGTGCAGTGTGTGTGTGTCACGGGTAGTAGTTGGAGAAAAGGCCTGAACGTCTGTGATGCTCTCTCACAGAATGACTTATTTCTTCAGAATTAGTAACATCTAGACCTAAAGGAAGACCAAGGGGAAGTCCTGGGATGTGATCATTGCTGCTGATAGACAATGAAGCAACGACTTTTGATTCAGTACGCTGTCTGTGAGTCCCATAAAATCAAGGGTCACAACCATTCTGTTTCTCAGTCTATTACCCACTGCATTTCTTCATAACAGTCATTTATCTGTGTCTGGCTTCTCAGCTGAACTGTTTCAAAGTGAAATGGTGGCTGTCAGCTTGTAAGAGAATTTGGGTCCTGCACCAGCCTATGTGGTATTTAAGACCCTGACAACAGAGACCCACATTGTCAGTGGCTTTCAGATAGCAAGAAATATCATCTGGCAGCCCAACTGCCTCAACAGATGCACATTCCTGTCAGTCAGCTTTGGTTCACATCCACATTTAGCTTGCAAATAATGCCTAATGCCGATGGCCCCAGACATGCAGCTATGTGACCTTCTGGTCACTTGTGTGGACCAAGTCATCCTGGCATCTGTGGTGCTCAGAGTTATGATAAAGCAGGCATCCAGCTCAGTAATCTGCTGTGACACTTAATCCTGCACTTGTTTCTTGCTTACTTAGAGCAGCCAAAGTGGCATTAAATGCACCCTGTGTCAGTGGCACTGGGAAGTAGAGCTGGGCTTCAGCAGGCGCTGGTGTTGCCTCCTCCCAGCCAGCACTCAAAACTGCTGGGTGAAGTCCAGCGCTGAAGGGAGCACATAGGACCAGTATAAATATTGCACATGCTCAGCTTTTAGGAAAGGCAGAGCACTCCAGGGAATGGACAGAACAACTTTGCCAGCACTGTTTTTCCAGTCTTGGAGTAGACACACTCTCCCTAAAGATGCATACTCTCCTGCAAACTGGAGCAGTGTCTTGACGGGTTGGTGGCAAGGCAGGCATGGTAGTCTCCTGCACAGGCACACTGCTGGGCCCCAGCCATGCCTCTCTTTGCTTTTAAACATAGGATCAGTTCACCATTCAGAGAATGCTGACTTTAGCTCCCCTCAAAAATGTTAGCCTGCCAGTTAGGGGGATCAGAGTGGCACTGGTACACACTTGTGTTTGATGCACTGAATGCTGCTGTGTAAGGCAGCATCATTTGTCTTGTCCTTATTATTTCTGCTATGATTCTATAGAAAGAGGTAGGGCACGTATGGAAGTTGTTTTACACTGACATGAAGTCCTTCTGTAAACATAGCTAGTTAAAATTGTGTTCTGTTCCAGTTTTGTTGTCTCTGCTGTCAGGGCACCAGATAGTGGCAAACACCAAAAGCAACAAGGACAAGTGTAAATAATTAGCTAATTTAGTGGTGTACTTCAATGTTTTTTATTTATTCATTGATTTTCTTTTTCTCCTTCTTCTGAGTGCTTTCACAGTTGTGTATTTTTCTTAAAATGCCATTCACCATCGAACATCAACTGGAAGGGAAGGGAGGAGTTATTTTTTCAAGCACAGACACCATATCTGAATTTCTTTCTGAATTAGGTATATTTTAAAATCACAATTTCCTAAACTTAATTTAATTATTTTTTCTTTAAAACGATCTTCATAGCTACAAAATTGAAACATGATGTGATATTAAAAGTATAAAAACAGACAATACACTGGAAAATATATTTTCCCCCAAAAATAAGCTATCTTACATGCTATTGACACTCAAGCTAGATTTTGGATAAAATACATGAGATACCAAATGTGACATTGGTTGGCACATCTCTTTGAAAGAGCATTCTGGTTGAATGTGTGCAGTAGATTTGTCCATTACGGAACACAGATGGAGAGGAAAACTGCCATCTCAGGGATTAGATTTGCAAAGTCCTTACAACTCCCTGTTTTACACAAGGAAATACTAATGTAAGGCAGAGCCATGAACTCGCATTGAGGTGTCACTGGTCTGCACATCTGTGTCCATCTATGTGCACAGATACAACTTCTAGTGCTTGCTGCTGTCTAGAAATAGCAGTAGTGGGGTTGATATACAGGAAAATGATAGTTTCAGATGTTGCTAATGTGGAGCTTCTTGACTGAAATATGCTTTTTCCTGTTGTCTTTTATTAAAAGTCTTAAAATTTCTACCCTCTTTCAGGGGAAGTGCTGATCCCATAGGAAACCCTCCCATTAGTACCAAACTCTTGACAATTTTCCCCAGATGTTTCATTGTATGCTCCCTGTGTAAGGAGACTAGCCTCATAATTTCTTAGCAGATGGAACCACTTGGGTGAAGGGGTTTGACCAAGATCATGCAGAAAGTTAGCAGGCAGCAAAATAAAAACCCCAGGAAACAAAAAGAGTGCAAGAGTTCAAAACACAAACTTCCTCCATACAGCTGATGTTGAAACTAGGAGACATCAGCAGGGTAATGCTCAAGGCTGTGATGAATTCCTCATCCCCAGTGTTGCAAAGGAAGGTGCAGGATGAATCCCAGAGGTAGGATTCATGCCTTGCTCATTCAGAGCAGCTTAACTTCAAGGGCAAGGAGTAAAATCTGTGTGGTTCCACCCCTGCCTTCCTCTGCCATTCTTTTTTGCTCAATTCATTTTTTCTCCTAAGAGGTGGATAACAGGGTTGTTGGTATATTTGCAACAGGAGAAATCCAACTCAGACAGATTATAGAATTATAGAACCTGACTTCTCAAGGTGTCAGAGGTGTGTGTGTGTGTGTGTGTGTGTATATATATATAAAATTCTTTTGGTTATCACTGAAATAAAGTTGTCCAAAGTTTGGAATGTAGTAGGGCCTGCAAGAGCTGACAGATCTCCAAAGGAGATGGACAGATCTGATTTTTTTATTTTTTTTTTTTACCAACCACAGCTCTAGTGAAACAAATCAAATATAGCTTTAAAACTTCCCTGCTTGAACTTCTCCTCTTTCCCTTCCCTCTCCCTGGGGTTTCTGTTTTAGAGCTCTTGAACTGATTTGTTGAGACAGATCAAAGTATAAAGTATTTCTCAGCTGGTCTTATTTCTCTCACTGGATTGTAGTGGCAGGAGACAGGCAGCTCATTACAACTGGGAGAGTGCTCCTATGACAGCAACTTCATTACAGCTGGTAAGAAAAATAAGATCCTGCTAAAGCTATAGTTCAGTCTCACCATCACAGAAATAAATTATTTTAGAATGAATAAATAATGCCACACTGCTTCTCATTAGGGTACGAGGCTGAGTAGTAACATAATGTTAAATACATCTGAACTGTACTGCTACTGAGTGGTATTGAAGTACTGGCTTTGAAGTACATCTTGAGTTTGTCCAATTTCAAGCATGTTTCCCCTGTGCTTGTTCATTTTCCTCCCTCTTCAGCAGGACGGAGAGGACATGGAGAGGGCTGTGCACCTCAGCAGCCTGTCAGCCTTCTCCAGCTGCTGACCGTACTTTTTAAGGCACCACAAAGTATTGGGTCCGAGTATGATTTCAAGGTACATGAACAGGGTTATCTGAACCCAGCTCTGGCTCTATATTTTTTCCAAGAGTGCATCATGGATAGATCATGTAGTCCAGAAGTGTTGGCTGTGAACTCCAGTTTGAGAGCACTTGGAGCAGTCAGGTTAGGGGGCTGCTTCTTGCTGCAGACCATATATGTGAGCTGTCTTTTCACAAGCTCCTGTCAGTCAAGAGGCAGAATAAAACTTTCTGCCTTTGCCCTTTGCTCTTGTCCCTCTCCCAGCACTATTCTTTAGCAGTCCGAAAAAAAAAGAAAAAAGCCTCACATTCTTTTAATCACAGTCAATGCCATGGTTTGCTCACAGCTATGCAGGTTTTGTGGGTAAGGCAAGGGATAATGACTGTTCCATTCAGCAGCAGAGCTGGTTTGTGAAATTATCCCCAGAAAGGATTTTAATTTCAGAAAGAGGTGGAAAGAGGAGAAGAAAGAGAAGAGAAATGACCCAACTAAGGCCATATTTCAGTGCCAGGGATAGGAACAGATCTCAAGTCTTCTGACTCCCATGAAATCATGGGAATTCTGAATTCATGAAATTCTGAAATACATTTGAGGTGCACATGGCTTTACAAGTACGTTGAGAGACAGCATGCAGAAAGGAGAATGAAAGTGCCTTTAATTGGAAAGGGACTCTCCTGCTGAGGGTTTGCGCTTATGTTTCAGCTTAAATGCAGAATGATACATATTGTGGGCTCTTCTGCCCTCCTTTCCCTTCACATAAGACAAAACAGACCCAGAAAAAGAAATGTAGGGAAATGTAGCTATATTACATATCAGCTGGTGATAATTTTAAGAGTAGCAGGACTGCTCATTTTGGACAGGTATGTCTACAGCACAGGAGATATCCTGGGCGCTGAGGCAAGAGGTACTAATGCTGGCAGAGACAATCTGGCCTAGATGGGTGTGTGGCTCCATTTAAGGCCAGTGCAGCTGTTCCATCTGCAAAAATGTTAAACATTATTCAGGCTCTGCTGCAAGTTCCCTTTCAGACTAAGGCAAGATGTGGGATGAAAGTGAGATCACACCCAGAGTTTTCTGTCTAAAGGGAAAGGTTGAGTATGGACAAGAGACAGTAAAGGGGTAAGACAGATTTCCAAAGCTGGGCTTGCTGCCCCTCATATGGCCTCTGGGGAATGGGACAAGCAGAGCTGGTAGATCCAAATTCATGACTCAACTTTTCCTCTGTATGACCCAGTGTTCATCTCAGTAGTAGCAGCAACATGGTTTCCTAGATTTGTGGAGAAGAAAAAGAAGACAGTCATTTACAAGACAGAAATTGAAGCATGGCTTCCTGCTTTACCTATACCGTATGCTGAGATTTTAAGAAATATACCATAAATGGGACAATTTTGGGCCAGGTTATTGCAAGACATAGCAAAATAAGTCTGGTTTTTTTGTGAACCCAGATGTACTGCATGCCAACTTCCTCTGGAAAGAAAGGAGCAGCAAAGATGTGACATGAATATACACTCCTAAGGAAGGGCTGAAAAACATCAGGTGCTTTCCTAAAGCCCATCTCAACAGGCCTACTCTGAAATTAAGTTTCCTCAACAAGGCAAGGTTGGAAGAACATTAAAGCACATGAAGTCTCCTGGGGAGGCTGTATTTGAAAATTGTGTCCTCAGTTTACTGTGGTTTAACAGCATGAGAGTAGGCTCATGAGGATTTCCTGTATGCTGATATCACTCTGATAGCTTGTTCATCTCGCCTTTCCACGGTGCTCCTGCATGGACACATACATTCAGTGTCTCTGTGGGGCCTGTGACCAAATTCAATGTCCTTGTGGGTGTGTTTTAAGCATGTGGAATAGCTAAGCATCATGATGCTTCAGTGTTTTCTTGTATAAAAACAAACCCAAACATGAAAACAGAGGAAACATGTCCAAAGCACTGTGTCAGCCTGTTGCTTTCATTCATGGATGACAGTAAAACCATTTTGTCCCCCTGCTCCTGTGTGTGTGGTTTGGAGCCATGCCCATCCAGTGCTTTGAGACCTCCTGTTCTCCAAACATCTGGCAAGATTTTCTGAGGTGGCTGTAGCATAGAGAGATTTGAGCTTGTATTAAACACAGGTGGAGGGGCCCCTGTGGCAACAGAGATTGATCCAAATCTCTGTTTTTCTTACTGTTTCACAGCTGGTGTTTCAGTTACCAGAAGGACACCATTTGAAGTAACTGAACTGGGAAGTTTGAGGTGTGAAGTCTATGTCAGAAGCCTGTATCTACTTCATGTGGTTTTGTTTGCCCAAATCCTCTTTTTTTTATGTGTCTTGCTACAAGTCACAACCACTTTCCCAAGCTGAGAGTTGATCTGTAGGCAGCACTCTGTTGTTTCCTGCGTAGTTTCTGCTCCACAAGCACTTCTACCAGATGCTGAGGAAGGGAACAAAGATTTAGCTAGCAGCAAATGTGTCAGTGTCCCTACACACTGTCACTCCAGTCTTACAGGAATGCTCCAAAATAAGAGCACTAACTTCTTATTCTAGTGTCAAGCTTTTGCTCATGAACTAAAAATTTGATCAGATATACCTCACAGATAAACTAACAAACACAAAGTCTGTACTCCATAAATATTCTTAAGAGCTTTGCTATTATTTCAGAGGGCTTGGTCTTGATACTCGCTGATTAAGTGCTGGCTTTGATAGACAACAACTGTGAGTTACTTACAGATGGTGATGGGGCAGCAGAGTATAATTGACCTTCCTGATGACTTCTTGTCTTTCCTCTGGAAGGAAGAAGAAGGATGGTCAGAGAAGAGTGCTGGGTGAGTACTAATTCTAGTTGCTACTGTATTCTGTAGTTCTGGTATCTGAGGAGTTGTGATTGTTTTGGATTGGTTTCCATGTTGGTAAACAGAGATAAGCTTTTCCTACTGTAATGAACAGGGGAGGTGCATCAATCAATTTGTTAATAATGTGAAATGCTTCTAAGGGGATAATGTGCCTGCTGGTGAGACCAAACTGTGAGCAGTGGTAGTACAAATTTCCTGCATATTAAAAAGCTCTTCCCTGCACCTCCCCAAAGGTGTGTCCCTGCCTTTTCTTCTAGTTCTCCAATTCTATTACAGCTCTTATGAGACCTCAATACAGAGGTCTAATCCTACTGCTGTGTAGCCCGATGCTCAGATCAACCCCTTTCCTGAGTCCCTGAGCTGTGGCACACTGAAGTTCTTGCCTCATACATACGCTACCTGCTTTTTCCCTTTATTTTGTCTCAGTTCAGCTGCTGGGCAGAGCAACCCACTGCAAAGAGTTGCTGAGGTCTACACAGACAGTAAATGCACTGCACTGGGATGGACTGGTGGGCTTGGCAACACAGAAGTGACTGCAAGTAATTCTGGCGGATGGGTGCTAAATAGAATAAATCCCGTACTTTAGGATCACACATGTTGGTGGAATTAGGTGAAAGGTGGTAATATTGCAGCTTGCCTGTTTTCTAGGAAGGAGAAAGGTGGTGTGAGATTTCTGAGAAGTTGTATTGCTTCCCTTAAGGGAAGCCTGGGAAGGAAGCAATGCTTTCTTTGAAGTGTGGGAAAGTACTATTGAGGTGCTTCCACTCTTTTGCTAGAGATGGCTTTGTGAGTGTCACAGTGGCTGTATGCACCCTGTGCAACCTGCACCTGACAGTCTGATAGGAGAACCTTGGAAAGATGGTCTGGGTCAAACAAGCCTTGTGGGTTTGTTTTCTATCTTAAGTGTTGTCCTTGACTTTGCTTCCACTGGGCAGCAGGATCTTCTTCATCAGCCCCCTCTTCTGTCACTGATGAAGACCTCACAGCAATCATGCTCTTTGGCCTACCAAGTGCCATCCTGTCACCTATGCCCTGCTAGCTCATGTGCCTTTGCTGTTGGAGAACCTCAGCTTTTTCCCACAGGTACAAACTCCTGTGCTGATGCTGTGCAAAGGTAATGTCAAAGATGACAACTCACCCAGAAACAGCAGAAATAGTGTTGCTTGACACAACTGGCTGCTTCCTGTGTACATTAGATTGCATGAGCAGCTACAGGATTGAGACTGCAAATCTATATTTACTTATTTCTTGCACGTGTGCTATTGTGGCATGGGCTTGCATGCTCTGCTGCCAGGTGTTTATGGGTTGATTATGTAAGTCCTGCATGTTTCTCTGTGTCTTACAGGCAACCGGAATCATCAGGTACCTATAAATAGTAGGTATTCTGGTGATGTTTATGTTAATACTGTCTTTTGCTTCAAAGTAATTTCATCAGAATAGCTCTGTTCTACAGTGGAAGGTTGATGGTATACAGTTTTCTGTCTAAGAATAATTTTTGGAGGTTCCTTCCTTGGTTTATTTATGGCTTAGTCCAGGAAGATTGTTTGGGGTTTTTTTAAATCATATGATTTGAAACTCTGGGATTCTTTGTCACATTGATGACCACAATCTATAGGCAAACTTCTGGAAGAAAAATTTGATAATATTTAACCAAAGGCATTGTCTCTGGTTTATAAAGTTCCCAGAGCCTTAGAACCCAAGAAGCTCGAAGAGTATCATGGAGAAAGAACAAGATATGTTTTTCCAGTCCTCCTAAAATGTTTCCTTCTGGTCTTAATCAGAGATGACACCAAGTGCTGGATTGACTTTGCTGTGATTCATTACAGCCTGTTTTCTCCTTTGGACTCTGCAGGGGCCAGGTTATTGTTTAACTGGCAGTAGGATCTTTGCGCTAGGTGAGATAATGTGATACAAATCTTGATATGTTCCCTTTTTGGATAATGTCCTAAGACTTTATTAATGTTATCTTCTGTGCCTGTAGGGCACCTAGTGAAAAATATATGAAACCTCACTTCTGACTAGGCTCTTCAAAAATGTTTATTTACAAGTCCATGAATCTGAATATTATTCTCCCAATAATAGAGAATACTTAGATAAAATAACCATATAGATAGTTAATAACTGCACATCCAGACCGATTAAAGTGGCAGCTGATAAAACAGGACTTGACTTATTTCAGACCTCATTGTATTTTTGCCCTGGGTAGCAAGCAAAAGTAATTTAGTTTAAATCATATTGCCTTTTTAAAAAAAAAAAAAAAAAAGAAACCAAATTTCACCTTATGTTCTTCCCAAATCAATATGAGGGAGAGTCTCTAAATAAGATCTTGTTATAACTGTGACCTTGCACTGCAGGGCTATTCAGATGGGTTTAATAAGTCAAACAATTGTTTCTCTGAGATGTTTTGACCCTGTGCAGGGAACAGGCAATACAATACTTACCAGGAGCAATCTGAGAAGTCACCTTTATACTAATTTGTACTGGATGAAACCAATAGGCAGGATCTTTGTCAGTTTGCAGTCCTGTTTTAAAGCACTCAGCCTGTCATAAACCACTTCCAAGAGTACTGCTGAACTTTGCTCTGCAAAGGCCTCATGTGAAAGATGTGTAGATGTGGCACTCCGGGATATGGTTTAGTGGTGGACTTGGCAGCATTAGGTTAGTGGTTGAACTTCATGACCTTTTCCAAACTAAGTAATTCTGTGAAGTACATCCAGTCAGAGGTTTCCCAACAGACTTTTTGCTCATTCAAAAATACCAATTAATCAGAGGTTGAACTAAGCCTTAGTTTCAGCTGGATCAATAAAACCCTCAAAACAAACACTACAACTGTAATTCCAAAACCTGATCAGAGCCCCGTGAAAAGGCGAGTAAAGAGCACAATTTGAATTTTGTTTTCAATACATTTGGCCTAAAATTTTTAAATTGTGGGTTATAATTGAGGAAGTTGAAATCACAGTGTTGTACTTCGCTGTTTTGAACTGAATAGCTCTGGATTTTTTGTAAGGAGGTGCTTGGGTTTTTTTGGTTGTTTCTCATTTTATGGCTTTTTTAGTTTTTCTACGTACATTGGAATTTTTTATTTTATATAATTTAAATCAAAGGGGTTTTGTGAAAGACAGATCCTGGGGTTCCTTGAGTAAAGCAGAACTGTATTTCTGTCCAGGTAAGAGAGATAACTACCTAGGACATCCAAGAGAGGATGTCATCAAAATGAAGGGCCTTCAGCTGGCTCTTTTCTAGCCATAAATTCTCCTGTGCAAACAAAGTAGTAAAAGTGAAGCAGGGACCTATGTAGTCCATATGGGAGGGAAGAAAGAGTGGAAAAGGGAGAGTATGTAGCTGTGCAGGACTCTATCAAGTGTGCAGATGATTGTATCTCAACCTTCTTTCTTAACCAGGAAACCTGCATCTGGGTGATGCAATTCAAGGACAAACTCTTCTGGTTGTGGTGATTTTCAGAAGAGTAGACTCATTTTTGGTGTTTTTCCTTCACAAGGTTTCCTGGGGTCTTCCTGGTTGTACCTTTGCATGCCAGGTGAGAACTAGGGCTCCTTGTCATACATCTGTCCTATGAGAACTATTGTTTTCTGTAAATCATTCATGTTATGACCTTAGGTATTCTATATAGCAGTCATAGAGCAGAAAATTATAGTCTATTTCTTATCCAACTGTCTGCCTTATGGAAAATGAGTGTGTCTGTAATTGGGCATGAAGTATTTTAAATTGGGCCATCAACCAGACTGCATCTGTTGTTCTCCTTATTATTCATTACACATCACAGCCACTGATGTTGTGTTTTCATTAATTTTTCTATTAACTTTTCCCCATCAATGTGATTAAAGATTCATTAATCTGAAGCAGAGTATAACAACCTGCCATCACCTCCCAAACCTGAGATCAAATCAAAACCGTCCTGCATATGACATTAGGAAAAAAGTGATTCAGCCTTATAAAGATGAGATATCTCTGAGAACAGATATGTTAGCAAAGCATTAGCTGTTCAAATGGTCAAATCAAACAAGGTGTAATCAGGGCTACCTTTACAGCTCCTCCTTATTTCACTTCTCCCATCTGCAATTTCACAACCCTTTAGATGGGAGTTTAACTTAGTACCAATTATCTTGTACCAATTATCTATGTACTTAATTTGGCCATGTAATTGGCAGACATTTCCAACTTAGTGATTTTTTTTTTTATATGCTATGTATTTAATGGAGCTGAAGGATTTTTTTATTTCCTTTTGTTATGATCTTTCAAGAAATACGTGAGGAGCTCTCTTGCCTCCTCTCTCTTTCTGACTACTATATGGAATGTTGCCTTTAAGTTTGAAAAGTACTCTTTCTAGCAGCTTGTAAAGAATAGGAAAATGGTGGAAATAGGAGTTAGAATGTCCCTAGCTGTGTTTTGTTCCTGTGACTAGCAAATATAAATTTTAGGAACCCATTGCTGACTGTAGTTTCTTCACTATGAGCGTTTGCCCAATGTAAGCCCTTTTCCACCCCGCTCCCCCCCGCCACCCAAACTGCTAGTGACTACCTGAATGATGTTTTGTGTGCTTTTTCAAAATGTGGGCATGGTAATTAAATTATTTGTTTCAACCTGGATGGGACATTGTGGGGGGGGGGGAAGGGCGGGTGGTGTTGTTTATTTTGAGATCATGACAGTGCAATACTTCTTACTGCTCTCTTCTCTGGCAAAGCATGTGGGAATTGAGGCCATACATATAATGCACCAATCTGAAATGGCAATGTGGTGAGGAGAAGAACTTTTGTGTTTGGGCCATGGCTGCATGAGAAAGCCAAAAGGAAGAAGCTGACTCCAGGTTGCATTGAATCAGGGAACTAAATCCACTTAGGTGTTGGGTAGCACCTGCACCCTAACTTTGAGCTTTGCTCCACCCAAATACATTGCACATGTGTAATGGTAACTGTCATGCTTTCAGGAAAAAGAAATCTAGATGGATCTTAGTGCAGATGTGCTTCTCTTAGAGCTCCTTGTCTTTGAAGAGTCCACTTCTGAAGTCAGGATTTTCAAAAGATCCTGAATTCAATGAAGTTCTTAAAGGACTCTAAGGATAACCTGCTGTTACCAATAATGGACTGGCTAATAACATCATCCCACAGCAATTTCCAGACATCTCAGTGTGCAAATTGGTCAGCAACTGATCCGTGAATGAGCCATGGGGTGTCCTTGACGCCTCTGAAATGTCAGAATGGTGACTTTAGCCTCTGTATAGACTGCCCTCCCTGGGAACAGGGACCTCCATCCAAGTCCTGTGGTTGATAACGGCTCATTTGAAACATCATTTTAATAGATCAAGGTCCTGGTTCTAGGGAAGAATTAATTTAATTTACTGCAAGGTAAAATTGACAAAACTTAGGTCTCCAGGCAGAAACTAGTGAGAAAAAAGCAGGTTGGATAGCAACATATTCCGCAAGTTATATTTAGCTTCACCTATATTTCTGGCTGGGATCCAGGTTACTTGCAAAACTTGAGATATTGTTTTAGATATGTTCATTGACTATGTTTGAGGAGAAGTTTCTGCTGTTTTCTCCTTGGAGAGGTCTTCAGCTTTCAGAGTTTGTAATTCATAAAGACAATATTTAATTAAGGCACCAGGAGGAGGTAAGTGAGGAAACTTCTTGTTTTTTGCACATTTTTGTCCCCAGGTGTGCTTATTGTCCCTGCTTAATTTTGAAGGTAGAAGAATGCTGTTGTCCTTGGGACATGGCTGTGTAGGGCCATCTCCTGGCCAGGCAATAAATAAAACTCTTTACTGGTGTTAATGAGCCCTATGACTGGTTAGGCAGTAACTTGACTGTAAACACGGTTTTATACAGATAAATAAATGAGACTAGTCCATGCTCCATGTTTCTCTCTTAAGATGGGATTTGTACAATGATAGTCCACACGTTTGAGGTGACAAATTCTGCATGGGAAAATTCTTTAGGGGAATCTTCTAAGATATATTCATATATACTTTAAGGGAGGTCCAGGTCTGCATTTTTATACATGCATTTTTCATTTCAATTTTTTGAGAAAAGCACAAGATATGTACTAGGAGTGCTCAGCTGAAATTTATTCAGTCTACTTGAGACAGTTAAGCACAGTAGACCAGTTTTATCTGAATTTACACTGTACTCCTAATGATGAAATAAATTGTCTGGAGACTTCTTAATTTCATCATAATTGAGTATTGCAGGAAAGGCTATATGGACTAGCTCTGGTCAAGTGGAAATGCCACAGAATTTATTTTTTTATATATACATACTCAATGTTTAAGTTGATCTGATGCCTGTGGGCACATTTGGCACAAAACCAGAACACTTTAAAGTGTTGTGCTATTAAACTGAAAAGAACAACAATTTAAGACAGAATTAAAGAGATGAGATGCAAGCAAAATTTTTTACAACTCTAAGGAAATGTCCAGCACTTGGATGATGAAAAGTGGAATCACAAATTTCAGGAGGAAATACTGCAGTCAAGAGAGATATTGTTTTCCCTGGAGATAAGTCAGTAGGAGTCACCTGTATGGCTCTTCAGAGACAATGACTTTTTAGTCTCTTTTGTTCCTTACGAGGAAAATGCACTGTCTGAAAATGACATATCCAACTGTGACCTTTTTAACATCACTAATTGCCAGAAATGATGTGCTCTCTCACCCCTGGCTGTACCATTTGTGTCTTATGCTTATTCTGACTAGGTAAGTTTTGTGGTACTGGATGGCTGCACTGGAGTTTTAATACACAATCATGCAGGGAAGGAGTCCATCTCATGGAGCAAAGAGGCAAGGAGGGCAGCCCAGTTGGCTGCAAGAGGCATGTTGACGTGCAATGTGATGCAAGGTGAAGCCTGGAAGTTCACACTGCCTAGAAATGATACTATCTTCAAGTTAGAGGTTTGAATCCAGTATCCAGTTGTTGTGTGTAACTTTGCTTGGATTTATTGCTTTTCATTGTGGAGCTATAAATGTAAAAAAAAATGCTGGTACCTAACTTATTGCAGTGCTTTAACAGGTAGTAAAAGGCAACCTGGAAAATACTGCATCTTTTATGTCTACAAACTCACCTCCACTCCTCCATGCTTATCCACCTCTCCTCTTAGGGTTTTAGCAATCCAGTACCTAAACAATTCTGTAACTTGTAAGTGCATCATAAATTATCTATTTTACAGCTCATAAAGAGGAACACAGGAGGACTCATGAATTCACAAAGATTATTTTTGTATTTTCATCAATTGAAAGCAAATTGATGAAACAGTTTATCCAACTCATTAAGTGAACTGACCCCTGAAGGTTGATGTAGAGTTTCTGGAAGTGCCTAAACGATTAAGTGAGAGCAGTATCGGAATGACTATGGCATGTGCAACAATTCACTGACTGCACAGAGAGGACTGTGGGGTGGAATTCAGTGGAATGACTTCTTTCTTTTTGCATCACTTCCTGAAGAACAGCATAGCTTGTGGTCCCCATTATATCCTGCTGATAGTAAGCAGCTTCTTCCACTTAATCTCCAAAGAACCATAGCTTTGAAACTTGAGGAATCTTTATAGGGAAATGGAAGAAAAAGGATGCCACATGTGAAATAATCATGGAATTATAGAATAGTTTGGATTGGAAGGGACCTTAAAAATCATCCAGTTCCAAAGCCCCTACCATGTACAGGGGCACCTTCTGCTAGACCAGGTTACTCAAAGCTCCATCCAACCTGGCCTTGAACACCACCATGAACTGGACATCCACAACTTCTCTGCACAACCTGTTCCAGGGCCTCACCACCCTCACAGTAAAGAATTTCTTCCTAATATCTAATCTAAACCTACTCTGTTCAAAGCCATTCCCCCTTGCCCTGCCACTACAGGCTCTTGTAAAAAGTTTTTCTCCATCTTTCTTGTAGGCTCCCTTCAGTATTCTGGAAGTCTGCAATTAGGTCACCCCAAAATAACAACAGAGATAATAACTGTTAACTACATGTGGTTGACAGATCAACAGCAGCATACAATGGGTATTCCTCCTCCCAGATACATCAGTTTTACAGCAGTATAATTTTACTATATGCCTAAAATTAATTGGTTTATCTGACTAGAAGAGGGTGGCAAGCCTAACAGCACGTGTCATCCAGTGGATATTGCATGACAAGCTAAATAAAATAACTTCCTATGCAGTGGATATTCCATTCAAGGTGAAGTTGTCTGACTCATCAGACACAAGATAACAATAATCATCTGCCATTCATGTGGGAAGTCTGTTGGTAGAAGTCTCCACTACCCACTTACTCTTCTAGCCCTGGTGTCCCTGAAATTACCTATGGTTCTTCTGTATTGCAGGAAGGATGAGGCAGAGAAAGTGTTAACCATTGAGATGCAGCACCTGCTTAAAGGTTGCTGCCTCAGTTCAGTTTGTAGAAAGCAGGGGGTGATGTGGGAGCAGGAAGAAGGGGATGTCTCCAGCTGTTTGAAGAATTTCTGCCATTAGGCATATACCTGAGGTCTGAAGACAGGCTTTTTAAAGTGCACTTCATGTTGATCTCTGTTTCGCTTAGGCTGATGTTCAATGCTGACAGCAAGCTGTTCTGTAGTAGCTCTTGTTATTTTCCCAGACAGCACCCTTAGGACTGTATAAATGGCAGCCATAGGAAAAAAATATTGAGAATGTCATTATTTTCTAAGTGAGTTTCTATTGTTGTTACAGAACTTGGAGAGTCAGGAGCACTGAGACTCATAAAAGTGTCTTTGATTATTACTTCTTATGATTTCATCTTTTTTTTCCTGTGTTGGAAATGAGCTGGGATCTTGAATGAAACGTGCATTTAAGATGATGGTATTTCCTGGAGTTTATGGAACATATGCTACAATGTGATGAATTGTCATAATATGTTTATCTTGAGTGTTCATTAGAAAGAAATATTCACTTATCTCACATTTACATAAAGAAAATTAGAGGTAGTTTAAAAATCTAATGCCTAAAAAAATCTTACAGGACTCAAAGTAAGGAAAAATGTTGAAGACAGGCCTTTCCCCCCCTGCCCCCGCTCCTTAAAACCACTGAAAATAATGGAACTCTGTTTCAGGTTCTTTCCTCACAGATTTAGAAATATACTAATGTTCTTTTGTGTAAAATCCAAACGTAAGAAGTACTTGGTAATGCATCTACCTGCTTATGTTTCCAAATGTCACAGTTATAGCTGAAGCTAGCTTGTGATGATGTACATATTGGCCAATATTACTGAAAGCATCAGCATAACTGGCTTGAGAATTTAATTTTCTGCTTGCGAAGGATTTACGTAAGGCTTATAATGCTGAGCGAGCCACCAAATCTTTTCCTGAAGACAGAAAGATTTTATTTTTTTTTTAAATTTAACTTCATGGAGATGGGAGGAGTTCTAGGGAGTGAAGGAGCAGCTCTGTATGACAAGGGACTCTCTGTGTTCGTGGGCACCTCACATTGTCCATAACACCTTGAGATACCAGCTGATGTCTGGACTCTGATGAAGCATTTGGTGGGTACAGCATGAGTTATAACTGGCTGCAGCTTTTTGTACATGCACTCCTTGTCGTGGGGAAAGGTGAGGTAATTCTCTATTGCCTAACCTGCAAAGGAAGAGTGTATAGTTGAGTTGTGTTGCCTTGCTTCCCCTGAGGGCTAATAGCAAGTGTGTGCTGTTGCCTAAAATCAAGGAGAACTTTCAAGGCAGTATTATCTGGGTGAGGTAGAGAATAGTTCTTTACTGAAAAGCTTTTCAGGCTCACAAAGTATAGAGATGCGCCCTCTGCATAGAGGTGCTTACTAATTTTATAACACTATGTAATTACCATGACTGAAGATGACATCTAACCCAAGGACAGTCCACCCTCGTGCCACCCTCAGAAGCCCCCTTATGTCTGCCCCTTGGTACGCCTCCCTAGAATTGAGTTGGGGGTCTCAAGACCCCTTCTTCACCATCGTCATCTTCAAGCCACATCCCCTTCTTGGAGCTTCTCCAAGGTCCCTGAGTTTTCTATCTTGTTTTGACTGCACGATGTATTGTTATTTTAGTCCTGTACATGAGTCCCAAGCAAGATGTCTTAGTCACTATCTTACCCCTTAAACACAGAAGTTCAGGAATGTAGCACAGAGGTAGAAACTGCTAGTTGCTACATCAAATATGAGCAGCTATATAAAAATTTACAAATATACAAAAACATATACATATATATTTACAGAAATATGTAAAGTCCTAAGGCATCAGTACCTTTTCAGAACTTGGAAAGAAACAGGTTTTTCACTTAAGAATCATCTAGACGCATTTTAGTAAAAAACAGGAAAAATAGGTCTTGAGATTTCTCCTGTCCTCCTCACAGGTCTTAGAGTACCTTGTTAACTGATCGTATTTTTACAGGTTCATTGATGTCATACTTAGGGATGTAGTTAAATAATTACACAAACTCTTCCTGAGGCAAAACTAGAGACTTATCAAGTTTGACAGATGCTTTCAGGCTCTTTCTCCACAAGGAGTTTTGGGCAAGCAATGCTTTTGCTCCAAGTTATTTCCATGTGAAATGAAGCTCTGTATGTGCTGCTGTCACTCTCATGGGGCATTGCACAGAAAGACACCTAAATCCAGAACATACTATTGCAGTCCAGTCATATGAGCTGCCAGCTCATTTCTGTCATACTGATAAGTGACTGGACTGACAATGTGAAGACTCTATTACTTGGTAAAAACAAACCTGATACTTCACTAATCTCAATATCTTCTTGCATATTAAGCTTCCTTAGAAAAAGTGTTAGCCTATCTGCATATTTATTTTCAGCCTCATTTTGTCAGTTATTCAGGCTTTATCATTAAAATCCTGTCTGTAACTGGAAAAAGTCCTGAGGACAAATCTCTTCAGGGCTTGCTTATGCAATAGAAAGCAGTTTGGAGACTCTTGACCTTGTACCAAAAGGGATGGATCTGAAACCAGAACTGGCATAAGTACTCCCCTAGGAGGCAGTGAGTTGTGTAGGCCACAGAAATAGTCTGCTGTGCTTCTGAGATGCATATGGTTGTCTGCAGTGGAGCTGTCAGGTTTGTGAGAAGGTCTGGAGAGCTTCTGTGGCGCATCATGGACCATATATATAAAGGTATTTCCAACACCCCTATTAGAGGAACAGACTGCTAGACAAAAGTTAAGTCTGAAGAAACGTGGTCTCTGCAATTTCTAATTGTACTGGTTAGTTATTTCCTCATAAATTTGGTGTAAATTTGTAAACTTAATTACTACCTGTCACCACGGATTGTTGAACTGGCTGTTTTCCTTTAGGATGACTGCGTAAAGGGTATTGATTGAGCAAGATCTTTTCCAGCTGTGGGTTTACTTGTGGCCTATATATCTTAGGATCCTGTAGTCCTTGCAATATTTCCTTTAAAATAAGCCCTAATTGGTCAGCAGTTTGATATTGCAGGAGGTATTCAGATCCAAGGGAGCAGAACCTTAACTCCGTGCTGTAAGTGTAATGGATGTTTCAGTGGATCCTCTGTTGCAGCGAGGTACCCAGCACAATGAAAGCTATTGACATACAATATTGGTGAATAGGTTAATCATGATGGCATAGGAAAAGTGGAAAACTGATTACAAATATAATTGCAAAGTAGGGTGATTGCTGTTTCTGTAGGGGTATAGAAGGTGTCCCGAGATGCTGTGACTAGTCCATGTGCTCTTAAGTACTCCATGTTTAAATAGACATCTAGGAGGAGGGACTTGTGTTTTTAATACTTCCCTTGGTCAAAAACATCATTTTGTTGTCTACTGCAAAGGAAATGGGTGGATAAGATATTGCAGAGGCTGTGCAAGAGTTGCCTTTTATAATGGTGTCAGCTGAAGGGCAAGGCAATATATCTTCAGGAGTTCATTAGATAAAGTGTTTAGTAAGATGATGCTTCTTGAATAAATTCTTCTAGCTGAGAAAGGCCAGCTGATAGGGGAGTGATGCAGTGGGTACTCTTGGTTGTATATGTTTGAGAGGAGAAACTACACAACTGGAATTTGTCAGGAAAGGGAAACTAGAACTAAGCATTAAAGAAATGTGAGCCAGACTCTGCTGCAGGTTTGTTCCTAGAGGAAGTCTCAAGGGTGCTAAGAAAATAACTGTTAAGCAAAGGCAAAGACTGCAAAGCAAACTTTCTTGACAGACAAGTACAAACCTGAATATAGAATATATTTATGGAAATGTTGCTGTAGAACCTCTGAGAGTTGTCTCACTTGGCTCAGGGTAATAAGGTGACTATTGAGGGAATATCCATTGGAATGGCTGCCCTCTTGACTTGGTGTGCTTGAAGCTGTAGTATAAGGACTAGGTTGTGCCACCAATGAAGAGTCAGGGTGAGATGCTGCAAGTTGATGCCAGTTGGGCATCAGACTCAGAGTGGAGAACCACTGTGGTGGTATTTCCACCAGGAACACCCTGGGAGGATGTGGTGTGCTAGACCAGAGGAAATATAGCTGAGTCAGTTCCTTTCCTTGCAGAGGTTTTACTGTGACTGGCAGTTCTTGGTGAGCATGGTTGGTATCTGTAGCCCACCAAAGAAAAGCCACTCAGGTGATGACAGAAGGCTTTGTGTAGTCTTTTTCTCCCACCTTTGCTTAGCCAGCTTCTGCTTGACCTTGTAGGGGTACGTGGTTTGATGCCCAGATCTTCCCTCATGTGCTTTAAGTGCTCTGTTGCAATCTTGGTGAGTGGGAATCAGACTGTGCTGTGGTGCCAGACAATTTTTTCTTTTGAGTGGTTCTGCATGAAAAGCCTTTTCTTTCAGCTTGTAAACAATATACTGAATCATTCCTAAACTGAAAGCTGCAACTTTCCATTTGAAAAGAAATTGAATAAGATTTGGGTTTTGTGAAAGCCCTTTCCTTCTCTTGAAGATTTTGACCTCTTTTTTCTCTCAAGGTACAAAATCCCATGTGGACAGAGTAGATTACTCCTGTCCGTTTCTTTTGTTTTCTCATTAAAAGATGCAAGATGAGACATCTGATCAGTAATTCTTCTTTGGCCTATTATCTACATTTGTTTTGCATTGACTATGATTACAATATTAGGATTTCCCACTACACTCCAAAAAAAAAAAAAAAAAAAAAAAAAAAAAGAGCAATTTACTGCAAGCTCAGGAAATATGAGTTCTTTCTCTCAATGCTGACCTCAAGTCCAAACTCTTCTTGTAACTGTACTATGAAGAAAGCCAGGAGTTGTCTGGTTACTTCATTGCTCTGCTGTGCAATGACAGATAGTTAGCAGTTTTCTGTTGAAAGGGGCAACATCCTTCATACACTCTTTGTTTGCTTCCAAAGACTGGGTCTCATTCATCTTCACCGTGGTACATGAGGGCAGTAACTACAGCTGAGCAAGCTACTAACACAGGGGGAAATGGGCTGCCTCTTCCTTGGCTGTAATTGCCTACAAAGTGGTATATGTCACTTCCAATTTTAAATCAGCTGAAAATCTTTGGTGTTTTGTGTGTTGCATTTATTCCCAGGGTGGGAATCCTTGTTCCTACAGGTTTATGTCTTCATTGGTAGTGGAAGAGATTAGTTTGTTTTGTTGCTGGTAAGCAAATGAAGGTAAGAACACAATCATGACTAAACAAGACCCAAAAGCTTCCCTTACAGGCCTTTTGATGTGCTTCTTTCCTCCCCATGTTGGGATTTCTACACTTGACCATTTAATTATTTTGTTTTATTTTGGGGTTCTTTTGTTTTATTTTTTTACCCGGTGACTGATTTATTGACATTACAATCAAATAATCTTCAGGAGAATCAGTGTAGTGTACTTCAGCAGAAGCAGTATTTAATATGTCAGTTTTTATTAAGCAAGACTGATTATGTAGTTGAACTCTGGAGTAAAGAATTCTATGTAGGACTGAGCCCAGTGTGCTTTCATAGAGAGTGTACTAGTGCCCTAATGAATGGATTTAAAAGGTTAAAGTGAACGTGAAAAATGGGAACAGCCTCATGCTGCCAAGGAGGGAGAGAACCATTCAGCTTTGGCAGAACAAAGTGCTTCCTGCAAGCAAGTCTCCTTGGTTGCCTATGAAGTAAAACCTGTTCCATGTGTGAGCTGGTGCTAATTCTGTGCACAGCCTGGAACTGAAATTCCTACCAGAAGGAGGCACGTAAAACATGTTGGAGTGAACAAGGACAGCAGTCTTGGAAATAAAATAGAAGGTTTAGGGGGGTAACATCAAAAAAAAAGAAAAACAAAACTAATAAAGTCACATAGTTTAACTAAATCAGCCTCCAGTTCTGAATCAACAATTGGCAGAGTCTTTCAGTCTCCATTCATGATAGTGGGAATCTAGAGAGACTAGACAGCCAGAAGAGTGATTTTTTTTTTCCTTATATTTAATTATTTTTATTATTTTCCCTTTCCCACATTGAGGAGACTTACAAGAAGGTTAAAGTGAGATTACCCCATGACAATAAACACTTTAAAGGATATTTCCACTAGGAACACACTAAAAAGGGGGGGAAAAAAAAAGGCATTTTTAATGTCTGAACACAACCAGAGAATCAAACTAATGACTAATGTTTCTTCTCTGGCCGACTCTATGCTTGCTGGATTTCTGCATCTCCATGGAATCATACTGAGGTTCAGGAATGACTTCACACATTGTTCAAATACATAGAGGCTCCTTTACTCTGCCTCCTTATGCTGTGAGATAAACACCAACACAAGGGAGATCTACAGCCACATAGGGGTCTGGAACTTTGGGTGGTGAGGCCTAGAAGACCCAACCTGCTGGACTCTTTAAGCCATTGGATCATACTCTGTGTCAAATCAAAGATCTCTTCTAATTTCCATAGTAAGGATGATGTATTATATTTATATGTAAAACACTGAAGAAAAACATATGACACTTCAGTTTTGGACCATCACTTTTGAGTTCATAGATCATCAAGATGCTGGAAGTCTTTAATCACTTTTTTTCCTACTAAAGCAAAATGCTCTCTTTGAAACTAGCCAGGGAGACTCAGAGTCCAGCATTTCCCTTTTTCCTAAAAATAAGACCGGTAATCATCTTTGAGATCTCGACTTAGAAACCAGGCTCCTATTTCTGGGAGGGACAGTAGTATCTGGTATTTCTGTGTACAGTAATCAATGCTGAACTAGTGTTCTTTGCAGCATCACTTCTGGGAATCCCATGGCTGCTACAACAACAACTCTTGGTATTGAACCAGTCTCTTAGGTAATCAGACTCTCCCTTATATCATGTGCAAGGTTTCTTTTTAATTAGAAAAAAATGCCGTTTCTTACAAGCAAAAGGGTTCTGTCATTAGCAATGTGTGTCTGTCTGGGCATTTGGTCCCAGATTAATTTAGAAGCTGAAGCAGGAGCAGTCTCGTGAGTGAATGGAGGTTTTTCCCCTGTCATCATGAAAGATCAGTACTGCTCTAAAACACTTTTGGGAAGGTCCCGCTTTGAAATGGCCTTTAATACCAATGATTTCTAATGGGATGCTGAAATATGACAGCAGGAATGTGTGCAATGAGTTCCAAAAGTCTAATGATGGTCTAACGTTTATCTTTTGTGTTGTTAATCTTTTCTCTGCTGCCAGCAGATTAATTTTCAGTGTGTTGAAATAGAAGCCCATTCACCCTTTGAGGTCCCAACACTATACAGTTGGAATGCAGGTTCTGCTTGCCCTTTTACTTCTCTGGGTACCTTAGGCTGAACCTTACTGTATTTTTCTTTTGTGTGTGTGTGTGTTTTTGTTTTTGGTTTTGTTGTTGTTGTTGTTTTGTTTTTGTTTGTTGGTTTGGGGTTTTTTTTTTTCTTTTTGTGCTGTTTTTCCACCACTTCAGTTCCTCTGCTGTCTATTTCACATAACAAATCACTATGGAGCTACTTCAACTTGCCACCTTCCAATTTCCAGCTTATTCTGATATTTCCTGTTTACACCGGTCCCTGTTTCTGTATGAATCCACCTTTCCATGACAAAATCTACCCTGTACCCCAGCTCTTGTCCTGTGCTGATCACCAGCAGACACCTCCTAAGCAGTATTTTGCCCAGGACCCACTGCAGCTCCAAATATTGCCTCAGTGTACCTAAAAAAATGTGACCTTTTTCTCTCTGCTCATGACCACCTTTGAGCCTCCCTTCCTCTTGGGGAATTCAAATGGAAACAGGTTAGGTGGCCACTGCAGTGGGATTATACCCTGTCCTGAATAAAACTGGCTTGCAAGCCTCTGTTATAGCACAATTAAAATGACAGTATTTACTTGGCTGAGGAGACTAACAATATGCTTTGCATGCAGCTCATATTCTTTGGCATGTTCTCCATTTAGATGTTTCCTTCAATATTGTCTTTGGATGTTCAGTTTCGTTTGTGTCACTTGGCAGAGATTAATGACACTGCAGCTCTGAATAATTTCATTACCTACTACTGTGTATTGATGCTAATGAATTATGTTATTTCTGCACCACTATGTGTTATCATCCTTCAGTACAATTGAGACACAAGGTATTGGTACTTGAAAGATGTCCTGCCACTTCTTATGACTTGAACTGTATTTTATTTCCATGGTTTTAGATGTTAAACTTTCCTTGATTTATATGGCTCATCAGGTGGTACATTGGGAAGTCCCTGAGTGACTGCCTATGAACTATTTCTTTCAGGGAAAAAAAACAGATTATGAAATATTTAAGATACTGTCCAGACTTCCCCAACGCATTTCCATCAACTCAGTGGTGAAGAAATGCATTCATTCTCAGAAGTGGTTTCTGAAATTATTCCCTAGATACATTTGGAGTCATATACTAGAGATAGTGTGCAAGGTTATATGGTTCAGGCACCATAAAACCAGTTGAATTAACTGGTTTTAAGATCTTTGGGGATTGTCTAGATATTTAAATACTGAGAATTAACTGTGTTATTTTACCTCAAGTGTGACTTTGTTTTTCAGTGTAGATGCCCTTGTACTTTTGCTTGCTGTTCATTGTGGAATATTCTAACAGCATTTTGCTTGTTCAGTAAACTGGAACTTAAGTTGTGTCACTTATCTGGCACCTTTTGTCATGTATAACCCCTCTTATACTGTGAACTACATTGTTTGTGATCTGTATTCATAACAAAAGCTTTTATTCTACATTTATATTGGTATGAAGAAATGAAACTAATTGATGGACCTATAAAGTCACTTAACTTCCGCAGTCATACTGGTCTGTAACAAAAATAATGTTATTTTTACTGAGGAAGTGGGGAGAACAGTAAATAAATTACACTGCTGCTGCAATAACTGCCTTGATTGGTTTTGTTGTTGTTTAGTGTCCTTCAGAACTGTATCATTTGAGCAATATTGCTAGTAAGAAATCAATGTGCTCAGACAATTACCAAAATAGGGCAGTTCTGTAAGATTTGTTGTGTTTGTAGTCATAAATAGAATGAAACACTAACTCAAAAGGCAATAAAACATTGCCATGAAAAGCCTGGCTAATTATATTTCCCTGCAATTTCAGTTGATAACACTACCTCAATAGGTATTAAGCTTGAGAATGAGTAAAGTAATTTGAAAAAGGGAGACGAAGTCAACCAAATTTACTAGGTTATGAGGTTATGTAGGGATAGTATTAATTTTAGGTAACGTCTGACATCACATGGAGTATCAACCACTGTCGAAGGGGCTTACTTAGGTCAAATGTAAATGTTTTTGTTCAACTTGACAAAAGTTTTATTAAAAAAGGTAAACCGAGTAAATCACTAGCTCAACTGTTGAGCTTCCATAAAAACCTCCCTACCTGTGATCCTAGACTGTGTACTAGTAATAGAGTTTGATTTTTAGGACAGGTGATCTTTTAATTCTAGATGTTTGCAGTGCATTTGAAGTGATAGGTTTCTTTCTACAACCAAAGTAAGTATTAGGGTGCTGGGGCAGGCATCTGGGGGAGAACTTTTGAACTGTTTCTTAGCTGCCTGTTCCTTCCTAGCTGGGTCTGCAAAGGGCTTTTCCTCAGAACCTGGAATTTGCAGCATCAAGCTTCCCTGCAAATTTTTGGCTTATAAAGAAGCACATGCTAATTCCTGATATCTTGAAACTCCCCTGAACTTGCAGGAGTAGTGTAGCCACATGTTATTTCTACCAGACTCCTTATCTCTGAGAAAGTATCAGACAGCCCCACCTAGTTCCTGTAGTTCTTCAGAACATTGCAAGTTATTTTGATTAAAGCAAATATACAAAACAAAAAACCAGTGCAGAGCTGGAAACAAAGTTATTAATGAAATAAAATCTTGTAGAGTTAACCTCTCTCCAACATTTTATTGTAACAAGTGTGTTATAGCCTGATTTCCCAGTTTGTCCCATGCCTTCCCTTTGGGGTTTTTGGACATATAGAAAGAATGAGGCTTTGCTTTGAGAAGTTTTATCATCTTTCTAGATCTGTAAGCCTTTGAACTCAGCAGCATAAGGAAACCTTCATGAACTAGACCACTAGTATCTTGATGACAGCAATAATATTGGTGCTGAAGCCATAGCTGAAACATGTATTACTTACATGAAAAATTCAGGGAACTATTATTTCAATAACATTTTTTGGTTTGGTTTGGTTTTTTGTCTGGATGATGCACATGCTTCTAGTTTGAAGATATTAGTATTCAAAGTTATTTAACAAGTTGTTTATGTGAGCATATTGAAACCTCTTAGGTGTTTCTGCTACTGGATTTGCAATGACAATTTCATGGTGAGCGAGAGGTCACATACGGATTCAATTTCCTGATTACTGCACTAGAGCTAACACAATGTATTGTACACTGTTTCAATGTAATCTCCCTTTTCCCTGGACAGTTATGAATGATACTTTATCCATGGACATTTCCTAAAGATGAAATCCACCAGGGAGTAGTAGATACCAATTAGTTGGAGAGAGAAGTTCTAGCCAGTACTTTTCCTACCAGTAAGTAATCATAAGCAGTAGACTTTGCAGAATTTCTTGCAAGTGTTGATAGATATGATCCATAGGGAAAATGTATTTCACAAATAACTTGCTATAAAAACCTTACAGCCACAAGTCAGAACTTCACAGATGACTGTATCAAATGAAGAGGATTTAGGGCTGAGTGGGATTTAATGTTCAGATTTGGAGCAGAACAAAGAACAGATAGTGTTAAAGAGCTAATCAGAAGGGAAAGAGGGAATCAGAGGAAAAGGGGTATCAGAAGAATACAGACTTTGAACACTTTCATGTTCATAACTAGTAGTACATGTAAGATATGTCCTTGTGCAAAATCACAAAGGTATACAATGTATAATTTACTCCAACCACTTTCAAAATTTAATTTTGTTGCTTCATTTCAGCTCTGACCATCATTTTTCTAGATCCATGGATATTTTTTTATCCATTCATGTCCTTCACACCAACTCACTGTGGTCTCAAGTTTCTTTTTAAAAAGCTTTTTTTCCGGTTACCTTGCTGTCTTTGTCTTCTTAAATATCCATCTGCACATCCATCTCGACCCCTCTAAAGGCCTCTTTTCTCTGTGCTCTCCTCCTGTTTTTCCGCTTCTTTCCATGTGGCTACCTTTGGTGACAGAGCCATCTTTCACAGTTTTCATCTTTCCCTGCTGTTTTGGTTTTGTTTTTTTTTTTTTTTTTTTACCTCGCCGATCGTTGCAACTTTTTGCCCTGCAGTTGTCTGTCCCTGATGTAGCAACTGGACAGCCAGAGCAATGCCAGCAAGATGCAGTTTTATTTCCTTTCCTATCCAGGAACAGCCTGGCTTCCTCCCCTGATTGCATAGCATCAGCAGAGCTGAGGGGGTCAGGGAACTGCAGTACAAAAGACTTGGACTTTGCAAGTGCCAATGTTATGTTACACCTGGAATTTTTTCTCCCCCACCCCCACTTTTCAGAGCGAGCCACCCTGACTCACATCGAAGACATCACTGCAGGTTCTTCTGTTGCTTTTAGCAGCAGTAAAGTACAAACCCTTTTAAATAAAGGCTAGAAATATCTAACTCTCTAGTTACTGTGATCATCCAGCCAGCCAGATCAGTGCAGCATTATCTCAGGCATGGCTTTTAAAAACAGCTTTTGATAATGTGTTTGTATCTAGACTTTCCATTATAATAATATGTTTTTAGCCACCTCTCTATTTTATATCCACATCTCTTTCCAGCAGGAAGTTCTCTTAATAGCATTTCCCTTGTGTATATAATTAGCCCACTCTTCTTGTTTCTCATTCCTTGTATTTGTAGATGTAGAATCAAGTCTATTTTTTTGTCCTGCTGAAACTGAACCTGAATAGATATTGCTCAAAAAAGATCAGAGATATCATGCTGTCGACAAAACTTTTCCTTCACAGACAAGAATGCATTCAAAGGAATCATGCTGAAACTTCAGACACTAAAAGTAGAGCAAGGTATTTCCTATTTGACTGTGCAGTTGACCTTCATTGCTATTGTATTTAAATCAGAAAAAGGAAAAGATCAAGCCCATAATGCCATACTACTGAAAAGGGGATAGGAATGAGAAACCAAAGCAGACTTTGGCTAGGAGAACAAAACAAGAGCACAACTAAGTGCACTTATTTAAGTGCTGCAGCGTTCTATTGATTCATGTAATCCTGATGCTAAGCAATTCACTGCAGATCTCCTTAATCTTGCATTTAAGATTAAACTATATAGTAAACATTTTCAGTACAAAATTAGTTCACTAAATCTGTTCTACTGTACAGTTTGATGCTTTAAGAGATTTTTTAAAAAAAAAAAAAAAAACACAAACCCAAACTGATGAACTCACAGCTGTGAATAGACACCCATTTTAACATGATGGTCTTTCAGTAGTAAGTCTTTTTTTAGAGATTGCTATAATGTTTTGTGATCATCATAGATTATAGAAGTACAGAAAATCTAAGGGGATAATATGTTTATATTTATACCTCCTCCCTCTTCCACCTCCTCCATTTCATAGCAGGCTATGTGGGAATAAGTTTTAAAGAATCATGGTGCTGTGTGAAGCCAGTAGAAGAGCAGCTAGAAGGGTAAAGAGATATGATCAAGTGGTTGGAGCAGTATGTCTTGCCAGGTGATGACAAATGGAATGCGTGATGAAACAGTGTGGGCTGAACTTGGCCATCTTGACTTCTTTGTATGCCTTCTTACTTTGCAAGGCCACGTGCAATCAACTTGCACCCAAAGCAGACTTTCTACCTTCCAACATCTCCACAGACTCCACACACATCCCACATAATGTGGATTTTTGGAGAATGGCTCTTTGCTCCACAGAGAATGATGCTAGAAAGGGTCTCAAGACATCTTTTCTTCTAACATCTCCTTTGAAACTAGAAAAGGACATTGCATTGTAAATTTGAACAGGTGACCTCAATCTTTGGCAAAGTATGGAATCCTTTTTCCAGCCGTTCCTCTTTCTATGTGTTTCTGTGTATTTTTTTCCTCCCCCCTTTTCTTTTTTTGTTCCTTTTCTCTTGAAAACATTCTCTTCCTTCAACAACTTCCAGTGGGTATAATTTCATTTCAGTGTACACATACGTATTTACAGTAATAGTGATTTCCAATGTGCTTTGTAGGTTTCAAATGATTTTCAGATGGTGTCTGTTTTCCAACAGCAACAAGATGTTGGAGTACCTCAGGTACAAGGAGGTTTAGGAAGCTGTATTTTTTTGATGTTTTTCTTTTTTTAGCAATGGTAGTACCAGTCCTTCCGTGTGGCTCTGTTACACACCTAGGGTGAATGTGAAGATGCTGTCCAAGTCCTGTAATCACAGATTTAATGGCCATCCATGAAAAGCTGCACACTTAAATCTGTCACTGGCCAAAAAACTTCTCTAGACCAGATGACAAATCTTTTTCATGACCTCCATCTTCAAGCAGTCACTGCAGTGTCTGGAGACTTGTCATGCACCTCTGGCATCCACGGATGTGGCCAAGCCTGTGTTGGCCAGGTGACAAGTCCTCAGCAAGCTCTGCACCTGTAGCACCTCTTCCAGGCTCGCAGGACTTCTTTCTCTCACTTTTTCCCTCCTTGCTCTGCCAGCCACCTCACTGCCAAGATCCAACACAGGGCTCCAAAAGTGCCCTGTACTGATCTCCTCTTGTGACAATTTCTCTGTGCTGGTATGCTGGTCTGTGTCATCTGCTGTGCAACACCATGAGAGACTAAAGAAAGTCATCAACAAGATGTGTGTTCCCAGCCCAGGCAGGAAGACTGCTGCTGTCTCTTCCTTGTCCTCTTTTCCTTGCTTCCCTTGTTTATCCATTTTTGCCTCCTCTCCACACTTTTTCAGCACTGCTGAATGACACTGACATGGCTGGGCAGATAAAAGGAGGAGTACCTGCACCACTTCCTCACTTTTCTTTTTGGGGTTGGCTTTTAAGTGACCTGCCTCACAAGCTTCCTTGCCATCCTCAATTCAAAAAATCACCTCTGTGATAGTGGCTGTGCATTATTTGTAATTAACCTGCTTGGTAGCATTGAATATTATATTTAATTTTAACAAAGGTTGCTCAAAGAATGTAGAAGAGTTCTTGTGGCAAGTAGCACAGAAAATCAACATAACTCTTGCACACTTAATATTAGAGAAACAGTCTTTGTAAAATGGATTTTCCAGACATGTATGTAGTACCATAGTTAACATTAAACTGAAAGGATTTAAAATACAAATACAAATAAAAGGAAGCCAGCCTAATGCACTTTGAAACAAATAGGGCCAAAAGGTCACTTGGCCTAGTGACATGTGTGTTTCACAGCAAGGCTGTTCTGAGCCATTTAGGTATCTGCTGACCTGGTAGCTGAGAAAAAGACTGGGCTGAACAGCCTCTTAATGAGTGTGACTACACTGTTTGATATGATGCTTTGATGAGGTTGTGATTTGAGTTTGCCAGCTGAAACATCACCACGAAACTGTTCCTGTTTATCTGGCCTGAGTGATCAACCTGATGGGTGAACTGAACGTCATTAATACTTTTTGTCATCACCATTAGTGATTGCCACTGATAGTGAGTTGTAGAGTAAATTTTATACATGGTCTGATAAGTTTTCCTGACAGTTTTGCAAGGCCTGTAGCTGCAATGAGGGAAGCAGTGCTGGAAATTAGCCTTCTCTCTCTGAAGATTCTCTTCTATTGGGTTGACTTGTTATCTCTGCCAGCAGGTTGTTTTTTTCTCTGATGTAACACAACTTTGACAGCTGAATCGTTGACCACAGAATGCTAGGAAAACCACAGCTGATGTGGGGATGCAAAGGCATGGTAGAAGTGATCATTTTCTTTGGTAGAAAATATAAGAGTAAATAGCTGCACTAGCATTTGCTTCTGCAATACACTGAATCCTGCTTTCTTAAAGAGACATGTTAAATACTCTGCAAATATCAAGTATTACATTTTTTATAATCTGGATATAGTAGTGATATTGCAGCAGATGCTCATAGTTAGAGTTCTGCTCAACTCCATCTGTGAGATGAACTACAGTGTTTGAATCTTAAAATCTTTCCTCCTGCCTCAAGAGTTGTCTTAGGTTAACCTAATCAGAACTAAATACCTTGAATACCATCAATCGTTTTGTATAAGGAATATGTACACAGGCAGTAGGGCAATGCAGATTTAGCCATTGGCTACTCCATGTTTATAAAGCAATAATAAGAAGCTGCTTCCTGACTGAGAGAGGGCTTGGTTTCCCTGTTTTTACTTCAACCATGCAGTTGTGTTAACCTCACTGCTGGGGAGTGCAAGTAGGAAAGCACAGAGATCTGACCCTGAAGGGGAATGTGCATCACACCAGGCAGTGGCAGCAAAAGCCCTTCTCCTTCCCAGCTGTGAACATATGAGGTCATCTCAGGTTCAGGTCTGTCATGAACTGGGGTAACTGTGGTGGTTTTAAAAAGTGTTGTGTACAGCACTGTGAGCAGTGGTATTCATGGCCAGCAAATATGACCTAGCTTGTTTTCATGTATGTATCTGCAGGAATATATCACCAGAGGCAGACAGTGTGCTACAGCCCTTGCCCAAGCAGCAGAATTTTGTTAAATTGATTATTTGGGCACAGCAGCATTATACCATCTTTCACTGGCTTCTTTCTCAGGTGTACATAGTGGCAGATGTAGCTGAATTTTGCTCTGTGCAGCAATATATACATTCAGAGAGTTAGTGGGCAGATGCTTTCATGGTATAAATTGATGTGGCTTCATTAACTTCAGTGAGACCACGCTGATTTAGAGCCACAGAGGATCTGGCTCTGTGAAGCAGTCAAATTTATAAACGACTGCATAATCTACTAGAAAGTCAAGTCAGGCCAACCTCTGTGCTATGACATTTCCTCTGAAACTCACTTTAATAAGGTAATATTTTCTTCCAGTTCCATAAATGCAAATCAGCTGAACTGCACTTCACATACTTTCTCGTTTAATTAGAAACTCTTAGTTCAACTATACTGCAAATGCAGGTGAAAGTGAATGATTCTAACTATTTTTCATTTTAATTATCTTGATTAGCATTTCCTGCTTTGCAATCTTATTATATTTCATTTCAGAAATGTCCTTTAATTTAAGACAATAAATAAAATTTTATTTAGCAAGCTGGGGAAACTAGAGGATATGATGCAAAGAAAATTTAACTCATTAAGCATTAATGTTACTAATATTCCACTAATTATTCATTAAGTTGATTGTAGAAAAGGAGGCTTGGCTTCTCTTGTGAATCATCACATTTTATTTGCATGTGACACAAAAAAGGTAGAAATAGCAAAGCTTACCACACTTAATGCTTAAAATACTTCAGAGGAGATAATGCACTTGTCACTAGATGTGTTTAGGAGCTCCCATTTGGTTTTCAGCTAGAAAACTCCAGATATGTTCTTTCACACACTTTGAGAGGAAGTGATATCTATTGCTTCATGGTTGCTTTGTTTCTGACAAAAAAAAAGAAAAAGAAAAAAAAAGGGTATATACAGGAGGACAAGGTCACAAAAATTCTTGCAATCTGCCTTTTCAGCCTCCTGAAAAGCCTGTTATAAACAGAATTTCTACCAAAAAAGAAAAGGATATCACTGTGTCCAGTAGGGATTTTGCTGCTATGTATTTTACAGGGGCACTAGTGTTCCTCTTTTTTTCATAGTAACTTCACACATTTTAAATTTTTAAGTACAGCTGCTAAAACAGGGCATAGGAAAGAAGACTAAATGTGAAGACAGCCTGTTCAAGGAAAATTAAGAGATGACTTGATCGTGGACCTATAAAGTCTCTAGCTACTAAAATGCCTGATACAATATGCTTGTGCAGTTCCAATCTCTACATTTAAACCTGCACTCTTCTAAAACCTCCTGCTATCTGCTCTAGTGCCTGGAGATGCCTGTGTTTCACAGATACTTTCCCTGTTTGGCTTCTAAGCTCTTCTCAGGACTGCAGATCAGAACTCTCTCTCTCTTGGCAAGAGAACAGTGCCAAGCCTGTGTCTTGGCCTGACTAACATCATCAACATGAGATCCCCTCTGTACCTGTGCCCCAGAGATATCACTGGTGAGAGCTGTAAGAATGACTGGTGGACAGTGGGCTCCACGTTAAACGGAGGAAGGTTCATGTTAGTGCCACTTGCCACTAAGTTGTGCACTGGCTTGGGAAGTACAGGACTGAGGGACACTGTAATTTCATTTCTTAGGGCAGTGCCATAACTACAAGGCTATCTGCACTTTTTACCCTGTTCCTGAAATTGTGCCACTCTGCAGGGTTTGAATTGAGGGAAGAACTGAGAGTCCAGGGAGTGAGAAAACAAAAGGGAATACAGGTCTCCATAGACATCAGTGTTGGGCACATTTTTTGAAAATTAAAGTGGTGTTGTGAATGTGAACTGGCTCCATTTTCTGCTCTGAGGATGGACTTAAACCTGAGTTTTCAGATTCCCATGTGAGTGCTTGAACAGTGAGCTGATTTAAAAGCCAGTCACCACCACTCTTACATAGATTCTGGAAAAAGGCTGAATCCTCCACAGCACTTCCACAGAAAAGGCACTCACTTTTACCTTTAGGGGGTGATTCTCTCCTGGTGTGTGTGGGGTGATGGATTCTCAAAAGCTAACTCCCAGCTATCAGAGGTGCAGATGTGGCTCTGTCCTAGATATTTTCTCTTGACTAGCCTTCTATTGCATACCAGAAGTATGTATCATTTTGGGGCAAGAGACTACCCCTGTTGCCTATTGTGTAGGAAAGCTAATGCATTTTCTCCCAGTTATAGATTTCACTCTGTGAAGGTTAAAGTTTTGCAACCTTTTTGTGGTTTGACCCACAACAGGTTAAATAAGGAAAAGTTTTCTGAAAGATGGGCCAAAGACTGAAATCTGAAAGTAGTCAATACCAGTAGCAAATAATGTCACAACTGTTTCTGTGAGAGCATGTCACTGTTGGAACAATTTGGGATGCTGTAGTAGGATGTCTGTGATAGAAGGTATTTAAATTAATCATTGGGAATCTTCCTAGGTAATCTACTTGAGATGATAAGCTGTGGGTGACAAATTCTTGGCCTCTAATAAAATCTCATATCAGAACTGCTATAGGTGTGTTTATTGGTTTCTGCACAATTCTATGTGGTCAGGCTTTTGAAATTGAGGTTTCTGGCCCTCAGTAGACAAAGGGTGAATGAGAATTGTATTCTCATGTGGTGTTTTGTAAGGCCCTATTCATGTGATGCTGCTTATTGTGTCAGGGGAAAACCTGAAATCAAATAACAAAGACTACATTCTACACTTTCAATCAGTTTTTCATTCTTTTCCTGTAATGCTGAACTCTTTAGGACTTCTGACTTGTTGCCTGAATTGCAATACAAGGGCTGGATAATCTGGGAAAAAAATCAAGACACTAGTCGAGCTATGGCAGGTGTGTATAAAGAGAGATCCTTGTCCCATTCTAGCAACAAGGCAAGTGTTGCTCTTGAGATCTCATCTCACTCTTAAGATGGTCAAGATGCAGAAGAAGAGTCTGACTCAGTCTATTTTGAAGAAATATATTTATAAGAGTTGTTTTTAAAGACCAGGAGAGACTTTAGAAAACTATTTTGATAAGAGAGTGTTTGGCTCAGTTTAAAACTGGAAAAGAGATGCACTAACATTCAGAGAAGAATAGCTTCTGTTCAGTATCTGATATTTGCATCTCTTGTTGCTCTGACTCATCGTGACTTTGTCCACAATACCAAGGTTCCCATGCATGTCTGAAATCAATATGTTGAAAAATGCTTTTCAGTAATTTTCTCCTTTTTAAAAAACAAGGTAAAGTGAAAATTTGATAATAAATGAAACTTACACTTTGACACACAATTTTTGAAACAGTGAAAATTAAATTTCCTTTCTATCCCAAATCTTCTAACTTCTGAGCATTCAATGCTCACAAAATCCTGTCACAGGTTGGTGAAATAGAGCCAATTTAAGAAAAAAGCTTATTCATCTTCTAGCTTTTCTTCCAGCTTCTGCTGCTTGTTACTGCTGGAAACAACCCCAGGCTACTAGTCAGGCTTTTCTTTGGTCTCTCTGAGACTATTTGTTTTCCCAGCTGTTGTTGGAACTAATGCACACAAGGTCATTCAGTGTTTCAGCTTTCTGGCCTGCGTGATTGATAGGAAAGGTACATGGGACCAAGCTGGCACCTAGTCTCTGCTGTTGGAATAAGGATTTATTGAGTAAGATAAGTTTACAGTGACAATACTTTTGTGCTAGGAGCTTACCAATATTCACTTCAACCCAAAGCTCATAAGGCAAGTTTGAGTTGAGCTGTTAAGAATCCGTGATGGCAGACAGCCTTCTGCTGTTTTCCCACAAAACTTCACACTTTCAAACAAAAGAGTCTTGAGACCACAAAGTATAAATACAGCTGAAGAGGAAATAAGATCCCAAAGGGATAGCAACATAAAGAATGGTGAAAATGAGATAAACTAATGTGCACTAGTGTGAGCAGAAACTATTCTCTACTGCAAATTGTTTTTCTCCTGTCTTAGAATAAGTCAGCTTACAGAAATGGAATCATCTAAGGAAGGTTGACTTCCAGTACCAATGAAGGTAGTAGGAAATTTTTAAGAGGTTCTTGTAGTGGACAACACTGATCCCTTTAGGAGCTCGGCATGTGACTGGCCCTGCCCTTAGAGGAGGTGACCTGAAGGTATCCATTGTAGAGATGGGTTAAATAAAGTCCTCAGCCGGAGGCACATTTTCCTGAGAGGACCTTTCTGGACAGAGAGGAATTTCCCTTGGGTGCAGGAGAGTTCTATCCTTGGTCCTTAGGTGATGAAGAGCACTGATGCCTTACCTGTGTTAGGCTACTGGCTTCTTGGCCTGTATGCCATGTGGGTTTTTGATTTGAAACAATGCATATCTGAGAGAGCTTTTAAAAACCAAACTCTCTTTAGTTTCTGTGGAAAGGTGAAGAGAACATCTAACAGCCCTATTTAACAATATTTATTACTGACTTGTACAGTTTTAGCTTCTGTGCTTGTCTTTGCATCCTAGTCCTCTCTCTTTAGACCTTGTTACTGCTGTCTTTAATTCATCCACCTCCTTTAGAGCCTACATCACCAGTGGAAGAGGATTGACAGCCCCATCATTCCTTTGACATCCTTCACCCTCATCTGCTCTATTCTTGTTTAGAACTAATTGCCCACTGAGAAGGTGAGAGCAGGGTTCAGGAGAAGCACATTTCTCACACAGATTTGTTCACTGAGAGGTAGCTCCCTTTTCATTTTCACATTTGACCTGGTTTTATATCATGAATTATTTCTGGAGCCATGAGGCAGCAGTTGCAGCTGGTTACAGCCGTGAAGAATCCCACTACACTAGAAGTTTTAACAGTAATTTATTTCACTTAAATATCTGCTATATTAAATTCTCAGAATTTTCTTAAATGAGGTTTTAGTGCTTTGTACTCCTTGTGCTTCCCTTAAACTCTTCTTTTAAAGGTGGTGCTAAACCTAGGCTTTAGGTTTCTTAAATAAAAGACCAGAAATACCTATTTGTAATGGGTATATTTTGTTCTATCTGTGCAGGGAAACTCTCTTCTGTGTTTCCTGTGGGCTTAGATCTGCGTTGGGCATCTCAGCCTGGCATTAACTTTTTACTGACTGGAAAGAAAACTTTAGCTCCAGACACACATTTGCTTTCAGGAAGACAGTATCTGACAGGTTGGATCCAACCAGTTATAAATATTAACAGCTGCCAAATGTCAGGTTTAGAGCTGTGCTCTGGAGCTGGCCAAGGCAGCAATTACTTGTATTTTAGCTAGTGCTGCACATTGACTGCAGATACATTAGCTTTAGTGGAGATTATTTAGAGGCTCAGTGGCTTAAAAGCAGAAATCACTTATGCTCATATTGGATATTATTACAGATTCAGGAGAGTTGGCCATAAAACCACTTAGCTTCCTGTAACAAAAGGACTCCTAGCCAAGCAAGTAAAATGTTAATGAGACAGCAAGCACTCATTTTCATGTCTGTAGCCTTTCCCTCCAAGGTTTTGCTGCTTCATACTGAGGTTCATTAGAGTGGAAATGGTTGACTTTAAAAAAGAAACACCGACTAAATTGCTAGGGTGTAGAATTTCCTTTCAGATCATAATTATACGTGATCAACGGAGTGTGTAATTAGTAAGTTGGGTGAAGGATATTTCCAGAACAATCAGCAGCAATTTCCTTTCTGCTGTTCCTTTCTCTGCTCTGAGGACCTTTTGTCTGCTTTGGTAGATGTGGCTTTATTTTAAACCCAGAAAATACAAATATGAAAACTTATGTCAGGTAAGAATGGCACAGTAAATCATAATAAAATAAAAAAACCTCTGCAACAGGATATTTTATCTTCACTGTAGTAGGTCTTCCTGATTTTCACTGTTTAGAGCACTTGAACACACAGGAAAAAAAAGCAGGCTCATTTTTGGACTCCCTTGACAAACCTGTGAGACTCTTGCTGGAGCCTGGATTTGCAATTGCACAGCAAAAATGTGAGAAGCTGTCATTGTCTTCAAATATCATAGGAATGCCCAAGCTGTTTCTTGCTGCTATGAATAATTCATGGAATAATTCAATGAATCTGCCCAACATGGCTAAAAATAGCTGGGTAAACTGAGTGCTTTTGACCTTAAAAAACAAAACCTGTCTCAAATTTAAAATATATAAATGAAAAACCATTGAAAAATCATAGGGAAGCAAATATGTCAGTCTGTAAAGGCATGTTTGGTATTGCATCCTGAAATGAAAGGTTTCATCTTTTCCCTCTTAAAAAGAGGCTTTCATCAATTTCACACAGTTGTTTGTTTAGAAGGAAGAATGTTTCCCGTAATTAGGATGGGTTGAAGCTTTTGCTCATCTGTCTCTGTCCCTGCAGTTAACAGGCACACTGTCTGGGCATAGCTTTGCTTGTGTCCCTGACCAACAGTAGTCCCCTCCTCCACTCTTGATTCTCGGGATGAGTGCTGCAGGAATGATGGTTGTGGAAAGGTCAGGGATGGCATCCAGTGCAAAGATCTTCGCTGCAGCTTGAGCCGTTCCTGCGTATGATATTGTGGAGCGAAAGGCCTTTAGTGCTGCTGTCTGAGGTCAGCGCTGTGGATCCATTCAACCTGTTCCCTTGCTTCTGATGATGCCTTAAAGTTCATAGGTATGTAGATTTTAATGCAGCTTTTAGCACTTTTCTTTAGTAGTTTTAGGAGAGAGCTTTTAGCTAAATACTTTTGTACCAAATTCCAAATTGTTGCTTATGTTCCTTGTCATGGATTTCAGTAGACAGAGGTGTTTCAGCAAGCTAAGAGACCTCTGTCCTGGAGAGAGCATCCTGGAACAAGATATATCCAGCACGCTCTGATACAACTGTAGTCAAAGCTATTCAGAAGGCCCAGAATCCTTGAATCTGCCCCAAGCAGGACAGAAGGCCTGAGATAGATGAAGAGTGGGAGGAAAAGAGGGTCGTGGAGCTCACCCACCCAATTCAGGGACATCCTGGGGACAGATCATTTTTGGGATGGGTGTATCCCATTAGATATAATAATTAGCTAGTATTATAAAATTGTAAAGGCTATTCTGTGCATGTGCTAATGTATTTTGTGCACCTTAAACCACTTTAGTTAAAGACCTGCTTTCTACCTTAAGTGTACTAAAATTGTCCAGAGAATTTCTCTTTGATTTTCAGCAACACTGACAGCAACCACTGTGCATTATGTACAAGGCAACCCTTAGTGATCCTTCTCCTGTCAGAGATGTTCTGCCTGACACTCGTGCACTGATGGGTTTTCCTCTTTTGGTTCCACCAGCTTTACTTTAAAAGCTATGGATGTGCCTGTTCCTGATACATTCATTTTGTCCCCCAAACTATTTTGGCCCCCTCCATTGTATGTGAAGAGCTCACGAATTAACTTGATATTGTGGCAATAATAATGATACTAGTACTGCCTTAACTTAAACTTTTAGTCCTTCTATCCTGTGACATCACTAGGTAGCCTTTCATGGCCCCTCCTACTTTTGTTACATGTGAATATCTTCCCTTCACATGAAGAACTGGGCCTCGACGTGGATGTTGTGTTCACCCAGTCTCAGTCTGCCTTCTGATCAGAATAGCTGCTATAGAGTTTTGACAGACTATCACAGCAAGGTCTTGCAAAGCCTGTGGGCTGTGGAAACTGAATGCTGGGGTCTTCACTAGTCTGGCTTGTGAGGTGCACAGAAGCAGAGTTCTGGACTTGCCATGAGAGGATCAGACTCTGGTCTCCAGAACTAAACAGTGCAACACCTTCAAATAGCTGTTTTTAAACTTTATTAATAATAAGGGAAAATCTCAATCTTAATTATCAGCTTGTTTATGTCCTTTAGATGAGAATACATCCCCTTAAAAGGATTTTTCTGTCTACACTAAATATGGACATAATTTTTCAAAGTAGTATTTTGCTGTTCTAATCAATGCTGTATGGTAATTTGTGGTAGAAAGCGAGGCTGAATGTGAAGACACTAGATTTTTCATTTCTGTATTGATGCAACGGTGTGGTGGGTTGACCTTGGCTGGATGCTGGGTGCCCATTCAGCTTCTCTATCACTCCTCTTCCCAGCTGTAAAAAGGAGGGAGAATAAGGCAGAAAACAACTCATGGGTTGGGATAAGGCAGTTTGCTAAAGCAAAACTTGAACGAGCAAAAGCAAAGAAATTTTTGCATCAGCACTGAGGTCTGGCCACTTCCTGAGATCAGCACGTGTAAAGGTTTCTTAGCAGGCAGCCATTGGAAACAAAAAATGCGCCCCTTCCTGCTCCTTTCCTTAGCTTTTATATCTGAGCTGATGTCATATGGTATGGAATATCCCTTTGGATAGTTTGGGTCAGCTGACCTACTTGTGACCCCTCCCAGAATCTTGCCCTTGATTAGGGAAGGAGTGTTACAGTGCCGATGCTGTGCCAGCTCTGCTCAGCAGCAGCCAAAACACTGGTGTGTTATCAACACCCTTCTAGCTACCAGTGTGATCTGAGGGCTGCTATGGGGAAATGAACTCCTCCTCAGCCAGACCCAATACAAATGGTCGAAATAAGCTTTATCACCAAACAATACAGAGAGCAGCAAC
>JAWWEU010000081.1:48183918-48193983 GCA_035583155.1 Acropternis orthonyx | reverse complement strand
ATGAACTCCTCCTCAGCCAGACCCAATACAAATGGTCGAAATAAGCTTTATCACCAAACAATACAGAGAGCAGCAACAAAAAGATCCCATATCTGATTCTGCAAATGTGTCAGACTACTTGCATAGGTCCTTATATGGGTTACAGGATAACAACTGGTGCTCTCCTGCACCTGTATGTTCCCCTCCTATCATATACAAGGTCAGCCCTGGGTTATGAACAATCATAATGATGGTTGTCTTCTAATGTCTTGAAACAGCAAGAAAGGAAGCATTTTGAGCACAGTTGCCATACTGTGCAACCAGACGGTCCAGCTGCAAATATGAACACACTGTACTGGGTGAGCACCCCTTGTCTGGCAGAGATAATCAGCATTTTTCTCTCCAAACAATTAATATAAATAAAATTCCATAGCAAACATACTCTTTCCTTACAGAAAAACCGAGATTCAACAAAATCTAAAAGTGTGGACTTGACTGGGGGAAAAATCATGTTTTCAGTGTAGTTACTTGGTTTCAACATAGAAAGTTTTCAGCACACTTTTAATCTTTTGAAGAAAACATGAATAAATTATAGTTTCTATTGGCATGGCAACTCTTTGGCAGGGGGAAGATGGGGAGGGAGGCTATAGATGTACTTTAGTCACTGCTCTAATCTTTGACACAAGGTTTTTGAGTGTGAAGCAAACAGGCAAGTAGACCTGTGTGTTCAGTCTATGGGGCTTCCAAGGGAGAGATGTTGAATATGTTTTTAAATGAATGGCACCTTCATTATTTATTCATAACTAGCATGCTAACTGAAACTAAAAATTTCAACAAAACTTCGGCTGATTTCAAATACCATTCCTGCCCGTTAAAAATACAGGACCTGATAATTTTGACCACTTCAGAGCTTTGCCCAAATGATCTGTTTGCTCAGTGACTGTTTCTAGATAAAGGTGATTTGCTTTAGTGTGGGTTTCTTTCAGTTTGCATTAATAGTTAAAACTGCAAATTTGGGACATGATGGATTCAGCAGCATAAATTATAAGTGTAGCAGCAACTGATCTCTTTATGCAACATGGGATCATGAGTTATGTTTGTGTGTTCTGAGCTCAGTCCCTCTGCCACTTTGAATCAAAATTTCTTCCTTTCCAAGGACTGTGCATTTTACCTGTTTCCCCTGAGCTAGAACTTGAGCACCTGACAGTGAGAGGGCTTGACTGCATTTGTGACTGCTTTCTGGAGCTCAGAGGGGAAACATTAATGTTGCTGAAACCAAGACCCAGATTGCACCACTTAATGTTTTCTGGAGTATCCAAGCTTGGGGCAGAAATTGCCATGTGGAGATTTGAGCCACACAAATTCTCTGAAATATGACCTATGCTTTGAGCATTAAATGTTTCAGTAACGTAATGGCTCAGAGAAGAAATTCTTGGACAGAGTACTTGTGGATGTGGCAGCATGGCATAAGTAGCGGGCACTCTGGAGGGTCAGGTTTTGTTCCTGGTGTTGTCCTGGACTTACTTTGTAGCTTTGCATAAGGCACATCATCTCTACAGCCCTGGGATCCTTTATGTAACTACTGTAAAGAATCCCCTCTCAAATACAACCTGTCCAACACGGCGGTTTTGATGCACTGAACATTTGACTCTGGCTTACCTTTACATGGCAGGTGTGGGAATAGACACTGCCCTTCTGCACTTCCTAAGGTTTGGCTTTCCTGCTCCCTGGCCCCAGGTGCATCTTACAAAAGATAGACAGCTTGATCTGCAGTGCAGGAGACACTGACACTGGTGTAAGAGTGCTACTCAACAGAGGGGTTGCAGGAGATCTGCCTGGATTTACTGCCCTTCCTCAGTTTTGGGAGTGTGAGGGGGTGTTTTTGCTTAAGTTTTTTGTTTTTCTTTGTTTTTGGTTGGTTTTTTTTTTTTTTTTTTCCCCATTAACAGCAGACACCACTTCTAGCACATAACCTGATGCTGGTTTTGTCTCCAGATCAAGAACTTAAACACTTGAGAGTTTTTCTTCAAGGTGGGCTATGTGTCAAAGACTACATCATGAATGGCTAAGTCCTACCTCCTCCTCCTTTCATAAAACCTAAAGCCTTTCAGGAGGCAGAGTGTCCTTTCCCTAATTGCATCACGATGGCATTTTGTGTCCAATGCTTGGGTTCCCCACACATGGCACAACTGGATTCAAGACAGAGGTGATCAGCTCTTTTCCAGGATACCAGGGCTGTAGAGATGATGTGCCTTATGCAAAGCTACAAAGTAAGCCCAGGACGGCAATGTGGAGTTTCTGTGATCCACAGCTGAATAATCTGCCTGGTGCTCTGGGCAGTCCATGGTCCCTTGGGCAGGTAACATGGAGAGCCCTCTAAGTGGGCTCAAAGCCTAGAGGGAGGGGAACAGCCTTTGTGTCCCATGGTGGAAGATTGCTACTCCAGCAGACCTCACAGTTTGCTTAGAGGACTGGTGGTTTTTTTGTTTGTTTGTTTGTTTTTAATGGCTTTCCACTGAATGTATGCCTGTGTAAAAATAGTTCTGCATTTCCACTTAAAAAAATTCATCATTTAAAAAGGGAGAAGTAGTGTCTGTTTAACTGCCTGAAGCCACCATTATTGCTCTTGCCTCTTTTGCTTCTGGTAAGGTAGTACACATAAAAATGTGTTGCTCCCTAGAAATAAAATTGCTGCTTCTTGTCGAGGGAAGAGCAGAGCACCTCCGGGGTGTCAGGCTGGGCTTGCAGAGGGCCAGGGCTGTGGACAGCATGGAGGATTGCCGCCCTCTGTTGTTGTAAGGGAAAATAAACGTCTGCAGCACAGCTAGTATTGTTCTTTCTCTGTCCTTTCTTCGACTTTTTTCCTTTTGTGTTTCGTTTTTTTTTTTTCCTCCATTTTGATTTTCACCTTTTCGTGCAGTGGCTGGCCACAGACTCACAGCTGACAGATGGCTGGTTTCATCTGGCCACCTGAGGGTCTCTGTTGCCAAGTAAATTCTTGTCACAAATGGTCAGCAGGGCAAGGCTGCTCATCTCTGCTGTCCTTGCCAAAGCATGGAGCAGAAAATCAGCCATGCAAATCTTTGTGCATTTTTCCCCCAGCATGAGTGCATGCTCATGGAGCTCCAGATGGCCGAGGCACATGTCCTCTGGCTTGCTGGTACCTAAAGGGCAGCATTGCCACCTGCTCTGAGAAACACAGATTGGCCCATAGAGTCTGATTTGCAGAGGTGAACTTTTATGCAGTGTGTAGTATGAAAATGACCTTGCACATTCCTTTTCCAGTGCCTGTTTTGTAGTAGATGCTTTCTGGTCTCATTGCAGTTGGTGGCGCTAAATTTCTTTTTGTTTTCCACTCCTGTAGCTTATTTGCAGAAAAGTTGTTTTGTAGTTTCGAGTCATGAAGTCTTATCTGCTTCTAATTTTATTCTGAGCACAAAGTCTTGCACTTCATCAGCATTTACTGATCCTGATGCATTCCAGACAATGAAATGATGGCTGTTGGGGCTATTAGGAGAAACCTCCCTGGGCTGCTAGATGCAGAATTTATAGAGTCTGTCTTTAACCTTTTGGAAAATGGAGAAATGTCTCATTATCTAAAATGATAGCCTTGTACACTGGAGAGTTTAGCTATTTGAACTACTTAAGCAACTCGACTTCTAAGATACATTTTTCATATTTAAAAACCTGAAGCTGCAAGAAATGTTATTTCTGTAGGTAAGAACACTTTCACCACACTTACAGGATAGGGCTATACCCACGTGTATTCCGATCTGTCATTCAGAGTGATCTGCTCTCTTATTCTGTTTCAGGCACCATCTCTTAATAGCAGGTCTTTCAAAATCTCACCTGCAGAAGAGTAACTCTTACATAGTGTAGGTTTCACCTGGTAGAATTGAGTGATCTACTCAAGCAGAGGCATAGATAAACAGCAAGGGTATTGTTATAGGATTGATCCAAGGAGGAGGCTGTCACTTTGGGGGCATTTTGTGGACTGTCAGTTTGGTGTTGTACATGCTCTGAGGCAGCAGCAGTCACAAAGCTTGGCCAGCTTTCCATCAGAGAAAGTAAGTGCAAATGATCACAGTAGAGGATTAAACTAAAGGCATAAGATTTACCCAAAATCTCTTAGGGAGTGTGTGAGCTGGATATTATATCTCAAGCTGTAGAATCTTGGGTCAGTGTCTCAGACAAAAGCTCATCATTCCTTTGGGAACAGCAAAATACACTGCAGTATGGTCAGCATGGGAGAGGTGGGGTGAGTCCCTGGGATCAGACCCTGAGTCTCCACTCTGGAGACACTAGAAGAAAGCTAGTTTGACCTCAGGTGTGGTGATGTCAGAGTGAAGTGCTCAGCCTGACAGCTGCCTATTCTGCCTTGACAGGAGTGTACCACACAGACAGACCTCTTTCTCATGCAGATCCCAGGTTGGTAATACACCTCTATGTGTTGCTCTGGGACATACTAATAGACAGTGCAACTGCAGCCTTTTTTTCCCCCCCATGTCCCTGGATTTATCCTGGATTGGCCTTTGTACATCCTTGCTTTCTTCAAAGAGAGACATTAAAACCCAATGCCTCAACAGAAAAGAGGCCAGAATGTCCATGCTGATATTCTTAACAGGCTTAATTTTGTATATTCTTTTGGTTAATATGCTGCAGTGGTTTTTGCTTGGAGAAAATTCTCATACAACTGTTTGTTTTATGGTATCACTTACCCTTAGAGGAAGTTTTCAGGAGCTGCAAAATCATTTTCCTTCTCCTTTAATTGGCTATAAAGCCAGCCCTCAAAACTGATTTGCTCCCAGAGACCTTGGGCAGTGGTATTTGAATTGAGGCTACTCCCACTGTGGAAGCCATCCTGTTAGCCTTGTAACATCTGAAATGGCACAGGCAAAGGAAGGCAACACGTATCAAGGTCCTCTTTCAGAAGCCTATAATAATAGGTAATTGTTCATAAATAGCTGTTGTGCTGCTTTGATTTCCTTGCTGAGGAGCTCTTAGCTGAGAAGACTGATACTTAAAGTGAAAAGAAAGCAAGGAGAAATTTTTCTTTCTGCAGTGGAATACAATCAACCAATACTGCAGTTTTACAAGTGGGTGATCCAAGCTGCTGGGTTTTCATACATTTTCAGAGGGCACCTACTTGACCAATGCTCTCTACAGATCCACCGGGTTCATGCTGTGTGCTGGGCATTTAAAAGTAGATGATAGTGTTTTTACTTTCCCAGGCTGTGAAATAGTCTTAGCTATTTTCAGTCAAAGTCTGAATGCATTGTGTGACACCAGATTGACGCACCTCCTATCTCTGCAGAGTTAAATTTTTCTCATGCTAACTCATCTGATGTGAAATAATAGACCAACAACCTCACTGAGCTCCAGTTGCTGTAGGAAAAAAGTATAGAACAGACTCGTGTTGCATCCCATATATACATGATTCCATGCTACATACAGGACTTTAGTATGAGTGTTGTAAGGTTATGAGCAAGATTTCAGACCACATTACTTCCAGGAGCAGTTGAGAAGTCTTCCTCTTGTCCAGACTGTATCTCGAGATACAGTTCCTCAAGAGGGTATGAACTCCCGGCAGGAGAGTACTTGGTTTTCAGCACACAAGTGCAAGTAGTGCACCACTTGCCTCTCTGGAAAGTTTTAAGGTGCTCAGCATAAGCTATCATGCCTTTGCCAGCAGGCTGATGGATTGATATAGAATGACTGGCATGCCTCCATCTCCATTGCAATTTATGGACAAGTATATTAAGCCTTTAGGGTCCTTTTATTTTCTGCCAGCCTCTGTAGTACTCCAGCTTCTCCCATTCAGAAGTCAGGTGCCTTCTATTTGAATGCTGTGTTATTCTGGTATAGGTTAAAAGCAGATATAAAGACATCCAGAGAGGCTGTAAAAGGCAAATGATAAAGGTAGTTAGCACATAAGTAGAAAAAGGAGCTATTCTACAGCTGTGCAACCATTCCCTGTGATCTTGGAAGTGAAGTATCTACTGTGGATTTTGTTCCTCTGTGGGTAAGTGTTAACTGGAGGAAAGCCTGTGTTCGGTCCCACAGAAGCTCTATTTACTTTTATATTTTTTCAATAACCAGCAAAAAGTTAGGAGTGAGGTACAGAAACAAAATAGCTATTTCTTTATTATAAATGTAATGAAATGCTATTTGTGTGAATTTACCTCTGTCAATACTTGAAACATACATCTTGGTTGTTATCTAATGCTCTGGAAGTATAGGTGTATAGGCACCAGAGGAATGCAGAGTTTGTTTTTAATGGGAATGGGAGGTCACAATTCTGTTCAAACCCCTGCACTACATAGCATGATGAATCTGGTAGCTTCATAGCGTGGCAACGTGGGAATTAGTGAGTTTTCATCCTCTTTTTGCATTTGCAGCATCACTTTACAGACCAACAAACTAACTTGTTCAAGTGGAAGAGTGTAGCTTTAAAATTATTGCATGGGTTTGAAAGGAATTACCCAAATCCTTCCAAGCCAATTCAGTGAATGTGCCATTCTGTAATACACACTTGACTCCCTTTGTTGCTTTAGTACAATCTCGCTTTTCTATCAGTGTCTTGAATTCTGCATGTAGTTTAGCTCTCACCTTCCCACTCATGGAAATAAACTGTCAGTTTGTCTTGTCTGCAAATGCTTACTTTGTCTTCCCTGCCAGAGCTGTGGATAGAGGCTCCTTTCTGCCATCCTGAATGGGGAGAAGGAGAATTTCTCCACTGCTGTCAGGGACAGAACAAGTCCTCTCTTGTAGGCGAATTGGTAGAAGAATGAAATGATGATGTCCTGCATGGCTTCTATGTCAGTCTATTTAATGATACAGCACAGGCTACTTGACGTGCAGCAGAGCTGTTCCTACATGCTACTTTAAAAGGATATGTCCTGCAACCTGATTAAATCAGTTTATTTCTATTACTTTAACCCTAGTGTCAGAGCAGATTTTTACCCTGCTTTTGCCACTTGGTAGACTCACAGGTGATTGCAGTCTTCAAAGTAATGGTTCACAAGAAGTTGTGTAGTCTGCCTCTGCAGAAGGTGTATCCTTTCAAAGGCATATCTCCCATACAGGTTTTTTGTCAGTTTGTGATAGGCATGCAGTGCAGCAGAAGATGGAATGCGACTATGTCTTTCTGTTGGGAAGAGTACAAGTATCACAACCCAGTTTCCTAATTTTTGTTATGTGACTGCAAGGGAAAACTTTGTAATAGGATCATTAAAAAAACCTGCTCGACTTCATTTAAATATCCAATGAATACTTAAATGTCACTGGGGAGACTGGAAAAACATGCAGGATTGGCCATATTATGGAACAAAAACTTTAAAGAACTCTCCAAAATTGTGAACAAAGCCTGCACCACAGTACATAGAGCAGGTTTATGTTTCAAACATATGACACTTTTTAAAGGGGGAGCTGAGAACATCCCACATCATCATTTCATATGATACTTTGACAAATAGGAACATTTTTCTCTTAGCAACTGCTTGAATATTTTTTGCTAATGCTTCATCCCAGCAAGTAAAGGGGATATTTAAATGTGCAAATGAGAAGGATTTAATTTTTAGACACAAGCTTGCATTTTATTTGCTCTTTGCAGACTCTACAACAGCAGCTGTGTGGTGGGTTTTTCTTTCTTATTATTAGGACCTTGAGGACTTCTGTGTGCAGAACAGGAGATGGAGCTATTTCCTAGCATGAAACATATTTTGCCGTGTCGTTAAGCACTGGCAATAGTTGCCTGTTGTTCTTGATACAGTTCTTCCACTGTCATGATTGCAGTCCCCCTCTAATTCCTCTTCTTAAATGCTCGGTGGTAGCTGTCAGGACATCAAGATGACATTTTATTTGCAATCTGGTTTTGTGATTAATAGAATCAATAGCCAGCAATCCTTTGCTTATGTCACTGGAGCAAGCAGAGGTGTCAGCTGCTTGTTTTGTGGTGAAAGAGGTTGTTTGCAAGGCTCACGGTTGTGTGTCCATTTCCGCCACCAGGCAGAACATGAATTACTCTTGAAATCTTTTCCTATTTAATTTCTAGTCTTCTCTTTCACAAAGTCATACATTTATTCTTAGGCACCTAAGTTAAATGCAAATATATTTTTCTTTGGTTTCCCAAGGAAATGAGGCTTTTGGAGTTGTGTTACGTGTGTGTGTGTCTGTCAGACTGTTGCAATTAACTTTCGAACCACTGGTCAGTTCTAGTGGCATTCCGCAGAGGTTCAGAGTTCTTAAAAACAATTACATTGCTGCAAGTGGCACAAAAATTGACAGCTGGGTGACAGAGAGAAACCCTGTTAACATTCTTATGGAGGAGAAAGAGTCAGCACTGATCTGTTACCAAACATGAGAAAATCCACTCAGAAATATACATCTCTTAGAATACTGACTTCATGGGTTTTGCTGTTCCTGGAATGCTTTTTGTTTATTTTCACTCAAGGCATATAAAAAACAAGTGAAGTAAATATTTTTTTTTTTCATGCTAAGAGTTGTAAGGGTGCTCTGGGAGAAGCTGAAGCAGAATTAGTAGTTAATTTGGGGAGTTGGAGGGTTTTTTTGTTTGTTTGCTTGGAAGATGTGCCAAAGAAATAAATCCTGCTCTTCACTTCCTGGTTCTGGCAGGAAAAGGAAACACAGTAGTATAAAGAGAGAATGTAATTTCCAGAATGCCTGGAAGCAGAAAAGCCTAAGAAGTAAGAGAATCTGTTAACATATAGCTATCCTATTCCATCTCTGTTATTCCTGGGAACAGATGCACAGACCCTGAAATAATTTCTTAGGTTATCTTTCTCCCTTCTTCCAAAGCCCCTGTGGGCTTTAACTGATCTATGAACAAAAGAACAGCAATGTCTAGCATGGGTTTATTTTTCTTTTCTTGCTGTCTTTGTGTTTTACTGCTGGGTACTCATTGCTCCTGTCAGACATGGAGATGTCTCTTGGCATCGCTGCTCTCCTTGTAGCTGCCATCCCAAGTCATGCTGCAAATAGCACGATGCTGGTGCCTGCCCTGCACTGCTTTAGCTCAGCAATGCAAAGACCTGCAGGTCTGAGGAATTTGAGATATTGCCAAAGGAAGTGCTCCAGGTAGTCAGATTTCTCCATCTGCTAGGAAAGATCAGTCTTGTTAGGCAAGAAAGGATCCTTAGGGAGCTCCCTGGGTAGCTGACCTAGGAGATAAGAAACGAGGTATTTACATCACGTGCATGTATGGCAGAATAGAAAGAAGAAAATGCCAAACAGCTTGGTGTAATTTGTTTTCGATTGTGAAATGCATTGTTTGCTTGCTCTTTTTTGCACTTTCCATGTGGTCATCTCATCTGTGAAGTTAGGAAATGTTCTGTTTCTTTGGATGTGTCTTTCATCCTTGCCTATTAATGCAGAGGCATGTCCTAGCCCTTGACATTTCCCACAGGCTGCCTCACCCACCATTGTGTCTGTTCAGCACCATTCTCAAATCTATTTTCTGCCATTAATTGATTCTGGCTACAATACTCCAAACATCTGACAAATGCAACAAGAGTAGTTCACACCTCATTTAACCTAATAAAAAGCAGTCTTTTCATATCCTATAAACTTCAGTGTCATTAATGTAAAGACCAGTCTACAAACATTACTGGAGGCTTTCTTATTCAGTTTGTGGTGGGGACAAATGAGGTGTTTTTGTATGGAGTTTGGCACTATGCAGGCTTTGTCTAAAATATCGACATAATATAACTAGACCAATGTTTGTTTATTCTGAACCCAGATAACTACCTTTTCAGATCTTCATATGTATTCAAAAAGAATTTAACCAGAAATGCACATTTAAAAAGAACAGCTAGAGGGAAAGGATAGTCCAGGAAAACATTACTGGGCTTGAGAAAAATCCTTGGGTTGTAGTCCCTATTGCCATCAGATTTTGGGAGGGCTTTTCACTGAATTCTTCATCTTTCTTATATATTACATACTTATACAGCAGAATTCCTTGTCATTAGACTGTGCGCAAATTGGCTGGTTTATAAAGGAACTGGTGTTATTTGCTGTTCTGATTCTGTGCTGTGCTATCCTGGTTCAAGTGAATTGCTGTAGAGTTGC
>JAWWEU010000081.1:48151346-48177067 GCA_035583155.1 Acropternis orthonyx | reverse complement strand
AATGTAAGATAACTATAAAAACATCTAAAAAATATGTTGGCATAATAAAAACACTGGCTTAATGTTCATTCAACTGCAAACAAAACCACCATCAGAGCATGATTGTCTTTAATACACAGGATAGTTAAATGCCTACATTCTTGCTGATTTTGACAAGCAGGGAAATTAAAGATAGCAGATTTTTGAACAGTAAGAAAAACAGCTTTAAATCTTGATAGAGAACATTTCTCTATTAAACACAACAAGATAAAACCAATAAGCATTAACAAATGTTTGATTTTGTAGATTTGCATGTTCCCTAAATATTTCCCTCACAGCAATCAGTTTGTTTGCAATTGTAAAATATGTTGTAGTTTCCTTTTGCCTTTTTAAAAAATAATATTTGGATATTTAGTAACTCATTGCATCCTCTATTTCTGGCAAACCAGGAGTTTTATTTTTCCTTCTCAGATTCTCCTTTTAACATTAAAATTTCAAGTAATATCTTGCACTGTCTAAAATTATATATGTATGTTAAACAGTAGTTATGAAACACTACTTTCACAATTACCTATTGGATAATTCAAAAGAAGAAACCTTCAGTAAGAGCTTCAAATGATTTTCCTGAGCGTATGACATGAAACAATAGATTTAATGTGGAGAATCTGCATAATGAGTATTAGTTGTTTCTTGCCCCTTGAGGGAGGACTCCTGTGAAACAAGTGCTCTTATCACAGTATATAATTATGCTACAACTGTAGCTGTGAATTAGGTCCAAGTTAGGTGAGCAGTGATTGCAAACACCTGGCAAACATGTTGAAAACCAACTGGTCATGTATTGAGCAAGTCCTGACAGCCTGTACTGTACTACAGATTTCTTCAGTGACATGAAGGTTTTATGACAGGAGAAGCTCTACCATTTCTCATAAGCAAGTAGAGTTTGCTGTACCTACTTTTTATGCAGGCAAGAGCTGGCAATGGTGTTATTGTTGGTTTGGCAGAGGGTTATAGTCAAGATGATCTTAAGGAAGCCTGGGATCTCCAAATTCATTGAGATATTCAATTCAACCCTTTCCTCTGTGAGCAGTGAAATAATTTGTAATTTTGAAAACTGCTTGTAAAATAGGGAAGAGAAGATTTCTATTTTGAAGGCATTTTGCACAAACTTGCTCACAAGTGTAATTTTGGAGAAGTTCTGGCCTGCTGAATTGCAGCAGCAAGCAGAATGAAAAATACTTCTTCCTGTTTCCTCCAAAATACCATGTGTGGGAAATCATGGTGGGGGGAAAATAGCTGCAACAAAATGTTACAATATTTTTGTCAAACATATTGCGTTTGTACGGCAAGTATACTCTAATTTTAAAACTATGTAAAGTGCCTTGTGTGACAACATTATTTCCTGATTAACATAAAGTGTTTGGTAAAGACTAGGTGTTTTCTTTCTTGTATTTTACAGCTGGACTCACTAAGATTAGAAATTACTGCTTAGATATCAGTCATAGGGATGTAACACATGTTCCTTAATTTCTAGTTTCCTAGTAAGACCGGAATTTATTAAATGTCAGAATTTAAAAGGAACCTGAACAGTTTCCATGTGGAAACTAAGTTACTTGAAATAATCCTGAGGAATTGTTACACTTTGATCAGTTGGAGTGAAATGTTATTTGGATTTTGACTTTTCATCATATTCCATTACAGGAATATGTTGTCAGGTTTTTCCAGAAAGTTTTAACTTACTGATAATTTTGGAGGTTTTGCTAGAAATAGAGGACTTTTGATATGAAATTTTTGATATCCAACCTTATTTTTTCCCTTTTCTCTTTTGATTCCAAATTCATGTTCACTTCCAGGGCATGATGATCTGCCCTGTAAAACTGATTGTATTGGTCCAGTGTCAAGAACAGTACTGAAGGTGTTGTGGTGTGACTGGATTTTCAGAGGTGTGAAGGACTAACAGAGCTCCATCAGACCTGTTTCACTCAACACAGCTCTGCCTTTCCCCTCTGCTCCCCTCCATCACTAATGAGGTCTGTGTGCCCTTGGATTGCTGGTTGGTGTGGGCTGGAACCAGACACACTGCAGTCACCAGTGACAGGACCCGAGGGAATGGCATGAAGTTGTAACAGGGAAGGTTTGGGTTGGATGTCAGGAGAAGGTTTTTCAGCCACAGAGTGGCTGGACACTGAAACAGGCTCCCCAGGGGAAGGGGTCACAGCACCATGCCTGACAGAGCTCAAGAAGTATTTGAACAATTCTTTTAGGCACATGGTGTGACTCTTGGGAATGGTCCTGTGCAGGGCCAGGAGTTGGACTCGATGATCCTTGTGGGTCCCTTCCAACTCAGAATGTTCTATGATTTCAGTTCTCTCTTGAGTCACAGCTAAAACCATCCTAAGCCAAACTGTTTAGAAATACTTCACACAGTAACTACATATGAAAGCTTCCTCTCATAGAACTACTGTAAGGTCTTGGACAGTTCTGCTGTGCCCTTGGCTCAAAATGTAGTCTTAAAGGAGGAATGTTTAACATAGGAGCCAACTCTAAGGGATACAATGCTTTCTAGCTCCGTATTGTCTATTAGGTTGTAATTGGGAGAAGAAGAAAGAAATTCTGTGGCAACCAAATTATCAATGCCTTTCAGAAAGTCTAGGGTTGCTCAATGTGTTTGTTGTTCCTTTATTGTCTAGAGAGATGAAAATATAGTTTTCTCGTCAATCTTTTGTCCCCCTAATGACGCTAAGCACATGATGTGCAGTACTTTTCTCTTAAAATAGTTTTTTCTAGTCTAAAAGTTTTTTCCACTGTAATTTGTAATCATTTGTGTAGAAGTACAACATGGTACTGCCATATAGTCTCACCTGCTTTCAACTGTTCGTTCAAGAACTAGTTGTATTTATTATTTTTCAGTACATTTGTAAACTCTTGCTGTAGTCCTTCAAGTTTGTAATATCCCCTAAATTTTCATTTTTGCCTCAGAAGTTAACTGGACTATCTCTCATTCATTCAGTGATAGAAGAAGCAGTATTAAATTAAGATTGCACATAGATTGATGGTTACTTAGCCAGTGTCACTTTTCTTCTCAGAGTAAGCTTCAACTTGACATAGCCTGTATAACCATATCACATTTATCTTCTCTGGGAGTGAGGGTTTGTATTAAGATAGAAATACATAGTTGGGCACAAGACATGTGAAATCTGAACATACTGAAGAAGGTTTTTCCATGACTTTGAGATGTAACTGAAATTATCCATCAGAAGGGAGAAACTCTCGGTTGAACTGCTTATATTAGGTGTTTGCTCAAATACAGAAATTATTCCCTAATGCTCATGAGCAAGCAGGCAGAGCTGATTTAACCAGGTCTCAAGTGTGCCTGTAGACAAATATAGATGTGTGCTTTTCAGATTATTCTCTTACCTTTATTGTAAGAGAAGAAACAACAAATCTGGAAAAAAGTTTAAAGAATTGAAGCTTGAGACATGAACTGAACTTACCACTTTCTTCAAAATCCTGATTGCGCTGCTCTAGCAGAGGCTGTGCTTTATGGCCATCCACTGTAGCCCCTGATGGATTTACAGAAACACATGCATCATCTATAGAGTCATGCAAGTTTTCATTACCAAAACAACCTCAGCAACAAATATTTGTGTTGGATATAACTTTAATGGGGAGAAACATATCCATCTTGTTAAGGAGGGAATTGGATTGTCAGTATTCAAAAATCACTAAAGATGAGCTGCTGTGGGGTGTAGCCCCCCTCCATGCTGAGTGGCTAAGCATTTCTCAGGGCCAGGGTTATAGTCATCAGTTTTATCAACTTGCAGCAGTAATTGAAAACTAGATGCCAATGATCTCTTTAGAAAAAGCCTAGACACTTTTTTTTCCCATAATAGTTGTATTCTCTTTCACAGCAAAACATAATCAACATACATTTACATATCTCATGTAATCAGGACAAGTGGAGATGCATTATAAAAGAAGGATATTATGGTCGGCGTGTACTTCTTCATCTTCGTATAATGCAACTATTTACAAAAAGCCAACTGCAAAAATTAACAAAAAGTTTAACTGGTGAACCCTTTTTTTTTGCACTTGTACTTGAATCTGTAAAAGTACTCTTTTATGTCACAGTCCATTTAGAAACTTTGGAAAATTAGCAAATTCTTGCTGGGAAGACAAGCTCACACAATGCATTGTCAGCTCAGCCAGCTTTAGCAGTGAAAATAATGCTTACTGATTTTCACTTTGTTCAGCTTTATGGAACACTTCAGACAAGAGATGAAGTTGAATTACATGTCATGAAATCTCATCTAAGCACTTTATAAATTTCAATTAGTCATTTAATTGTTTTTAAATCCTTTTGAAGAAAATGTGCCAGGACAAATGTTGTCCAGGATGTAACTAGAATACAACAGGATTGCAGTTGTAACTGACTTAGTTGACCTTCTGTGAACTATTCTACTATTGAGAATTATGATAGGGAAAGAACATATTTGGTTTTCTCAAAGAGACTTTAAAAAACCCCGCATAAATAATCCAGGTGTCTAACTACTGACAATTCTCAAATTGATGAACAGAACAATTTGATTAAGAGACTTGAGATAAACACAAAATTTCTAGTGAGGAGAACTCTTGTACCACTTGGACGCTTGCCCATACAAAGGTGTTTTATTTAGCTATAATAATACACTGGGCCAGAGGAAGCTATGATTCTTTTTCCTTGTGACAGCCAAGTTTTCAGTGCTTTGAAAGTGCACTATCCAAGGGGCAAGTAGATAAACATTTTTAACATGTTCTTTTATATATATTTTATATATATGTATACAAGCATATATATAGTTTTCCATATGTGTATAATATATGTAACTTATGAGTTTTATAAATATACACATGTTTAGATAAAATGTATAGACGGATGTGTCTCAGAAAATGGAAACCAATTATCACAGTTCACAAAAATCTCATTAGTCTTGAGCAGCTTGTCCTGAAGTCCATAACAAGTCTGTAGCATACATTCTGATATCTGGGCTTGGTGATGTGGAAATAGATTTCTTCAGTGGAGTAATAAATTAACTGCCACTACCTTTGGGAAAGTACCCAGCTCTGTCTTTGCTTTTGCTGCCAGCAGAAGCAATACTCCATCTCCTCAGCTTTGGTGTCTGTGAGCAAGTTTCAGCTCCAGCACCTGCTCCTTCCTGTGCAGATGATGTGGCTCGGGCTTGTTCCACGGGAAGCAGCATGCCAAGGCCCTCCACACTCACTTTGTGAATACACATCAGCAATCTGAATCTGCTCTCCAGTCCCCACACAGGAACAGCTCTGCTTTTTGCTATTTCTAACACATCTTCTTCTGTTGCTTGTTTTACTACAGCTCTAAAGCAGCAATTTCCTTCTGTTTCTGGGAGGCAAAAAATGGAGGTGTCATTATAGCTTTAAAAGTCAGCAGAAGTTACTCACGTCAGCATTATGCTGGGTTTTCCCCTTCCTCATTTACCTGTTTGTCAAAACAGGGTGCTTTTCAATATAGGAAGAGCTTGTTTTCCAGGAACTTCCAGCACTGTTTTCTAATTACTGAAAGCAAAGAATTTAACAAGTCTTATAAATTCTTTCACAAACAGTGGAGTTATGGAAGTAGAGTCCTACAGACTGTGTGCCAATGCTCATGGAGTTGAGGTGTCAACCAAGAGGGTAGAAGCTCAGACTTAAATTTTCCCAATGGTTAAAATACATGTGAGGATGCCTTAAGGATTCTCTGTTGCCTAATGTGGTGCACCCTCACATTCCAATAATTTCCTTGATTGCAGCACTAAAATAACCCCTTTTCAATCTGCCTATTTGTTTTTATGAAAGACGGAAGAATTCAGTAGGGTTGAGTTATTCTTCTTGCTTGAATGTTCTTGAATTTTGCAATAGGTTCAGAAGTTGATAACAAAGAACAAGACAGGTAAAGTACAAAAAAACCCCAACAAGTAAACAAACCCCCCCAAGTCTTACCTAGTCTCTTTCTGAATAAGTGCTTTTCTTAAGCAGGAGTTAGCAGCTTTCATTTGTGCTTGCTGTGCTTCATGTCACAGGGTAGGTAATGCAGTGAGGGTATTTGAGAATAGTTAGAAGTAGTGGCAGTGCTTGTAGCAAAGCAGTTGATTATGTAAGCACGGCAGAAGTGTCCTTTAAAGGAGGCCTCCAAAACTGAAACTAGTGCAAAGATCAGAACTGGCCAAAATTACCCAATTATTATGTGATTGGAAGTTGTGGCTCCAGAGAATCCAAAATATTTCATTGTGAGGGGTAGAGTGATCCCAAAAGAAATCAGAGTTTTCTAGCGCAGGAAAAAAATCTATTCTCCCTGTATGTGCTGGAATTATTTTGTTTAAATAGGGCATTTTAATTGGTTCTTACACAAAATTGTCAATTAACCAAATCTTTTCCTTCAGCACAGTTCAATGTCACTGAATCAACATTTTCCAATGAAGAAGTAAATTGTTAGAAAATGTCCAGTTTTGATCTTTACAATACTTCCCATCAGGCTAAGATGACATTCATTTAGAGAAGGGTGGTCCAAGATTCTTTTCATAAACACTTCTTGTCTTAAGTTGGCAATGCTGTCGAGAAGAAAGAAATTAGTAAAACTAATAATCTTAAATGCACTGAGGCAGGGACTGAAAAAATGCTCTCATATCCTTGTTTTGTCCCTCTCCAATTCCTATTGTTTCCATGGAGAAGAGAATGTTTCTCTTCAGACTCAGGGAGGTCTGTTTCACTTCACTGTTAAGAAATAATAACTGCCTGTTTTGCTTTCAACTTTTTTATTCAATTTGGGGTGAGATTTTTTTGTGTTTGGATTGGGTGGGGTTTTTTTACCTTCTTACTGGTTGGTCTCCCTTATGAGAAATATGTACACTCAGAACTGTGGCTTGAGGGATTGTTTTGATTCTTACCTACCATTAGTGTTTTGTTTTTCTTGAAAATAAAATTAAATGTTAAATGAAGGGTAAAAGGTAGGCAGCATTTTAAATAGTTCTTAACACTAATTGCAATCTGTGGTTCATTTAATGTTTTGTTAGGGAAGAAAATAAATCCAGAAAACACTGACCAACAGGGAACAGCAGGTAATTATTAGAAATGTTAAGCTGAACATTAACAATACCATTGTGTTTGGAAACCATGGCAACAGTAGGGAGTGGCAGTGAAGATAATTTTCTAGTGTCTAAATACATTAATTAAAAACTGTACTCACCTCTACTCTTGATCCTAATGGCAGATAACTCCCTTAAAACAATGTCTATGGCATGTGGATGAGGAAAATGCCACAGAGTAACTGGTGAAAAAAGAAGTGTGAAGCCAAGGTGAGGCATTTAGCTTTCCCACCCCAACTTTCTAAGCTGAAGACAAAAAATACTGGAAAATGTCTGATCATAATGGAGGTCCTAGAGTCTCAGCCAGCTGACTGTAGGTTCAGTATTCATTAAAAAAATACTAATAATAAATCTCAGGATTATTTTTCTGCCACTAATAATAAATCTCAGGAAATCATCATTCACTTGGAAATTCTTTAGTTTTAGAAACAAGTTATGTAAACACCTTAACTAAAAAAAATGTTGATTTATAAATCTAAACATCTGTTTATGTGTTGGTTCAGCTAATACCATGAATTGCTGAAATGGTAGGACACAGTAAGTGTAAAAATCTAACCAGCCATTGCAGAGTGCAGTAACTCATTCTCTCCTGCACAGTGTCTTGTCTTCTGCAGCATTTCTATCTCAACTTTTGCAACAAATGCAATAGATTCTATCATGGGCTTTTCCTCTGGTCATGAATCTCAGAAGAAATTATCAATGATACTGTAGATAAACTACAAGTTTGGCTTGCATTTTGTTTGGCTTTGATTGACCATTGAGGGGGCAATTCCTCATCTTTTCTTGAATGCTAACTGTTGTTATTAAAGAAATCTGCAGATACTGAGGATCTGAAAGCAGAATAGTGGCTCCTGAATTAGGTCCTGTTTTTTGTTATTTTCAGACTTACACTCCCTGCCCACCTATAGGAAATTAAAAAATTACATTTTTCTGGATATAAGCAAGCCAACCTCCACCTGATGTAAAGCAGCATAGTTCTAATGATTTTGTGGCAGTTAACTATTTTGCTGTGTTGGAGAAGTCAGGCTGGTAAAACACACCTGAAATCTAGTGAGCTGTTAAACCTCTCTCTACGTGTTTTACTCTTGTGCTACCTTTTTCTTCAAAAACAATGCATTATCTAGTTGATGTTAGAGCTGAGTGTACTGGCAGAACTTTTTCAGTAATAACTATTTGTACATACTCGCCTTTCCCAGCTGCAATTTGAATGCCACTGTTACATGGTGAAAGAAAAAAGAGTGCAAACTCTTCAATGAAATTGAAGACTATATTGTGATTCCAAGGCGGGGAGGGGGGGAAGGAAAAGACATTAAATGCATACAGAACAAACAGATATGTGTCAAAGTGCTAAAGCTGATGATTAACACATAACTCTAATAAAAAGATATTAGTTACTGCCGGACTTTCAGGCTATTTTGCTGCATAGTGCTTTTCCAAAGAATGGAATCATTATGAAGCCAGTTAATTTTCTTTGACTGGGTGCAATCGATTATTCAGTAGCAGACGTTTGTCTCACAGCTTCAAGGTAAAAATATTTGGTCCTATTTTGCTTTTAAAACCTGCAAACTAACTCCATAAGAGGGGAAGAGGTGCCTTCAATAGAAAGCAGACTGCCTCCATCAAGGGCTCATTTGTGCACAAGAGCAGACAGTAAGCTTTGCTCCAGGGTCAGAGGCTGTAGGTGAGAAACTTGGATGAAGGACAGGAGTGGAAGGGCTAATTTATGGCCCCAATTAAATGAGTACTGTGCAGCAAACCTCCTACTAAAAAGCCTAGGAATATAGCTTTTGCCTCAAAAATTTCCAACTCCCAAATTTTACCTACGGGGAGTATAACTTGGAATTGAGAAGACATGTTGTGGGGAGGAAATTTGTTACACTACTAGATCTGCCTTTTGACCAGTCCTTGCTTTCTAGCAAGTTAGTATAAGGAAAACTATCAATAGGTAAAGACTAATGGTTCCAGGTGTCTAGACATAAAATGCAAGAGTATTGCAGAGCATAGTATCAATCACCTCCTGACTACATGGTACTTCTTAGTTTTACACATTCCCAATAAATTTTTTCTGCATTTTCCACCTAACAAAGCTGTTAAGGTAACATTCCTGTCTGTCTCTGGAAGTCACATTCTCACCATCCAAGACTTTCACTGCTGTGACTGAAGCCCCTTTGCAGTGGGTGGCTTCAGTGAGCCAATGGGTGGCCTGCTTGTGATGCCTTAGGATTTTATATATTTGTAGATTTTCATATAGCTGTATAGTTTCTCGCATTTGAGGTAGCAGCTAACAGTTTCTAACTTTGTGCCACATTCCTGAATTTCTGTCTCAAGGTTGAGATGGCAGCCAGAACATAATGTTTGGGACACATGTACCAGGACTAGAATAATAAGGCATAATAAGATAGAAGTCCCAGGACCCTTGGAGGTGCTCCATCAGGGCACCAGGGGTAAGGGGTTCTTGGGTTGGATGTAACCATTAGTTATGGTAATTATGAAGCGTTATAAATTTCTAAGACCCCTATACTGGGTGTGCATCTCTATATACTTTGTACACTTGAAAGCTTTCAGTAAAGGACTCTCCACTTTACCCAGACTAATATTGTCTTGAAAGATTTTTGTCGATTTTAGGCAACACTTGACTCCCTACACACACCACTCTCACAGTCAGACAGTGTTTCTTTCGTGGCTTGACCCCAGATTTCCCCACAGCAGTCTCTCAGACCTCTGGTTCTTTCAAGTAATTTTATCTTGCTGCAACAACAGAATAACTGCTTGAGCTGGAGCCTCTGAGGAGGGACTCTGAGTTAAGGAAAGCCCAGGCTTTTACACCCTCACAGTCTGTGTGCGCTAATTTCTGGGATCTTTCTCCTGAGTCACTGGCCCCTGCTGTGTCTGGTCACCTGGCTGGTGCCACAGGTCCCCTTTGCTATACCAGTTCATGGCCTCTCGTCTCAGGTTCCCACCACCCAGAGTTCAATCTGCAGCTGGCACTGCAGCTGTACACTGAGCTGCCTGTACCAAATGCATTCTGAAACAGAAGCAATGGGGCAAGGGTGTGTAAAGACAAGTTCTGGCCTTTAACCAAGCATCTGCCTAAGGTTCCTCAGTCATGGACCTATTTCTTTGTCACCTGCATAGCACTGTTCCTTGTTAGACCAGGGAGTCATATCCACCTTTTTTCTTTTCCTGACACCCAGCCAGGTGCTGCAGGCCTACAGGGATGGGAACAACGGGAAGAACTTCCCCACCATTCATTCACAGGAAAAGATTAGGAGAACAGTGATCTCTGTGTCTAACCCCACTCCAAGAAATAAAGGCTTTGCTTAAGTGGATGTGGTTACTTTCTCTTTTGTAGGAGAGACAGGGGAAGCTGCAGTTTGTGAATTCTTTTTTTCTGCCAAATGACTGAAAATCATACTGGAGGGGATGGATCTTTTAACTGACACTTCTGAAGCAAAAGCCATATCTCTCTGTCAACCTGCAGAAGCAGACAACGTTATAAAAGCCTTCTTTATGCATTATATGCAGTTAAAGTTGCAGTTTTAGTTGTTAGTCTTACATCTATAGCTAAATAGACATGAAAGCCTAAGTACACCACTTTGCTTTGTGTTCCTTTGGACATCTTACCATGCCTTTACCATTAATTCATTATTTTCTCTCCTCTCAAATTACATAAGAAGTCTTGAATTCTTACTGAGTTTTCCATGTAGCTATGTCAACAGGCTTTACTGCAGCTAGAGTGGCAGTGCCTCCCTTTTCCTATTTCAATTTCTTTTGCACAATATATGTCAGACAAGTGCAGTTCATTTTCACACCAGCTAAGCAGATTGATATGTTTCACTAGCTTAATTATGCTGTTATTAACCTTGCAGGGATGTTTTGATGAGTCCATTTTAAATACTTATCTATCTAACAAAAAATATTGATGGGTTTCCCCAGGCTACTATCAGGGATTTCAAACACTGGGGGTTTTACTGGTTGTCTGTGACCTGCTAAAATATTTGCTAGCAACTGCATGCTGCTTTAAGATGCATTGTCCTTCAGAGAAAACATAATTTACCCAGATGGGTAGATAGTTGATATTCAGGAGAATATTTTCTTGGAAGTTATTGTCATGATGAGCTGGTTTGTAAATGCAGTTCAGAGTAGATCCAACAGTGACAAAGACTGCATTTAAATAGAGGGTTTGTCAATGTAAACTTGCTTGCTCTGGAAGGGAGGTGCCATTAGCCACAGAACTAACATTACCAGTTTGGAGATGAGATACTTCTGCAAATAATTATAAGCCATGTGGCAAAATAAAGAGAATCTGAAGTCATAGGAGAAAGGCATAAGCAGTGTATCAGCTTTCTGATGATCTGGAGTTAATCAGACATTTGCAGACCATTTAACTGCTTCATGGTAGGGAACCTGTCTTCTAAATGAAGTCTTTGCCTACACCTTCTCTGCATTATAAGTTTTCTGCACAAATTCTTTGAATCTTGGACAAAGAAACATAATTGAGTATTCCAAAGAAGCTCTTCAGCACTTTTGGCTGAAAGAATAGGGGATGCAAAAGGGGATATAAGACACCACTGGATCTGTCCGTGCTAGCAGAGCTGCATCGGTGTTCATTGACAGATGCCTGGGCAAAAAAGGATGGGTCTTGTAGGATGCCTTCATTGTGTTCCTATTTTTTTTCTGGACTGGAGCAGTGCTAACCTGTGTGCTGGGGAGGTATTGCCTTCCACCTGAGCTCTCTCTCAGCACAGGCACCTTCAGCAGATGGCCCATCCAGGCTGAACAAGAGTTGACTGGATTGGTAGAGAAAGAAATCTGGTATTGTTGTAACTAGCCAGTGTTAAAGTTGCCTAGATTTAGTGTTCAGTGTGTAGACTTACTAGAATTTGACTCTTTCTTATTCTATTAATTCTGCCTGGCCCTCAGTCAATATAAATCACTATTGTTCCTCTGAGGGCAGCACACTGCCACTGTTTTTCCCAGTTGGAAATTTGTCCCTACATATTGAAACCAAAGGTGTTGAAGAAATAAAATATTCATTGCAACAACCTGGAAAATGCTTCTAATTTTCTTCTTCTGATCCTTCCTTTTAACTGGCTTTGGCTCCACAGTGCCTGGCACAATCACTTCTGGAAGCGGGTGTGTGGAGAATTAAGAAACATCAATATTGTTTGGATGACTGTGAGGAATGGCACTGCGTGGGTGTTTTCATAAAGGGTTGTGTGCAAATGAGGTAGAGTGAAGGGGAGTTTCTAGCAGGACAGGAAATCAAAACGGTTGCTCAAATCCCTTCTAACAGCCAGGTTTGTTGCTGTAGGAGAGGATTCTGCTCCCCCAGGGTGGTGACAAGCACTGTTTTGCCAGACAGAAAGATCAAAAGGCACTGATCCGCTAGACCAGCAACCACAGCGAGAACTGGAGACAAACCAAAAAGGCTATTGGTGATGGAATTGGAGCTTGCCCCCACAGTCATAAGGAAGATTTTAAAAAGAAGACTAATTACAGCTCTGAGCACGCTCAGGCACTGTCAGTTCAGGTGGCTTTCTGGAGTACTAACCAGCCCCTCTCTTTGTTGTGTTGTTGCACCCTCTCAGTGCTTGCAGAAAAGTTCCTGATGGTGCCAGGCAGTTCGATTCACATGCTGGCGTGGCAGGATTTGTCACCTGGGGAACGGGGGGGCACAGGGAGGGAGGGGGCAGCAAGCACTAATGCCTAGGGGAGCAGGGCTCCTGCACACTGAGCTCTCAAGAAGGGCAGAGGCTGAGATGTTGGTGGATGAGGGCAAGGCCCACTGTAACAAGGCTGGTGTTCATGAGTCCCAAGGAAATCTTTTTTTCTCTACCTGTCAGCAGTTTGTAAAATTAATACAATTAATACAGACCTTTCCCAAACCCATGCATGCCTTGCACTACTCCACAGTGACTGGCTTTGGTGGGTGATGAGTCAATGCTGAAGGGTGCAGAGCTGCAGTCTGCTGAGACAGACGGCTGAACGCAGCAGGGAAGGAGGGGGAATTCATCCCCATACCTGGAGGTGACAATATTATCTACATCATTCTTGATAGATGATTCTCAAATTTGCAGTCCAGCAACAGAGTATAAGAAACGATAAACCCTTTTTGTCACCATTCTTCCTCATCCTATTACTAGATGTTTTTCTCTGTATCTATGCTAAATATCTTTTTTTCTTTTCTTAAATTCTCTACTTCTTCTTCCACCCTTAATGAATGTAGAAAAACATTTATCCTTTTCTGAGTAGAGCTACGTTTCAAATATTAAGGAATATTATGACATCTTTCCTAAATTGTCTTTTCTCTAAACCAAATAACTTGAATTGTTTAGTTGTTCCTTATACAGTAATTTTTTTCAGGTGTATAAGAATTCTCTTTAGTGTCCTTCAGGACTCCCTTTAATTGAACTGTGTCCTTCTTGAATCATATTAACTGCATGCCAGCTGAGGCCTTAGTGATAAAGAACTGCTTCATTTCACAGGCAATACTCCTGCTACATTCCCATATGGACTTTTAAAACAAATTTTAGTCTTACATTTAGGTTGTGATTGACAATGATATCTTAGTTCCTTACTGCAATATCAAAGCTAGTTGTGGCACCACCACTCTATGGTGCTTAAACAAGTGATTATCCTTGCCTATGTGCAGAGCTTTGTATTTCCCTTTCTGAATTACAGTCCCCTTACCCCAGGCCATTTCTTCTGTTTGCAAGATAGCTTTGAACTTTCTTCCTCTTCTGCCATATGCTTGCCACCCTTTTAACTTGCTGGATTTGCAGATTAAGAGCACTTTTTGCTCATCCTTTCCAAACCATTGAGGTAAATCTGAGAAGCCTCAGGTCCAGAGTAGCCCATAATCTCCTTGATGTAACTCACTAGTCTGAAAGTCAGTCATTGATAGTTACACAATTTTACCACTTATTTATGCACCTGACTGGTAATTCTGTCTAGTATCTTTTATCTGGTAATTTCATAGACATACAGAGCAAGCAGTAATATTTCATCCGAGTTCCCAAGTGATGAAATTGAGCATTTGTAGTCTCTTCTTGTAGAATAAATTTGTCATTTTTCTGAATTTGTGATTGCCCTTCTCTGCCACTGCTCCAGTGTAAATTCCCTTTTGTTTTTTTCTTGAATATTAATGCCCCAAATTATACTTGGTATGCCAGATGTCTCAGAATGCTGGTTAATTTTTCTCCCTTTCAGCTGAAAACACCTTTCCAGTTCCATCAAGGAACATATCTGTCATTTTCCACAGTAAATCCAATCATTGGCTCGTAGTCATCCTGTGATAGATAACAAGTTGTTCTCCTTCTTTAGTTTTCTCTTAGGAATCATTTGTTTACTCAGCTATAATCCTCCTTCCCTGGTCTTGGAAAGAGGGGTTAAAATAATTTACTTACATGATTCAATTTTGATAGCAGCATCCCACAGAAGGTGTTGTAATGGTTTGCTGTGTGAATAATGATCTGAATGTTTTTAGTCTATATTTTTACTGTGTGATCTTTCTTCAAATTGAAGATGCTGTAAACACTGAAAAGTAAAAAAAAACACAGTTGAGTGATACATTGGTATTTTACGAAAAAAAAACCCCTTAAGTGATGATGGGAACAACTTTAAATGCTCAGGTTAAATCTTTAAAGTTATTGTTGGAGGAACAAACCCATATGAAAGGACTTTTATATCCTGTAGCTATAATTAAACACTCTTTAGTTTAATAATGACTGTATTACAAAGAAGTGACAGGCTGTTAGCATGCACATACTATGTTTGGTGTTGTGACCTTGTTAAGGTATGATTTAAATTATCCTATGGTTACATTCTCTTTCCTTGAGTCACCTAAGCAAGTTAAATTGGTAATTATTGTTAGAGGTGTATGAATTTACTGAATTTATTGGAAATGGCCTTGTATTTTGAAAATCATGATTCTTTTTCTTACCAAATAACTTTCCTAATATTTGGTGATGTCTCAGTGCCTTCTATGATGCTTCTTCTGTATTTAATCTTTCCATGTTTTACTTCCTTTTTTCTCTATCCCAGTATATTTTTTCTTCCTTCCATTTCTCTATGCACCGTTCCATGTACAAGACCCAAAGCTTTGGGTTTTTTGTTTGTCAATAAACTCCATTTGCAACATAGGTGAAAGATAGGATTAAAGACACCCTCTTTCACAGAGGTCAGACAAATTAGAGTGGGCAGCCTGCCCCCAAGGAGTTGTTTGGCCTGAGTGCCAGGGAGCTGACCTCACTGTTGCTGTGAAAAGCCCAGCTCAGGCTGCCTTTTTGTGATGTAGAAAATGAGAAACCTCTCTGGCAGGAGAGTCAGCATCTATTGCTCCCTTCCTGTACAGTAACCTGGGCAGGCTGTCAGTCTCTAACCTGTACAGTGCCTTACCAAACTAGCTCATTTCATCCATGTCTTCTGAGGACATGTTTTGAAGGTCAAGTTTTACAGACCAGGTAAACATACCAGGGCTGCCATCAAAGATTTTTAATAAGGAACAGTCTTATACTTCCAAAGGATGACCCAGTCCAAGCTGCTGCTGCCACCATAGGGGCAGGGGAAGGAAGGGAAAGGTGTTGCTCTTCCTCAGGGTAGAGAAGAGCAGCCCTCATCCTTCTTAGGTGAAGCACACTGGGGGAAGGTTCTGGCAGCCCAGAGTCAGAGGCAGAAAGGGAAAAGATGTCTTGAGGCAAAAATCTTCAGGGAAATCCTGAGGATAGCATATGTAATTCCATAACTGGATCCCATCTGAATGGGTCAGCAATGAAATAGAGTCTATGAAACCTTTCTGTGGTTTCTGAAACTCATCTCTGTGCCACACTGCTTTTAGTTTAGCACTAACTTGTGTTATACAGGCTGCTCACAGAGGGTACTGGGCCTTCTCTTCTGCCAGCTCGGTTGTCAGTCCTCCACTCTCATCAGGATAAACTACAGCAAAGAAATGACAATTCCCTTCCACAGCCCAGTCGAGGCTGTGGAGTAGTGTACTGTAGCCTAGATTTGTCCAGCCAGAAAGTCAGGTCTGCTTCATAGGCAGCAAGCAAAGACTTTGTGCAGTAAGATGCCGTGGATATCAACTTTTGTGTGTGGTGTTTTTATGTACTGAACCAGGCCCTCTGTAGCGTTTTTTCCAAGACTTGTAAATGTTTTTCATCTTTCAGACATATTATATAAAACCCCGTGAGCTCTCTGATTTTCTGAGAGTTGAATTTCATATTTCTTGGATAAATTGTTTTCTTCATTTTTCAGACTCTTAACATTTTTGGGTTGGCAATTCAGGTCTCAGTACAGCAGGCACATGCCAGGTTTTATTAATTACTTCTCCTTACACGCTACTGGCAAACACCCAGCAGTCCTCCACAGACCCCAATATCCACACTACTCAGTGAGGATGCAACGTATTGCAAACTTAGTCTCCTATGACGTGTGATTATGATGATGTTTCTCAAAGAGAAGAAAAGCTTTTGTTTTTATAGTTCTGTTACTAAAGTAATGGAATAGAGAGCACTGGCAAACATTTTTCTCTCCTGAGACATGTTTGAACAGATTAGTGAGGCTGCCATCTGGAACAGCAGACATTTACATTTTTATGTAATAGCTAATCAATATGACCACTGCATTATCAAATGCCTTATACTCAGAAGAGGTACCTCACCAACTAAAGATCAGGAAACCTGACTCTGCCATCAACTTTCTGTGTAATTTTGAGCCAGATGGTTTAATTTTTCAATATTTAAGCTTGTTCATATGTAAAACAAACAATGAAGCTTTTGAGCCAGTGGAGAGTGCTTTGAAATTTACACATGAAACAATTATGGAAATAAAAGTGTTTGACTAACTTTCTGGCATTTAAAGAGTTATAAATATAGCAACATGAAGAAGACATGAAGTCCTTATATTTACATGAAATGATTCAAGTTAATTGGAAAAAATGTTCTATTAACTGGAAATGATGCTTTCAGGGTAATAATATTAGTTCTTTAGTGAATTAAATTGTGGGATTAAGCTTGGCTGTTCAAGAATTAAATTACCTTTATCTTTGAACAATGCTAATGATATAATTCAGGGCCCAGCCCTCCATGCCTCATTCATTGCCTTTTAGAGATATGTGCATGAGGGGACATATATCTTTTTGATATAAAATATGGGCTTTCCCCCCCGCCAAGTTTGTACTGCATCTACTACTGCAAATGTGAGTCATTTGTCTGCATGTCCCAGTACAGCTCCTCAAAACTGCCTTGAGAAGGATTTCAAATTGTTTTAAGAAAGACCAAAAGAATTAGAGGAAATATGGAGGGATTTAAGACTTTGTGGGTGGAGTTTGGAGAGAACTGGGCAGGGACTCTCAGTGACAGATTCAGTGCAGCTTGGATATTTTGGCACCAAGAACAGCTCTGCATATCCCACAGACTTTGAAATTGTATTTATCCTGTTTCTTTCACTGACTTGACACAGATGCTGTTCTAATTTTCTAGAAACCTTGTTTCCATATTTGTTGGATCTTCAGTAAGAATTTTCCTAGAGCTCAAAATTTCTAATGATTTTCATCAAGGTTTTTACCCAGATAATTTTTGCTGTCTCTCTGCAAGAACTGCTTCAGTTTTACTTACCTTACACCAGGACACAGGATGGAGCTGTCATTTCATTTGACCTGCCTTCCTGGCCAGTCTTTGGCATAGTTTTTGGGACCTTCCCCCACCACAGGAAGCTGAAAACTCCAAGGAAGTAACAGAGCAGTCAGAACTCAAAGAGCAGTGCTGAATAGCATTATTTCCAAAATTAAATGTGGCTTCCCCTGGTGCTACTTCATTTAAAAGTTATGAATCTCTTTTGCCTGAGTATCTACAGTTGGTAGAATATTTAATTTTCTGTTAATTTTATGGTTCTTTTCTCCTAATAGCAAGGACTAAAATCACCAAGAAAGGGTAGCAAGAATGAAGAGACTTTCATGGTTTTAGAATTTATGCTAATGGATTTAGGTCTGTATTTTACTTTGAGCTTGGAGAATATAGAGATAAATCCTACAGTTCCTGTTTAACCCCGTAAATTACTAGAATGAGTTCTATATCCATAAAATAAGAAATGTTTAAATGATCCTGTATCTTGGGAGTTAATTATATGCTTTTTGTATGCATGTAATATATGCTGAGGAACACTTTCATAGCTGCATAGTAAGGTACTGTAATTCCCATTTTTCACTGAATTTTACCAACACTAATAAGTTGGGGGGTGGGGGGTGGGGGGGAGTAAAAGAAACACCAAAAAAACAAACACACAAAAAAAGAAGTGCCTTCTGAATTCACATCAAATTGCCAAATAGTTGTCTGTGATAGAGGAGGAAGGATGAAAAGAACCAGCAAATTGGCATATGTGATTTTACTAGAACTTTGTCCAAAAAAGAGTCCTGAATTTTGTAGTCTGCAGGGGTAAAAAAGAATTAAAGAAACCTTAATGGAGAACAGAGGTTTGTAAAAAGGGAAATACTTCCAAAATGCACTGGAGCTTTAAAAGAAGAGTAGACAAGGCTCTTTTATCACTGAAAAGCAGAGTATTTCAAAACTGTCACTACAAAGTTGGCTATAATATGGACAACGGCTACATTTTTCTAGAACATTTCTACTGATGGGCATTGCACAGAATACAGGAAACTAAGGAAAAGGGTTACAGTGTGCGAGAGTTTATTGTTTGGCTCCCATAAACCTCTGTGTGACATCTGCACCCCAATGGCAGACAAATGTAAGGAGTATAAAAGCTCATGGGGCAGAGCTGCCTTTGTGTAACTTTCCAGAAAGACAGTAGTACCCGCCGCGAGAGGGATTGCTGTGTAGTAATTCCTCTTTATGTGAGGAGTCATCAATGAGCTCCGTAATCTCCCTCCGCCCCCGCTGTTCCTCCGCTCAGCAGCGCTCTGCTCCGCCACTCACCCACACAGTGACTCACCCGGACAGCCCTTTCTGCGCTGTTCTTACGGAAAAGGGTAGAAACATTAAGCTGTTCCTTTCCCGTTCTCCCTCTCCCCACCCCCCCCTTCCTAAAAATCAATTCAAACAATTTTTTTGGCATAGGTCCCCTCCCGTTTTCCCGTCATCTTCTTACAAAGAGAGATATTTTGGAAGTTTTGCTTTGAAACAGCTAGATGGCTGGCGTTGCTAGAATTAAAAACCAACTATTTTTACCTTATTTTTAACCAACTGAACCCTTGGTGATTGTGAGAATGTATATGGATGACCATAACCTCATTATCTTTTTATGAAGCTGCTATTTCCGTTTCTTAATTTTTAACGGAATGTGATGAAGAATGCAAGACTACACTAATGAAAAGTGTATCATCAGCCCTATTCCTTGGTCTCTTGGACATAGTCATAGCAGTGGAAAATTATCTTTTTTTTTTTTTTCTTTTTAGTGCTTTCTGCATACAAATCTTATTGTGGCAAATTCTTTTTCTTTTCTCCTCCAAAACCTCTCAATGTAACAGAGAAAGGATTCAAATAGTGTGTTCAGTCATACAGTCTGCTGTTTCCAGTGCTCTTAGGCAGTAAAAACTTAATAATTAACAAAGTATCTGATAATAAAGAAAGGTCATAGATGCAAGATAGTAATTTTCCCCCTCTAGACAGTCAGCTGTTTCTTTGTGGATCTTACTCTAGGAGGACTTGAAGGTGGAATGAAATGAGAAACAGTTACTTATTTCTACATGCCAGCTCTTTATTTCTTAATTTATGAATCTATGCAATAGCTGCTATGAAAATATTTCATCTGGATTTGTATGAAATTGCTTGTTTTGTTGTTTTGTTCTTATTTAATCTTTTGTTTACTTACAAATGAAATATTACATCAAGTTACAGGGTGGGCAGAGAGATAAAATGGAGATTTGTGCAGAAGTAAGTCTTGTCATGCACAAGTACAATAAACTTTTCTTAATAGTGACAGGTATCTCCCAAGATTCCAGTGCTCATGTAAGTTCTCTTAAAAAGGGGAAAACAACATGAAGGTATGAATGAAGGGAAAATGTTTAAAAAAAAAACGGCTCTTGATGTCAGTCCTGACCTGGGCTTACTTATTACAGCATAATAGAGCTGTGGGATATTTGTAGGAGACAACCATATGTTCTTTGGTACACAGTCATTTACAACAAAGCAAAATCCAATTCTGTTCTGAAGGAGCATTTGTGAAATGAAAGGAAATCAGATTCTTGAGCAGAAATAAGGTTTGACTCCAGGAATAGCCTGAGCCAGACTACTTCACATATCTCTTCTGTTTGCAGTGATGCTGCAGATCAGAGAATATGTTCTGCACACATCTTTTTTTTTTATTATTTGTTTTGATGAAATGTCTAAAAAATGTGCACAGATAAAATTCAAACACATCACCTTCTGCTTAAAGAGGTAAAAATGAAGTAGCTGAGTTTTAAGCTGAGGGGTAGAGCATGATCCCATGGGTGTTCTGTGCTTGCAGGGACATACAACCTGTCTCTGGCTGTAAGAACTCCTCACAGCACAGCCTGGCTACTCAGCCTAGGAAATCTCAGCAAGACTTTGTATTTAAAGACTGCATGGATCACCAGAGTCTGCCGTGTGCACAATATCTCCTTTCAATGGTGTTCAAGCTCAGAGGCCTTTACATTCTGCAGCTCTTGTAGCTTGGAGACCTGTGTTCTCTGCTCTGCCCGTTCCCAGTATAGCTCTGCTCTCCCTTCTTCCCCTTTGGGTGTTGCAGGTCAGCAGGGAGAGCTCTCTCCTCTCCACCCTCACTTCATGTTGTTTTCTGCTGCTTTCTCTGCTCTGTTGTTTGCATGGTTATGGTAAATGAAACACTGATCTTTGGCAGGCTCCTGAAAGAAAATGAGGCCTTACCCTTGACATAGGCAACTTTCTTTGGGAGTCCTATATACTTGAATATACTGCACTACTAGGAAAAATATAGTGGCCCTCCAGGATACATTTAATAACAGCAACTGTAACAAAAAAAGTCAGCATTTCTCCTCTAAGGACAGCAGAAATTAAAACATAAATTAACATGAATAAATAACACAAGTCATCAGGAACTTCATGGATTTTATCAATAGTATTCATTAGTTAACATGGTCCAGTTGCGCTCTGAGGCCGAGGAGTGCTCCAAGATTCAGGCTCTGTGCATCTCTGTTTGCTGCCAATAGTTCTCACCTGCCTGACTTGCAGGAATGACCATCTGCAATCTTGGCTGATGAGCACTGACTGCCAGGGCAGTGAGAACATGGGACGGCTAAACTGGGCACTTGAGAACATGAGTGCCTCTTCATGCATAGTCTGAATCGGAGGGCAGTCTGCTCTCTAACCCTATGTTTGGTAATAAGAAGTTGACAAGATTTATCTGAAGGCTGCAGTGTAGACATAATTGTGTTGCACCAATGGCACCAACTTGCTGTTGACTGGAACTGAAGATGCAGAGATGCTCCCTTGCAGGTGGCTCGTGGTAAAGGTCAAGGCCGCCTGCATAATCATCCACTCCAGGGGTGAAACGATGGGGTGATGTGCGTGCACACTGTTTAGTACTGGACACTGGGCTGTTGTGGTTTTTCTGAAATGAGTCTTTCTCTCTCTAAAAATCTATAGAAATGCATTATCCCAATTTTAATTGGCTGGTTGAAATTCAGGTGTCACCTCAGAATTTTCTAAAAGAGAGTATTACTGATGTACTAGAGGAAAATATGAGTGTTTGAACAAATCACATTTACTTGGCAGTTCTGGAACTCACAAGATGTGTATTTTCCCCTGAGAGTAACTCTTTGGGAGTTGAATCCCAGGTTGCTGCTCAACAGACACGTTGTTTGTCAGTGTTCTCTAAATGTATTCTTTCCGTCTTTTCTCCGCACTAATCGTTCAGCGGCGCCTGGATCCGCTCCCGCACACAATGGCAAGAACTCCAGTCTGTTGTGGTTGTTTTTCTAAACATCAGAGCGTGCTCATGAATTTGTGTATTGCAGAGCTGCTCTGGGAGTTGGTCTGAGCATCTTTGTGAAGCAAATATGTAGACGCAGATTTGAGAGGAGCCTTCTGATCACATGGGAGATTTCAAATCCAAGTGACAGCTGGGAGCCCAGCTCCCTACTGTGCTTTAATGCAATCTGAATCCTTTATGGTCATGCAGGCCTTTGGAGACTCTCCTGGCATTTCAGGAGGGAAATACCCATTTTCTTCTCACCCTGGAGTTTCAGTCTGTCAAACATGCATTCTAATATTTTCTGCAGTATGTGGAAAGAAGGCAAGGCATTTCCCTTTCAGTTTCTATGCAGCCTTGCTGGTTGTTACATTTGTTCAGATGAATGCTAAAAAACAGTTAGCCATGCATGCCCCCTTCCATATGGTGAGATAAAGTAAAGCCAGACAAGTGAGAGGCAGATTTTCCACAGAGGGAAATACTTTCTTCTTTTATCAACCTTCTTTTGCTGTTTTTCCACTCATGAATTTTTACACTCCTTTCCTTCACCCCATTTTTGAGCAGCACCTAGGGCAGGGCTTTTGTTCCCATAGACACAGCTTTTTGAATTTGTAGCTACAAGACTGCAACTCTTCTGTTTTTTACTCTCTTCTGGGTTCTCTGTGCAAACAGCAGATTGATGGTAACCTTTGTTTTTTGTTTTGGAAAGGATCTCATTTCCCAGGATTTAATCAGCTTTGCAGACTGTTCTTCCAATGCTGGTTCTGTTTTCATCTGTGTAAGAAGCCAAAGGGATATCTTTTTTCCTTTCTCCCCCCTGTTTGTTTGGGGGCTTTTTAATCACCAACAAAGACCATTTGAGAAGCTTGAACGTGAAATAAAGTGTTGCTATTCTAGGTTTCTTAATTCTAAGGTCTAGGCACTGACAAGGGAAGAAATCTTAAAAACTTTCAAGCCGTGATAAAATCTTATACATTGGCAAAGATAAATGCTATTATGAATTTGGATAAATGAGAGTTCTGTTAATTGAGATTAAATATTTTCACCTTGGAGGTTGGTTAATGTCAGTCCTTGTGCTTTCCTGCAATGGATGTGAGCTTTGACATTAAACACTTGCTCCTGACTGCATGCAGCTGGGCCTTGTGCCTCTACAATTGAAAGCTTACAGGGGAAAAAAAAAATGGAAAGGATTAAATAGAGAAGCAGTAAGAATAATTTCTTGCTTGTGTAACCATGAACAATCCCATGAGCTCAAGCTGCTTAGCTTATCAAAAAAGGTTAAGAAGCTACTGGTCAAAAACATTTTAGGCACCTATACAGGATGACAATATTTGATATTAGAAGCCTTTTTAATCTCTCCTACTTACCTATCCTTTTCAAAACTATCTTTGAATATTTCTAAGGGTACACTTTGCATGTGAATAAGTCTTTTCATATGACAATTGTTTTCACTGAAAATAGGCTCCTTAAGTGAACAGAATTTTATGTGGATTGTCTCTTTGTTCTGAAATACACCATTTTTGATGGAAAACTGAAAACTAATTTTGGTTTTAGAACACTTAAACTGAACAGTATTCTCTTTTCCAACAGATGAAAGCAACAAATTTTTAGTTATTTTTGTAATTTATTTTTTTAATGTGGTTTTTTGGCATTTTTCATACAATACACCAGCTTCTGTTCAACCTGAATTTTACCACAATTTCAAGTACATAATTAATGGAATTTGGAGGACGATAATTTATAGACAGCTGTAGTAGCAGAGTTTAAAATGTTGTGGTTAATTTGAGACTGGAACTAGCAGCCATCCTGTGACATGGCTGAGGATAGCAAATGGCTGTTCATACTATGGTTCTTGAGGTTTCTTCTTCTTATGCTCATGTAATACAATGAGACTTTTCACATTCAGTTGCTGTAATTATCTTCATCATCTACTAGCCTTGTGACATGTTCTCTCCCATTCTTCTAAAGCATTAAAATGCATGTATTCACACACTGTGATTCAAGTCTTGTTCACCTGCATTTTTTAACTTTATCACTCATTAAAAGAACCCTCGAAGTTGTGGTATTTTCTGTTAGCACTCATATTTTTATTTTTACCTAGGAATCATTAATGACTCATCATTTTTCAGTGCTAGCAACTCAACTTTTTATGGCATTAATTTGCCTTGCAACAATCTGTTCTCTCTGCATACAGCTGGAATGCTCTGGCATCGCTTTACTAAGAGCATTAGTCTTCAAATCTTCAGCTGTTCTGATGGGTAATATTCTTTCAGGTCCTCTTTTTCATTAAATTCCTTCCTTCACCTTTTATTTACTGGAAAACCAGTTTCCCCCTGCTTTTGACTACTACCCATGAAGGTGTTGCTACTAATTTAAAATGAAATGTTTTACGTTAGTTATTTGTTCATGTCTTGACAAATGCTAATTTTTGCTTTCACTTCAAGTGTCTCTATTCATTAACGAGTTAATTGTTGGAAGGAAGTAAAACATTCTGACACTGTTTTATTTGTCTGCCGTCAAAATTGGCTCATGATGAATTTCTTGATCATTGGTGTATAAAATACCTCCACCATCATACAAGATGTCTATGAGGACTGCTGTCACTGCAAGCTTGTGTTTTGCCCCTTGGGCAGGAAATGCAGGGCAGTGTGCCCTACTCCAGGATTTATTGATATTTTAGTTTAAGTCCAGAGGAAATTATAAACCCTGTTGTTCACTCCAGCTCTACCCATCCAGGCAGGAAGCAAAGCCTCAGAAATGAGTTGAGGTTTCAGGGTGTACTTCCATGCCCACATATTCATTACTCCTCTGCTCTTTGGCTTGTGTTGAGCTACTAGTCTTATGCTCTGTTAGAACTAGGTCCTTCTTCAACCAATGCCATACACTTTCTGACATTACCTTCCTGAAAAAGGTTGCAGAATCTAATTTCCGGAGAGTGGTTTTCTCTTGCTCTGGCCTATATTAAAACCTAGAGATAATTCAGTTTTTCTGTATTGCATAATATGTCCTTTTTCCAGCACTCAGATTTGGGTTCTGTGGCAGGAGTGAGGAATCCTTTCTGAACAGGGGAATGTTCAAGAATCAATAATACAGTGCACTGTTAAGCATTGTTAAGTCCTTAATAACAAGCAGCAATGAACACTCCTTGCCAGATCTACACCTTTTTTTTTTTCAAATGAAAATGCTACACAAGTCTTTGTAATCATCTTTATTACAGCATGCTTTTATTGTCTAGTCTAATCATATGTGAGACTTCTAGTGTCAGACAAACAGATACCACACTGACATATATTCCAGGTTCCAAGAATTTTATTCTCCAACACCTGATATTTCCATTATGCCAAAGAAAAGTAAAGTTGACCCCTGTATCTCCTACTGGTTCTTCTTCACTAGTTTGTAAAATATTTTAAAGGTAATTTTATATATTATTACTTCATTTCTCATTAGTGCTGATAGAAAATACAAAGCTGTTTTTGATGGAAAATGTGAAACTTCCACTTTGTTTTCTCTGCAAGATACACAATGTAGGTTAGTTTCCTTTTCAAAATATACTTTTGTGTGGGCTTTGGCTGGAGTAGGGTAAATTTTCTTCCCAGTGGCTGGTACCTGGCTTTGTTCTGGATTTGTGCTGAACACAGGGTTGATAATGCAGTGATGTTTTTGCTATTGCTGAGCAGGGCTCAC
>JAWWEU010000081.1:48140724-48151057 GCA_035583155.1 Acropternis orthonyx | reverse complement strand
TGGAGGCACAAACCACTGCCAGCATAGCTCGCAACCTCATAAGGGCACGCAAGCTTCTCCCCCGCGACAAGGGGGTGTCCATGGAGAAGTTTATACTAGGTATAATCAGAATAAAGATACAGTTATATTTCCTTCTGCTCACAGGTGGCAGGAACCAAGTCAGTAGAGATGGCAGAGCTGTTTCAGATATTTTCTCTCTGTTAAGAATTAAAAATTGAAAACCAGTTCCCTTTGGCTTTTGAAAACCTGTTATTATTTTTGTTTTCACAATCTTATAGACCACCGTAGATTTGTACAATAACACTGATCTTTTACATAGTTATTAAAATGTTCAAATAAGAGTTGACAAACGTGACTGTCATCATGTGAACTTTACCCTTCATCTTTTTCTATATCCCCATATGATCATGCTGAGCTGTTTTCTTCCTTAGTATTTCTACATTAACAGAATTTCAAGCCAGACAAAGTAAGAGATGAATGAGACCTATTATTGTTTCATTGACTTTGAAGCACTCTGCATTTCCATTCCTCTTCATGGAAAAGGTCACTTTAATCAGTAGTGAATACTTCAGAGTTGATAGCACAAAATAATCTTAATAGGTTATTTGAATAGCAATTTGGTTGAGATGAAATTTCCTTAATTGGAAGAACATGCATTTGCAGCAGACTGCCACATACAGCAGAGAGCTCCAAGAGGAGAGCCCTGTTTTTCAGTCTTCACAAGAACTGATTGACAGAACTAGGATTGCCTCTTTCAGAGGAAGAATGATTAAAGCAACATGTGACAGAATTCCTTAAATACATGCACGGGTGTTGCAAAAGAGAAGAGAATACAATATTCAGATGGTCAAAGAGATGAGAAGTAAATTTCAGTAAACAGGGTTCCGATTTGACAGTATGAAAATGTTCCTAGCATTCAAGATAGACAGTGAAGCACAGGATCACTTGCATAGGAAGGCTATGGGAGTTTCAGGCTGAAGGTGTTAAAAACAGAACCAGTGTCCAACAAAGCACAATCTGGGTTTAAGACAGAACATGATTCTTTTCTGAAGCAAGAGATTAATTAGATGCCCTTTCAAGGACTCTCTGAGCGCTATTTTCCATGTTTCCTCTTGTTTTTAGACTTTAAGCTTGCTCATGTAAGCATTTGTGTCCAGAAAACCTAATTTAGTAAGGAGGCTGGATGGAAACTTCTGTTTATTTTTAAACAATAACTCAGTTTCCAAATCAGTTTGCTTTTCAAGAAGGATCTGGTTTTCGGTTTTTTCAACATTCAAAATTACTCAGGCTTTCAGGCTCCTTGTTGCCAACTCTGGGTTCCTAATGTGAAACTAAAACTGTTGATACCTTCTGCCTCTGAAGTGACATTAATCTCATTTTTAGCCACTCAGGACTAGGTGTCTAAGCTAGTGTGGTCATCCAGGCACCTGCTGGTGTAGTCTGTGGGGAGCAGACAGATGCTGTAAGAGGGCTTGTCCTATATCCAAAGCATTATTTATCAAAATGAGGATCACTTCTCAAGCAAAATAGGTGTTTCCATACACAAGTGTGTTTCCTATATTTGAAGGTCATTGAGCTTATGACCTTTAATTTAACTCAGAGAAAGTGTACCGAAAAGTCACACAAGAGACACAAGTCACAGAGAGTCTGTGATACCTCTCACTGCTTCTGTACATGCCTTTACTTCTCCTGATTACATGAAATATGTAAATGAGCAAATACGACTTTTTTCATAATTGTTACAGTTTCATTCACTGTGAAACAAAATCAGGATCATCCATTTTTATATGGAATCTAATCACAGAAAGTTCTTTTGATAAGTATGAAACTGATACTGAAAGATGCTCTCCTCCTCTACCAGAAGTGACTTTGTTGGGACTGATGGAGCTTTCTAGACCTTTATGAGTTGCCATTTAAAATACTGACACTGATATCCCACCCTCAACAAGAAGAATCTGTTTCTGTTAGAACTATTTCCAAAGCAACTGTTTGTTGCTGTGGGTCTCCAATGAGGAAAGGGAACACGGCTCTATGGTTTTTGTACTATGACTGGATGCTTACAAGCAGTGAGAAATTCAGCTTGTATCTCAAGCTGACTCCTTAAACTTTTTTCTGTAGTTGTTCCTCCCTCAGTCAGTGGGGGGGAAAAAAAAAAAAGGAATTATGTGAGGAGTACCCATCTCCCTCAGTGCATGTTTTCATTTTTGAGCGGCTTGCTAGAATTGCTCCTGCTGTCCAAGGCACCATCCCCATATTTGGACAGTGAAACACCAAATATAAACAACTGAACCAAGAGTTACTCCCTTCTGATGGAGAACTTCACTAAAGTCTAAAAGTCACATATGAATTGACTTTTGCAGTGTTTGCATATTTTACCAGCACTTACACCTACATTTCTTTTTCAGTCAAAACTCAGGGTGAAGTCAAAGAGAATTTAATGAATCAGTTCTTTTTTGGGAGAAAAATGTATCACTAGTTAATAAGATTCAGTATATTAGAGTACTGCAGGAAAGCTCCAGGGATTTCCTCCTGACTAGAAGTTAGTAACAGTGAGGAAAAACTTTAGTAAAAGTTGCATATATAGTGGAAGATAATAAATACACCTTAAAATCCATTGCCCTTGAACAGACAGATCTGAAATGCCGTTCTGCACAGAAACACTCTCTTACTGCATCTTTGAAAAAATTATTTTAATGCTGAACCAAGAGAAATCTTAGTGGAGAAAATTACCATGATGGAGAGAAAACAGAATTTGATACATTTGTCTTCTTAAGAGTCATTCCATATACTACGAATGAACGAGTACAGACAGCACATCTAAAAAATAATCAACTGACAGTGAATAATTTATGTCTTTACTGTTCCTATCAAAAGAATCTGATTTTATAGCCATCTAGTAATACCTTCTCATTGAAGTAAACCTATTATATATTAGATGTACTGCAATATTACCCCAGGGTTTCATCCATTGAACTTATCCTTTTGTTCTCCATAGCTGCAGCAGGATCTTGCTGCTACTGCGCAAAACCAGCTTCTCTTGCAAATACATTTCCAATTTTCTCTTTAAGCCTGTGGCTCCCTAAGGAGATGAGTTTGAATTTCTGTCTGTGACCAGGTTTTTCAATGATTGCTATTCTTCAGGATGTAAGCAGCTGTTTTTTTGTGTCCTGGGGAAGAGCTAAGTATTTGTATACACAGATGTTCTGATGGCTCCTGTGATATAAAAGGCATGGATATATCTACTTTATTGAAGGGAGGAGGGCCACAGATAAATCTCTGGCCCAAAAATCATGTGAGTTGACAGGCTCATATATGCAGAATTTGATTCTAGCTCTTTCTGTGATGTATTAGTTCTGGGGGGAGGCGACTGGAGCAATTTAGGACTGAGCTGGTAAGATAGCTTGCAGTAAAGTGGTGGAGAGAATTAGGGGCTAGTTCTTCAGTGTGGTCCTTGATCCTTTTCAGGATGCTTATCAGGATAGTTGTGCTGTAGGGCTATGTCCCATATGGGTATGATATTAAAAAAAGGAATAAGCAATGCTGTGCTCTGAGGTACAAAACTCTATTTAGTTTAAGTGTTAGGATGGCCCTGGTTGACTTCATCCTTGGTTTACTGGTGCTACTCCAAAAATGTCCAGTGCATTGGTTTTGGAAGTCATGATCTGGACATGATCCTTCATAAGTAAAAGGGTGTAGCTACCTTTTTGTGAAGGTTAAGAAGATTCTGTAGTATGGACGTGAGCCATTCCTTGCTCGTTGGCGTGAATCCCAAAGAACAGTCCAGAGAAAATTTCTTTGTGAGTATGTAACATATAGCATACTAGCACACCAGAAGGCTCTGCTGTGCCCAGCTGCTGGTCATTTCCAACTGCTGAGGTGGCACAACCCTGTTTTCTGTGCTTGTGTTTAAGTATTTGTGCTAGCACTCCCCTAAATCACTGCAGGCAAAAATACCTATTTAAACTGGGTGAACGAGCCTTTCTGATTTTATCAGCAGTCAATTAAGGATCTAAAGGGAAGGCAGTATACTATCCTATACTGCTTTACAATTTCAAATCTAAGCAATTTTTGGCCCAAACTCTTCCCTTGTTATTTTTTTCTGCTCTAAGGTAACACTAGGCTATGAGTAGACCGACAGTGTAACTGTTTCCATGGTAACAAAGACTTCAAAAGATGGAATGAGCTGGAGAATTAGAAAAATAAATAAATAAAATCGAGTTGTAAACAAAATAAAAATGAGTGCCAAAGATACAATATCTGAAGTCTAAAGGTTTTGTGGCTCCTTTGCAATGACCCAGGCTAATGTGAGAGTGATGACATGAGTTCATCTCAAATCGCTAAAATCCTCTCTTCTTAGCCGTCTGTATTACTATAGCATTTATATTCACTGATTCATTTCCTCTCCTCTGTCTCTGATTCTTTACTGCTTAAACACACATGCTGATCAGATCCTTAGCTGGAAATGTCAGCTTGGGTGTCATCCTTCCAGTGCTGCCCCTAAAAGCAGTTTAATCCAAATGAAGGACCTGCTGGACAAACTAGTGTTGCTCATTTCAAGGATACTGATTTATGCCAGCTAGAGATTATTTACTCTGATCTCTAACTAGATGCATGTTCCTCCACTGGTTAATTTGGGTTTTGTTGGTTGGGGTGCATTTAACACTAAATATCACAGGAATAGTTATCAGGAAACATTCATTCTATTTTTGAATCTGCTCCTGGCATATATTTTAGGTTGTGTATGTGCTTGTGCCTTGACTCCCCTACACATACAAAGGGAAGTGTGATATGTCTCCACTGCATACTGTTTTTGAGAGGAGGTTGTTTCAAGATGAACAGTGCTGGCAATCTTTTCTCTCGTTTAAGTCTACTTTGCATCAGAAATATATAGTTAGCTGCAATATGCCTGGTGCCTAAATATTGTAACATTCTGCAGCCGATTTTTTTTTTTTAGTTCTGTGAACTCTCATACTTGTTTTGAAATATTTCAGATGAAATGCTTAGCATTTTGCCTAAACTTGGTGCTAGAAATAGCTAAACTAAGAAGCATTCTGTCTACATAATACATATCAGACTCTTACAGCAAATGATTTTTGGCTGCATAGAGTGTGATACTATCTAAAGTAAGTAGAGATTCTTTAAAATACAATGCACTACACGTTGATGGCCAGTTGGGAAGATGAAAATGTTTTCTATTTGTGGACCCAGAACTCCTTGGAGACTATCACAGGCCCACACAAGGGAGTGGAGAGTCTTGTGCCAGCAATCCAGCCACATTTCAGAGCAAATGAACTGAGGAAGGTTTGGCCCACTGTTTCTGGTAATTGCTCCAGCAGTCAACCCATCAGTCAGCTCCAGAAGCTGTGGGAACTCCCACATTTTAAAAGCTCATCGGACTCTCCAGCTGAGACCTCCCAGGCACATGCGTTCATATCTCAGAGTTAAAATATAATTTGTTTTGGCTAAACAGCCTCTAAATCTTTCCTTGCTCCAGATGGAAGCATTTGTGCAATTAAGCATTTGGCAATGTTGGCATAAGTAACGATGTCCCTTTTGGAATATTTTCAAAACAAATACACAGTAAATGTGGATAGAGTGATCCAAAGTAATTGTTGGGTTTTTTGTTATGTGATTATTTTTTTTCTCAGGAAAGGGTTGTTTGTTTTCTGGTTTGGTTTTGTTTCGCTTTATTTTCAGAGTCCATGCTCCTTTAACTTGCAAAAACACAGTCCTCTGTGGTAGTTTCAATCAAGCCTGGAATTGGGGTTGATGAAGGATCCTCATGTGATCTATCTCCTATATGAGTGTCAAACTTTAGCAAAGAGAAAGATAATAAAAGAGTATGGGGTGAGAAAGTTGTATCTAAATGTAACTTGGCTAATCCAGTTCTGCAGTGATCACCCAGCCAAGGCCAGGAGATTGAGTCAGATTTGTCTCATTCACTTGTCATGATACGTAAGCTGTATTTAGGCTAATGTACAGTGGGAGTGAAACACAACTGATAATGGGCTTTTCTCACATCCCCAGGGGCTCTCATTTCATGCCCAGTGGTAAAAATGACAGCAGAAGTATGTGAGAGACCTCCAACTTATAATAATCTATTAAAATATTTGTTATGAAGTACTGAATCTAACTCTGTGTTGATAAAAGTTTGCTAAAGTTTACTAAAGATTTATCAATATGAATCTGGAGTCAGATTTTCTCAGATGCCAAAGGAAAGAATAGTCAGATCATAGGTAACTCATGGATCTAATGAACACTGAAACAAGTTGATGGCAGTCAATGTCTCACATAGCTCAGCACACACTACACAGAGCCAGTTATTTCCTGTGCCTCTTAAAATGAGAAACCTGTACAATATCAAGGCCTTCTTTGTAATGACTGTTGGCATGTTGCAACTTCCAAATGACTATTACTGTAATTTACTTATTAGATAATTTTAAATGTATTTTGAGATGGGGTGTCTGGTTAGGATAAAGTTAGACATCTTACAGACCAGAATCCACACTGGCTCTAAATATATTTTGTAGGAAGTCAGGAAGGGCCAAGAGAAAGGTGTCAGCATAAACTACAGGAGGGTGAAATTTGATAACTTTCACAGAACATTCATCTTCACACGGTTTTAAATACTGGCAATCTTTCTTGGGAATGGTGCTCACTGTCTCTTTATCAGGTATGCATGGGCTCTCTACAAGGAAAAGAATTTTTGTGCTCCAGTTTTTTGCCCTTTGTCTGAAAAGAGCCCAGAATTCTGATGACCTGTTTGGATTGTAAAGTTCAGTTTTATTTCATACCACTAAATAGTTCAGAATGTTTTACAAAGAAGTGATTTGGGGGTTTTAAGTTTATCTTTGGTTTGCCACTGATGATCATTTTATTTCACTTCCGTCAGAGCTCAGTCACTTCTCTGACTCTAGTGAGCCTCCATCAGACCTCCATCCAACCTGCCCTCCCAGAAATATGAAGTTTGGGAACTGGTATGGAAGCTGAGCCTGCTTGATCAGACCCTATAAGCACTCTGACTTGAGTGTGTTTGGTATTTTGCTCCAGCTTTAAGGGCTGTAATTTTATCTTGCTTTAACTTGAATCAGCTTTGAAGTTAATGTGAGACTTCAGTCTTAAGTTCAAAAAACATTGAATGGATTTTGTTTTGATTTTTGTTGTTCCAGAGTATTGAACTCCAAGTGAATAGAGGAGGAGGAAGGGAAACAATAAAATGTAATTGTTGTGTCTTTTGACCCAAAGAGTAAAATAACTGATCCCAGGAAAATTTTAATTCAGCTCCTTGGACAAAAGTGGTTAGCTAAATTAGAGCTAGAAAGACAGTGTGAACCAAGCCTGCAAAGTTTTTCAGTCTTATTTTTCCTCTTAATTAACTTATTATTAAAGTCTCATGAGCCTCATCAGTTTTCTCTTACATAAAATGGAAAAAGGGTAAATGAGGCTTTGCAGTTTGCAGGAGACAGTGTAGTTGGAAACTTGCTTAGACCAATTTTTTTTTTCCATTACCCCAGAACGCCAATCACTTTTTGGCAAGTGTTACCTGTATGTCTCTCTGTCAAGGGCAGGAAGGCAGCTGTGCACATCCTTTCTAGTTACTTTCATTCCCTGCCTGAGGACTTTGTTTTGCAAGAGGAGAGCACTGAGGTGAACCTACAGTGTGTTTGACATGAGTCATAGTCTATTTGACACTGACACTATGTATAATATCTGAAGTTTAAAAGCCATTTTCAGCAAATAATGGCAGTTTCTGCATCTCAAGATAGCGAAAACAATTAACTTCATGCCTCAGAACATATCATTAGCTGGATCTCATTTTAAAGGGCTAATTATTGTGAATATTTACGGGGTCTGGTTTACATATCAACCGTTGACCTCAGTATGGGCTTTGGGGAAAAAAAAATCCTATTATGTTTTCCTAGAATGAAATAAAGAGTGCACCAAGCCCTTGATGCATTATGTAGCATGAGAAGTACTTTTCCTTGACAGTTAAAATCTCCATGCACTGCCTGAATGCCGGAGAGGATTGCTTCATTGTTAGCACACACGGACAGCTACGCCACTGTAGCTCTTGGAAATAAACACATCACTTGATATAACAAAGCATGGCAAAAAGTATTTTTCCTTCCTGGCTGTACTGGAGAATCTGTGACATTTTACAAAATTCCTATCATTATGATATTCTAGCGGATGGTCTGCCTGAGATCTCCCCCTCACTGTGTGTCTGCAGGAAAGGCGGTGATAAAGTGAGGTGATGTTTATGAGGCAGTCCTGCAGTTCATGCTGGTTACACATATTTTTCTGTATGGGGACAGCTATAAAACAATTAAATGGTTCTCTTTTGTACTCTTTAGTGGGGGTTACACAGCCATAAAGATACTGCACAAAGAATCTTGTCCAACATACTCTTGGGAGATGATGCAGTGGGGCAGATCAGGTTCTTGCACTTCAGAGTTCTCCCTCCTGTCATCCTTCTGGAATATTTTCTGTGTTGTTTGTGACTGCCTAATTTAAAAGGCTTGACTGTAGCATGCATATCTTCAAAACAAAAGATAATTTATAATTCTCCAAAATTTAATGCACCCAGTGCCTGATGCCCCTCCCTTTAATGACCTCCATGTGTACCTTGGCAGGGCTTCCCCCCAAGTTGCCTACTTCAATTCTGCTTTCTGGCATCAAGGGATTTTGTTTGGAAGAGCTGCACCAAGAGAGCTTTTAATGCTATTCTGCTTCCCTTGCTTTACTTTCTCCATAATTCAGGTCATTGCTACAACTCTGTCCTTAAACTTCTCACACACATTTCATAACCAGACTACAAATCTTATGATTTTCTTTCCTGTTTTTTCCTTCAATTAATTTTAACTTTTAAGGCAATAACAGGACCTGGGCAATTGGAGCTACTTCTTAAATGCCCTTGTGTCATACTAACCAGCTGACATTTGTTTTGTAATCTGTAATTATTTTATTGCATTTTATTGTATTTCCAAGAAGATCATATTGTCACAATCAAATTCTGCCATCGGATTTTTTTCATTTCCAGCCTCCAGAATTGGGTACAATTGGGACATGAATGTTTTGAGCAGCAAGTCCTTGGGCAGTGTTAAGGGAGGAGAAAGATTGGTTGTTTTTCTTGTGAGTTTTGGTCCTAAGTCTTCGTTGCCTTAGAGCCACCTTTTTCAAAACATCGTGCAACTTAGGAGGGCAAAAATGGAAACCTTGAGTCTGGTTCTAGGCTCATTTCTCTTAAAATATCTGGGTTATGCCCCTCTGAAGACTTCTTTCTCAGTTCAATTCTTTGATGTTGGTTATTGCTGTTGGTCAGGCTTTTTGTAAAGTTCCTTGGTCTTTTATGTGCCCTTTAATGAATGTATATGGAATTTTTGTACTTGGGAAGCCTGAAATGTTCAGGTTGATGATTTGTTATTCATAGTTTGTCTATGAAATGGAGCTGTGAGAGTGAAAAGCTGAGAGTTAAAAAGTGATTCTGTGTCCTTTCCTCTTCCTTGGTCATTTACTTTCTGAAATCACAAACAATTTGGGGTCATGTTAAAATGGAAGGTCTGAGTTTAAAATCAAAGGCTTGTAATATTTATAGCGGCAAGTAAATAAACAAGTTTTAGAGATAAAACTTGGCCCTCAGGAACCTGTCATGACTCAGGCTGTAAACTTCACACAAGCTTCTCGTGCCTTGCAGAAAATAAGATAGCACCATGGATCAGATGTGAAACACTGATCCAAATACTTATGTAAGCTGTACCACACGATGAATGGGAAAATGCTGGGGCAGGGCGGAGGGGAAAGAAAAGCTATCTTTTCTGTAGTTTTGCAGATCCATTCTGACTTTAGGTAGTGCCTTTTGCCTGTCTCCTCTTTGGCTTCATTGGAAGCTGGATGACCAAACGTTTGCAAAATTACAGAATCACAGAATGTGCTGAGCGGAAAGAGGATGATCCACAAGGATCTTTGCATCCAACTCTTCTCCCTGCACACGACCATCCCCAAGGGTCACACCATGTGCCTCAGAGTATCATCCGAACGCTTCTTGAGCTTTCTCAGGCTTGGTGCTGTGCCCACTGCCCTGGGGAGCCTGTTCAGTGCCCAACGACCCTCTGGGTGAAAAACCTTATTCTAATATCCAGCCTAAACCTCCCCTGACACAACTTCAGGCCATTCCCTCAAGTCTTGTCACTCGCTACAGAGAAGAGACCAGTGTCTGTCCCTCCTCTTCTCATGAGGAAGTTGTAGACTGTGTTGAGGTCTCCCCTTAGTCTCCTGTTCTCCAGGCTGAACAGACCAAGTGACTTCTGGTCTGTATTTATCAAACTCATTTAAT
>JAWWEU010000081.1:48124219-48140624 GCA_035583155.1 Acropternis orthonyx | reverse complement strand
GTCTCCCCTTAGTCTCCTGTTCTCCAGGCTGAACAGACCAAGTGACTTCTGGTCTGTATTTATCAAACTCATTTAATAAATCAAACTTCTACATTCATGCTTGCATGTCTTACTTTACGTACATAAAGTAAGTCTGCTACATAGAGATGCTGAGAATTCTCTTGCTCCTATTTGCTTCTCTAACTTGTTGGGTTGCTAAAGGTGGGTTGTTAAAACTATCAGTAAAGATCATGAGCTAACAGAAGGGCTGTACATCAGCCCCAACCCTTCCAAGACTATCATGATGGTCTCAATGTCTCCCATGAGTAGAATTGCATTTATAGCCTTGTCTGGGGTACAAGGTACAAGACTACAAATGTTTCTGTTCAGGTGTGCCTAGAACATGCCTATGCATGTCATCTTCCTCTTTGCAGTGATTCAAGTCTACTTCAGTGATATATAACCAGATGGAGGTTGTTGCATGGGGGAAGGGAGTAGCCCTTTTCATGCAAAAGCTGTCAAATGCCTGCCCTCTGGGGAGCTATCTAAAGACAGTTATGAACATTATTCTCCTGCTCTAATTCCTTTCTACTTTATTTCACTTCTTTCCCTCACTTTCTCACAAAATATTGTGGAGAGACGGTGCTACAGGTATTGACTCCTTTTTGCTCATGTTAATGACACCGCTCTTTCCTCAGGTGACTCTGTATTAAAGTCATTAATCAAATGTCATGGCCTAAAAGCAGATGGTCTCTGTTCATTGCCAGGAAACAGTAATTGGCAGCGAGGTAGCAGTAGTACACTCTGGAGAAAAATATTTCTTAAGAGTGAAAATGCCGCTCTCCATTCCCATGATCAGAATCCCTGGAGTACTTATGTGCAACTGTATATAGCCTTTCCTTACAGCAGCCATCCCATTTGTAATCCTCTTTTGGCTATAACGCTGCAGCAGCTTGGATTGCAATGTACCATTTTTAGCACTTATCACATAGCAGCAGACAGCTGGGCTTTTACATTACAAAACAGCCACCACTACAGCAGTGGCTTAGATGACAGTGAGGTACTGTCCATAATGCATGGCCTCAAGCGATCATCTAGTGGGCAGAACAGAAATCCATCCTGACTTCTCAAAAGACCAAATGCAGCTGAAAGGGCTGTTAAAATGGGCTATAACAAGCAGGAAGACCAGGAAAAAAGACCATACATTTGCTCTTAGGCTCAATTTTCTGGGTTCTGGACCACTACTAGGTTTTAGAGAACAATGTCAGAGCAGCAACTGAGGTAGTACTGCGGAATGGAGTGGTTAGTTTGGCTCTCTTTGAGACTTACACTCTAGGTATCTCAGGACAGATAATGAGCCTTCACGTAGTCCCACATTCAATAGTTGACCAGGGTGCCCTTTGCTGTTCATTCACAATTAGTAGTAGCTTGGGTGAACAATTTCATTTCCTAGGTATATTTCAGGAATGACTGTTTGCACAAGTATGTGGTTTTACTTACCAGAATTGATGCAAGTGTAAGGTCTCTCCTTGAGGATGGCTTGCTTTATTTGTGTTCAGTTTTAGCCACTCAGTTAAAGAGACTTAAAGAATATGGCTGATCATTGTTATTTAAAAAAAAAAAGTGAAATTGCTAGGGCTCGGAAATTCTCAAGCAATTCACATAGGTGAGATTCTGAGTCAGGCAAAGCAAATAATCCAAATCTCCTAAACTACAAATAAACCTCTTAAATCCAAAGTTATAAGTCAAGCACATTATATAACCAAGTATGTTTTACTAGTCCAGAGGGGAAGGATGAAGGATTGCATTTAGCCATTCCTACTTTGGGTAGGACTGAACCTTGAAGCACCTTCGTTGAGGCAGTCACACATCTAACCGGGGGAGTTAGAGTGATGTTAGAGTGAGTGTGTCTCATCTCTTAGAAATAGGATGATTCAGGTTTTCTTCTCACGAAAACTGAATCTCAGAACCCTATAACTTTTCGGAAAATCAAAATATTGCCCTCCCCTCAGGCCAACCTCTGGATCAAATTTACTCAAAGGCCTCCTATTTCCTCTTGTAGCTAACACAACTCACAAGCATTGCCGCTTGACTTGTGCAACTTGGCAGCAGCTGCTGGAAGTGGTGAGGAACAGCTCAGCTGTGTTAATGCCAACCTGCTGCTGCAGGCTCTTCATTAGTGTACACAAACCAAGGGAAGGCTGCTGGGATGTGAATAAACTAATTAGACTTCTTGCAGAGAAACGGTAGTGAAAATGCAGGGATGAAAGATCTATTGCAGGAGCACAGTAGGAAGAAGGTTCTGTGAGAAGTGGAAAATTTGGAGGTAGCACAAGTTGGACGGTGTGAATTGGGGTGAAGCTAGTCACTATACAGGGGGATGAAGATTCTCAATTACGTTAAAAAGTCTAGAATTTGCTTGAAGAGACTGTGTATGCACTTGGTGATATACCAGCTATTTACTATTAAAAAATTGATACATTTCCTTGTGTGGGAGGGACACAGAATGACTTGTCTAACTTAGAGAACGGCATTCTGGAGCTCAGGCTGAATTTTTCACTATGCTGAGTTCAGGTCTGCTAAACTCACAAGTCCTGGAAGATGATGTTGTACATTGTATATGGTCTAGGATACAGGGTGAGAACCAGGGACAAGATAAATTTGAACTGGAAATTAGTGTAGATTTCTATAAGACAAAAGTCTGGAGTGTTGCACAGCTGCAGCTACAGACAGCTGCAGAGAACCACGGTGAGAGAAATCCATTCTCTGGAATCAGATTCCAACAGCACTTAATTGAAAACCCATTGCAGTGAATGTAGTCCATGTAGTCCTTGTCAGTCTCAGTGTGCTTTGGATCAAGGTTGTAATCCCTTGGTGTACCACTCAAATCAGAATTTCTAATAGCTCTAAGTTGTGCTGAACTCAGAGTTTGCATTTCATGCAGAGTGGGTACTGTTTGTCAGTATTGCTTTTTTCATGTGTAAATGGGTCTCATTTGTAAGATGTTCATCTTCAAGATTTGGCTGTCTTCAACTGTAGGCATTTCCTCTACGTTTTTTCTGCACATGTAACTAGAGAATGCATATATGGAGAGTGAGAAAGGGACACCTTAAAATGCATTTTCTCACTTTTATAAGGCAGCTGAATTCTTCACAGACCAGCTTCATGTATAAGTGCAAGTTTTGTCACTGTATTAATGCACTCTGTGTGGCATTTTTATTATTTCTTCTTTGAGTTTTTTGTGGTGTTTCACATATTGTTTTGTTGCACTTGGAGGATCAAGGCAATGTACAATAACAAAAATATGCCATGAGAAAGGAAAGAAAAGGAAGCAAATATTCAGAGAATAACCAAAGTTAAGTTACATTTTTAAATAATCCTGTTTATCCCTTGTTAATTTGGAAAACAAAGGGGACCAAAAAGGGCCACTGCTCACCTGCAAAACACATCTTTAATTTTTTGGCTTAGGTTTCTCCCAGTCATCCAACAATCCTGCTTCAAATCCCATTGATATCAGCAGTACTCCCCTATCAAACTTCAGAAGGTCATGGTTTGGACCTGATAAACTTATAACTACCTAGGAGGGCAGGACACACAGTGGTATAGAGGAGTTTTGGGTTTTTTCTCAAAGGGCAAGGGAGACCTCAAGCCATTTGTAACACATGGTCAGTTACCTGCATTGGCTCCCTCCTCCCTTGGAGCTGGTCCACGCAGCAAAGTCTGCAACGGGTGCCTGCGACGAGCCCTCAGCTCCCAGAAGCAGCAGAGGAAGCACAGATATTTGGTCTGATGAGAACACTTTGCTGGCTACTATTGTCCTTGGTCCAAGAGGAAGGAACAAAAAATCAAATGATTTTATCCATATTTCTCCTTTTTACCGTTAGTAAAGCACCAATGATATTGAGAGGGATTTTCCAGAGAGAAATGTACATAAGGTTCTGGAACAGGTTGCCCAGAGAAGTTTTGGATGCCCCATCCCTGGAACTGTGTAAGGCCAGGTTGGATGGGGCTCTGAGCAAGCTGGTCTAGTGGAAGGTGTCCCTGCCCTTGGCAGGGGAGGTGGAACCAGATGGTCTTTTAGGTCTCTTCCAACCCAAACTATTCTATGATTCTCTAACACACTGTGTTGTACTTGATCTACTGTCACTCCAGTGGTTTCAGAGCACACTGTACTGTTGATATGCTTGAATGGCAAATCCAGGCAACACTTCACGACGTCGGCATCCTGGAGGACAAGCAACCATCCAAGGTGTACACAGTAATCCTAGTATATTCTGCATTCACCTGGCTGGTTCCATGTGTCTAGGACAGCTGCTCCTCAGAGGTACCTTAGGAACTTTGAGGGATCTCCAGTGAACAGCAGCTGAGTCAGATTTACAAAGCTGGGACTTTTTGGACTGGCTGATCATAATGGAAAAATCTGCATCACCACATGCTATCCTCACAAAACATGAGTGAACTGGGAGAAACCTAGTTGAGCAGTGGGGGAGTTGGAAGTGAAGGGACGGTGACACTGGCTAAGGTGGGTGCAAAGCCCCAGCTGTGGGTGATGCAGGACCAAGCAACAAGACAGTGTTGGGTGAGGTGATGCTTGGGAAGCTGCAGTCCAATTTTCATTTATTCATCTCTGTTAACTGCAACTCCATCAGCAAAAAGGACACAACCAAAGCGCTTATCTCTGTGAGGGAAAAAAAGGGCCATAAAATGTTAGACTCGAATCATCACAGCCTTTCATGCAGTGGTCCTGTCAATATGGTCATTATTGTAGGAGCCCTGTAAGGTGCTCCAGGAACTGCAGTTTCACTAATTTAAAGTGCAGAAGTACTTAGATGCTTTCCAAGGTATCTCAGTGGGAGGAGTTTCTTTTAAACTTAGCAGAGTCAATGTTCTTGTCTCCTCTAACATCACAGTACCAGATGATAAAGACACAGCTATAGCTCACTAAAACAGAGTGCTACAAGCAAGGAAAAAAAATTTGCATGCTAGGCTACATTGCTGAAAGGACTTTTTTGATATTTAAAAGGTGTTGCAGAGTAGAATAAGGAAATTCAGGGAAAAATAATTCCTTTTAACCTGAAGATCTGAAGAAAGGTGTTCTGACATATCCATCAAGAGTTTTGTGATCAGAAAAGGCTGTTTAAACTGAATATGTGCAAATTTTACTGTGATATGTAATAGACTATCAGGTTTTGTACCTTTCAGTATTCTATACTGTGGTTTTGTTGTAATGAATGCCAGTTGCTACTTAAAACCTTTTTATGTTTCCTATTTGGACTGCAAAGCAGTACTTTTGATGCTTAGCTTAAGATACTTTGACTAGTTTTAGTGATGGCTCTAGAGCAAAATAAGCTTACCTGATATTTGATTCCTGGAATAGAATAGAACAAAATGGTGACACATTCTTAACGTTCTAAAGAGAGCATTCTCCAACATTAGATTTTAGCAAGTTCAATTTTATGATCAATTTAGAGAAGGTGAGGATGATGGGGGAACCCATACAATCAACACTTACACTTTTGTTTCTGTTTTAGAATAAAATAAAGTTCTGCAACTGAGCATTTCAAGTTCTAAGGGCTATGACACTATGCTTTTATGTTACATGTGTCATACTGTTGTGTCTTTACAAAGCAAGGGAACACATTTGTAACATAAATGTGAAGAACTGGCTTATAACTCTCCTGTGCTTATAATCAGCAGCACATGAACTACCTTTGAGGGACTCCCATCCTGGGAAGAATACTAAATAAAAGCTGAGATTGTGCCAGGGAATTTTGGCCAGAATTAAGTAGAGGAGAAACATGAGCCTGGCCTTATATGGGTTCTTACCTTCACTTTACCTGGCAAAATCCAAACAAAATCACAAATACCCAAACACCATGATATCCCCCTGAGGTACTATGTGGTTAAGTTTTTACTATACTCCCGTCATCTCTCTACACTTCAAAACAATTACTGTATAGCAATATGCCTTACAAATTTATTTGGCAGTAATTATTAACATATGCTGTAATAATTCTAATAGTGATGCTGCTGTTAGGAGTAGTGATTATAGTCACGATACATCTCTAATAGATCGTGAGTGACTTGGCTGGTATATCAGTGGGCTGGAGCTGATCAACTGCTGGTATTTACTTGCATCATGCTCACCACATGCTGCCTCCCTTAGAAGGTGGAGATGCCACAGTTGTTTATGCATACAGATGAAACCGCTTGCTAATAAGCAGTCAGTATTGTTGCCAGGGGTTTGGGAACAAACCAGGCACTCAGCACTGTTTCTCCCCCTGCATTATTGCCCAGTGATCCGGGACTGTCCTTGAGCCACGCCTGAACCCAGAGGTTTCGTGACCCAAGCACAAGCCACAGCACTGAGCTGTTTCAGTGTGAGCTGGAAGTTTCCAGGGTGTCTGTGTGCAGCCTGAGCCCGCACCAGCAGATGGGGCGGTTACAGTGCGTTTACAGCCCACTCTGCAGTGTCTCACTACTCATGGAGTGTGCTTTCCCCTGCAGAGCTCTGAAGTTTATTTTTCGTTAGAAATGGGCTTTTGGTGGTTAATGGTATCATTGGCCATTGCCTGGCTTAATTCAGCAGTCACTGCTTATGCATCAATGTTTGAAGCAGTGTTTTTTTCAGGGCAGTGTACCAAGGGCTACATGCTAACAGTGTTTTGTGAAACAACACAGCAGAGGGGCCCAGAGCAATTGTGGTGAAAGAAAGCTTCATGTCTGTTTAGCAAGCCAGGTAATGTCCCTAACAAGCTTCCTGTTTACATACATGAGATATCTACCAGACTTAAAACCTTAGTAGTGCGGTGTATGCGAAGTAGTGCAGTCCTTTATTGTTTGACCTTGCAGAAAAAGGTGGTCTTTACCCACACATATGTAAGTACAGTGCATTTGTTTTTCCCTCCTAGGTTGATCATAAATTAAGGATGTGGGTTTTTTTTTTTATTCCACAAGAAATTACATTTGACAGTATGTTGTTGCAATTACACATTGCATTCTAAGTACTTTGTTATTTATTGTAACAGAAGGAAGTCCAAACAGACTGGTTTTCTAAGGGTAGGTATTACTCATCCTCTTTGGGGGGGAAAAAAGGAAAGAAAAAAAAAAAAAGATAGTTTCTCAAAGTTCAAACCTCTTGTAGGAAGGAATGTGCTTTCACTTTTACAGTTGTTTCATGAGGGGAGGGAGAAAGTTTCTTCAGACAATTTCTTCCTTTTCCAGTGTAAAAGTCAATAGAGCAGTGGCCTGGGAAATGGGAAATTTAAGTTCATTCTGTTCCATTGAGGGCTTAGCCCTGAAACTCCAATATCTTTTACCTGTTCAAGACAGGGGTTCTTAGGTCCTGATTAATGATCCAATGGCACAGGTAAAGATGTGACAGCTAACTTCAGTGATGTACTCCTTCTGATGTGAGTATTCTTGCCTGCTTATATTTGACTCTGCATTGAAAACTGTCTGGACAGTAACATTGTGACACATCAGTTCATCAGTTTGCAAGTGTGCAAGAAGGGCTCCCCTCTCAGTATGGGCTGTTCTTCCTATGAACTTACATCATTCATCTTCCCTCAAATGTCACACCCCTGAAAATGCAAATTGGCTATTTTATGAAGAGAAAAATGCAGAAACTGTGACTCAGTTTTCTCAGTCCCTTCATATGGCAGTTCTCAATTAGAGCCTCTTGCATGAACTCTTTCATTTATTGTTCCTGCCAAGGTGTAAAACGTACTTGGCCTTCCATAAGAATGGAACAGGGATACAGGACAGGGGAGTTTAGTCCAACTGTTAAGCTAAACCTGTGGAAAACAATAGGATATGAAGCACTTGAAGAATAACTGCAGAAAGAGAAGAATAACCACCATGAGGACATTTCTATGTTAAATGATGTGACAAATGGAAGAGAAGCTCAAAGTAGCTTAAACAGGATCCCATAGAAAGCAAAAGCAAAAATAACACCTACTTCAGGGAAATAATTAATTATATAACCCAGTTTAAGTATTAAATTTGCAGACTCTGTTTCAGGCAGGAAGTGTTTGTATACCTTCCAGCTTTCCTAAGTTAAAAAATAATTACAGTGTTTGTAATACTTTTTTTTCCTGTGTCTTTAGACCACAGCGGCCACAGCAATATTCTATTTGTATAGTTCTATATGGATGATTAGCTTATTTTAATGCTTGCTCAGAGGAGGACAATATATGGCCCCACCAAGAATATCAGAATGCTTTTTAAAATCAAGCCATTTTATTGTGATGGTCTGCAAAGACATTCTGTCTTATGATGTGATCAAAATTAAGACTGTGTTACAGACATAAAACTAAAACATGTGAAAAACTTTTCACTAAGGCCTCAGGTGTTCATGGTTTACAATTAATGTTCTATATGAAAGCAGCACAAATACCTATTTAGAAAAATGATATGGCTTAAATCACTAAGCACCTTTAAGTGATGCAGTGCTGTGTGGGATAAAAAACAGGGAATCAATTTACCATACAAAGTAGTTTTTCACCATTCATTTCATTTGGTAGCTCTGAAAGGCAAACAGTTTCCATAGAAACAGTAAAATAAATCCATTTTTGGGACTGGATGATGTGCTTCACTAGATAGATTTTTGTCAACTTTGGGGTTGGAATAATATGCTTCTGGTTGTGTTTGTTTCATTTAAAAGGCTAATCCTTTCCATGCTGGTTGGACTTTCACAGCACGCTGTTCTAGTTCCTGTGATTTCATATTGCAACTTGCAATTTTAGACATTTCAGACCATATCTTCCATCTTACATCCTCACACAGGAGCTTTTGAAAATTTGCCTGGAAACAAACATGTCAGGACCTCTCAGGATCCATTTTTCTACTATGTTCTCACATCCTTTATTAATGTCATTGCGCAAATTGAAGGCACAGACTGCAATTATGCTTTACAAGCTTTTAAGCTTTTAGTCCTTTGCCTGTTTAAAGGGCTAACAACTGCATGAAGTGCTGTTTTGAGCATCACAGTCTTCAGCTCTGTCTAGTATGCTATGGAATAAATGGCTTAGGGATTCCTGGGAAGGATACAGGAGGCTAAACTGCATCACTTACTTTAACACAAGACAAAAGCTGACAACGAGCCTGAAATCTGGGTTTAGAAGTCAAATTTTTTGTGGCCTTTGGAAGGAGCAGAGATAAAGGTACAGACTTCCTGAAGTGATATTAGTACTGTATACACTTCCAACTTTTCTTTAAATTACTTGTTTGCAGTATCAGTGTCATGGATGAAGTTCAGTGCAGTTCAAATTACTTTGCCCCTTTGATAAGAGCTTTGTGTTTCCCTTGTCAGACTGTTACTGGTACTCAGATCAGCTAGTGCAAAGCAAACCAGACCTTCATAGGATGTACTGGAGAAGCTCAAACAACTCAAAACATATTTGGGGCAGGACATGCTGTGGTTACATATTGACTGTCAAATCACATCATGAAATATTATTGGTACTTTCTGGAAAAAGATTAACTTGTAGCGAAACCCTGAAAAGCTGGGAATGCCATAAAAGGTAAATTTTTTAATAAGGACAGCAGATTATGACCTATAGTTCTAGAAATATGGCAGAACTGGGATGAAAGAAATAAATGTCTGCATCTCTTTTTCTGAAGCAGTCTCAAAGAAGCAGACCTCCAACAGAGGCTCCCAGCTGTGCTGCAGCACACACAGCATCATGCCCCTCAGGTTCACTGAGTTCCTGTGACCTCCAGTCTTCTCACTGTTCATGGCTGATGCACCAACATATGGCACGATGTACCAGTGCAGTTATAGTACTATGTTTGAAAATGAAGCATTCATAAAATGTCCAGTTGTATTTTCCACAAGTTTCAAGCAATCTAGAAGAGGCAAACTAAGGCTTTGGAAGTACGTAACCATTTTAGGACTTTCAGGTCTGTTTCCCCATTTCGAAATACAGACAAAATGTTTGATCTTCTTTGATCAGAAGTTAAATTTGACTCTGCAGTCACCTTTGAAAAATGAAATTCCTGGCTCTATGCCTGATGCACAGGTGAATCCTGAGATGTTAGAAAAACTTACCTGACTGAACAAGTGGTTTTGATTTGATGAAGGTAGGACCACTTTAAAGACATTGGAGATAAAGTGTTTGACAGAGGTCTTGAAGAGAAAAAAGAGCCTCTCACTGAAAGAAGTCCATGAGGCTTTTACCACTGATTTTAAGGACTGAAAATTTCACACCTAAATTTTTGTCAAACTATGGGAGCTGCATTTAAAAAAAAAGAAAAAAAAAAAAGAAAAAAGAAAAAAAATCATAAACCTGTCATTGGAAAAGTAAAATATTTTACCTTTCTGCTGAGCTCTATTTTTGACAGTTATGCAGCATTATATACAAATCATATAGACAGGAAAAGATAAGTAAATTTAGTAAGTCTGCTTAAAGAGCTATAATTCCTTGATATGTAGAGTAATAATAAAATCTTGAGAGACTTTCATAGTTCTATTTTATGCCCAGTGACTAACAGAAAGGAAATGATTACCATTCCTTTAACTTCAAGTGGAGAAGCTCAGCAAAAAATATTCATTCATCCAGTTTTAGAAATGCAGATCTTGTGAAATGTGTCTGAAATGTGTCTTGAAGCAAATATTTGCATCATTTTTCCTTTAGTTTTCCCAGAACTCTCAATTTTAGAGGAAAGTTATAGTGGCATGGCTTCTTTGCTTCAGAGAGGAATGTGAAAATAGGCACACAGAGAGGAATGGTTGGGTTTTAAGTAGATAAATAAAATATTTTTTAACTTTTCCCAGCCATCCAACTGTGTATTTTCTCAGATTTTAAAATGTTCAAAAGGTGTTCTTTTTTTCATCTGCTGTTGGTCTCTACGTGGTTGTGGTTCTTGGTATGGTCTAGCCAAGACTAGAGGCAGTACTGACCCAATTTTGTAAGAGTTGTCCTCCTGAGACTCCTTCCCTAAGCAGAGCCACACCATTCTCAAAGACTTCTTATGAAACTTGTTATTGAGAGGGTTTAATTCCAACATTTTAGATGCTGAAAATCTCAACACAAGTTGGAGAACCCTCTGCATTTCAAGGGTTTTCTCTCTAATACTTAAAACCTTTTAAAGTTCACCTTTTACTGCTTACCAGTACACTTTGATGAGAACTATAATAAACACCATGGTGAAAATAGTCCTCTGTTACCAGGGGGACAATGCAGATTAAAATGCTTCATTTGGAAATAGCTTGTTTCAGGGATAGCTAAGGATTAAAACTGTATGCATATGTGTGAAAGCTGGAAAATAAAGATAGCTCAATTATCTACTTTGCTGACAGCAGAGAACAGGCAGGTGTAAAGAGACACATAGGGAGGGCAGCCAGATAAGAATCTGGCCTTTGGCATATTACTGATAACCTCTTCTACATCTGTCTTCTGGGAGAACAGAAAATATTTCCACTCTTCATTTAATATTTTTAGTGAGTGACTTTTTTTGGGATTGGGTGTTTTTTTTTTGGGGGGGTGGATTTGTTTCGTGTGTGTGTTTGGGTTTTGTTTTTTTTTTTTTTTTTTTTTTACATTGAACAACTGCAGATATTTGAATTTGGAGAATGCTTAGCGGAAGGGCAGTTGACAAATTTTAATCAAGAAACCACTTGCATAACAAAGGAAACAATGGAGCAACTGAATGGAGGCAACATCATCTGGAGGAAAAGACTGATAGTTTATTGAGGAGCCAAGGGCCTGTGAAAAAGAGATGTCTCTGGGCTACATAATTAACTTGGTATTTTATTTCTTTGTGGTGTGGGTTGTGGGTTAGTTCAGAGACCAATGCAATACTCTTTGAAGGCTGGGAGGAGAGATGTACACAGCTTAAAACAAAGTTGGGCCATTTCCTTTATTTCCATTTCCTGAAAACAAATTTAATTATGTGAATTTCCTGGAAACAGATTCAACTGAAATAGCTCACGCTGTTTAAAGCTTTCATCATCTGTGCAATTTTACGTGTCTCCTGGGTTTGCTTGTTCCAAACAATCCCATGATTTGGCAAATGTCACAGCTGTTCCTCATATTTGTCATAGCCTAGTGTCCGGTAACAGCAAGTGGAGACCAAAAAGTAATAATTAGGCTATTCCAAGACATTAGTTCGTCAATATAAGTAAAGATTACTATTCTTAATGTCACTATTCAAGTCTTTTCCTCATGTTGATCATCACATTAATGGCCTGTTCTATGCTCTGTGAAACATCTCCATGACATAAGAGCTTTACTTCAATACTTATGGGGGAAGAGGGAAGCTGGCAACATCTAATAATTATTCTAATGTTTCTCCTTTTCATTCAGCTAGAACAGATATTTGCATGTTGAAAGGCAGTTGAAAAACACATTTTGTATCTGTAGTGCTGTTCTACACAGAAGTATAGGTGGTTCTTAGGCATATCTTTGCTGTGCTTCTTTAATATTTAATTCCATCAAGTGGATTTGAGGAATTTCTTCTGTTTTAGCACTTTGCTCAGGTTTCTACCAATGTTACAGCCTTTAAGCTACACATAAAGCTGGAAAAACAAAAGTGCACTGAGGGATTGAGGGAACTAGGAGAATAATATGTTTTTATAATTACAGTGGGAACTATTTAGCCATAAAAAAATGTGGGGAATCTGCACTAGGTAACACCTGCTGTGTACATTTCTGGGTACAACAGAGGTTAAATTGGTTTTGGAAAGGAAAGTTGTTCACCTAAATGGGATCACCAGCATTACTAGCCTGTAAAACAGTAAAGCCCAAAAGCTTGAGCTGATCTTAATAGAGAAGACCTAATTCCCAATTTATGTGCTGGGTGTGAAATGGCTGTGCTGTAGTAGCGTAGATCCGGTGTGAGAGAGTGGACAATAAGCCTGAGAGACTTTATTCAAGTTCAGTCTATTGTTACATGAGAAATAGATCTCTGAGGCCAGCCAAAGTAGCAGTCCTTTACTAGAGAACATGCATTTGTTTTCTTCCCAAGCAAAGACCAAGTATTAAGAGAGCTGTTACATTTTAGAGTAGATTGTGGTGATGAAGAGTTTACTCTCAAGTAAAGCCCAATTTCACCAGGCACTGTAGGCATTCACATATATTCATAAGAATTACTCTGCACAAGCAAATGTGACTTTTATGTTTTGGACCTGGACTTCAGCTGTAAACAGCTAATACTTCAACTCTGCACTTCTCCCTGTCCTGGGGATGCTCATCCATTATCATCCCCTTTTTGAAAACCATCCCTAGCTAATCATCCCCCACTACCCTACACCACCACTGCAAAAACATTAAGAGGTGGAGGAAGGGGTGTGTGTGAGGAAGTTGTGGTATCCTCTCTTTTTAAAAAGCAGGTACACTGACAGCTTTATAGTGATAGGGAATTTCAATTGGATGGAGAAAATATGGTGGGGGCTCTGAACGAGGTCAGACAGCTGAAAGGGAAAATGGGCTCCAAGTTTGAAGCAAAAAGCTGATAGTGCAATTCTAACTTCAGGTAAAGCTAAAGGAAGTAAAATCCAAACATACAGGGAGGGTATGGAGTCCATTTATATGCATAAATAGTTTGTGTTTGTTTGTGCTTTTTTTGGGGGTTTTCTTTGCATGTTTTGGTTTTGGTTTATATTTATTTCTTAATATAGCTCATATTTCTACCTAATTAATTTGGCTATCAAAATGGGAAAAATAGAGTAATGCTGTGAGAGTTTATTGTCCTCTGTCTCATAGAATCATACAGTAGTTTGGGTTGGAAGAGACTTTTAAAGGTCACCGAGTTCAACCCCCCTGCAATAAGCAGGGACATCTTCAACTAGATCAGGTGGCACAAAGCCCTGTCCTACCTGATCTTGAATGGTCTGACAGATGTGCTATCTACTACCTCTCTGGGTAACCTGTTCCAGTGTTTCATCACCCTCACTGTAAAAAAATTATTCCTTATATCTAGTCTGAATTGAACCTCCTTCAGTTTAATGCCATTATCCCTTGTCCTATCGCTATAGGCCCTAAAGAAAAGTGTGTTCCCATCTTTCTTGTAAGCCCCCTTTAAGTACTGAAAGGTCACAATAAGGTCTCCTCAGAGCCTTCTCTTCTCCAGGCTTAACAACCCCAGCTCTTTCAGCTTTTCCTCATAGGAGAGGTGCTCCAGCCCTGTAATAATATTTGTGGCTCTCCTTTGGACCTGCTCCAACAGATCCATGTCTTTTCTTTGCTGAGGACCCCAGAGCTGGATGCAGCACCCCAGGTGGTGTCTCACAAGAGTGGAGTAGAGGGGCAGAATCAACTCCCTCAACCTGCTGGCCACACTGCTTTGGATGCATCCCAGGGTATGATTGTCTTTCTGGGATATGAATACGTATTGCTGGGTCATGTCAAACTCTCATCCATTACAGCCCCTAGTCCTTCCCCACAGGGCTCCCCAGCTCCTTCATCCCCCAGTCTGTATTGATGCTGGGGGTGGCTCCAACACAGGTGCAAGACCCCACACCTGGTTTGACTGAATCTCATAAGTGTCCACAGCATCATTTCTTGAGCTTGTCCAGGTGCCTCTGGATGGCATCCTGTCCTTTAGGCTTGTCACCTGTGCCACTCAAGCTGGTGTCATCTACCAGCTTGCTGAGGGTACACTCAATACCAGTGTCTATGTCATGAATGATGATATTAAACAGCACTCATCCCAATATGAACTGCTGAAGGACACCTCTCATCACTGGTCTTCATTTGGACATTGAGCCATTGACCATTACCCTCTGGATCTGACTATCCAAGCAATTCCTCACCCAGTGAACTCTCCAATTTAGAGAGAAGGATGTTGTGGGGGACAATGTCAGAGGTAGTACAAAAGTCTAGATAGACAATATCCATAGCTCTTCCCTTCTCCACTGATGCAGTCACTCCACCAATAGAAGGCCACTAGATTGCCTTGGTGAAGCCATGCTGGCTGTCTTGAATCACTCCACTGTCCTCCCTGTGCCTTAGAACAGCTTCTAGGAGGATCTGTTCCATGACTTTCCCTGACACACAAGTGAGGCTGACAGGTTAGGAGTTCCCAGGACCTGTCTTTCCACCCCGTTAAAAAAATGTGTGCAACAATTCCCATGTTCCAGTCACCCAGGCCTTCAGCTGACTTCCATGACTTTTCAAATACCATATGGAGTGGCTTGGTTTCGCATAACTACCTTAGTTTTGCACCGAGCAAAAAGTGAAAGTTGAATCAGGGGTGTGTGTGGAGTGTGTGGCACTGCAAATGAGGGCACAGGAAAAAACAAAACAAGTTGAGGTCTGTCAAAACTATCAATACAGCACAGGTATTTGATGGAAAGAATGAAATGGGAGGAAGGAATACTGGCAGCATTTCGGATGCTTTCTGTGATGGAACATTCCAGCCCAAGGACATCTCTGTAGCTGTGTCACCTGCTTGCTCACAAGGTATCTTCACTAAACACATTAAAATGATTGAGAGGTGCCCTTGAAAATTTAAGTGCTTTTGTTCTGAAAGAAAGGTTTTTCTGCACAGGTTTTACTTAAAGTTCTACAAAGTCGGGTGCAGATGGTACTTGTCCCTTCATACAAAATCTCTGAAGTACCATAATATTTAAAAGTGACACAGAGATATATCTCTTTCTTTCCTTTCTTCTTTCTCCATATATGTGCTGAAAGTAGAATTACAAAAGGTCCTTATGCAGCTGTACAAGATAAAGGACAAGTGACAGGGTTTCAATACTTACTCCCTACTTCCTCCTTTCCTCCTCCACCCACCTGTGTGCATGCTTGTTTTCTTGCCCACACCTGCAACAGTCTTGTTCTTGCTGAAAATTGCCTTTATTTTTCACATGTATCTTCAGAAGATCTTGGTAGGGCAAATTCCCTTGTAAATTTTCTGACAGGTAATTTTTTGGTACGCTAACACTGTAGATGAGGAAGGTGCTGGAAAATAGATTTTGTGTTTTATTTGTGTTATTGTAGGGTAAATCATGATAGCTCTTTACATTTTAAACCATTTTAGCCCTTCTGCTGTAAATGGAACACTGATTTCCCATTAGAGGAAGGCCTGTAGAAAGATGTAATCACACATTCAGTGATACAAAGGTGTTTTGCATGCAGGGTCGCTAGTGACTGAAATGCCAACTCCCCTAAAAGCTGAAGAAGAGCCCCTTCTAATGCTCAGATTGTTTCCATATAAAATTGGTTCATAAAAATGTTTATGCAGGCTGGGTTCAGAGGCAGTCAACACCCCTCTGAAAGGTAAGTGAAAGAAAAATAGCTGGCTCAAATAGAATTGCTCTGCACTTTTCTTTTGAAAAATCTGACAATTACATCAAATAAAAATTGCTATTTTTAGGCAGATAATAAAGTGGAACACTGGGTTAATGAAAGGAAATGTTCACCCAACACCCAGCATATGCATGGTAGGCTATATATCTCAGAGAAACACATGCAATCTGCCTGTG
>JAWWEU010000081.1:48067775-48122104 GCA_035583155.1 Acropternis orthonyx | reverse complement strand
TAAGCCAGTGCACTTCAAATCAAATGTTCTTTTCTCCACGTCCTTCGGAATGTCTGCATCTCTCTGTGCGCACAGGGGGAGGGAACCCTTCTTGCCTGCACCAACCCTCAGGTGAAGGAGCCCTCAGGAGCAGGATCCAGGTTTTCTACCAAGCCTTAAGGGCCACAATATCTCAGTTTCAGATATTAGAGACAACATGTAGAGTCGTTCAAATCCAAATGGCTGCTGCTTTCAAATGGTTGTAGGTTATGCTAATGCAATCAAAAAACTCAAGCCTAAAATATCAAAATATGTAGTTAATACCAAAAGTGGCATGCTGAATTAGAGTGCACAGTTTATATTACAGCTTATTGTGATGTGTACAAGAGGGGACTTTCAGAGCTGTTCACGTGTTTATCAGTTGCTATTAAACATGGTGACCTGGATGCAACCCCTGTTTTAGGAAAACCCTAAATTCCTGATTGCTGGAGGCTTGGAGATCACATGAGGGAGAGAAGCCCTCTATGCCTGCTCTGTCTCTGTCCCTTCTCCCGGGTATCTTCCCTCCTACCTGTGGTTGAGGACTTCCTTGTCTCAATCAGCATGTTTTGATCTCTGGGGGACAAGAAAAAAGCCAGGTGGGATTCTCAGTCTCTGAGATGATGGTGAAGCACTGACTTTAATTAAAGATGGGTCATACGCTGGAAGTGAAGCACATACAAGGATCTTGCTGAACTTGGCTGTATGTGGCACAGCAAGCAGCTGCTGGTTTAGGCAAGAGTTTGCCTGAATGGGAGACCAGAGCTTTCTGTGAAGCTTGTCTACCTCTCAAGGCCTAATATGGATGAAATAGACACTCTAGAGAGAATGTAAAATCTTTTATATAAAATATTTTTTTCTCCTAGAAAGAACAGATTAAGGGCTGATTAATTCATGCTGATCATCAGCTTAATGAAGAATGTAAGGATCACAGGTTAAAACTGAGCTCTTTCTGACTTACAGGGTCTTATTAGAGCAGACATCTGGAAAGCATAAGATATGATGGTACTTCTCTGTTTCCAGGAATAGATTAGTAACTAAATTGGTTGTTCTGCTGTAGTCTTTTTAAACAGCTATACTCTGTCTCCAGTTATTACACTCTAGGTGTTGTATGAGTGTATTTTCAAAGGCTGCTGCTCAGTTTAAAGATCAGTATGTACTGAAAATTTTTCCAGTTGAAAATATCACTTCTTAGCCACTGGGTTAAGGATACATCAGAGGCTGCTGGAGTCTCTCAGTAGTTTGGGCTAGAAATAGAGGAAATAGAAGGGGTATCTGAAGGGAGCCAGGGTTACGCTTCCTGACAGAGATCCTTAGATCCTTATCTCTACTGAGGTCTCCTGTCTCCCAGAGCAGGAACCACCACCTAATATTTTCCATCATTTCTTGCTCTGGCGATATAGCAATATCCACCATCTCATATTTCCCATTACTTCTTGTTGGCTTCTGGCAGTCTCCTGTCTCAGGCAACTGGTAAATTTCTCTATGCCTGAGAGATAGCTATTGCATAGATGTAGGATGATGATATCCACTTCCTCTGAATCCTCCTGCCCCATTTTTCCTCTGGAGACGGAGACATTGTTTTCTTCTATATCAGCATTATAGCATTAAAGCTCCATTTGTTTGTCACAGAATCACAGAAATTAAAACAGAATCACAGAATATTCTGAGTCAGAAGGGATCCACAAAGATCATCAAGTCCAGCTCCTGGCTCTGCACAGGACAGTCCCAAGAATCAAACCATGTGCCTGAGAGCATTGTCCAAATGCTTCTCGAACTTTGTCAGGCTTGGTGTTGTGACTGCTTCCCTTGGGAGCCTGTTTTGAGTGCTCAGCCACCTGCTGGGTGAAAAACCTTTTCCTGATATTCAGCCTAAACCTGCCCTGACACAACTTCAGGCCATTCCCTCGGATCCTCTCAGTGGTCACCACAGAGGAGAGATCAGTGTCTGCCCCTCCTGAGCAAGTTGTACCTGCAATGAGATCTCCCCTTCATCTTGTCTTCTCCAGCTGGACAGACCAAATGCTCTCAGCCACTCCTCATATGCTTCCCCTCAAGGCCCTTTACCATCTTCATTATGTTCCTTTGGACACTCTCTAAAAGCTTAATATCTTTCTTATATTGTGGTTCCCAAAACTGCCCAAATACTGCAGGTGAGGCCGCCCCAGTGCAGAGCAGAGTGGGACAATCCTCTCCCTTGCCTGGCTGGTGATGCTGTGCCTGATGCCCCCCAGGACATGGTTGGCCCTCCTGGCTGCCAGGGCACTGATGACTCAGATTTGACTTGTTGTAGACCAGAGGACAGCCATGTCCCTTTCCTGGCACTGCTTTCCAGCACCTCATTCCCCACTTTGTATGCACTTCCAGGTTTGCTCCATCCCAGGTGCCAAACCCAACACTTATCTTTTCAAACTTCATACAGTTGGTGATTACCCAGACATCTAATTTGTTCAGATCTCTCTGCAGGGCCTCCCTACCTTTGAAGGAGTCAACAGCTCCTCTGAATTTTGTATCATCTGCAAACGTACTCAGTATCCCTTTGAGTCCTGTGCCCAGGTAGTTAATGCAGATGTTGAAGAGCACTGGGCCCAGGATGGAACCCCACTAGTGGCAGATCACCAGTCTGATGTTACCGCATTCACTCTGACCCTCTGTGCTCAACCTATGAGCCAATTGCTCACCCACCACATGTTGTGTTTATTCAGCTGTGTGCTGGACACTTTTTCCAGGGGGATACTATGAGAGACAATATAAAAAGCTTTGCTGGAATCCAAAACAATTACATCCACTGGCTACCCTTGATCAGCCAGCTGGGTTACCTTGTCATAAGAGGAAATCAAATTTGGCAAGCAGGACTTTCCTCTCATGAAGTCGTGCTGGCTGCGACCAATGACTGTGTTGTCTTTCAGGTGTTTTTTAATACCTTCCAGAACAATCTCCATAACTTTAGGACCCACTGAGACTAACAGGCCTGTAGTTTCCAGGGTCATCCTTCTTGTCCTTTTTGAAAACTGGGACAACATTAGCCAGCTTCCAGTCAACTCGGACCTCTCCAGATTCCCAGGATCATTCAAACATCATCAAGAGAGGTTTTGCAATGACATCAGCCCTTTCTGCAGGTATTCTTGGGTGAAACCCACCAGTGTCCACAGACTTACAGGGATCCAGCTGAAGCCGCAGATCTCTCACAACTTCAGGATCAACGGGGAGTTTATTATTCTTGCAGCCATGGTCCTCCAGCTCAGAGCACTGGGACCCTCTTAGTCCATCACAAGTATTGAGGAGGGAGACAAAGAAAGCATTAAACATCTCTGCCTTGTCTACATCCCTGTTTGTGAGGTGACCATCCTCATCCTGTAATGAGCTGATACCAGTTTTGCATTGCTTTTTGCCATTAGGGTATTTAAACAGACTCTTTTTATAGCCCCACACAATACTCACCATCTTCAACTCCAGCTGAGCTTTGGCCCCACGAATTTTCTCTCTATAGGGGAAAGCAGCATCTCTTACCCCTCCCACATCACCTGATCTTGCTTCCACTGAGCATACACCTTTCTTTTTCGTTTTACCTCTAAAGAAGATTCCTGGTCAGCCAAGCTGGCCTTCTGCCTTGTCTGCTGGCCTACTGACAACTAGGAATTGCTTGCTCCTGTGCCCTTAGCAGGTGGTACCTAAAAAGTGACCAGCACTGATGAACCCCAGCAGCTTCAAAAGCACTTTCCCAGGAGACCTCACTCACTAGTTCCCTGAGCCCAGCTGAAAATTATTGATGGTTTCCACTTTCAATCTTGTTGGAACTGTTGTTTTACCGACATTGACAGACAAAAGTAAACTAAAAATACACTTGCCAACTCTGTTGTTCAGTGCAGAACCAGCTCTAGCCTATGTGTATATTTGACAGAATTCAAACTTTATGTAGTTAAACCTTATCCCTGATGTGTGTTCTAATACAATAAATATATGCTACTAATGCTTGAAGTTTAGACTTAACATGTTTTGATTAAAAAGGTAACTTTTAAGGGTGTTTCTGATTCTTTTACCTGGCCTTCAGAAATAATCTTGTCTTCGCCTACTTGTGTTTCCCCATGCTTTCGAAATTTGTTAGAAATTCTGTATCTTTCCATCTATGACCTGATTTAGCTGCCAGTGGAGTTGGCAGGAGTTTTTCCACTGGCTTCATCCAAAACCAGATCAGGCCACTAGAGAGCAAATGATAAATCACATTCATAAGCTGGATGTTGCCACAGGCTGTGGTCAATACAGACACAAATTTCTGCTTAGGCAGGGTTTGCAATTTGGAATCCTTGGCTCAGTAACATCAGGATGCCCTCTGTGGTACAGTGAAAGGTGTGTCTCTGAAGTGACTCTGGGTTTAACAGTCCAGCTGAGGATTTATTTGCAGTAAATATTGAGATCTTGTCAAGGGAACTGCAGGGAAAGGTGGCTGCTTCAGAAATGCCTGGCTATGAACTGGCATGTCTTACTAGAGCATAATATACTGGTAAATATACTAGTAAAATACTTCTTTATATTTAAGGCCATCTAGTTCACTGATCCGTCCCATGTCCTTTTGTTCTTTTTTATCACTATCAGTAACAAAAGCTGAAATCTTTTGGGCATGAGGATATTGCATTTTTTCATCAAAAATCACTATTCCTCTAAAATTGTGTGCCTAGGTAGGTTTCTAAAAGCACATAATTACAGAATTCTTTACCAAAGCAGACTATTCCTCAGTTTAAATACATCTTTTGCGATACTTCAGTCTTTAAAGTGTTCTTTAACCTATTAAGGCCTGCTATCAAATATTTTTTAACTTCAGATTATAAAAATATCATTGAATGTATGAAGTAGATACTTTTTTAAACTAAAAGCATGACTATAATCTATCTTTTCCCAGGGAACATTTTCCCCATTATCTGCCTTGACAAACAACTAGCCTTACTAGTAAATAATTCAGTAGCAGGAGACTCTGGGGCTGTCTGTATAAAATTATGGCATACATTAGCTGATCCTCTCAGCTAGGCAGCAGGTTCTGGGAAATCTAGCCTTGACAAAATGGCATTGCTAAATCCCTGGATGTGTCCTTAAAAACTGTCCCCTAAATTTTTGGGTCTCTCTAGTGAAAAAATGACTGCTCCACTGGAAAAATAAGGACTAAATATGTTTTAGGTTTCCCCCTCCCTAAAGCTTAGTTCTTTCAAAACCCATTAAGGCTGTCAATATCTTATTTTACAGGACCCTTCAGCTGAACCAAGATTAATTGGGCTTTTCTTTTTAAATTGTTTGTGTGGTTTTTCTTTTACCTTGCTAAAAGAAATATTTTAAGTGCCTGACAAGTTAAAAGGGAAATAATAAACACTCTTGTCACCAAAGAGAAACTGTTCTCTGTGCCTAAACTATCTGTGTTAAATTGTCTGTGGGTACAGAATATTCAACATAAACTCTCGAAAGCTTGAGGGTCGTATTAGTTTCAAATTAAGTTGTTATCTCAAGGATCTCTCTTTCGGATGTGAAGACTTTGTTTAAGGAATGAAAAGGCTGAGAATAATTAGCGATGCACCCCAGGTTAGTTATTAAAAGCAGCAGTGAAGGCAGCCTGAGAGGAAGCCAACTCTGGGAGTTTTCCTGCTCTGCAGGACTCCCGCTCCCTGCATTTGGGTACCCCAAATTTTGACTTCTAACTGTTTCTGCTTCCAGTGCTGTGCAGTGTAGGAAGGTTTGGACTGTGTGAAATTACAACACAGCAATTTTGATGTGATGAAATCTGTGAAAACAATAACAAAAAAAATACTGTCACTTAGGGAAGATCTTGTTTTTAATAACAATTTTATCTTTTAATAATAAAGTTGCCACAAATTTGTCATGAAGGCTCTTCTGCTGCAGGTAGGCTCTCAAGCTTTGTGGAACTGTGAAGACAAAGCAGAAATTGGTGTATACATTTTTTGGCCTTAGTGTACAGCTAGATGTTAGTTAAGGTACACTTTTGTACTGGATTTGGGAGGAGGGAAGTGTATGCGCATGCAGTGACTCACAACAAAATTAGTGATAACCAAGACTGGGTTTGTCAACACACCTAAAACTGCAACATCATACAGCCAAGATATACCGAGAGTGGGTGGGGAAAGATTTTATTGTTGGAAGGATTTTGTTGTTGGGGTTTTTTTTGCTGTCACTGGGGGTTTGGTTTTTTTTTTTTTTCTTTTTGTGGGAGGTGGGGGGATTGGTTTTTTTGGTTTTTTTTTTTTAATCATGGAAAACTGAAGTGAATTAAGTAATTTAAACAAGGTCACAGAGGAAAATTGGAGAAATCTCAAATATTAACTAGTCCTCTCTGAATACAATAATTTTCTTTGTCAACCAGTCCCTTCCATTTTCCTGTTCTGTAAGAAATTGCATTTTAGCAAATATGTTGTTTCTCTGTTGAGAGACACCAGGGATAAAAAACAGTTGAGGCCCAGGGTTTGGTTGCCCAGACTATTGGTAGACTTTTTAATTTTGTGAGTTAGAAGTTAAGAAAGCAATTGTAGCATGTGGGAGTGATGCAGTATCTGAACACAGAGAAAACTTCATTACCAATTGCTGATGTTTCTACCAGTCTTGCCCCTTTTAGAGGTATCAGAATAATTAATGCAAAGAAGACAAATCTTGTAATGGAAATTCCCCTGTTCTGATAAAGAAGGGCTGTAGCTAGTGAGGTTTCCACAGTCATATTATCTGTTCCCATTTATTTAACTTTCTTTTTTAGAGTCTGATTATCAGTTGCTTCAATTAATTCTCAGTGTCAATTGCAAAATAGTCTGAAAGCCTTCATCATATAGACTTTGAGCAGTAGGCCAAAGAACTCATGATGTGCCCCTATTCAGTTTTCAAAAGAGTTATCTTCTGAAATTAGTAGTTGGAAAGAAAATTCTGGAGCATTTAATCACTCAGGGAGAGCCAGTGGTTAAAAAGGGGTTAGGAAACCTCAGAATTGTTCATGTTTTCATTTTCTAGGGCATGCAGACCTTGCCAGAAGCATCGTTTCAATCAAAAAAATCCAAAAACTAATCACATGAAAAATGAAAGCATAATTAACTGGATCAGTACCTAGTTTTGGTGTAAACTTTATCTTGACACAGATGTGTTGTGTATTCCTTATGTTGTCCCACATACAAAAGATATAGTTAGTTTATTTGTTCTGGCTACAGTGAAAGTATTTGGGAAGTCTTGTGCTGTCTCTGCACAAACATCTTGATGGAGAAAATACATGTTTTCTTCCACAAATATTCACATGTGTAAGTGGGATGTGTATTTCCTGTGCTACAGAAAGCAGTAAAGGCACCTTGTACCTTTGCTTGTTGAAAAGGAATAGAAAAGGGGACTGAGAAAATATAAAGGAAAGCTGCTCCTTATCAGAGAAATATTTTTAAGAGTCACAGTTTGAAATTTGCAATGATTACAAATGTTCAGGCCAACTGTTACATCTAAGCAGATATCAGTGGGAATGTTCAGTTACTCCTGTTAGTTAGGTGCTGAAGATAAATTGATTCTCAATAATATGAGTTCAAAACCTCTTTGCCAAACCACTGTTCGATGTATAAGCTGCAGACTGAATTAATCTAGCAAAGAAAAATTGACAGTATGTCCTGTAGCAAGAAATTCTATTAGTTTGCCATTTTTAACGGGAAAGATATATGCGTTCCAAAGTCATAAAAATAGAGCCTTAAGACATAACCTGTTTTCCTGACTGGGATAAGATCACATATATGTACAAACTACAAGTGTGATTGTGCGCGAAACATACAATATTTGCAGTTGATTTCCTCTCACATTTTATTATTATTAATGTAAGGGCCAAAAAAATATCACCAGGACTCAGATCTAATATGCCTGATAGTATAGAAATAGCATAGGATAAATGTCTCGCAGCACAAGGTTATAGTGAAGAAAGACATTAAGTCTGTAGTTAGGCACATGTATCTAGTTACTACCTTGAAACCCTTACACTATTTATATAGTAAATATCCAAGCCAGTTACCTCTGAGATTACACGCTGTATCTGAACTGCTGTATCTGAAAGGAACACTGAGTTTTTGGGTTCAGGACATGACCCAGTATCAGAGCAGGAGCCTGCCAGCCTCTGTAAGAGCTTGCCACACTTGCCATTAAAAAGTGATCTTCTTTTGTGGGATTCTAGATTTGAACTAATTTTTTGATTAAACCCTAAAATGAGTTGTGAATGACTGTGAAAAATCATTCTGAAAGGCAGTGTCCTGAGGAGTTTGGAATATCTCGCCACTCAATTTATGACTTTTCAGAATAGGTGTGAGAAGTTTTCATGTAGGAAAAAATCCAATTTTTGGTTTAAAAAGTTTTTTTAAATATAAGCATAATAAAGCCAGTAATTTAACTTAAATAATAACATCTTAAGCCTGAGTATAAGGTTTGTTGTGAAGAAAAAAACGTTCATCTCAAAATCTTTTGGAAGAAACACAGATGTGTTTTCCTTAAAGTTCTATGTAAATGCTGTTCCACATTCAGGTTTTGTTTGGTTTTCTCTGTACTATTTGTCTTCCTTTAATTATCCCTTCACTTTGCTCCATTTGCTTCTCTTTAAAATATAGATAAATTGGTGCTCTCAAAGGGATAAAAAACAAGATTCTCACCCTTTCCTCAAGTAATTTCTTTTATAGAGGGCTTGTTCAGTTATGTGAGGATTGTTCTTGTCACCCTCCAGTCTTGCAACTCTTTTCTGGCTGTCAAATGCCAAAAAGCACAGCTCTGGGAAGTGAGCCATCACACAGTCTGCATAGCCAGGGCCCACTGCAACCTTCAGCAAGAAGGCAAGGCATTTTGAAGAATAACAGCAAAAGCTAATACTTTTATTTCCTGAAAACTGTCTGCTATACTCTGGATCCTCAGTGGAAAGAATAAACAGCATAGAAACCAAATTATCTCTGCAAACATGAAAGGTTGAGCTGACCTCTGCAGGAGAACTTCTGTAACCTGTGAGACGCTGGAGAACCAGCTGGTCCTTCTTTGTTAGATGTAAAAGCACAGTGTTGTTGAAAGCCATCCCCAGCTGGAAAACTTTACACTAAAGCATATTCCAGAAGGAGCGGGACAGGACTGGAAGTTCTTGAAGAGAAATGTTTGAGTCTCAGACAGTGAGACCAGGTGAAGATAACCTTATCTCCTTCAGATTAATTTCAAAATGTATTAACAGCCAAATGGTGTGAAGTTTGAAAAGAAATATTTTGGGTTTTGCTTGCTTGTTCAGTGGGTTATGCTGATTGATTGTGGAAGGATGCCTAGTAGAGAGTCTCTTCTACAGATGCTAGGATATTCCTTGTCTGCATTTGTGAGGGAGGAAGACTAACCTCCTACTCTTTTCTAGGAACTAAGATACTGACAAACCCCTTTTTAAAAACCTGAAGTTTAATAGAAAACATTAAAGGGTGTGTTTGGACACTGTTTCAGAAGATATAGTTGTACCCTTCACAAAGGCAAGGCAGGGATATAAGAGGAATTGCCTTCAAATAATTCATTAGGAATTCAGATCTGACTTCAGTCCATACATGAAGCTTCCAGTGTTTGTGCTTAGAGCAGGTTCAGAGCTCCCTGCAGTTAAAGAAAAAAATGTGGGTAAGAAATATGTGAAAGTTCCATTACAGTAATGATTAATAAGTGACCTAGGCTCTGTTATTCAGAAAGAAAATGTCCAATACAGTTCTTTCAGACACTAATTGTCATTTTATAGAAAACATAAATAGACAAAACAATACTGCAAAATGGAATTAGCCTTGATAAATGCACTGTGGAACCTGGCAGTGGAAAAAGTCTTTTGGCTGAATGTAAATCTCCTAATCTGTCTCTAGAAAATGAGATGGATATATATTCTCTAACCCTCTTCTCAATAGTGGAAATTAAAAAAGCCTTGCCATTCTGGCAAAGTCTTTTATGGTAAACTCAGTATCACCTGAAGTTCTGACTCTCCCTTCAGTCCAAAGGAACAGAACAGAGAAACTACTTGATTTTGTTAATTCTTTCATCTAATAATTTTTTTTAAGAGATAGAAATATTCCGCTGCTGCACCACTCCACTTCTAGAGCATGAGTGATGCTTATCAAGATGATGTGCCTGATTCTGAAGGTGTTTAAGTATCCTCGGGTTTTGCTTATGGAAACAGAGCTAAACAGTCCTTTAAATTCTGTACCTTTTTCTAGGTAGTGTGATACCTGGAAGTGATACTAGCCAGAAAACCCTGTAACTGATTTGTTCGGTAATGGAGAAAATATTTGTGCCCAGTGACACCAAACTGGAGAATTGAGAGGATTTGGTTAGAAAAGCTGAGACATCCAAGATTTATTTTTTTTTCCTTCCTCCACAAATTACATTTGATCCACCTTTGCTGCTTCACATGGGACCCAAGATGGATACTTTGTATTTGTCAAACACTTGAAAATCCTTCTGTGCACAATACCTTTTTTCCTTTCTCTTTTTCTTTCTTTTGGTTCTGAAGAGTGTATCAAACAGGGAAGATTCAGGAAGTGTGGGACATAATTGTGGGGCTCCTTTCCTTCAGAAGAAGACACAGGTGCAAGGTACAGACATAGACATCGACAGTGGTACATATTCAAGGAAGAGAGGATTTGAAGAAGTTGTGAGGTTCTATGTAGCCATGTTCCTTCTAGAGTTCTTTGCTGTCTTGGGAAGAGTAACAATGCGCATGAAAGAATTTAGGTACAAGGGAATTATTCTGAAGAAACAAGGAAACTAAAACAACTCAGAAAGTTGTAAGTACACATCACAAAAATAAAAAAAAATGGAGTATGTTGATCTGAAACCATCAAGCAACTCAGTAAGAGTAAGACATCAGGAACTTCTTTACTTGATCATTGCTGTCTAGAGTGTCAATGTGATTAGCAACACAAACATTTTGGTGTATACAGGGCTTTGTTGATTTACTCAGCTGTGAAGATGGGACATATTGACTTCAGCATCATGTATACTGAGTTGGACCTGCCATTTCTGGGCAGATCAGCTGAGCACTGAACCCAACACTGAGAGTAGACTTGCTGCATGCACAGTGTGATGTGTGGCCTTTGCTGGCTGTATGATGACCTTATTGATCACACAGGCAGCAGCTGAGGCTCTTTCTGCAAGTGCTTGGAGTGTCTGGTGCTGTGGGAAGAGGCTGTGCTGATGGTGGGCACTGTTTTGAGCAAAGCAAATTGTGTCCGACATCAGATGAATTGAGTGGATGAGTCATTGGAGTTTGCTTTGTCATTGAGTCCAGCAGTACAGTCCATGGTATTGCACAGGTACTGTGGCCACCAGGAGTTATTCAATGGAGTCGTGAACCTCTGAAGCTGGGGCTTTGAAGTTTTAAGTCAGCAATAACTCACATGAGAGGTCTCCCTTACTAAGGAAGGATCCATTTCTGCCATGGCCCTAGGGCAGTAAGAGTCTGGAGCAGCCAGGATTTGTTCACCAAGAGGGTGAGCAAATGCAGCTTGCAGAGTAGGGACTGGAGGCCCCTGTGACCCCCATCAGGGAGGAGTCAGCACTGAGGAGGATTAGCACAGGAAGGTTTGCCTGGTCCTGCCTTAGACAGGGAGCAGCCATCTGAAACACAACTCCATGAGGGTGCCACTTCAGAAATCTGAAAAGGAAAGCTAAATTGTTAGATTGAAGAGGGATTTCCCTTGGGGGGCTGAGAGTGACCCTAACTATCTGAGGGTGACAAGCTGTCAGGGCTATCAAGCCATGGGAAGCAGCAAAGAAGGATTTTGTGAATGGAGAATTGAGAGGAAAATTGGAACACCTTATGGATTAAAAATTAACATGGGAGCATGTTCCTGCTGTCAAAGCTTTTGGTTTAGGTTAGGACCAAAGGGAGACTTTTGGTTTAATTAACAACTGTGTCTGCATTTAGTATGTACTTACTTTGCTATTTTATATGTTCCTTTCATCTTTCTTGCTCTGTTGTGTCTTTGATTCCAGGTGTTTACTGTTGGCAGCGTTTCTTTGTTAACCCACTGTGAGCAAACATAATGTAAACTGGTCAATATGTGTTAATTGTAAGAGTCTCCACATGAGCCACAGGTGTGGCTCACACATGTAAACAAAATGAGTGGCAGGTTTCTGGAAATAGCACTCCCACTGTAACCATCATGCACTGTGTAACCAACAGGCAGTATGTTGCTTTTTACAGTTTTTAAAAAAAGGTGTCAAAATCGACTCACTTGAGTAAAAAAACCTTCACTAATAGCTTGTCAGCTCTGTTGTAATTTTCAAGCACATTAAGGTGTTGATTTTTTTTTTTAAAGTAGTAAAAATCTGGAGTATGACAAGTTGAAATATTAGTAAGACTGTTGGGAAGTTTGGATAATCTGTGCTTGTGAAATTTAATGTCTCGCAGCAAACAGCTCTTGAGCAGAGTTCTAACACATGTTCAGTTTTATGATGTGCAGCAGCCAGTGCCAAAACATATGTATAGGTGCAGATGTGCTTAGAAGGGTTAAAGAGCTGTGCAAAATTATGTGTCAAATATACTTAAAAATTTAAGAACATTTTGGGGGCACAGTCAAAATAAAACATATGCCTTATAACACTTTATTGAGTACAGACAAGAGGTTATAAATGCAAGACATATTCATTGCTTTCCCAGAGAAAAGAAGAAGGGAAAGGAATGGGAAAAGTGTATGGTCTGTCCTCAAACTAGATCCTTTTTACTACAGTGATACTGTCATTGTGATTGTACAGCCTAGGCACTGGCTTTCTGAGTTAGGGAGAACATCCCTAAAAATAACTGTGGTGGTGTTCCAGTTTGAGCATTTTTAGAATTTGACCCAAACACCTATTCCTTGAAAGATATATCCAGATCACAGGAGGAACAGAGGTGAAAACATATGTTTGGGAAATTTCATCACTGAAAGATAAGAACAGCCTCTGCTAAATCCCTTGTCTGGTGCATACAAAAATTCTACTCTATTTTGTGTAATTTGCATGATGCAGAAAGAGCTGAAAATTGGTATTTGTCAGTTAAAAGGGCTGGTGATTTTAAGCTGTGTGGCATTAAAATGAATCATTTATTTTTGTTTTCTGCTGTGTAGTTTAACTGAGAAATTCAGAACATTGACATTCTTTGTCAAAGTCAACCTAAACTTGATAAGATATATCAGGCCATAGGTGCTGCTATAAACAAACAGGAATGTAAATGTTACACCGTTTAGTAGAGACTGATTTCCTTGCTAAAGCTGCTGTTTTGCTTATCTGTTTTTCTCAGGCCTCAACACTGGGAGTAACATGGAAGCACAAATGATATACAAATACTTCATAACATGTAAAAGTATTTTCTTAGGCATTGTACCTGGACCTTACTAGCTTCAATATAAAGAATAACTAAGGCTTATAATGGCTGGAAAGTTCAGAGGATACTTGTTACAAAAATTACCTGAAAGCATTTCTTGAGATGTTAAGTGGGTTATTTCTGTTCAGTCATTAATCTCTTAATAGTTAAATTGCTCAGTTTTTCCTGTGCACACAAACTCACTGGCTCCTCCTATGCCATTATGAATTACGTAGATGAAAACCCAATATGAGTAAAAGGAAAACTGCAATTCTATTAGTTAACATTAAATAACAAAATTAGTTCAGTGGCTGAATTGTTATAATGGGAATCTGACTGTACTTGCAGTGACTGGGGAAACAACTTCTCAGTACTTACCATGTTGTTATAGACTGTCTCATTATTTTTTTAATATCTGTGATGTCAGTGTTCAAGACTCCTGCCTTTTGGTTATTAGCATGGCTGGCACATGCTTTGGGGATCACTAAATAATAAGCCAGGTGTCTGTTGCTGCTTTTCTTCTGCTGAAAACTCCCTGATTTTAATGGGTAATGGAGAAGGCTTAAAGCTCCATTTTTGTCTTCCTCTGTGGAAGTGCCCTTAGTAGTTTTAGTGGTATGTGTTGAATATACAGTTTGCTTCCTGAGAGCAGTGGTGGCTTGAAAAGCCTTCAGATTTGTATGACACAAGTTTCTGATACTCAGTGTTGTTCTTCACTTGCTGGAGACCACTTCTTCCAAGTATCACCACTAATTCTGGGAGATCTTTGAGGGCAGTGTCGGTAGTAGAAAGCATAATCATTGAAGTAACAGAATGGTACCCCCTGTAAAACTTGGGAAAGCCATGCGAAATGCATTGTAGTTTTTAAAAAAATCTCAGAAATTTGCTTTGAAATTTCACTGTGGACATGACTAGTTGCAGACCTAGTAGCATGTTGCTGCTCAGTGCATTGTTCCAGCTGTGGAACCTGGTGAAGTATTAGCTGTGCCTGAGTGATGCATTCCCTCAATCTGTGAGTCCTGTAGCAGAAGGGAGAGGAAACCCATAGTTTTCCTCTGCATTTCTTTGTGGAATGTAAATCACAGACTGCCTCAACTCTTACGCTACTGGCCAGTGGTATTACCTGACCACTGTACACAATGGGGAAATAATATATGCTGTGTTTCTGAAGGATGAAACTGAAAGCTTTTTCTACAGCTACTGTGTTGTGGTATAATATACCCTTATGTATGAGTAATTAAATATTGTTAAAAAGCAATATTATGTAATGTAAAAAAAATCTTTACAAATATGGAAGCCAATTACCATGTGAAGTGTCTTCATGCTATTTGTGGGCTTAGAGCATAAACAGTGGGTTATTACACATACAAATTGAGTGTCTAGGCATTCACTTCTTTCCATCCTTCCTGCTGCATATTAGTTGGCACTCTTTTACATGAGTCCCATGCTAAACAATTACTTTGCCACTTCTCTTTTCTGTCGTGGTCTTGGTTATATCAATTCCAAGTAATTACAATAATTTAGAAACTGCAGTAATGGATTTATAGTAACTAAAATGAAATATCCTAGCATGTTTAAAAGCTCCAGTTCTTGTCTTGATTTTTAGAAGATAATTTTAGGCTGCATTTTTGTTTTGTGAGCTGTGGGGAGAACATGACCATAGAGCCATTGCAAGTCTGGAAACAGTGGTAGTGAAACTTTGGTTGATTGTGCCTGAGCAACAAGCTCCTTGAAATCCTGAGAAGAAAAGGGTCTCCAAAGACCCCTAAGTTACTTAGTCTCAAAACTTCTCTTCTTGTGCTGTGACAGTACCGCCCAGATTATTCCTTTCCCCAGGCTAATATAGAAATGAGGATGAGTTCCTTAGCCAAAGCTGTGACAATTTTTGTTTCTACCTTGGGTTCACCTCTGGCTACCTTGGCCAAAGGATAGTGAAAATCATGCAAGTGAAGCTCTTGCTGTTGTGGGATAACTGCTGCTATTTTACCTCACCAGGTGTGGTAAAAACACCCAGTGCTGTGGATGGCTGAGGTGTGTAACCCCTTGGGAGCATGCTTTGTGGCTGTGTTACTCATTGAGGTGACCAAGAGAGAGCCCCCAGTGAGGCAGCCAACCTGTGGTAATGGATATACACAGACATGAGACTTTCACCCATCCCTTGTTTCCTTTCAATGAGCATGCCCAAGGGGTTTCCAATGTCCATGGCAAGGAGGATAATACAGCCTTGCTTCTGACAGGCAGACCACAAGCTGGCACTGAACAGAGCAGGAGGATGGTGTGCCCATCTCTCTCTGCCTGCACATCAAGTCTGGCTCTTTTTATGGGGTTCCTGGTTCAAACGTCTGACTTCATCCATGCCTGTACCCACAGTGGGCTGAGACGTGGATGCACACCATTTCATTTTTTTACCAATATGTTTCTTTTCTGACATGGATGGCTTGATACATCAGCTAGAAGGGATTTTGTAGCAGGCTTAACACAGTCCTAGCATATGCAGAGAGCAGTTAAGCAAGCCAGCAAGCCTTGTGCCCCTTTATGTAGGGAAGTAGTCTCCAGAAAGCTGGCACACTGAATGTTTTTTCTCTCTCTGTAGGCAGATAGAGTGTTGGCACTGGGAAGAGTTGCTGTCAGACCCCACTGCAGGAACAAGCAGATGTGAAGTAATATTTTCCAAGTGATTTTGGAGTCCACATGACACAGAATTACCTTCTGAAGTCACTTTTGAAACTGTTCCCTCATATTTTTTTTGGTTATGGGACTCTTGCCCACATCTTTATTTTGGAAACACTACCTACTTGTGCCAATATATGAGGCTGTGTCACAGCACTGCCTGCTCATGGGATCATGAGCCACGTGTGGCCAGAGGCAGTGGCTGAAATTTCATCCATAACCTTTATTTATTTGTTTGCAAAATGGGTCTGAAGTTTACTGTGGCCTTTGGGTGTGCTTCAGCTACTTAACCATAAATACGCTGATGCAAAGCTCTCCTATCCAGGACACAGAAGGAGTCCCAGGAGAGGACTGTATTATGATTGATTGTGGTTAAAGTTCCCACATTTAGAGGGGTGAAGTAGGGTGTGGTGTGTTTATTTTTTTTCTCTTTTTGCAACTCCTCTTTCTCACTTGGCCTTCTTGTGGGTGGCTCTTTAAATTTAGACAAGACGAAAAGCTCCTGGTTCAAAGTAACTTTTTTAACTGCGTATTCGTTACTGCATCCCCTGTTCTTCCTTCTGGCGGGTATTTTTAACTTCTCTCATGCTGTCAGCAAGTGTTTCCTTTTTATTTCTGAAAGTTCAGACTGTAAAGTTTGAATCCAACAAGAGAAACAGTCAAATTGTGCGAATGCCTCTTCCCATGATACTCTCACCTCCATATCAAATCACCATTGTTGCAAGTATTTTGAAAGTTCAGGTCCTTTCCAGTGCAGTTGTATACAATCTAGGAAATTAAAGAAAAATAAAAAGCATAGTTTGACAGGTGAACAACTTAAAATATATATTTTGTGTTGTTTGGTAGCCATTCTAAGCCAAACCATCTGGCAGAGTTTGGCTTTGTTCAGAGGCTACATTAAACTCTTTGGAGTGTGCAGCTGCAGCATCTGCACAGCACAACAGCCATTTCCAAATAGTTTGGTGAGATTACCCAAAAGATATTGTTTCATCATCTGTCAGAAGTTTCAGTAATAAAAATAATAATAATGCATAATTTTGATACATTGCTAAAGTAACAGCCATGTGCTAAAATATTTTAAATGTATATGAGCAGCCTGCTACTTAGCAGTTTTCAGAGGCTTTCTGCATAGTATTCTGCACAGATTTCTGCATCTTGGTTGGTTAAAAAAAATTATTTATGTTGTACTTTGTCTTGGAGAGTTGATGTGGTCCCAGAGCCCAGCAGCCAAGTCTCTGCTTCTTTTACGTCCCTTCTTAATGAGTTCTGCAGAGTGTTGCCTTTTCCCCAAAAAGTATCCATTTGACTGCTACAGTCTCCCACAATACTGCTGCCTGCTTCTGATTGTGAAAATTCAAACTAAATTCATGTAAATAATCTCTTACATGGCTGATACCTGCTGGAACATGTACTGGACGAACAGACCCATTAGGTATATGATATCTAGTGAGAAAGAGTAAGTAATAAATCCAGTGACTTCTTAAGTCATGCTATCTGTTGTTAAAGATAGATGAACACAGTGAATAGATTTGCTTGCATGCACACACTCCACAAAAAGGTCTTGTGCATTTTTTTTCCCCTCTGGGGCCATTTTTTTCATGTGGTACTGTAATGGACTCTTTTGCTTGACTTGGCTTGTATTTTTGTCATACATGACAGCCTTAATAATTTTCTCAATATTTCTGTTCCTCTGAGGACTCGTATAGAATATATTTGACCCTTTTTCTAGGTCTGTAAATAACCTCTGTGTCCTTTAGATCATGTTCCTCTAAAACATCTAAGGAGTTAAAATTCCTTTGGCATTAAACAAAATCCTCTCTAGTCCCTAAAACTGCTTTTTAAATTGATAATGCTGCTGAGGCCTTTGCTTCCCTGACCACCCTACGCTTACAGAAGGAATTAGATTCCTCAGACTCTGCTCCTCACTAGGGGATCTGGCAATTATAATTCACATACGCTTTGAGACCAGACATTTGTTGGTCTCCTTTAATGCAACAGAAGGTGTACTGATCACATTTATTGAATGCTCCAGATAGTGTGTGCATGCAATCACAGAAATTCCCTTGGTTTGGGTTTTCCTGTTACAGATTTGTGACGGAAAATGCAATGCCTTTGTTCTCAAGGGTGGGAGTGTTTGTTGTGCCCCTGTATCTCTGAATGCTTTCATGTATCTGATGGGGCACTTAACTGTTCTGTCCTTCCTCTAGGGATACTACAGTTTGTTTAAATCCAGGTCTCCAGCATTCTTCAATAATCACTTGGAGCCAAGCTGCCTGGAAGAGTTTGGGTTCATTGAGTGCCTGAGTGTCCAGTACCACACGGTGTAAACCACCACATAGCACAGTGTCCAATTACAAACAGCTTTCATCCTGGAGACTCTTGGTTGCCCATATCTATGGCTCCTCTTCTGAAGATATATATTTTACCTTAATATTTCTGCTGTCAAAACACAAAGAACCAGATATTTTCTGTGCCTTTCTGGAAATGAGGTCAGTTGGCCTTGCTGGTAGGAAATCTATTCATATTCCTCAATTCAGGCAAAGTAAGGCTGGTAAGACAAGCGTCAATAAAGATATCAGAATACATCTTGGGAGAATAATATGTCTCTTCATAGAAATTTTTCTTCCTCATTTTTTTTCCCTTTCTGGTATATTATTCTATTTGGTGTCCTTAACTAAATACATTCTTACTTAAGTGCCTGTGTTGTAACTTTCCTTATGCTTATATTGCCAGCACTTGGTGTCCTCTCTCTTATGCAGACATTGAAGCTTGCTATGGTTCATTAAGGTCTTGAACAGTTGAATGCATTTCAGTACTTACCTGGGACATATTTAGCTTTTGCCTAAGTCAGTCACGTCAACTCAGATCCAGGACATATATCAAACTGAAAAATGTGCATTATTTACTTCAGCGATAATAATAATAATTTAAAAAAGTTCTTTATTACCATAAGTAGTGCCAAAGACTGTTGTCTCCAAGGACATAAAAGACACTAATAAGCAGTAATTGCAGAACAATATATTTTGATAAATATCCAAAGGATCTCTGGAGTGTTCACTTTCCACATCATCAACACAGTAAAATGCAATATAACGTAATGATAAATTTCTGAGACTCTCCAAGTCCAGGGGGTTTTTTGTTTGTTTTTCTTTGTTTTGGTATTTTGGTTGGGGTTTTTTGTGTGGTTTTTTTTTTTGTTTAGTTGGTTATGAGTTTTGTTCTGAAGAAGGAAAATAATGTGCAGAGTATTATTGTTATGAGCATTATTGCATACCTTCATACCCACCATAAAACCAAAATTTAGTGTCAGGAAGCAAATCTGTCTTGGACCAGGTTAATGACTGTTTTTGTCTTGCTTTGTAATGGAGGGCAAGAAACAAAGGAGTGTGGTTCACTTTCTGGAGTCAGTGGAGATGTTGACTAACATGTTTGCTGTTACAGCAAGGTCTTGAGATGCTGACTTGGATCTCTTTTGCTTTCTCTATGTGACATTTTATTAACTGACTTTTTTAAACTTTGGCTTTCTACTGGAACCAAAAAGTAGACTCTGAGGATATTTTGGGGACAATGGCATGAGGGGTCACACTGTTGAGCCTTCTGGAGTAAATACTGTGTCTGTGGTTTGGCTGCAATAACAAGAGAGACTGCATTCAGTGATCCATTTGTCCTTCCTAGCACAGCTCTCCAAAACAAGCCGTGGTTGATATGTCAGATGTGTGCAAACCCTCACACCATAGTCCCCAGCTATCTCTATACAGAGCATCCCATAAAATAGATGCTCTGGCATTTGCTGTTTTACAAGGAAATCCTTGGACAATTTGACCATGGATGATAATAAAAAGATAACAAGTAAATAGCTGTGAGATGAAACCATAGGAACTTTATAGCAGTAGGCCAGTAAGATTCCCTGTAAACAGTTCAGTTCTATGTAGTGCAGCATTGCTGCCTGATGATACATGTCTAATAAGAATGTGTTTGTTCAGTTTCATTTGTGAGGCATCTGCTGATAAAATATTCCTTCTCTCTTTTGTACAGCTATAACTTTAATCGTCATGAAATAAAATGTTCTCTGTTTTCTGGATTAAGAAAACTCAAACCTTTTTTTACCTCCCAAGTTTTTAAAGGATTACGTATCATTGTTGTTGTCATCATTCCTGATATTTGCAATATTTACTTGAATTGTATTTTTGATTTCTTTGGGGATCTAATTTCTTTTAGTGAGTGAAAATGGTAACTGTCACAAGGAAATGAAAAAGGAAGTAATTAAAAAAAAAAAACGAAACAAAACACACCAATCAAACTAAATATAAAACCCACTGGGGGCAGTCATCATTACTGTTGTGATGTGGAAAGTCAGTCATCAAGCTCTTGAAAAAACTTGAGTCACTGGTCATTGGGAAAGGGTTCATGGCAGCAATTCCTCAAAATTGTTTCAGTCTTGGGACATATATTCGTGGAACTTCCACTTTTGAGAATTTTGTAAAGAAATGCACCTTTAACACTGGTCAATGTTGCTATCAAATCAGTGTTCACAGGAGATAAATACTCTGTTATCTGGCATGGAAGACTGGGGAAATATGCATCTCAGGGAAACTGTCTGGTCCTAGTGGTATCTCAAGACAGTAGTCAGTAAAATATGCTTTGGAGGAAGGTGTTTCTACTATGTAAAATTGTAAAGTAATTTTCTTGCCAGGAGAGCTGAGTTTGATATAATTCAGAATGTTTTGATCTTGATATTTATAGGCCTGCCTACATTTTTTTTCCTCTCAAGAATGCCTTGTCTTATGAAATACTTCGTGTAAATTTTAGTTATTATTATTTTTTTAATTTTATGCAGGGTTCTCCTTCTGTATTCTGACAGCAGTAAGCAATGATGTCTGGATGATTTTGCCTTTAAAGCAACAAATAACTCTGAAAGTCTCCTCAACCTTTTACAGAGAGAGTGATCAGGCATTGGAATGTCCTGCCCAGAGAGGTGGTGGATTCACCATCCCTGGAGGTTTTTAAGCTGAGATTGGACATGGCACTGAGTGCCATGATCTAGTAACAGATGGGAGTTGGACAAAGGGTTGGACTTGACGATCTCTGAGGTCTTTTCCAACCCAATCAATTCTATGGTTCTATGAACCTGCCTGCCTTCTTTCAGTCTAAACAGGCCTTCATTTGATTTTTACCTTTGCTGGAAATCTTCCTATCTTTCTTTCCTTTTTTTCTACCTATTGCGCTGATCCACTTTTTGAAATAGATTTGGCAAATTATATGCAGTAATCAGAGCAGAAGTGCAGTGCTGGCTTCTTACTACCAAGAAAGACTATCAGTGCTAATACCCACTGTTAGTGCAAGTTCCATTCTTACAGGCAAACATCTTGCTTTTTGTTCTTGTCACCACTTCTTGCTGGCAACTTGGTCTTGCTTCTCTGCCCACTGTGCTACTTGGGTCTTCTCCTTGACGTGTTATGAGTGACAGATGAGTCACCTGTGAGCAATATGGATTGCTGTTTCTACGTGTTTTCAATCTGAGTTCTTAAAGGAGAAATTTGCCTTCTATCTTGCTCCATGCTGTTCTGTAGGAGAGTCCTCCCCATCGTCCATGTATGAAGGTAAATGTCTCTGTGCAGATCACATGCTTTACTAACTTTTTATTCCTCGGGTAGTTTTAAACCCCGATGGAGTCCAGCCTGTTATTCTGTATTACTGCCATAGACTGCCTTGTCCCATCAGTCCCCTTGGCAAAGAATTGCGCCAAAACCTGAAACAAAAATAAAACCAATAAACACATAAACATTTGGGCTAAACTTAGTTTAATCTCTGCTCTCCAGATTTCAGTTTTTAGTTCTCCAAATCAAGTTCTTAATTTAAGTAGCAAAAGGAAAAAACATTTCTCAGACATTGAGACTGTAAGGAGAATAATTTATCTGCAGATAACATTTATGGGAAAGAAGAGGAGGTAATGAAAAACAAGATTAAATATCAGAGAAAACCAGGTGTAGATCAGAAAACAAAGTTATGGAAAATGATGACAAATTACAGAGATCACATACTATACTATCCTGCTTCTCAAGGGAATGCATGGTTGAAAGATTTATCATTTTGCAAGCATCTGATGCTATTTCTAATAATTTGAATGAGACTATTACTCTTAAATGCTCAACACCATGTATTTTGTTTAAAATGGTACTGTAAATAGAGATACTTTAAAATATTCAAGAAAGTAACCCATTCCAAGATATTATGACACTTGGATGCTTTCACAAACTATGAGTATGTTTTAACTAGTGCCTTTCACCACTTGCTTTAGGTTTTCATCCTGAAGGTTGATAGTCTGGGAAATTATTAATTAGTGTCCATTAAAATTCTTAAGCTATAATACTCTACACAGAGGTAATAATTTGGCACAGCACAGAAGTGGGTTGTTTGAGCTTCATCAGCTCTTGTGAGATAAGTATGTGTTTCAGTGTGCTTCTGAATTAAAGACCTCAGTTGTCATTTCTACAGCTGGTCTGGTATTACTCTACACAGGGCATGACATTACCCTGTTGCATGAACCTCCTTGTGCTCTCCTGAGCCACACTTTTGCATACGCAGACACTGCTGTGCAGTAGACCTGAAATGCACTTTTCCTGGCAGAAGTGAGAATTTGTATTCTGGATTGCTGCAATCCTTGGGTCAGAGGTGAATAACACTCTGCAAAGTAACAGACAGAAGGGAGGGGAAGCCAGTTAACATCAGAGAATTATATTTCAGGCTGAGTCTTGACCACTGTGGTTGTTATAAAGTCTTGCCTAGAAAATCCAGTAGTTCACACCACTGAGTGAACATGTGGCACTGTGACTTCTGTATTTCTTTTTTCTGGGGCATGTTTGCAATGCCATGGTGAATACTCTATGCCTCAAACCTCTACCATTAATACGCACAATAATTTCTGACATACATAAAAGACTCCAGTTCAAACAGCCTATTGAGGGACTACCCAGTGACAGCCATTTAGAAATGTGGCCTTTTTAAAATCACAGGAGACTTGAGCTGGGGACTGTGCCATGTGTGGATAAAAGCCACTGACACAGAGGGCTCAGTGCAGACACACAAGCTGATGGTTCAGTGAGAATCTGAAGGCAATGGGTTATGCAGCAGTCTGATCTGGCAGATTGCACTTCCATTACAAGAAATTAATCCCCTGTTCAACAGTCCCAAAATAGTAGCTCTTTTGCCTGCCTGGTAATTAGTCTCTTGCATATTTGCATCTCATTGGCTTTTTCTCTACTCTTAATGGTGCAGCTGCCTTTTGCTCATGGTAAATTGGAATGGGGATCAGTGAAACACATCCATTTGATAGTAATGGTGTGTCTTATAAACTTCTTGCCTCTTGAGTTTCTCATTCATAATGGCAATCTCCTATTAGTTCCAGGAATGCTCTGCTACTTTCCTTCTTCTCTCTCTTCCCTATTAGTTAAAGTACAGGTTTAGTGAACCAAGTTTCCACATCAGCCGCCTTCTACTGAAATCTCACCTGTCATTGAAAAGTTCATACCTCTCATCAGACATTTTGAATTGATGCCTGCACAAATCTAAAAGCAATAGGAAGGGGAAAGGAAAGCAAAGTAGGGAGCAAATAGCTAGTGCAATTTAAAAAAGAACCATATTTTTTGCTCCATAGCCCTTCACCTAGAAGCTTCATATTGCCAAATTAACATTTTCCATGTCTGTTCCTTCCATGCAATGGCCGAAACACCCTTTTTCACATTATAATTTATGTACAGCCTACTTTAGCCAACAGGAAAACCAGGCAGGCCCTACTGCTTAAATAACATGCTATTTCTCTCAGCCTTCAATGGAAATAGTGAGCACAATGGGGGAATTAATAGAAAAAAATTTACTAACTTTAATTTGAATAGCTGATGAGAATTTAGGATCTTAATTAGGAAGAAACATCAGTGTTATGATTCATGGCAGAACTCTGTTGACCGCTAGGGATAAGTCTGAAACTTATTCATCAAGGGTAGGGGGAGTCAAAACATAGGCTGTATGAAATTTGAATCAAGTGTTGGAATCAGAATTTGTTCTGCACTGTGTTGTGTGAAATCACTGCAAGAGAGCAGGGACTACAAGAACAGCCCTCTGTCACTGAAGGGTTACCAAGGAATACCATGGTGGCCTTTCTTCTCTAATACATAAACTTCTGGGCAACCTCAGCATCAGTATCAACATTGGACTCACTGCAAGTTAGTAATAAATATAAGTTTTTCTGGGGCAGAATATCTCAATGTTTTTCTATGCTGATTTTCTTCATTTTGTCTTCCTCTGACAGTATTCACGTTTCTGGCTTTGTTTTAAATATCAACATTTCTCTACTTTGGCAGTTTTCTACTCTGACACAAAACTACTTTTGAGTACCTTGTGATATCAGCTCATAGAATTTACAGTCAATTGCTTTGCAGAAAAATTAAACTAAAGTGCATGTTTTGATCCCTGTTTAGTTTGGTTTTTTTCCCAGTGGACAACCTTAAGATGAAATTACTAGTTCTTTACTCACACCAGTCAAGAATTTTTGAAAATGTCTTGCCATTTCTGTTTTTATTTTTGACATTCATTAGGCTAAATCAAGTGATAAATCTGTGGGTAGAACTAGCAGGTTAATTAGTTTAACCTTTCACCTTCTCGGGATTTGTTATCATAAAAAATAAAAAAACAATGACTTTGTTACAGTACCATGAAAAACATTAAGCCACATTTACAATTTTTTGTATATAAATGGACATAAAAACATTTCTTATTTTCTGTGTGTCATAGTGTTGAATCCTGAACTGAACTCACAGTGACATAGTATAGAAAGGGAGACTAATCCAGCCCGAATTCTCACTGGTGTCACTGGTGGATTGAGTCTCCACAGCTCATGAGCAGAAGGACCAAAAAAAAGGGCAACCATAAATCCTTAAAAGCACAGAGATAACGTAGCCAGAAGCTGTGTTGAGGGGGGAAACGAAACCTGGAGGCAGACATCAGAGAAACTGTTGCAAATGTAGGTGAAGAACTAACCAGTTGAACATATGTATGCAATTGCAATAGTTTTATATTTTAGTTTAGGATGACATTTTTAGGTGCAATCAGAATTTTAAAGAGACTCTTTCTCTACAAGGATTCTAAGGATGCTGAGAGCCATTCCTGGATAACAAGACAGAGGAAAATCATGGTTTGGGGGGGAAAAAATGCAAACAAAAATTGGAAAAAAAAAGCCTTGACTCATCTGCAGATTCAACTGTAGTTAAGAAACACAAGAGGTGTGGAAATGCCACAGATAAATTGTTTAAATTCCCTCTTAGCCAATAGCTGTTTTCCCTTACTTTGGAGGAGATATCCACCAGGATTTAGCTGGAAGGGATTGTGCAGTCCATGAAAGAGCAAAAGAGAACTGCAATGTGGAGGATGCCCTGGGCATCCTTTAACTGGCACCCGTAATATTTACCATTGATGGAAAAGGATGACAGTCACTTGCTTTCTTCTAAATTATGAAGATAAGTGTTGATGAACAGTGATTTGAAATAGTAATGTTTTTAGTGGGCAAATCTTATTTCCATACTGAAAAGGAGAAAGTTTCTTGTATCAGAGCAATGGAAAGACAGCACAGCAGATTTCTCCTTCCTCATTTCCTAACTGCCCAGAGAGGAAGAACTTTGTTCCTACCACCTTCATCTCAAGCAACCCTGTGCTCTGGGCTCCACTGCTGCCATGTAACAGACATTTGGATATTTTGCACACTCCTGACTTTAGAAAAATGTGGAAACAAAGTCTCTGGTGGGCACATAAATAGTATTTTTTTGTTCTGGGGATGTGCCTTTGTTAATTTTCAGGTGTCTCTTTCTGGCTTGGCAAAAGGAAATTCTTTTTTTTCATTGCATGCTGGGAGCTTAGAGTGGGATGATTTTCTTTGAAGAACAGGTAACAAGTAAAGAACACAGAGAAGAAGGATGCAAAGTATGATAGTGCAAAGTGGGAGAGATAAATGTTTCTTCAAATACATAAATTGATCCACCTCACTTGCTCTTAATATAGCTATTGTAGAATTACTGCAGAACTAGAACATCCTCCTACTGTAAACCCTGAACAACCTCTTCTTACCAAAGATCCTAGTTTAAGGGAAACTAGGAACTTTTGCTAAAATATTGGGTGTTGTTTTGCTATAGTTAATCTACTTGGGGTTTTTTTTTGAAAAAAAAGGAGGGGCAGGAGGGGTTAGAAGGTGATGTCTTGCCTAGTGAGGCTACAGAGCCTCTGTCCACAGACAGAAGCCCTGGGAAACCTGCTCTAGCTGATGTTGCTTCGAGCAAGGGTGGTAGACTGTAAACCTCCGAGGTTCTGTTCAACCTCAGCTGTCTGTAATAACATTCTCAGCTTTGCCAGCTGTGTGGGATAAAAGGAAGATGACCCTCAGGCAGCACTGAAAACTGTTCCAGATTAGACCAATAAAGATCATGTCAGCCTACTTTACCTGCCAGTATACCTCATCTCTGAGAACTCATATAATTTATTGCAACAAAGTGGCTGGTATAGTTGCATTTGCAACTCTAAAATTAGCATTTCTTTTCAAAATTAGCATATTTTCATTTAAGGTTTTCCTGCCTATTGCACAGCAAGAAAACATGTACAATAACCTCTAATTGTTAAGTCATGAAAAAGTATACAAATTAACCTGAAAAATGTAAAAATAGAGCTCTCTATAAGTACAAATGTTGTGTGTGTGAAAGCTGTGAAACAGAACATGAATAAGATTGAAAATTGGCTAAACATAAGCTTGGCAGTGGGGGAAGGTGAAAAAATGAAGGAGGTAAGATATAATCATCAAGGCATAATAGTAATGTTTTTAAAACACAGAGAGCATGGTGTCGGTTATCTTTCCAAGTGTTAAGGTGTCCTGAAAATTTCTAAAGGCAATCTGTTGAGAAATCATCTCTGTTGCTGTTGCTGTGTTCAAAGACCCAGAAGCTACTTGGAAAATAGATGAAGTTGTGCTGTGCATGCATCGATAATTTGTGTCATCATCCTCAAGTGCTGTACAAAGACGACTGAATTTATTGTGAGTGGAGTCCTGTGTTCCTTCTCCTTAAATGTGGATTTGTATTCTGATCAGTTTTCTTAGGCTATACCAAACCACTTCAGGCTCCCCTGTGCCATGTAGGTACTCTTCTGCGTGGGGGATGCTCAGGAGCAGCCTGTCTAGATGAGCCCCCTGTGACTCTCTGTGCAGAACACTAGACCCTTCAGCAAGTAACACCTCCTTAGGCCAGGCTGGGACACCCAATTCCATTACCCTTCTCCAGGCACACGGAAGAGTGTGTAGCTGTACCTTGAAATTTCTAGCTTAAATCCTATAAATGAATGCTTGCAAGACCAGACTTAGAACTTCTAGAGGAATTTTATTTGTGTAAGGGCATGAAAGTTTAACCCACTAATAAACAAACAATGTATCATATCTGAAAAACTGGAACAAAGCAATGAATAGCAATCATGGAAGAATTTTGGAAATCAAGAAGAACAGGAACTTTGGAAAGGAAAAGGATAATCTGGTAATTAATTTATGTCTTTTGATTTGCACTTCTACAAGTTCTGGCTGTTATTTGAGCAGAAACACAGAACAGATTTTTATTTATTCATTTGTTTTGGATTATTTAATTGCTTAAGAGTCTCTGGACTTTGAGATGATGCCTGTTAATACTTATTCAGCTAGTGACCATTGTTGCTTTGATCACTGTTGTGGGTTGAGGGTTTTTTGTTTCTTTTGGTTTTTGCTGAAATGTCACACAGCTCTAAAAAACAAAGATTCAGTGTTTGGAAACAAGCTTTCAGAATTGGAGATAAGACTGCTTAGGCTTAGCAAATTATTTACTCTGTTGTCATAACGAGTATAATCTTCATGATCTCTTTCAAGCAAATACGATCAAGACAGGTGGTGACATCACCAAGAAACTTTTCTCTGAATGGTTAATCTGCTTCATAACTAGGAAGCCTCATTAGCCAAGAGCTGTCATTCTAACTCCAAAGCTTGCACCTCTAGTAGGGGAAATGTCAAGTTACACATAGACTTACAGACTAATCAGCTTTCAGCAGAATGACTTCTTTCCAACAGGTTCTTGTGTAGCTCTTGCCTATCTGTTGCAAAGAATTGGCATTTTGATATTTTCTCTTTGTAACCTAATTCATTAATTAATCTAATTTAACTTCCACACATTTAGACTGAAGTTTAGTCTGGGTTCTGAAATTTGATCTGTCTGTGCAAATAGCTATTTTTCCCCAGTTGAACTGAGACACACACACTATTCCATTGAGAGACTAACAAATTAAACTGTGATGGTGTAGGAAGATATGAATGACCCTTACTGTGACCTGCTTTATTTGAGCAACTTCTGTACCATAGACTGTTCCATAAATCATTCAGCCTGGGAAAAACATTGCGTTGATGCTTATGTCACAACCTCAGAAGCACATTTTGCAAGAATTTTGATCTGAATGTTGTTTGTTGTTTGTTTGTTTACTCTGGTCAATAAACCTGTAGCAGTTTCACCCTTCTCATTTAGCTTTTAGACTGTTCAAAACATGGTATCTTCACCACCATTTCTTTTATTATAAGAGACATGTTTACAGGTAGTGTCAAGAAGATAGAAAAGCTACTCATAGATACCAGGTGGGTGGATGGGCAGACAGCCAGCCTAATCAAGCTGAGATCACAGGCACAAGATAGTGCCCTCCTCCAGCATTTTCTCACCATGCTATCCCTCACAAAGAACTTCTCAAAATACACAGCATTATAGCACTGAGCTCTGAAGTCCTAGCGTCCAGCTTCAACTTTGTTTGATGATCAGATTAAAACATCTATAAAGACTATTTCTAGCAGTGAAATATCTGCAAATGAATACAGTGATGAGGTGCTATAATATATATTTACATATTTCTGCATTACAAACTTATATACATATATAAATAAAGGTAATCCCGTTAATTTGTCCCAGTTTTATTCTTTAATTATAATTGGATATGCAATATGCATGCACTGTGAGGTTTTTTGCTGAAGACTAGGAATGGGGTTTTTTCCTGAAACACTGCTCAGGTTCAAGGCACAGAAAGTTTTGCATTGTCTTTTTATGCTCTGCTGAGTGAAATCTCCATGTCAGCCCATCATTTTTGACAACATCAAGCCAATATGTATTTGAATTATTTGTGCTTTAGAAACTCCCTACAATATTAATGACATGCTTTCGTTTCCTCTAGCTGTAGACACTTTAGAGATCAAATAAGCCCAACTTTACAGTAGATTTTTTTTTAAACAGGATTTTATAAGCTAATTAGAGTATCAATTGAGGCAATTATTTGAGACATCCTAAAAAAAAAAATTTGCCAGTTTCCAATCTACTTTTCCTATTTCAAATCAATTTTAGATGGCCAGTCTAAACTCTTCATGAGAAAAGTTCCCTCATCTGGATGTGACCTTCAAAGTGAATCATCGTAAAGTGGTTATTGTACTTTAATTGTTGGTGCTGAAGAGATTCTGGGTACTGGTAAATACCTGTGAATGGATAAAGTCAGGTAGAAAGACACAAATACCACTATCTATAGAGCTGCAGAGCATGAGAGCTAGGGTTACCTACAGACAGCACGTGCTGAAAACTTTGTTAAGCTGGTAAGAACTTCAGCAGGTAGATAACTGTAGTTGCCTAATAACCTTAAACACTGGGTGAAAGCAGAAATGTTTTCATTAGGAATGTTACAAACCACTTATACAGGGATTTTATCTTGTCGTGATACAGTGCCATGGGAAGCATTCAAGGATTTCTTATGCTGCTAGGAAAATATGCATTAACAATCTTTAATACCTTTGATTCATGGAAGTACTATTGCTATAAAGAGACCTTGGAGAGCAGGATTTACCATTTCTAAGTTTTATTGTCCACTAAAATTATTTTATGTCTTGAAACCTCTGAATCCATAACAGGAGAATTTAAGTTTTCTTTTCACTGTGTGTTGTGTGCATGATGAATTCCACACCTTCCCTATCCCTGCCCCTCAGAAAAAATTTCAGTTATTGTTACAGGTGGTGGAATTTCACTGTCAGTAAAAGTGATGCAGAGGTAAGAAGGAGTGAACTGCTGTGTTAGATGCCTCATTTCTGCATAGGTGTTACCCAAATGCAGTTTGAAATGCTGTTACATCTAGGAGTCTAAATGCCACTCTAGGCATACTTTTTGCCCCCATCCTAGAAAAACATTTACCGAAAGATGAAACATAGTTCACAGTATTGAGTAGACTTGGTGGTGTTTGAAAGACAAATGAGATGGGTAGTCAGTTTGACACCTCTGAGTTTCTAGATCATCTTTGCCAGAAAAAAATGAGCCACCATAATATGTATAGGTTGTCCAATTTGATGAAGGATGTAATTTGAGCAGTTGCCCAGACAAGAAACCATTCCATGATGCTGATCATGTATCATGACCTCAAGACAGATGATTGAAGGAACTAGGCTTGACACCACTGATTAAACTCAGGCATGTCCAGAGGGGAATTAATTATGTATTGCCCAGTAGTCTGATGCAGTGAGAGAAATGGGAAAAGCTGCACTGTAAGGCCTTGAATGAGATCCTCAGAGCAATCTGACATGTGCTAGCCCCAAACTGAAGTGGGCCTTATTTTCCAGGAGAAACCAGTAACTGTCACAGGTCATTTCTACTCTAAGACCTAATAAAATGGTATTTGAGGTGTTACATGTACAGTGTACTTAGTTTGCATACACAGTTTATCATCTCTCTTGAGGTTTTCTGGGCTCTCCTAGCAAGTGTTGTGCCAATGTTTCCTTAGCTTCTCACTTGGCTTTCTCACAAGCTGAAGTATTTGACTCCTTCCTTGACAGAAAAGTGCAGAATTTGTGCAAACCATGTGTTTTACAAAATCCCTACCTTCTTTGTCTGCAGTATTGACTTGGTAATAAATCACTGCATCGGGTTGTCCCTTAGCCATCATCTCAAACCCTTCATTCCATCTTCCTCTTAATATAAGCCAAGAACTTCCTACAACAAAGGTCGCACTTGGATGTCTTGCTAAATGATACTGCATGATTAATGGGACCAAGAAAGAGAAACTACCTAAGAAAGGATTCTTGCCTTCTCATTTCTTCCTGCCCTGAACTTTGTCTAAAGCAACGTGCTTGAAAGTGTTTGAATTGCTTCTTAGAAAGGCCCAATGAAGCCTGAAATAATAAAATGCAGTGTGTCTGTAACAATACACATACACATAATGTAATTATGTAATAACTTGGGAAGGATTCAGCACAAATTTTCTGCCTCGTGGAATGACCTCTAAATTTCTCTACTTTGTGCATTTCAGTGTATATATAAGGTACATAAATTGTTGTGGGTTTGCTTTCCTTCTTTCATTCTTTCCATTTTTTGCTTAGAAACCTGAGGTATTTGGGGTTATGCAGCAGGTACAAGGTAGTAGTTAACCTTTATTCTGCCAAGGCTGGAAAAAAATAGTCTCTTGTAATTCATAATTAGCTATAAGACACCTGTAAAACTATACTCATATTGATGATATAATTTTTCATTTTAACTCTTTTTAGTGCTTCTACTTTAAATCCCTCTGCTTCAGTCTGTGCTGTAGATCTCATACAGGGTTTTCTCATGGGCCATTTGGCAGTTCCAGGCCCTTAGGATGTGATCCAATAAACCTTTGCTCTCCTCTTTGTAACAGGATTTGCAAAAGGCTGTCTTCAGGACCTGGTTAAGAAAGCACTTCTTCCTCCACTTTCCAGTGTTTTGGGCTTATATGTACAGTTGGTTGTTAGATTCCAGCGGAGTGTCAGTAAATTCGTAGCAGCACAAGTACACACTCCAATTTATTATACAAAAAACATTTAGCTGCTTTCTTTTTGCTTTTATTTTTGTGCGTGTTTTTTAACTGATAGTAGCACAGTCTCAAGCACTACTGTAGTGTAGCTGTACACATATAAAAAAATTTTGTAACCTTACCTCCTAGGCTAGAGATACTGTAGTGGTAAATGTACTGAGACCCGTATGGTGTAAATGCAAGGGTTGTATTTTACTTCTAAAGACAAGTAAAGAGAAGTAAGTTTTTAAGTGTTTCCTCAGAACCTTGTTATGCTGCACTCATTTGTATCATCCTATACTACGAGCTAAAGCAACCAAGATTACCTAAAGCAACCAGGATTACCTACTAGACAATCTATGTTTTTCCCCTGTTCAGGACTTGTATGCACATCCTAAAACATGAAAGTCTCTTCTGCTTGGATAACTCTCTTCTAATTATAATATGAAAAATATATTGTTTGGTGCCTTATTTTGTTTTTCAATGAACCAAGAAGCTTAACACCCTGCTCTGTATTTTGGAGCATGCTTTCTATTATACCTGCCAGAAGGGTTCAGATGTCTGTAGGGAGCTTTGGAGAAGCTAAAAACCTTGGCAATGTGAAGACACCTAGGAAGCAATGTAATGAACTCCTATTGTCTATGTTTACTTATACTTGCAGGGGTTTTTCCAGAATTTTCTCTTGGTCTTTGGTATTCAAGCACTTAAGCATTTGTGTTGTGTTTTTCAGAAAGCATTCTGACGCATGTTCTGTACATGCTGCTGTGTAGATCACGTATTTCATTTGATTAACAGTTTAAAGCCGCCTTTCCTTCAAGCAGTTGCTACAATTAGTAACACCACATAAAGACTCTGTCCATAAGCCAGGATAATGTGTTTGAAATAAAACATTGAGTTACTCACTTGGAGTTAAAGTTTATGCAAGCTATTCTGGTTGTGGTCGGAGCATGTTCTCAAGCAGATGAGATTGCATTAGTCTGTAATTAATGAACGTATGGTGCTTTGAGACCTATTGAAGAAAAATAGCTGTAACAACTTCTCACTATTCCATTTGTTCACAATTAGAAAACCCAGCATCTTAGAATTAGTCTGGATGATTTCATTAGCTATAATCTTGGTGTGGAACATTATGAATGAGAGCTCTAATCTGAACGCTTTCAGAGTTCCTACTATAGAGATGATTAAGGAAAGTGTAGCTGTTTTCTAATGACATTTAAAATACATTTTTCCTTGTTTATTTTGCAAGCATCAAGAAGAAACACTTCCATCTTCCAAAATTATGCAAAAATCTTCTAAAATTTGGTGTTGCTCTTGTTCTTTCCTCCTTCCTGTTTCCATCGCTGAATATATTAAAAGTTAAGTTAATGGGAAAAAACCCCAACCAACTAAAACTCCAGCTTTTCTGCAATTACATAAATTTTGAAAATGCTTAAGAAAATAATAAAAATAAAAATTACATCATGGTTTGTAGTAAAAAGAGAGAATGGTTTGTATCTCACAATGCAGTTCTGATTTTTATTCCGCCACGTTCCTGGTCACATTTAATCTTTGTAGACTTTTTTCTTTGCAGTAACTTCTAACATTTTCTAGTATGTTTACTTCTGCGTTTTTCGGAGGAAATTCCTATTTCTCTACAGCACAATCCAGATTTTTCAACATTTGCCATTTCTTCTCTGAGTTCAAACATTCAGGGTGCAAGCAGGACTCTTTATTCCTAGTTATGAAAGTAAAGATACTGAGGAATTAACTGTGCATACCTACAGCTGGCTGTTCTTCTGACTCAGTTTTCTTTCTGAGCCCAGAACAGAATTAAAACATCCATATTTTATTTTCTGAATTCATCTGCAGGCTAAATCCCATCAGCCTCTTTTGTTGATTCACAGTAATGGGTCCAGAATGAAAAAGAGAAGGGCAGCACAGTGGACAAAAATGCTTTTATGAAAAATTCACCTGAAGGGTAAGCTAATCCTTTCCTGGTGGGAGTGCATATGCTGTGACTGAGGGGGTGTGGGAAACATGTGGCTGCCTTGCAGACATTTTGCTTCTCCTTGGCTTTAAATGGGCTGATCATCAGTAGGTGTTGGATGGAACCTTGATGCCTAAAGGAATGCACAACTGAGCAGTTGTCTATTCAAGGTAGAAAAATATATTCCTGCCAGTTTTTAGGTGCATTAGAACTGAACATGTAGGATGCAGGTGTGGGAATACACATCACAACCTTCACCATGGCACACTGCACGACTGTAGTCAGCAGCAGCAGGAAGTCATCCTTCATGTTAGCTCAGCAGGAGTAAGACACATTTTCTGCTTGCAGGCTATAGAAAGTTACAAACAGATCCTGCTCAGTTGCTGTATTCTGATGCAGACACATCGATGATGGTTTTTGCTAAAGGTATACTCAGTAAATTTGGGGCCTTTGGGTACAGTGTGATTTCCTCCTTAACTTTCATTGAACTCCCCAGGGAGCTGGAGTCCTCTAAAGTTTTCCAGGCTATAAAATTTGCCAGTGGACTTGGCTACAGTTTGTTCTGAACTGATGTGCTGTAACACCAATGTGAAACTTACCTTTCTAACTATCAGGTGGCCACATGGCTTATGTTTATTTTAGCCGGTAATGCTTTTTAATGGTACCGAACTTTCAAGAAAGAGTTCCTGTCTAGTGCAATGCCCATCAAGTCCATCTGTAGCTATAGAAAAAAAGTAGCAATCATCTTGGCATACCAAAATATGTTCCTCAAGATTTTTATGTCTTCTTGACTCTATCAATTCATACAACCCAAGGTCAGTATATTCACCATTTCTCATTATAGATGAATATGTCAGTGACAGTGTCTTCCCCTTCTTACCTTTAGACATACTGATTTTTCATCATTATTTTGATCAAATATACCTTTTCAGTCCCACTGCTGATCAGTCTCTTCCTTCCTATCAGAGAGCATTTTCATAGAATATGTCTTTGAGAACAATCCCTGGAGCAAAGATCCACCTAAACCTTTGACAAGGCTAAGAAGTTGATTCTTAGGGAGGCATGGATGAAGAGTGGAAACATATCATGTTGCTTCTGTCAGACACTATCTCAGCTTCCAAATAACCTGGGGCTTTGCCACAAAGCTGTTTGTTTTGTTTTTTTTTTTCAGTGACGATATCTTTTTAATTGCTTCGAATTGGTTCCAGTTCCATGAACCTGTTCAACTAGGCTTTGACCCTGTTCCAGATTTCAGTGCCCACAATATCATGCCACAAGAGGTTTTCAGTTCATTCATGTGATCTGAAGAATTACTTTCTTCCTTTGTCTTCAGCCTGACACCTGTTAGTTTGGGTCAAAGCCTCTGCTCCTGGGAACATGTGATGAGCATTCACACTTTCTCCTCCTGTCCATCTCATTGCAGAAGAGCTTTGTGGCAGTCTCCTCCTGCGCTGCCTCTGCCTGTGTCCCCGGAGTGACCTCCCAGATTGAGATTTTGAGCTTCAGAAAAAGAATAACCACTTCTCACTCTGTCCATTTTTTTAATTTTTTTTTTCAATCAGGCAGTATGTTCATCATAAATGGTATAGATGTTTAAGAAAATTCATTAGGAAAGGTGGCTAGGGACCCCTAATTCATAACCACCTTCTTAAATTTTCACTTTGTCATCTCTGTGTTTGTCATCTAATGTCCCATAATGTGTGACATAGTGTCACTTTGAGTGATCATCACTGTACCAAAAAAAAGCCTCTGTCCTTCACTGTTCATATTTCACAAACTGATTCTTGTGTGTCCCAAGGTTTTTTAGCATAGTCTCACTCTTGAACTGTTCTGGTAATGAAGCTGGGTCATGGTATTTGATCAGAGGGACTGGTGTCTTATGGGTTATGACTGGGAGGAGTGAAATACACCAAAATAAAAAGAGAATCCATAAGAAAGACATCAGGCTGCGGGTGAGTAGGATCTGTCCCTTGTCTCTTTATTTTTGAGTTCTGTCTCCTATACAGAAACTGTAGGACAGCTCCTTTATCAAAGGCACAGTGAAACCACTATCATTGCTTTAGGGAAGTTGTCTGTCCCCTTCAGTTTATGGGTCTGCTGTGTCCTAGAATTTGGGTGTCCAGACAAAAACTCCTCTGGTAATGAATTCTGTGTTACCAGCCAATTGGTGTCTTTCTAGAGAGCTCCCGTTCCTTTATCAATCTTACTTTTAAGAGAAATAACTTGGTGGGAAAGAAGATGGAAGGAAGAGTGTGAGGAGGAAGAAAGAGTCACCCTATCATATGGCCAAACATAGGCTGGTAGCTGTAGATACTTATTTTTTGCAGTGAAATTTTATTTGTGACGTTATTCTGCCAGATTATTTTCATTTATATTGCGGTATGTCCTATGAGAGAGATTTCCAAGGACTGGGAATATGATACTAGGAAAAGACAGCTGATACACTGGTGATAGGTTGTGTGTCAAGACGAACTGTATAAAAACTTTGTAGGTTTGTGGGAGGGGAAGGAGAATAGAGAAAGCCTTTAGCTATGAAACAGCTTCTTTGTAAACCACTTCCATTTTTTTTTTTTGCCAGAAGTGCTTTGCAATGCCATGTTCTGTCTACAAACTCCCTTCAGCATGGAATATATAAGCTGTAAGACAGAAAGATGTATTTCATATGGTTTCACATTCTTTAATTGGCTGGATCTCCACTGTGCAGTCAGCAGTATCTTTCTTCCCGAGATAAAGAGTAGCATGAAAGGCAGAGAAGCTCTTGTTCTGATACCTCAATAAAGAGTTTTTAAAATATGAAGAAATACCCTCAGCACCAGAATGTCGTATCTTCCTTCCTTCACTTGATCTTTCCCATTTTTAATTATTAAGTCTCTACAACACCCAGTGTCACTTTGAAATCGACCCAGACTGTGCAGTGAGTTTGAATCAGATTACCTCCAAAAGTTCCTTTCAATCTAAATTATTCTAGTATTCTTAGAGCAAATAAAATTTTTCTATTATTCTAAAACAAACAAAACCCAACCCAAAAGCCCTAGTCTTAATCCTATATAGTAGTAGAAAGTAGATAATTATTCCTCTTTTTGCCTTATAGAACTGTGAAAAAATTAATGCTTCGTCTAAAATTTTGGATACCTATGGTGTATCCAAGGATCAATAGGCACAGGATGTGAATCTAAAAAGAAATCTAAGTGCAAATCCTAGGGTCTCTTGACATCTGATATTGTTGTCTTATATCTTGTCAAGGACAAGATTTTAGGGGAAGCAGATTATTGTTTGAAATTTATGATAGCTGAGGATCTACCTCCTCACGCAATTCCCACAATGTGCAAGGGGTCAGGTAAGCAAACAGGCAACTTGGCTTGCAAGTCTGCTATATCCTCTCTGCAATCCTTTCTGTGAGCTGATATAAGTGTCAGAGGAAGGGGTAAATCTGTGGCTGTATCTTTTAGCATGTGGGACCTGAATTACAAGCAGATTCTTGGGCACATTTCTCTAGAATGTACTGTTACTTGATCTGACAGATGGAGAGATGTTAGATGGACAGCTCTGCGGATGTTCCAGCAGATAAAATTAGATTTAATGGGCCATGATGAAGACAAAGGAAATATGGAGAAAGTACTGGGGAAAGCTTATTCTTTATTCAGTACATTATAGCATCCTAGGGAACTTACAGCAGTACTTGAAGAAACAGGAAGGCAGAGAGGTGGGGAGTGAAGCAGAATGACAGCAAATCACTGAGATAATATGCAAGTTAGAAAGGTGGGTGCAAAGTATATGTAATAAATTAGAAATGTCTTGGTTGACTCCCTCTTTTATTGGTTACTAGGAAGAAGAGGTATTTTATGGGTGTTCAAAATCATGCTGAGAGGTATTTGAATCAGTCCTTCAAATACTTCCAGGGTATCAGCTGGCTAATACTTCCCAGATTACCTCAGACTGCTTCTACATTGGCATCTTACCTGAAATGAGTAATGCTGAGTTGGACACACAGCAACAACAAGGGAACGGTGTTAGCACTTGAGATGATTCTTAACCAGATTAGTATTTGAAGCATCTGAAAAGGAGGGTTCATCAAGGTTTCCAATGGTTGCCTTTGCTACCAGCTTGACCACCTGTGTCTTCTGCCATTTTTCTCAGCAGAAAAAGTGATCAGTAGGTACCTTAAGTACACACATTTTACCATAATCCTAGAAAGTCTTGGTATGTTTTCGTTACTTTTATTTCCTGGGCTGCACTGTATAAGCACCACAGTGCACTTCTGGAGTCTACTGTATTTACTTTTAGATCAGTTTTTGAAAATATTTTCAGAAGTTCACTTCTGGGGTAAGTAGTAGTAGAAAAGTGAGCAATGGAAAGAAGCAGAATTTAAGCATGTTTCTAACACCATAAATTACTTACCTACAGTTCTGCATTGCTAGGACCTAGTGCTCTCCTTTTAGAAGGTAAATGTGAAAATGTCGCTATACAAGAACAGTAGTACTCAATATCTACTTTGCACAAAGGTGACTGTGTGAGATGAAGCCAAAAATAGCCTGAGCATCTGCATGTACAGTTTTCATTTCCTACTCTAGCAAAGAAAATCTGACCTGGGAGTGAATAGAGCAGTGCTTTGTGTCTCAAATTCCTTATGGTTTTTTTCCAGTAATATACATTTTTTCTTCTGAAAGTTTGTCTGAGCTGTTTTTCTGCTTGTGATCCTCATGCTGATGGATGATGAGAGAACCATATAAAATACTGCCCAAACTTTTTAATACATAATATATCATCTATTATCTGGAGTTTGTATGTTCTGAAGTCTTTGCCCATCTGTATTTAAACACAACGTGAAATCATAGCTTTTTGAGAGCTACAAAATGCTACCCATGCCTTTTTCTATATCAAAGGTGTAGAATGAGTCACTGTTTCATTTAATTCAGCCAGTGACAGCTGTGTTCATGAAGCCTTAAAGCAGGCAGGGAAATGTTATGCAGTCCTTTAACACAGAGCACTGTGAGAACCATGACAGAAAGCCTTTGTAGAGTGACTGGTCAGCTGTCCTGGAGGGCTTTGTTTAGGAAGTGGAAGACAAGCATCAGTTAAAGGAGAGGGCTTGCTCAGCTTTGCTAGTGCAGCCAGTTGATTTGGTGGAGTAACCAGAGATTAGAGTCTGACAAGGAACTACAGAAAAGAAGTTTTAGCTGATGGTCTGTTTAAATCCCCTTTGCCTTGAAATTATTTTTGTTGCACAACCCTTTTCTAGAACCACTAGTCTCTCCTTTCAGTCCCTGCTACTGGATGAGAGTGATGCTGTGAACACAGTTGAGTTAAAAAGACATCTGAGAGGTAAGGGAAAGCCGGGACTACTTTTGGTTCCTTTGCATTTAGATTAGTCAGTGTTGCTCACAAGCAGGTAGTGCTTGGCCATGACACTTGTTCAGGCTCACACTCTCTTCCTGCAGCAACTAAGATGCTTAAAAGCATTAACTTCAGACTCACAGAAATTTGGTCATCATATGAGAAACCTTTGGGACTAAGACTGATGATGACTGAGGAAGAAGAGACCAAGTGTGTTTCTATACATGGGATCCTGAGGCACCTGCAGATATACCCAAAGCATAGCAGCAGGTATGTGTGGGGGAACAGGTGTACATGTAACCTCAGCAGACAAGAGAGAGATGTTTTTCCTGTTCTCTATTAAGGAAATTAGGAGATTCTGTGGGATGGTAAGAAGGACAGACAAGACCAAGTTTTCTCAGACTGACTGTGCCTGGTTCTTTTGTTCCCACCTGAGACATCCTCACTGGCTTTGTAGAGTGACTGTGGCATTCACACAGATATTGCTAGCCAAAATCCCTAGATCACTGCAGAAATTACACATTGACTTAGTCTGGCCACTGGGACAGCCATGGACACAGAAGGTCCCAACTACTGCCAAAAGAAATACTGAATTCTCAGGTAACCTCCCAAAAAGGGCACTGGTGTCTCAAGACTGGTGAGAAATATTTTCATAATGGCAATGAAATCACCTGCTGATCAACAGCCACCCTTGATTTTTATCTTTTGGTTCAAGATGCAACCTCCTGCCACCGGTGCTAGCACCATTAATGCAGATAGTCTGCTATCTAATAATCTAGGCTACGTGCTATCTAGCAATTTATGTGAGTACAACCCCATCTAAGGTGCACATCACCTCAGCACCCTGAAGAGATGAGACATCCAGATGAAAATTGGGATGGTTTGACCACCTTTTAATACCTTGCAGGAATAAAAAGGGGAAGCATTGTGAATATAATACCAACAAATGATTGGATTTCCCCCCTGACTTTCTGACACTTTTTTGAGAGATTACATTGTATCAAGGTGCTTGTCTGCACCCCTATTTGATGGTGGAGATCACCAGGCTGGAGAAGCCTAAGGAAAAAGCAGGGCCTTTGATCAAAATTCAGAGGGAAAGGAACATGCCCTGCAAGCACACACTGAGACCTTGACTAGGGCTGAAAGACATATCAGGGGAGTAATTGGAGACCCAAAGCCCCTGGAGGGGTGGCTGAAGGATGGGGAAGTAGGTCAAAGAAGCCTTATGGGATGCATGCAGGGCTTTATCTGTCGGACCAACAGGTGCCTTCCCCTGTCTTACAGACTGGGAAGGATGCTGGAGACTTCCTGGTTCATTGCCAGAGATGAGATTCTCCTCTCCTCTCTCTCAGGAACTTTCTTAGCTCTGGAACCCGCCCCAAGGACAGCCCCACCAGGGGGTGGCAGGGCACAGCAGGCAGCAGCCACAACAGCTGGCACCCCAGGAAAGCTGACTCCCCAGAGAGCCTCCCAGGCTCTCCAGTCCCAGTCTTGCCCAGTGGATGGTAAGGAGCCCTTTACCCAAGGTGCTGAACTTCCTTTACAACATCAACCATGAGACCCACAATTTTTGTCTCTGGAAAGTAAAATAGCGAAAGGAGACTTTTGCAAAGGTCTCTGGTTTCCTGCATTTTTCCTGAAAAGGACAGGTTTTTATCTCTTAATTGCTTCTCCTTTGGTCATGGCATTGCTCAGGTTCAGCAATTAAAGCAGACACACAACAGCAAAAGCTCTTCTTCCTCTTGGACCTGCCTTGATTCCAGCACCTTGGGGATTGAAAGCTGACACAGCAGGCACACCAGAGACATTCCCATATCTTGACTGGTGTGCACCAAGCCTTTAGCCACCATGGTCATGTCCAGGGAAAACAGCTTCTGTTACTAACCAGGTCCCTAAAGGGAGACACAAACTTTGCCACCAGCCCAGGGGACCAGCTGCTCAAACACAGCCCACCATGACTGTCTGTGCTGATGGGCCTGTGGGGTGGGTTGGGGTCACAAGATTCAACCTGAATTACCTCCTAGAAATGCAGCTGTCACAAACCTTTCACAAATCCAGGACATGGAAGTCTTTTAGCAACTGTGGCTATCCTGGAATAGACTGTGCCACACAGACCCATTTCTCTTAACAACACTTCTCCTAGGAAAAGAGGGTCTCCTAGGAAAGACTTCCTGGGGAAGAGGCACTGTAGAGTGTTTGAGATGGGGCAAAACTTCACATAGCACAAGGAACCAGCTGCACAACGATATTTTTCTTGTTTAGTTTTTCTTTGTTTAATTTGTTTAAGGAAGGAAGGGGGTGGAGGGAGGGGCATGTGCTGCTGCCCATTGGTAGGGGCCAGGATGTTTCTTACAAATTCTCATCAGGTGAACAAAGACACCAGACCATGGGTCACTGAACTGCTCTGCTTTACTGTGTAGTTACCTTAGCTTTGGCAACTAGATCACTGTTTAGACTCGAGGCATTGGCTCAACTAGTCCACTATTTAGACTCATTGGCTAACACCCTTTTAAATTTGTACAGTAGACTTCAACAAATGGTTCTTAACAACCCCTTATTTTTGTACAGTACATTTCAGTAAGCTCTCAGCTCCTGCCATCAAATTTCTCAAAGGTGCTGGCTAACAAGTCACAACACTCTTCCACAAGTTCCCCACTGCCACAACAAACTTTGGTATGGAGTAAAATATGGTAGCCATGCAAAGCAAGGGAGAAGAGAAATAAAGGTAGAGAAGACAGACAGAGAGAGAGAGAACAGAGAATATTACCAGTCCATAGATCCCGTGTTTGTCCTTCCATGTGGATAATGGCTAAAATTTCTTGGATGTGTGTGTGTTATTTATAGCCAAGACTTTTTAAACCCCACAAGTTGACATATTTGGCTGCCTTGAAGATGATTCTGCTGAAAACACAGATTGTGTGATACAAAGATTTGCCTCATCGAATTTATGAATATCAAGTGTAGAAAAATCTGCTTTGCTCAGAATTTGTAATAAATCAGCATATGTTATTTTGTCACAGACTTTCATTTGAAAAGAGGAAATTGCTCTTAAACTGTTAGCATGGAAAGCCTATATATATACGGATATCTGTTTGAGAAAGATATTCTCTTCTTGTGTGAGTTTTTTCCTAGCAATGTCTAGGCTTATCTCTTTGGGGTTTTTATTTCTATTACAGAGAATTCAGCCAGGATATAATTCTATTACAGCTGAACTGTATTATGCTTTCTTTGTGGACTTTTTATCAGTGAACCAAATGGCTGAAATTGAGCTTGTTTAATTTATTTTTTTTAAGGGAGGCTGAATACTGGCTGTTCTTATACCGTGTAAATGTTCACCTATGGACCTTAAGACTGTATGGCCAATCAATATTTAAAAATGCTACAGATGAACTTTCTTAATATAGATTAACTCTGATGTCTAAGATTTTTTTTCCGCCATCTATGAATCTGTGGCAATTGCTTGCATTGCTTTTGCTGGCTGAACCCAGAGCTGCCAGTTGTGTACCTCATAGTTCTGCTGTAATTGTTTTCCGGTCTCTTTGAAGTCTAAGTCAGGTTTTCACACACCTACTAATTCCCTTGTTTATTCTGATTATAAGAGAACATACATACAAAGGCCTACAGTACAAATGCTTCCAGGTAATCCTGTTCACAGTGGAATTGTATTGGTGGCATGTGGTACACAGCATTGTATGTAGACTGGTAGATTCTCACAAAGCTGTGTATGGACCAGGCCTGAATTTACTGCGTTCTGTTCTTCCAGAAGTTTTTGCAGAGCTTTTATATAAATCTTTCCTTCTCTTTTCTCACCCCCCAAAAATTCTGAATTTTTCCACTCCACAAATATTCATTTCCACCTCCACTTTCCTACACTCCCCAACTCCCAGTGCTGTGGATGGAACTCAAATTATCTCTGCTATTTTTATTTGATAACTTGAGTCTGCAGTACATAGCACCTTATTTGACAAAGCATCACACTTGAGCACAAGCGATACCAGTGATACCAGCAGGGATCTGACAACAGTGTGTGTGCTCACTAATGTCTTATTAATTGTTAAAATCTCTTCCCATCACTCTCTCCAACCACCCATAATATTTAATAAGAAAAAAATCCCCTGAAGTCTGAAACTCGGAAAAAATCCCTTAATAATTTTACTGCTGGCTTCTTGTGCCAGTTTTAAATGGAGGACAAAGAAAAAAAAAAGGTAGAAAAGAGCACACTTTTGCAGGTCAAAGTAGACCACAGGTCAACTTTAGACCTCACTCACTTCATTTTCCTTTCCTTAGCTAGATGGAGAAAGCTCTGAATTCTGGCCCAATGTGCAGGTTGATGGTTCCTTTTTATTGTGCAGGTTTTTCATTCAGAAGGTCTTGCATCCCCTAGTCCTCACCACTTTAGCTTTGGTACTGCTGGATTAAACCAGCAGCCCAGGAAGGCGTTGCATGGATGCTGTCACTGCTCCATCCCTGGCTCAGGGATGAGAGAGGGAACATTTAGAAAGTTATCTCAAATCCAGCCCTGGCTCCCAGAGGACTCAAAGTTGCTCCTGTATGAATTCATGCAGTAGAGACACAGGCCCAATTCATCTCTGTGTGGCCACAGCTGTGATGAAATCCTCTGCCCCATGAAGCCTGACAGGAGGTCCCAGTGGGAAGAGCAGAGAGAGTCTCTGTCATGGCTTCGCTGTACTTCTAGTGTTTTCCTTTCGAACTTTCCTGAATGCTTACAGACCTCTTCCAAAACTGTACCCTACCCCAGTGCAGTGCTTTTAACTTTGGAGTAAAGACTGGGAAATATTTTGCAGTTTGATTGAAGTATAAGAATTTGAGATATAGCATCCAAATGGCCCTGGGTTTTTTAGGGGCTTGTTTATAGAAGCTGAGCCATTTACAATGGCTTTAATGATAAAAGTCTTTTCAGTTTCCAGGCTACTCTGTTGATCAACTCATGGGGAAAGAACTGAGGGTGAAAACACAACAAACCTCTGGGGGTTTTTTTGAAGTATTCAAATGAGAAAGTCACAGCATCCACAGTCTAGTGCTAGGCTTTCCAGCAATTCATTTCCTTACTCACAATGACAGAATCCAATCCTAATAAATTACTGCCATGCAATTAGAGTAATCTCATGAAGATTAAACTGTTCTTCCACCTGAAAAACACTGCATTTATCTCATCAAGCATTCTTACCACTTTAAAATTGTTTAAAGGCAAGAGCTTCAACTATCTTGCTGATGGAAAATAACTTGAGAGGAACACAGGTAGTTGTCTGGAACATGCCAGATAAAGGCTCACCTGCATTCATAGTGATGCTGGGTGCACTGAGCTGCCAGCACCTGTGCTGGGTGCAAGGAATTATGTGATGGTGGTTTCCATCAGAGAATTTAAATATTTTGGCAGGACTGACATTATAGCAACTATAATAAAAAGAGTTTGTTCTTTCCTATCAAGAGTTTAATTCAGAAATTTATTTTGTGACCATTTTATCTAAAGTACTCCCTGTCCCCTTTTCACAACATTTTAACTTGCTTTGTGATGAAAGGCACTTAAAAAAAATGTAATATGCAAACTAAAGTGCTCTAGTAGCATAAAGGAATGAGCACGGACTTTGAGACTGTGTCCCATCACTCTACAAACTGCTCATACTTGTCCTTGTCCTTCCTTGGATGCTGTAACCCAAGGGAGGTCTGCACTCATGCTGATTTCACCACAAGTTTTGCATTGCAGTTGCAGTTGCAATAAAGCACTGGACTTGTCTCCACTAATGACTCTCCAAATAGTTGGAGCAAGTCACTAAATCTTGTCTTCAGCTCATTTGCTCATGAAAGGAATATAGCTGGGAATGGTGAAGAACCACTTTTGGTTTGGTAACACCTGTTGCAAAGCATGAGCTTGTTCGTGCTGGATTGTGTAAAGAGCCTTTGCTTATAACATGCTGTGGTGCAATATGTCATGTGCAGTAACCAACCACTGGGAAGTGAGGAGGAAAATTAGGTCTGGAATTAGAAAATCCATGTAGTTTACACAGATCTGATCTAGAACTTGTTAATGACAATTGATGTGTTTCCAGTGATTTATATGACATGTAGATGAGAATTCAACTGCACACTGTGAGGCTTTTGAATTTTTTAAATTAAAAAGTAGCCTTAAAATTGCCAATAATGTATCTATGTCTCATAGTATTGGGCTTTTATGAGCTTCTTATACTATTATTCAAGTATTCTTAAAAATTTAGAAGAGCATATGCATAACACAGCATATAGTATTGTACTAAAATTCTTATTAGTGGTGATCATTTGATTCTTTGAACCTCCACATTGCACAACAGTCAGTCAAGTTTATGAATATTCATCAACTGGGAGAAGGGATTAGGAGCAAACAGAGGGATAAACTTTCTTTATTTTTATATGATTTCAAGAAAGTATGTATAGTTTCCTTCTTGTTCCACTTGGTCTGTCATGCTGTTGTTTTCTTTGCATGTTGCTAAAACATGGATTAAAACACAGGGACAAATGAATGATGCAAACAAGGTAATGCTGTCCTGGTAGATATGCAGCCTCATTCTGGAGATGAGATGTGAAATGTTGGATGATACTTTGTGTGTGTGAGCTGGGGAGGAGAAGGAATTATCATCCATCTTCCATGAGGAAATTGGAGTTGCTTTAATGTGCTTTCTTTACAATAATGGTAAAAAGAAAAACAAACACAAATTCCCTACTAAAATGGTAATTTGTCATGGTTCTTAATCCTGATTGTTTTCATAAATCCAAGGAATTTTGTAGAGAAAGGCTGGAATGTCCGCTGTGAAAGACATTAATTAGAAAAATTACATTAGAATGAATGGCGTGACAAATACTTGAAACACAAAATACTTAAGTCATCGTTTGTCAATTCAGATTGCATCCTTTCCTTAGATCCTTTCCTTTCCTGCTGGTACTCAATGTATACAAACAATTAGCACTTTGCAGTGGCTTTCAGACCTTCTGGTTGCATGCTGAGTTAATTGCTGGTTTGCTTTGATGGCCACCGTGCTGCTATCTTTAGATGAAGAAATATGGTTATTTTTAAGACAGAAGTGGGATTCTCCAAGGAAAATAGTTCAGTATTTTTTTTGCCATCTGTATAGTTAAAACATGCTTCAGCCTTTGATTTTGGAGCTGTAGCAATGTTTATTCTCAAGTACCAGTTCAGTAGAACAGCCACAGCTGATAATCAACATGGTCTTTGAATAGTGCCAGGGGAGACCTGCTTTCTAGAACCCTTCAAAGGCACATATAACCTTGGGTGTTTCTCTGGGATGAGCTACTTTGAAATCTCTTTCTCTCAGTTTTATTTCAGGTGTGAGAGAGGTGGTTCTTTCTCTTTTAGGTCATCTTCTTTGGCCTTTCTTCAAGTTTGGATCCTTCCCACAGGAAACGTTATTGTAGCTGTGGTGAAAGCATTAATTCATCATTTTTATACTTGTCTGTGAAGATGGATGTCAGTAAATAACTGGCCCTTCAATTGCTCCAATGCTCCCCTTAAGTTAAGTTAATGAATAAAGGATTTGGACAGTTTTGCTTTCAAATTGGCTCTCCATAAAGGAGAAATTTTTAGAAGGTTCTATTCATGGGTTCATCATTTCAGTGCATTCTTACAGCAGGTTCTAGGAGACTTTTAGCTTGTAGAAATAGTTTCATGATTTTAGAGTTACTTTGCATCTTCTTTTTTATCTCACCCACTTCTACTAATTTCTGGAAATATTTATTTTAAAGAAAACTCATGTCTTGTGTTTGATCCCTTAATAATGGTGTGATAATGTTGTAGCATCATTGTGGATAGCAACAATTATTTAGAAAGAAAAACTTTTGTGTCTTCCATGTGTATTTGGTGCTTTTTCACTATTCTGCTAGTATTATCCTCATTTTATTTCCAGAGAAGCATCAGTCTGGGTTAGCTCAAGTAACACTGTACCAGAGCCTCAGTTTTTGAGAACTTGCCAAAGGACTCAAATGAAAACTGTTTTAAGGTGTTAACAGCAAGCTTTCCAAAAGAACAGGTTTTACTTACATCTATAAATATGGGCCATGTTTCTAGATTTGTTCAGCATCTACCATGATGAGTTCTTTTGAAAAGCTTTCCATCTTTTTTGGCACCTAAATCAATGCTAAATCCTTGAAGAAATGCATCCCCAATTATGTCTGCTAAAATCTTTCCAGTTTAGCAAAGTATGATAAATAGTTAATCACATCTACATGTGTTTCACTTCAATATTGAAAGGAAAACAGGAAATCTCTAACTGAGAGAACATGCATGGCTGACTTTTGTTCACGAACAGCATCTCCAGGAGTTGTCCATGAATTAGGGTGGGGGCTAGCCAAAAGAGTTAACAGGAAATTGTCGCCAACACTCACCTATAATCTCACACTTCTCTATCACTATTACTACGACAGGTGTACTTGGTTTAGTCCTTTACCATTTTTTCATTATGCAGGATGCCATGGAATAGCTATGAGATACATGGAAGGCTCAGTTTTCAAATGCTTTAAGCATTGTGTAAAAGAGGTTGCTACAGTTGTTATTTTAAATGTAGGAAGAGATTTCCTTATTAAAGAATAATACTTACAAGTACTGATCAAGGTGTGGTTTAGACTCACCTTATATTATATTCTATATAAGTAGTTGGAAATGTTTTTTCCTCCAGAATGTAGGATTGAAATGCAAGATAGATGAAGACAAGTTTGAAGATACAAAGAAATGCTTAGATGATGAGTATATTTAGCACATCTGGGATCTAATATTCATGATTAGTTGTGAATAGGTAGAAGACAGGAGAGGAATGGGCACTAATATGTGCCTTTTTGTTACCTTTGAAATGAGAGTTTTAGGGAAGTCGGTGGATGTGGATAAGAATGTAATGCTGCAGTTATTAATAGGTTGATCTTTCCAATGTTTAGATGCAGAATAGTGGAAAGCACATGGTAAGATTATTTTCATATTTACCAGGGGAACAGTGAAAGTCAGCAGTGCAGGCTGAGAAGGCCCATCCTCCTTGCTTTGTATGAAGTTGGAGATGAAGGCATAAGTTGGGAAGGAGCTGATTGAAAACCAGAGAAATAAGTTTGCCTGTTGTCACAAGACCAAAACATGATGGAGTATCACAAAGACAGGGCAGGTAACATGCTAAAATAAATAAGCTAGGAAAAAAAGGCATTCTTTTGATATTCTCGCTAGGAACATGTTAAGATTCTGCTTTTCTGGGCAAGGGATATGGCTATTTGAATTGCCCACTTAATTGATCATGATTTTGGAGCCTTTGTTCTGGAAGCACGAGTTTAATTTCCTAACAGTGTATTACTCCAAGTAGGCTTAATTTTGGTACAATAAAGGTGTAGTTGCACCCCATAATAAAAGTTTCCTTTCAATTTAGCTTATTATTCTAAAAATAAATTCTCTTGCTTACACACAAAATTTTCAGTTCAGCCCACTTACAAAAATGACACAGAAACTAGGTAGCTGCTAGGTCATCTTGATAATAAGTCTCATATCTCAGTAGACTTAGAACTTCAGCAAAATCTCATTAGTATGCAAAATGTCATTTATATTCCATATTTCCACAGAAAGCATAACAATTCCCAGTGTACAGATGCCCATTCAGTGCTCATTTGCTGTAGTTTCTCTAGTGCATATATTGTGTTAATATGCAAGAACAAACTGCAGTTTTGAAAAGTGGCACTTACTGTGAGCAGAGGGAGTTTGAAAGACAATTAAAGTAGCTACATAAAGTACTATGACCCTGGGGAAGAATATCTCAGGGTAAGGTTTAAGGGATATATCAGCTACATTAGGACAATTACTTTAAAAAAGTCACTATTTAGTGTTCTCATTGACTGCTATGGATTATTCTAAATTGGTGGAATGAGTCTGAAATATTTTTTATTTTCTATTATTTTACACTATTATATAAGTAACCTCTTACTTACATAAGAGTAACCTCAGTCTGATTTGTATTTCAGTTTTACAGTTTAAGTATCTGATGCATAATAGATTTCTAAATCTATAAAAAAGTTTAAAATCAGTCCCCAGGTGCATTTTTTCCTTCTTTCTTTGGTTTCTCACCACAATACACCCCCCTCCCCTCCTCCTCAGTTGTTTGGGGGTTTTGTTTTTTAATTATTTGAGCCAGTTTGTCTGGCATGACCCAAAGCTCCTCTGTCAACAAACACAAAAGCAACAGAGGAGATGTTGACAGCTCTGTGATTCTCTATTTAGCTGGAGACTGATCTTGCTACAGAATAGTCCAGCTTCAAGACTTCTCTAAAGTTGTTTGTCCTAAATTTGCATAAAAAATTCGATGGGAATAGGTCCAGTCTTCCTACTACACCCATCTGTTCATGCCCAACATGAAGTCCAGACATACCGTAAATCAATCCCAAAGGATCTATACAATCAAACCACCAAACCTTGAGAAAACCAGTAGAAATATTCTAATAATGTCATTTTCTGTCAGTGCTTTATGAATGCTTTACTTTTTTTTCCTGTTTTTTACATTTCTGGCTACATTTCTTTTTTTTTCCCCCACCTGAAGCTCTAAGATATATCTTAAATGACTGGCAAAATTGCTATCTTTGGGTAGTGTCTTGGTTTAGTCATTTAGAGAAATTGTATTTCTTAATAATTTATTCAATAACATTAATAAAATATATTTTCCTCCAAGTGTCAGAATCCTTGCCCTCCACTCATTTTCATTAAATATATCAGTTTCTTTTAGCTTTTTGAGCCATTTATTCACTGAGAGATCACAACCCGATGACAAGCATTGCATGCTGCTTTTCCTGTATGGAGGCCATCAGAAGGGGCAGTCCCACGGCTGAAGGCATACTCTAGAAATCAGACACAAACTCCACCTTCCAGAAATGTTCTTTCAGATTTTGAACAAATCTTTTCATCTTTTTCTCACCACCCCCAAGTTAAAAGGGGAAAAAAAAAAAAGAAAAAAAAAAAGGAATAATGAGGAATGTAATTGTTCACTTCTTTCCATTTATCTGAAGTGAAAATTTGGTGCATGGGTTGTTATAAAAGAGTGAGATTTCTCTTGACTTGAGTACCTTGCTGGAGACCATTGAAGGAGTTGGTTTTGAAAAAGCTGAATGTTCAAGCTTTTATAGAGTGTTGCAGATTAAGTATGTAAAATGGCTCATTTCTTACTTTTTTCCCCAAGATATATTGAGCTGGTTCTGTGGAGGCTATTAAAGAGTAATTGCAAAGTATTATTTACAAACCCAGGCTGGCTTTGTACAGACTATTTGTATTATATCCATGCTCATGTCTGGCTTATATTATCTTTAATAAAAAAGCACAGGTCTCAGGATGTAGAAATGGAAACCCATATATTATGCTTAATGCACATATTTTAGAGTCATCATAGTATATAAAGAAATTGCATGGTATATAAGACCTCAAGCAGGGAAGTGCTTTCTCAGGAGTGTTGTTGCAAAACAGCATTGACTTAATGTAGGGTATAGAGGAGATATGATACCATGCACTAGAAACTCTCTGTTCAGTGTTTTACTTACAGTCCCCTAGCAATTCTAGCTTTGCGATCCTGTCCCCTAAATGCCCTATCTTAATTAGATTGTACTTTTGGTAATTAGTTTTCCTAATGCAATATAGCCAGTTCTCTCTGAAATTTTCTTTTGATGCCTAGGGACACATTATGTCAAAGCCTGATGAGTGCCCTAAGCTTATGTATGCAAAAGATGATTTATAGTCAAGCTTACTCCTCCTCTACGCCAACACAGTGAAGAAAGGAAGGACTGGAACTATAATCTTTTGGACATCCCCAGCAGGGAACCAAACTTATTCTTCTGCAATGATAAGATTAATGTCTCTCAATACTATGAACCGTGGGCCACAGCCACTGAGCATGGCAACTGTTTTCCATTTCCATCTTTCATTTGTTCTGGTGAGTCATCAACATCTGTGCTTGGGACTGGATGTATCAGCCATGTGCACTGATCACCAAAAAGTAGCTGGAGTAGAAAAGGAAAGAATTTTTAAAATTATTTTACACCCAAAAGTTGTACCTTTGACTTGACCAAATTAATATTTGTAATTTGTTTATTTTGCTGAGCTGCTTAGAAAAGCAAAGTGAAATTCAAATATTTTGTTTGAGGTTTCTCGCAGTGACATTTTCCAAACTGAGAATAACTCATATAAATAAGTTTACTTTTCTCTGACTAACGTGCTGAAAACAATCAACTTTCTGAGATGAAACCTGGGGGTTTTTTTTCTTTCTCACTAAGGGTCTTCCCGTACCCCCTAAAAGAGTGGAAAATTCTAATTAACCAAAAAAGAACTGAAGTGCAGGGTCCATCCCCTGAATATGTTACATTGCTTTGTTAAATTATTTCAGTTGCAGTTTATTTTATTCTACTCTTTGAGTATTTATCTATCTTTAAAGCACTACACAATGATTAATAAGATAATTCTCTGCATGACTTCTGATGACACTGAAATAAAAACCCAAAGGTTTTCTATCTTATAGAAAAAGAAATGATATTTTTTCAGTCAGTGAAAGTGGTAAAACAAGAATAGCTGTGAGGTAAAATTTCTCAGAAGTCATCTGATTTAGGAATGTTTCAGCAGTTCCAGTTAAAATTCTCAAAGGATGATTCCTTTGAAATTATACAATACTTTGAGGTAACTTATTACAGTATATTTTCTCATCAGCGCGAATTTAAAAAAAATAAAAATAAAAAATTAGGAATTCTAGTCCTTCTGGTTCTCCATCCAGACAGAGAATACATCCCATGGGATATACCTTCTGTAATACTCCCACACCTTGTGTATAATGAATCAGTAGTTAGATGGAGGGCTGCAGGGGCCATTGCACAGGAACAGTCTGAGGGGATGCTGCCCTTGGGACTAAAGCCAGACAGAGATGCTCTGGTCCTCACCTGCTCTTGCCACTCCTCTGTGCCGGTGCAGATTTTGGGGCCACAATTTAAACCAGATTAAAAATGGGCTTCCAGTACAAGTCTTAACCAGCCCAGTGATCCAGGTTAGAGCACAACCTCCAAGTCATGCATGGGAGATGGACAGAAACATGCAAGTGCTGGAACATCTATCATTTTTGCTAGAGAAGGAAAATTACTGTATAACCTTACCCTGAATGAATTACACTTCTAGGGAATGCACCACCACAGGGAAAAAATCAGACCTTGTATCATTTTTCTCAAGTCTTTGCTGTGATATGAGGGTAATGTTTTACCAAACTGATACACACTTAATGCTTTTTGATGAACTGGATAAACTGAAATATTCTGGGTTGAACAGACACAAACCACAATAGTTTCTTTTCTTGATGTAAAACAATCTTTTTTCTTGTTGGAAACCCTTTAATTTTGCCACCTCCTACCCCCAGCTACAGTTTCTGTCAAGAAGTTATTCAAGTCAAAAATTCCCCACTGGTTCTAATTAAGTAATCTAAATATAAAATTTAATGGATACATTAAATAAAGTTTTCAGTGTTTTTGGCATCTTTGTCAGATCCACACAGTGTGCTCCATTTTAAGTGCAGAGGTAGTGATAGAGCTTGTAATACCCCTAAAATGGTAATGAACTAAAATGAACTCATTACAGCATTGCTTATGGCAGGCAGAAATGAACAAACTACAAGTAAGTCAGTCAAAATGTTTTTTGGTTGTTTGCTTTGGGGTTTTGTGGATTTTTGCTTGGTTTTGTCTTGGTGGGTTTTTTTGTTGCTCTTGGTTTTTTGGGAGTTTTGGATTTTTTGGGGGGAGGGGGACATGGTTTGAGGGTTTTTTGGTGTCATATTAAGGAAAAGAAGAACAAAAATTAAAAGACCAGTCATGTTTTCTATTGTGGACAACATATAACATTGTGTCTCAAAACCAAAAAAAGCCAAGCAGCACATTTCCTGAAACTGGGAAAATGAGACTTCAGTACTTAAAAGAGCCCATGAAAAGGGAATATTAAAGCAATTTCTCATTTCATTTGCATAGCACATTTCTGCAGCTGTAGCTCCACTATATCGAAGCAGGAGTTTGTGGTGAATGCGATACAGAAAAGGAAGTATCAGCAGAGAGACTGTGGTGTGATTCTTTGACTGGTGAGGGGCTGGTGCTCTGCAGGCTGGCTGTGAGCCACAAGTCCAGCTCCCCTTTCCGTGGAAGGCACACCAAAGGGACAGAGGACAGAACAATATCCTCTTCTCACCTAGAGTTAAAAATGCCACCAGGCTGAGCTCTCAGCTCTGGGAGGTGACTTACACAGTTTACCTGCAAGTTTCTTGCCTCTTCTACACAAAAACAGGGCAGGCACTTGCCTTGGCACCCTCTCCTTGTTGTATGTGGATGTACACTGAGGATTTTAAGGAAGTCTTCCTTACCTTTGTAGCACTCAACAAGGTTTCTCAAGGCAGTAAATATTGTCCATGTGGGTATTTTAAGGCAGCATTTTTATCACGGGTTGTGTTCTTTCATGTATTTTTCATTCATTGGCTCTTCTGTTGTAGGGACATTTTTTCTTGCAGATTTCAAAGGCGAGGAAACCTGGGAATGGGGGATGTAGTCCATGAAGCTGCTGAGATGTTTAGTCTAACTTACTGCGTTCAAGTAGCCAATGCAGTTATTGAGGATAATTTTATGCATTTAAAGATTGTTACACAATATGCAAAAAACCCCACACTGCTATACTTTTCACCATCATTCTGTAGGAAAAAAGTGTGGGTTTGGCACAGCTCCATTGCAGCACAGGGCTGGCTGATCCTTTGTACTGTTAAAGAGAGAGTGACCATTTTGCATTGCAAGACTCTCCTGTCTTTAACCAAGGCAAAACTCCAGCATCAAAGCTCTCTACCTGATCACAAAAAGGGAGTTTCCTTAGGAAAGTTTTCAATCCTTAAGCAACAAATAAGTTGGCCATTTTTAGACAGTGCTAAAAGAATCAAAATTGAGTTTCATACAAAAGTTGAAGCACAGAAAGGGATGAAGAATAGTTTCACTTAAATCTTTGGCTGGAAATATTGATTGATAACATAACTAGTATTGATTGTTAAGTGAACTAATAAAGTCTTTGGCATTTACACCATTTTAGGCTTAGGGGAAGAAAGAGCTTTTCCTTTTATTTCCTGACATTTTCAG
>JAWWEU010000081.1:47926115-48067675 GCA_035583155.1 Acropternis orthonyx | reverse complement strand
CCCCCCCCCCCACCCCGGCACTTTCATTTTTGCTCAAAAACTTGGAAAAAACTGTGAACAGCTTAGGCTCTTAAATTAATAAAGGCTCTGAGAGGAACACTTTGGTGTAAACCCATTCAGCCTTCTCTCTACCAACACTATGATCTCCTTAATTACAGCTACAGTTAGTTTTATAAATATTTGTTTATAGCTTCCTGCATGACAGCACAGGGAACACATGGAAATAACTTTATATAATTACAGTTTAATGATCTGCATTTTAATTGAGATTTTTACCAAATAATTTTGTCGAAAGACAGGAATGCTCTAATAATGCCAATTTATGTTTAAGCACTTAGGGTTTAAATTCTCATACTTTGTTATATTAGGACCTATAAGGCCATGGAAACAGGGTCATTAAAATATTTCTAAATGTTAGGATTTTTTTCCTCACTTCTATTTGCAATATTCTAGAAAAACATGTCTATTTTCTTATGTCAGTCTGCTTTTGAACAGTCAAAGTGCATTATACAGTGTTTTGAAGAAACATTTTAATTAAAGTTGATCATGAGGTCTTACATGTACTTGCAAAACACTTGGTTCTGCTGCTGTTATTCTGAGATACCCTCTCCCTAATTCTACTTTGCTGAAAACAAAGCCACACTTTCTTTGTTTGGCATTTCCCTAGTTCTCCAGTTTCTGCCCTATTTTGCCAGCTTGTTCTTAGTCGACAGATATGATTACAGATATTACTCACCGAATAGAGAGTTAAGAATGTGGTGGTAGAGTATCCTGCCAGAACTTCTAGGATAATTTATGATAGTGTGACAGTTGTCATGTTGGCTAAGCAATCAGGAATTGAATCAAGATCTCTAATGCTCTGTGATACTGCTAGTTAAGCCTTATTTGGAGCTGTAACAAAGACCTCTCTGCTGCCACTTTGGTTTGGAGGACAAATATACCCACAGAAATGCTAAAGTTAATGCTTAACTCAATTTAATGGTGTCAGAGAACAATTTTCCAGAGCATTTTTTGCTGCATTTCCTAGGCCAACGAAGTGTTGACAATCACAAAATCTGGCTTCCAACCTGCTTTCCTTCACTTGTCCATGGTAACTTTGATACCATTAGCCAATCTTAAACAAACTTGCCAAACATGGAACTTCTTTTCATGACAACAAGCTGAGTGAGAGAGGGTGTCTCAAGTTTGTGTCACTCTGGGAGAGGTGGTAACTTTGTCCTCTGCCACATCTATGTAACTCCTCACCTCCTTCAGATGTGCATCTGCTGGAAATCAGGTCTTGATAGGTGAGCTATTGACAAAATAATTATCAACCCATGTTTTTCTGCTTTTATTGTAACTCTTTGTGTATCCATATTTCAGATTAAACACTGAGTAAAATACAAAATGAATGCAGCTCACTGTTTTCAAAGGAGTCGTCTCAAGCATTTCTTGTTTCCCTACCCCTATGTTCAAGGTTCTCAATTTAAATGTACTTCTTTGTGATTTTTGCTTGCTGCCAACTGCTAAGGCCCACTTAACAATTCCTACAAAGACATTTTGTGATTCACATTTACTACAGGTGCTGGAATTTTTAATTTTTTTTTCTTAGTATAAGAACAGTAAATCCAAATGTTCTTGGCAAATGCAAGAATAAAAATACAGCTCTGCCCACCATTTGAGTATATCTCTCCGGATATGGTCCTTTTCCAGATGTGCAGAGGGGTTGCTACCCTTTTAGATTTAAAAGATCACAACTGGGCACTAGACAGACCAGGAATGCATTGAAAATTGTGTTTCAATTTGGTTCTTGTAGAGACAAGGTTGTAAGGTTTTATCCTTTTATGTGCCACTTCGAGTTTTCCCAGAAACTTTTTCCTTTTCAGTATCTCACCTCCCATGTATGTTACAACGTGCCTTTTTACTTGTAAATTTTCATCCCTCTAAATTAATAATCTTAGTCTACAGAGCCATAAACAAGAAATCAAGAGTATTGTCCCACTTGGGCATTGAGCTTTGCAATGTGTGAATATTCACTGAACTCTACCAAGCCTCCCAAGTCAGAGAAGACTATCCGAGTGCAGACTTGAGTTGCTAGCATGTACTGTTCCCATTTATAGTTAGACTTGGAAGAACCACCTGAGTCACATAAAGTGCATGATGAGAAGAAAGCTCATGCTTATTTTACCTCAGGTACTTTTCCAGCTCTGTGCATGTGTAAAAATAGGTTTTGTGCTTACATTATGCATAGAAGTCATCCACAAATAACCTCATTTGCTTAAGATCCCCCATATAATACACACATCTCTCTCTCTTGCATATAGCTTTTGTAATCCATGCCTTGGATATTATCCTCTGATTTTACTGAGTATCTTTCAAGTTGAGTATCTTTCAAGTTAAGTATCTTTTTTGCTTCATTGTATTTGTCCATGATTTGCCTTTTTTTTGTAAGATAAGTTTTCTCTTCCAGGCACAATGCATAGCTGTCTCAAGGTAGATTGTAGCTCAGAGTCTCTGGCTTTCCCTTCTTGTGATTGCCTTTTTTCAACTGTCTTTGGACAGCCTATTCTGTGCTTTGGCATATGCTAAACAGCTAGCCTAATGAAAAACATGCATTCACAAAACAAACTGGTACTTAAAACCAGAAAAATCGATGTTGCACTTAATTATCTGTACTCTCACTTAACCCTATCTGATATTCTATTAGGTTTTGATTGAAGCTTCCAGCAAGTGTGGATGCACCCCAGGAAACAATTAGTGGAGAATAATACTGCATTCTTCTCCACAATGAAAATACAATATCATCACTGCAAGTAATATTATTTGCTATTGGTGTTTCACCTCAGCTGACAAAAAACCCCAGCCTGATGGGTAACATTAGACAAAATTCAATGTCATGAAGGTTCTAAAGGTCAGTACCTTAGAAAGACATTTTTCAAAGGACAGATTAGTCCATAATTTTTTTTGTCTTTATGTCAACCTACTGACCAGTGGTGGAAAAAAGATAATAGCATAGAGTAAATATCACTGTGGTATCCTAAAGATAATTCATGTTTGATTAAATTTAAGTGTAATGAATTAAGGTGTTCTTCCTGTACAGAAATCGGTAGCAAAGCTTCCAGTGGGATCATGAGCAAAGCAGCTGAGTCACTTACTGAAAACTGTAAATTTTAGGAAAGACAAAGAGAGCTCAGACTATGATATTGTCCCACGACTAAATATTGGGAAAAACTAAGCCTATCTGTCTTCTTTGTACTATTGCAGAGTGGTGAAATTCTCAGGGGATGAAAGGACAGATCTGAGTGTGAAAGCACGTAATATTTCCTGAGTGAAGGATTTTAGTTTTATGAATCTAAATATGGAGGGTCAACAGGCTGCATCAGAGTCACAAACTCCTAAACTCAATGTGAGGGAATTAGAATCACCAGGAATATAAAACTGCGGTTTGTGTAAGGTCAAAAGAGACCTGACCTCTTTCAGAAAGAAAGAAAACAGCATTTTCAGAAAGTCTTGTTATTCACTGACAGGAATATAGGCAGAAGGATATGTCCTGTTGTGTGACAATGGATTTCCTACATAGAAGGTATATATGTATAGAAAATCTGATGATGAAAATATGCAACTTTTTGAGAAGTCAGGATTCAAAAGATTAGCTGCAGAAACTGAATGTAAACAAAAACCATTCCACTCGAAAACTGTCTTTACACAGAGAGCCAGATTGTATTACAGAGTCTTTCAGACTTTTTTCTCATTTTTCTTCTTGACATGCATCTGCTGATACCAGGAATCATACAGCAAATTCATCTTATTCTTCTCTTCTTCCTCTTCAGAGCAAGAATTAGTCTTCATGTTCTTTTTTGCTGACTTCTGCATCTCCTTGCTTCTTATTGGTTTCACACAGTGTTATGGTAAAGCTCCGGTAGGTCACTTGAGAGAGTTTTGTGGGGAGACATTAGCCTTTTGATTGCAAAGCAGCCTCTAAAGATGGTACTGTAACTCTGTGCAGCTTCTTACCCAGGGAAAAATACTATAGAGAGGGCCATAAAATCAGAAGTGATGAGTGTGAGAAACTCCCTTTCAGTCTGGAGGAAACTCCCTTTCAGTCTGGAGGGAGGGTGGTTACTTCACAAGCTGGTGGTCTTCCCTTTTGTGCTGCCAACAGCTATTTCTCTTCTACCAACAAGAGAGAGAAACCAGGACTGCTCCTGGACACTTATCACTCTCCCCATTCATTTTTTTCATGCTGTGGAAATCAGGAGAGAAGCTCTTGTCCCTCCCATTAAGAGCAGAATTTGTCTGCCTGGGGCTGAGTGATGCTGCATTGAACATCCCTCACTGCACCATCCATTGCACTCAGGGAGGGCTGTTGAATTGTATCCCTTTGAAATAAAAACTTTGTTCCCTCTCTACTGACAGGGGTTTTTTCCAACTCCAACAGCATGGATCACTAGTGGGTTTAGTGTGAGTTGCTAGTTAGGGAACAGTTAGAGAGAATTATTTACCTTGAAGGAAATTCATTTAAAAAAAATCCTTTAAAATCAAAAAGCTGTGTGCGTCCTCTAGCACTTTAATTTTTTTTAACTTTTAGTCATAAAATAAAAAAATAATGATGAAAAGCTAAAGGGAAAATATTAGATATGGTGAAGGAAATAATTTGATTGCCCTAATGAGTCATATCACTGCTTTCCTTACCATCTTTTCCAGTTTCTTCTTAGCAGACAAATGGGCATACACACAGGAACATTTCCTCACTATGGCTTACAGCACAGCTCAAGGTTCAGCTGTTTGTGGTCCCTCAGCCAGTCATCTCCTCTGCCTTTGGATAAGTAACTCCTCAGGATGCTATTGCAATGCTTGACCATTTCCAAAAACATCCCCTTGTGAATGTCCCTGAGTTTTTAAATGAATCATTTCGAACTATGAATCACTGAGAGGTGCTACCAGGGGAAAACAATAGCTCCAGTCATGGTTAAAGTTCTAAATAAAAAGTTATAACCCGAGGCTTATAGAAATAGAATTCTAATTTGGTGAAATACAACAAACCCAGAATGGAGAGTGAGGACAACAGCTGCCTCTGAGCAGCTTCTCAGCAAGCTGTTGTCTGTGGTTTGGGGTGTTGAGCTGCAAAGCTATCCTGTGCTGCTCTTAGGAAATGCAAGCCTTCAGCCTTCTCTCCCTCACGGCGTTTAGCAAAGCAAAGATGGGACACTTCCCTCTCCTGCGAAGCATTCAGATCTTCTTCATTTCTCACCAGTACCGACACTGGTGACCATGACTTGGATATGGTCTTATGTGGTATCTTCTGCTATCATTGCCTGCTATATCTGCAGCACGTAATATGCCATACGTAAGGCCAATGAGAAATTGCCTCTCCAAAACAGAATTCTTTTGCTCTACCTCCATGAGTTGATAACATCAGATACAACCTAGTAGTGTCAGTTTTAATGAGATTGTTGACATATTCAACTGGACAAATAAAATAAAATAGCTCTCTTGGCTAAAGAAATTGCTATGAGTTGTGTCAAAGAAGCTCTATAAGCTCAAGACCATTGTCACAGGTGGAAGTGGAAGGCTTATACAAAATTTATTAAAAGCCCTGCTGTTGAGTCACGAGGTGCAGAAAGGACTCCTTTGCTTTTTAAACTCCTTCTCAGGGATGAGTCCAGGTGTGGCTGAATCCAATCAGCCATGGATTATGTTAATGGTATAAATTCAAGGAATTACAGAGGTGTGATTGAACCACTTTGTCCACTACACTTTAATGATTGACAAAGTGAGAATATTTATATAAAAGAATCATTTATTATTACACATGATCTGACAAAAGATCTTAATATAAATTATTTTCTGTACAATACAAAAGCTAAAACTACTAGTAGAATAGTATAAGATAGGATAGTGCACTGTACTGGAGCAATTATTGAACCAATTATATTAAAGGTAGGAAAAAGAAATAATTATTAAGTACAGATTTGATGTAACTCACCCATACCAATGTTCATGGGGAGATCTCTCACTCAATATCGAGGAGTATCCTTGGAGGGCATTCCCACTCAAGGGAAGAATCTCCACTCATACTCCCCCAAGAAGGGTTATGTCAGATGAACCTGATTATATGAAAGAGCACTGGACTTTTATAGTATAAAATGATTGACTGCTAGTCACAAATTTCCAGGCCAGCTACCAGCTTATCTGTCACATCCAACTTCAAAAAGCAGGATGTGCGTTTGAAGTTTGGTGAACCAGGCTGGTTCAAAACCAAACCCAGCACCATTGGCACCATCAGTGACTCATTACAGAGAGCTTGCATGATGGCTCGCACTCTTTGCATTCTCCTGTCAGATTTTAGGTCTTATCAGGGTAGGCCCTCCTGCCACAGCCATGGCAGACTATTTGAATTTCTGCTACACACCACTGTCCTTCAGCTTCATCAGTGAATTGCAGGGAAATGTCATCCTAGCTAATTATTGGTTTATATGTGTATGTGTTTTTCTCAGGAGAAACACATCATGGTCTACTTGCCATAGAGCATACAGCCAGGATACAGTTTTATAATTCTTTTTATTCTCTATTTATATCACCCAAAAAAATAGACTTACACATTAGTTGTCTATTTTGTCTTCCTGATGCTTTTCCATCACCTCCCAGCCATCTACCTACCTATCTACCCTGTTCCTAATTCTTTCATTAACTAGCTACAGTTTTGTACATTGTTACACACAGATTGTTTTACAGTCTTTTCCATTACTGCGATTCTGTAGAAGGGGATTTTTTTTTCTGTCCTGGTATTCTGTAGACCTTCTTAAATTGTCCCTAAATGACACCATCACCTTTTTAAAGTGTACAGAATGTTAAGTGTGGGTGTTTGTCTGTAAGCATATTTTATATATACATAAATGTGTGGAGTAATGTTTTTTTCCTCCATGATTACACATTTTTCATATATGATATGATATTACATTTACAGGGACCTGAGGGCCCACAGTGTTAATGACTGGTAGCGGGTGCTGATAAATTCTAGGGAATGTGCAATCAGAAAAGACCAAAGCTTTAATACACTTCATATAAATGTGTGGTTACTGAAATACATGATTTAGCTGAATGTGCAATTACTGCTTGATTGAATGGCATATCTGATTTTATCTGTCTTTAAGTAAATGTTAAGAAATCCGGAAAGTAACTTATGAAATGAGGTTAGAATCACTGAACTGTTTTAGACAAAATTGGATGGAATGTTAGATTAAAGCAAAAGTTTTCAGTCACAATGTTTACTAGCTGGAAAATCAATTTTTGCATGACCTAAACAATCTCCCAGTGGGGAACTGGGAAAAAATTCCTTCAGGAAAATTGAGGACCTCATAAAACTCTTTTTCATATTTCATACATAATTTTCAAAGTGAAAACACTTTTTCTTTTCAAATGCACACTTTTGATCATGATAAACAAAATTAAAATTTAAGAAACAGTTATCCAACACCGACAGAAAAGTGCAGCTTTAAATCTTAAAACAGTGTTTTTGCTTTTTCTTTAATCTAGCTATGAGTTGGAGGAGGAAATAGTATAGTTCAGAGCGCCTTATCCATACTAGGTTGTATTTGTTGTTGGCTGGTTTATGGTTTCAGTCACTAGCCCCAAATAATCAATTATTTCTGCAGTTACAACTTTCCAAGTGTTATGATGAAAAATAGCTTAACATTTTTGAGATTTCATTAATTATTTCTACAACTGTGGACTTCTGAGCTCATGCAAAACTTGTGAAATAGTAGAAGGAAAGCTGACTGCCTGTTTTTATGTATGTAACCAGAAGGATGAGTTTGGGAAACTCATGAGATAACCTATTTTTATTATGCACAGAGAACTTGTTGAAGTTGACCAAAATTAAAAAATAAATAATAATAATAAATTTCAAAAAGCTGCAAGACCTTCAGAGAAGTACTCAGAAGACCTCATCCTGCTATGACTGATTCCTGAGTTTCTGGCCTATTAGGATTCTGACAACCTTTGATGAACTTGTTTCATTTAAGCAAAAAGAATCTCCTCCCCTCCACCTCTCCCAAAAGGATCAGCTGTAGGGAAGAATATAAATTGTTTGGTTGGTTTTGGCTTTTTTTTGGCAGGGAGTTGAGATTCATTATTCTATGTGTTTTATCACATTCCTCAGGAACAGAAGTGCCATTAAAGAAAATCATTCTTGATTCTGAAATGATAAAAAAAATTGCTATAATAAGAAGTCTGGTTTTTTTGATCTTCTTTTGTGGTTTTATCCTAGTAAATACACTGGTTTGGCCACCTTAAAGAAGAGGGAGAGAAAAAAATCAGTAACAGGAGTTTATCATACAGGTTCCTTGTCAACATATTTAGAAATTAGCTACCAGCATTAAAAAAAGGACACCAAAAAACACCCCCAATCAACCAACCAAAACCAATGTGCATTCATTCTAGCACAAAAAAACCCCAATACAAAAACATTAGAAGAATTTATCTGGGACTTTGCTGTTTATATCCTTGTGGCTGTGAATCTGTAGAAGGAAAAAGCATTTTGACATTTCATGGTAGTGACTGTGTCTACACAGTCCTGCAAAGACATCGCCAGCAGCAAGTTCAGGGCCAAACACCTCAGCTGTCTGTCTGCTGTGAAATTCTGGGAACTGCCACGCAAGCCCATCACCTGTGCTGGGAGGCCACAAAGGATGTTTTTAGTGTGCCTTGCCCCTGTTGTGCTGGCAGTAGGAGCTGGTGTGAAGCTGGATGTGAACAGCCCCTACTCCTCCATCCCAGGGTTGTGCGCTGCCGGAGCACAGCCATGGAGCACCGACTGTGTCCCTTAAAAACCTTGGGATGTACCACCCTTTGCAACCCTAGGGCAGTGGGGACACCAGGATTTCTGCTAGAGCTGTGCCTGTTGCAGACACCTTTCCTACTGCCCTCACCACAAAACAAACATGTCACACCCACACATAAGTCCTGATACTGTTTTGTAGCTATTGCCCATGGGCAACAAACTACCCTAAAATGCTCACCCCTTGCAAAGGTGACCAGCACACTTCTGAAGGCCCGTGTTTTCTATGCAGACTGACTTTGCACAGAGGTCAGGTTTGCTCAGGTATCAAAGTCTTGATGTCTGATCCCAGGGTTACATCTGCCAGCCCACTGTGCCTTTTTGCAGGGGTGCCTGTGCACTTTATATTATCTTGAGCCTTTTCAGCCTCTTTGCATGGCCATGACAGCTGCCACCTCAGCCTTGCATCTCTCCTGTCTCATTCCCATCAGCAGACACCAAAGCAGAAAATCTTAATAGTTTCAAATAGTTTTGCTCCTGGCAAAGAGCTACAGAAAAGTTTAACCATTATGGTCTTCTCTGACATGCGAGCAGTCTCTCTTTGTTCAAACTGACAAACTCTTTCTGTTTTTCGTTTTAGGGTTTAATGACATATTATTTAGTTTTTAAAGTGCTTGTGTCTCTTGTCTGTTTTTACCAGTAATTCTTAGGCTGTTTGTCTTTTTGAATCTGATCTGAGCACAAGTTAGGTGGTCTTCATATTCCGGGCCAGATTCTGCAAATTGGTTTAACTCACAGTAAGTGTTTAGGCACCAGGATAAGAGGCTGGATTTTCCAAAAGCTCAAGAAGTTGGATTGGGTAGATGCTTAAAATTCCACCACAAATGCTATAGCAGCAAGACATTGAGAGTTCTTCAGTTTTCAAAACAACACACAAATTAAAAATAAGTGATTTGTCTTGGTAAGTGAAGGGATAATTTGAAAAATCATCCTATGTTTGCAGACACTAATTCCTGGGAATGATACTGCAAATACTCTTGGATCAGTTGTCCAATATATTTGGTCAATACCCAGTTCTTCCTATCACTAATAGAGAATTGCAAGTCTTGTGTATTCTGCTAGCAGAGAAAGTTTTTATGCCTTTGTTGCCAAATTTTATAGGTTTTATTTTTCAGAAGTGGAGTAAAACTTGTTCTGCAATCCAAAAATAATGTTTAGGCCACTTCTAGTTTAATTGGAGGGCAGCGTGTCTGGTTGGCCTTGTTTGATGGGGGGTTTTTCAATTCCCTGAGGTTACAGTGGTTTGTGATGTCTTTTACTTGTAAGTAAAGACACAGTCAGCAAACCAGCTTCTTTCCAGGCCCTGTTATTCTGTTATAAAGCTACCGTGCTCATAAAGCAGTCAGTGCCTGCTGGTGATGAGCAACAATCAGTACTGCTGTGTAGTAAAGTCACCCTCTTCTGCTTCCTATCTTTCTATTTTGTCTTCAAAGTCCCCTTCTCTCTCCAGATATTCTGCTTGGGCTGAACCGTTCCTGGTGATCAGCAAATACAGAAATAGCAAGGTTGGCCTACAAGGTTGGATGGATCTTTAATTCATCCCTGGGAGGGCAAGGCTTTAGCATAAGCCATGCCCAAGGTACAGGATTAGATTTGCACTTGGGATCGTAGACCAAAATGGTCCTGGTAGTTGGCTACAAGGTTAAGGAAAAGCTGTGCAAGTATTGATGCTTACTGGAAAGGATGACTCACTTCTTTCCAAGCATGATGCACCACAGTCTCCTGATGTTTGCAGCATTTCCTGAGAGACCCCTTGATCTCAGGTTTCCTTTATAGACTCTTTGGTATTATGTCAACCTTAAAATAAAAATTGAGAGAATGGTTCTTCAATTCTACTTACAGAGGGAAAGGTTTCAGTTTCGTATTGAGGAAATGTATCCACAAAGAGGTAGCATTAAGGAAAGGTCTCCATCAAGCAACTAAAACATCCTGTATGCATCTGGGAAGGAACGAGGACTGAGGGAATGGAAAGGAAATGTAGATAATTGAATCAGAAGACTGTAAGACCAGAACTGAGAACCATTTTTTGTCCCTTTCTGGTAATTTAAAGAGATAATTTTGAAATCTCCAGTTCCTTTCCATCTTTCCCTCTTTTCCCTTAAGAAGAATGAGTTCTTCTCACATGCCCTTTTAGAGACTTTGTTTTGTTTCTTTGTCATCTCTGACACATTCAGGACCCCTGCCTTTCTCTCTTATAGCTGACATTACCAGCCGTTTTTCAGGAATCTTTTTGCAGAGACCTGCTCACAGAAACACCCTAAGAATTCTGCAGCTCAGGAGAGAATTGTCAAGCAGTGACAACAGCACAGAAGGAAAGCATTTCAAAATGGAGTCAAGGCTGTAGTGAAACATTTGCCTCAAGCTAAAATAAGCCAGGTAGAATAGAGCTATAACAATCACACGGTGCAGACACATGCTGAGTAGATGTCGCATCGCTAGTTTATCATGAAATCTTCTACACTTCGCAGTGTATTATAAAAAAAGCACGAGCTACTCAGCACTACCATTCCCTGGTCTCTCATGGCAGATTAACACCATGTGCTGGCCCAGGGATCTCCTGGTGTAATCCAGGTACACATATATAGAAAGCCACTCAGAGTGAACCCAGTGCATGCAGGCTCTGTGTCTTGTGACGTGCACTTGGCTGACGCCTGTAGAAGGTTGTCCAAACCTCTGGACTTTGAGGAGTCCGTTCAGACTTAGTGCTCCAAGGGGAAGTCTATGTGTGTTGAAAATCCCAGGGGAGTAGTTAAATACCTTGTCTCTTCCTGAAATGAATGCCTGAGGTACAAGAGGTCATGCCAGGAAAATGCAGGCTTGTGGTAACTATACTGGGAGAAACATGTTCACCATTTAATATACCCAAATTCTAATCACTCTCATTCTGATTTCATTTTTAATTTCATTTATTTTATTTTATTTTAAAATTCCAACAACAGTTTTAAACAAAACTATTGCTCTAAGAATTTTGTCCAGATTGCCCAGCAAGGCAGCACAGGTGAAACATGTTGAGCTTTGGCTGCAAGAGGCCTTTTCATAGCAACACGAATCCTTGCAAGCTTGTGTGGCTCCTCTTAGGAGACCGTGAACTGGATGGTGGCTGTTAAGCCAGAGCCTTGGGATCTTGTTCCTCACAGGCAGTTGGAGGGCAATATTTTTATCTCCATTAGAAGTTCTCTCTATATCCTCTCTGTGGACCTGTCGTGTGGGTGGTGAAAAGGGAAGAAAGTCCTGTTGCTTCTCCAGGCTTCCTTAAGCATCCTGCTACCCCTTCAGGAGAGTAAGAGTGAAAGAGTAGTTTCTGAATAACCTAAAATAGGGATTGTTCTTGTTGTCTCACCTCCTCAACTGGCTGCTTGCAGGGAGGAAAAGTGTGCAACTGAGAGACGTCGAAAGGGTAGATGAGGCGGTTTTTCTTTTTTCAGTTGGCAGTATAGAGGCATAATAGCATTTGAGCATATATCTTTCTGAATGATCTTTAAAAATGTCATCACCAGTCAGCCCTGGAGAGAAAGACTTGTGTAGTTTTACGAATATGTATATATACAGTGTTTTATTTGTGCATCAAAGGAGGAAAAAGCAAATATTAATACCTACGTTTGCCACCTTTAACACTTCTGACTACATATAAGTAGATGCTGGCATTTGAGAGCAATTGGTCATACTCAAAATATATGAGAGAAGTAGTTGTTTCTAGGATGTTTCTAGGATTCCCATTCTTAAATGACCCAGCAGAACTTGAAATGACTCAAAGTTCAGTGTAAATGTTATGTGCTGGCTATCTTGTGTTGATATTACTGTGGCATATTTTCCAGCAGCAAAGTAAATAACTAGCACATGGGAAGTAATTATTCTGTTAATAAACAGCACACAGTGCCAGTTCATCCAATATAAAACTACTGGATCTGTGTGTCTAGGCAGCACATATACTCCATGGGGTTGTGGCCTCATAAATTCTAATAATATAGCTAGGGTAAGGGTTGTTTCAAGTGTCTGGAAACATGGAAAAATGCAGGAAGAGATGGTTCTATAGCTGTGCTTCTACCTCAGATTTACCAATCATCAAATTAGCTGTAGGCAATTCTCTGCCTCTGGATGTGCTGCCAGATAAAATTTAAAACTAAGGCTCTGATAAACAATGAGCATACCATAGTCTCATATGCTTTGCCATTGGAGTGGAGTTTCCTATCCATACTGTCTCAAGTTCTCCTTCCAGTCAAACTGAACATGATACAGTGAATCTCTCTGTGTAAATGGTGCAGACCAACTTGTCACATAGGAAAAAGTAGTTTAGTTTAGCAGAGGATGCAGCGCAGCATCCTTAGAAAAAGTTTCCTAGCAAACCCTGTAATACAGCTGGATTTGGCTGAACAGATGGTCTCTAACCTTCTTGAGAAGACTTTTCATAGAGGTGTCATTGAGAGGAGGTGAGAGAGACTGGAGCCCACCTGCCTGGTGGGCCACCAGTCAAGTTCATTCTGTGAGTACAAAGAGGGAGAACTGGCTATTAAGAGGAGGATGATAAGCCCTTTTAAATTAATTCACAGTGGTCTGGATATCATTGACAGAGATGTTTCAGCCACTGAACTTCTTTCTACTTAATGGTGAAAGGATCAAAAGCACCAGCAAATTTGAAGAGCACCCAGAGTCCCATGAGTCACACGTGTTGAGTTGGCATTTGCCCAAATATGAGACATGAGGAAGGAGGAAGGATGTAATGGGATAGCAGTGAGGTTCAAAAGAAATACATAAATTCAGGTGACTCCTATAGGACCAATGGGAGTGAATTTCCTTTTTCTTGAAGATGCAAATTTCCAGAATATGTGACACACTCTTAATGGTTGGAATGGATGATCTTGGAGGTCTTTTCCATCTTAGACAATTCGATGATTCTTAGGCTGAGGCTTTTTAGGACTGTTTCTCTTTCCTTCCATCTGTCATGCAGGCAGCAGATGAAAGCATAGTTGCCATGAGCTTGAAAATGAAGCTTCCTTTATCTTAGAAGATTTTCTCCCTCCCTTTTGTCATTTTTTGAATCACTGCAACATGCAAAACTGCTAACCTTAACTCTCCTCCTCCTAATTAGGCAACAGCACTAAAACTCTTTATTAATGCCACCCCTCCCAGGTGGCTGCAGATATATATACTTTCACAGAGTAATTGCTTTCTGGTCCTCATTTTAATTGGAGTCCGTGGGGGGCTTGTGGAATTCCGCCGCCTTCATCTCCCACTGGCTCATTGTGCCCATGACACAAATTTAGAATCAGGGAACTACTTTCCAGATCTGCATCTGAAAGAAAATGTAAGTGAGGGATAAAAACCCAACAACTGAGATAAAAGAGGAATTAGGCTTTCACTTTGGTTCCCTGTTTTACTGGGAGAAAAACAAAAACCAAATTCACGAAAAAGCTATCCAGCATTTTTGTTGCCTGGCTTTTATCTAATGTGGTACACCTTGCAACCAGGTTAACCAGATCCTGAAGGAACTTAAAGACCATATGAGACTAGGCTTAAACAACACCTGCTTTACAGAAACAACCCACAGTTTCAGGAGTCCTTGGAGTCTCATACAAAGACTGTAACCCAAATATGAAAGGAACTGCACCTCCCAATTCAGGTTTTGTCAACTTTCACTTCAGAAAAAAATGTTTAGGGTCATAGTTTTTTGTAAATGGACCATTTTGAAGGAGCAAAAAGAAACCATTTGCCAGAAGAAAACATTTCAGTCAGAGGAACTCCAGCAAACCAACAGGTTGGAAGAAGAATATATGTTCATGCTTGATTACACAGAATAGAGTTAGAAGGGTTTTATGCTTAGAGTTTTTGAGATATGTGCTTTTTAGCTCGATATTTCAAATTAAATGCATAGTAGTAAAATGGTAATAGTATTGTTTTTATGTCTTCAGAGTTAATATGTGCTGAGGTGGATGAACTAATTCATATACATCCAAGCTATTGTTTCAGGCAGTAACTGCAGACATTTCTACTCTGTATAGTGTTCCAATTAATGTTTTCTAAATTATAGTCATAATCATAAGGACTGGAAGCTATAATTTTTCAAAAAAGTGTGCAGATACAACATCATGAAAAGAAATTTTATGTCATTTCAACATTTTAAAATAAGCTTTGTTCAATTCTTTTAGTATTAAAACAGAAATAACTTCATGAAACTGCAGCTATATAATTGCCTCTTTTGGACCTTTTTTTGCAACATCTCACAGTTTTGACAGTTTTCAATTAATTCCTCTAGAACTTAATATCCATCCTTCATTTTTCTTGTTCTTTTTTCTCAGTAAGTCTAGTTACTGGAGCAGAGTTTCACCACCACCTAAAAATTCCCCTGTGCCATACGCACACAGATAGACAAGGCTGAGTGTCAGTCCGTGGTAATTGTGGTACTAACATTTTGCTTCTTGTCTCAGACAAAAGGCTGATTACTATTGCCAGCTCTGTGCACCGTTGGGTGTTTCTAGATGGGACTGTAGCTCCTCATCACATCTTTCTAATTAGGCTGATCGGCTCACAGTGACGAGCCAACCGGATTGAGAGGTGTGCTTGGCTCAGTGTCCTTGTTTCTAACTGCTTTTGCTTTGTGTTAAATGAACCTTTGCTGAGGTCCTTTGTGAGCCACTCTTCCAACTAGAAGCAAAGATGCATGACCAATGTAATGCTGGAGAAGTAAAACCTGTCCCGCTGACGTGCTTTGGGTAAGCTACGCCACAAATACACTGGGGTCTTAGTTTTACGTTGTGGCTGCATTGAAAGAGAAACGGCCGTGGAGTTCACAGATTAAGGATTTGGACAGACATTCACATAACAGTGATCTAAACATGGAGATTAGTGCAGGTTGAGCTAACTCATTTTCCATTTAGAAGTAATTTGGCCATCCCAGATTGCTTTGAATCTGTATTGTAGAAGGTATTAAAAAAAAAAAAACGGGGGGGCACAAAAGGGCTGGCCTTGTTTCAGAGGCTGTGAACTTACAGAAGATGTAGTGTTAGGCCCCAGTTCTTGCAGCCCTTTTGTAACTCAGTGATCCCATTCAAATCTGCTCCAGGCACTGAGACATTTGCTTAGGACCATCAAACTCAGAAATGCAGCTTCCAGTGTTGCATAAAAATTGATTTTTGTAGTAGAAGCAGCAGGAAAACACACAAGGAGGGTGATGGAGCAGCAAGAAGGATGAGACGGGGTTGTGCCTGCAACAAGCCGTATGGCTTCTGGACTACAGCATCAGGAGGAGAATGGGGAGAGAAGGAGATTGCATGGTGTGAAGAAAAATTCAGGTGTTGGTCGGTCTTTTACGTCTGAAACTTAGAGATATTTAGATTTGTGAGATTTATTCACTCTGCAGTGGTGGCCCAGCAGCTAATTCTCTGCTGACTGTAATTGTAGTAAAAACCATTATTTTAGCACACCATGCCTAGAAGAGCATTTGCAACATTTATATGTGTGTGTCTGTGTGCATGCATATATGTCTATATGTAAAATTGGATTTTGAACTCTCTCCTAAATGTGCAATTGCTCAACTTTCAAAGAAACCGTAGCTCTTACATTACAGCCTTAAGATTATTCATTGACTTTGACAGTGACAGCAGTCACAGGAGTGCTGTGATATTTAATATGGGCTGTGAATTTAATATGGGCTGTGAATTTAATATGGGCACATGTTCCTTTTTTTGTTGATTCTTGTAAGGAAAATGTCTCTAAGTGTCTGGAAACCTCAAACTATCAGGTGCTCTACTGGGTTCGATTTCTGTTACATTTAAGCAACAGTTAATGCCAAGTGCACCAAAATTCGCAGAAATCACGTTCCTCTAAGACAGATTAACCACCTGACAGATTTACATCAAAATCACAGACACTTTTTGCTGTTTCATTTGATTGCATGTAAGAGTGTTTCATAATCTGATGTTCTGCTGTGCAAATTTAGAGTTGCTGCCATTAGCTTTGAAAGCACTGCATTTCTACGAGCACACTCCCTCCTTTCCTGTGTACATATGGCCTGATCAAGCTGTCGTGACTCACAAGTTTGAAAGGCTTTGTCCACATCATCAGTGATAAACACTGGAGAGATTTGTCTGAAGAGATAAGATAGATTGGGCACAATTCTTGCAGTAAAAGGCCAAGGTAGAGTGTGGGTGGGAAGGGGTAGTTTGCACTGGTCTGAGTGAGGGGGTTAGGGGATATGTTTGGTGTTTCAGTAAGTAGTACAAGTATTAACCTTCAGAGTTTCATGCCTACATGACTTAGGACATTACAACTGAAAGGCTGGGCTTAGGAAAGGCTCAGCAGACTTTGACAGGATGCTTTACATTCTTGAATTAGAATTTCAAGGAGTAAAAAAACCACTTATTTCTCTTCAGTTTGAATAACAGCATCATGCCAAAACAGCCAATGAGTCTATGGTGGATAGGTGTTCATTTCTAGTATATAGGAAGCAGTTTTACCTCTCACCTCCATCAGCTAATCACTGACCAAACCACAGCCTTCTCCTAAACAGGTTCTGAAATCTGCCTGCAGTCCATTCCTGAGTCCCCATAGTGTGAACACAGGCAGGCAGGTTTTCTGTAAACAAATAACCCTGTAACTCCATGCTCTTTCCTTCCCCACCTGTGGAAGAAGGGAAGATCCTCTGGCCACAGCTCAAAGAAGCACGTTCATGTGCATTCAGGACCTGTCCCCCAAGAAGCCTCACTGTTGATGGCTCTCTTCCAGTTCTGCAGTGAGAAGGCCAAGACCCCAGCAATGCTCTCACTGAGCAGCAATTCACCTCCTCCACACAGGGAAAACTTATCCAGCTGGTTCAAGTACTGCCTATGCTGGCAACCACGCTTCTTTACATCTGCCAATAAATCCCAATAGAGATTATAGTGGTGTGGTATAATCTGAGTGAAAACATATTAGGCTAAATTTGTTGGAGACTCCTGACAAACCATTTGTTCAATAAGGCCTCCAGTATCAAAACTACTCTTATGCGGAATATGTAAATCATTTACATGTCCAGGACTGATAGTGGAATATGAGTTGATAACTAAGGTGACAAAGCAGAAAATCCTTGTTTCCTGAATTAACATATAACATTTAAAGAAAATTAGTAGGAACCCCTGAGGCTGAAATAGGGACATGGCTTTTAAACTGTGCTGAAATGCATTGGAATAGTTACACTTCTTCGTGAAACAGACTATACAGAAAAATACAGAAAATAGGAATGTGTGTGCTAAAAACAGAGACTGTCCTTTCTGTATCAGAATGTCTGACAGCTACAACAAAATGGTTCAGCTTTGTCATTTAAAATAGTGACTTATATTTTGTCAAGTTGTTCCCTCATGGGTAGATTCTTACAAAATGAGAGCGATGATTCCATTAATTTGTGTCTCTTCTGTGGTCCCAGGTGATGTAGTTAATATAGTTTCTGTAATGTCAAGTTAATACTTGTTCCTCCTTTTGGTGAATTCTATAAATTTGCCCTCAGCTCATATTATACCCTCTGGTAGCAGAGAAATTGCAAGTTGGGAAAAGAGACTTTTGGCTTGATCTTAAAAAAAAAAAAAGAATTATAAAACAATAAAAATGAAACTTCCACATGTGTCTTCAGATGCAGCTTGGGTTGTGGCTTACCTGCTTCCCAATGGGGGCCAACCCAATACCCAGACATTCCACAGATTTTTGCCTCTTCTTCCATTCATATTTGTTTCCACTTTCTGTGTGGAGAGCACAATCTGACAGTCTCGACTCAAGAGGATGACAAGGTATTTCAGCTGGAAACAGCAGGACAAAGTTGCCAAATGCAAATGTGCTGCTGACTTGCATAGTGCTTCCCAAGAGGCCTGATCCTCTATCCAGTGAACCTCTAGGTGGAAGATGGAAAGAAGCCTTGTAATACTGCTCGTCAGAATTTCCTGAGTTAGATAAAACAAGACAGACACATATGCAGAGAAAACATGCTTTCAGGAAGAAATTTCACCTAAAATTTAATTTCTGTTTTAACTGTTAATCACAATTGATGAGCTTAACTGTTTAAAAGAGCAGTTATTTATATTCTTCCATGCCTTTAGGAATTTGTGAGTTGTCTTCTCGGAGTTAAAATGACTACTGGTGTAAAACTCCATTTCACAAAATGATTTTGTATGTTTCCAGGGATGCTTCTCTCATAGTGACTGAAAGAAAAAATAATCAGGGTAATTTGGTACAGTCAGATAGTATAAAAAGTACTGGAAAAAGGCAAGCACTTGAAAGTAATAAATCCAAGGATTATTTTTTTCTCTTTTTCCATTCCACTTGAAAAAATCCCAAAACAAAATAGCTAAAACATAGTCAGAACAGATGCTTATGTCTCAGGCTAACATCTCAATGAGTGAAAACTTCAGGGAAGTTTGGCTCTATTCCAGTTTTTTTTTAGTTCTGTGCTCTTTTAGGAATTTTAATTTTTTCTTGGATAATTAGATCTCTGACATTAGACGCATATAATTAACAGGGAAAATGACTTGCATGCTGACTGTAATAGCACTGTCTGATCTGTTTGCCAGATAACTGTTATGACCTGGTTCTCTGGAATCATTTTATTCCCACAGATATCAGCAGTCATGCCTAACTGGAACCACTTAAATTTGTTTGCAGGAACAAAATCCTGGGACTATTTACTGATTCCAGTGGTCACAGGATTTTGCATGCATCCTAAAAATTTCCCTTTCAGATAAATTTCTTTCAAAAGATTTGTTATTTAGATAGTTAAATGTGAATGACTTCCCCTTGTCAATGGAATAATAGGACCAAAACTTCATGCGCAAAGCTGTATTTCTCAGAGAAAGTGTTTCTTAGAACTGGCACAGAAGCTTTTACCATCATTTTCAAAATGTGTCTCTCTGGGTGGGAGGGAGATGTGTTCTCTTTAAACTAAAATATTGGCTTTATCTGTCTGTTGTTAACCAAAGTTCAGGACTCCGGTGTCGTTCATGTCTTTTGGAAAATTGTCCTCAAGTCTTTTTTAATAGCCTATTTCCCAGCAGCTAAGCAAACACCACCTAACAATAAAAGACTGGAAAATATTGTTTGGAGCTGCTTCCTACCATGTATTTTATGCTGCTTACAACTTACTTTTTGAATTTAGATCAGATAAAGTTTTGGTTCACTCAAATAAAGCTTTCAATCCTCATTTTTTAAGGAGTAAACAATATGGACATGAAGTCAGCAAAGCCAGAACGGTACTACTTTTTTAGTTTTGTTTCTGAGCGTGGGGTCCAGGAGTAATTTTTAAGTGTCTAATAATAAAAAAAATCAGCATAATAAAATAGACCTGAACTGTTTCAGACCAAAGTGGTGTTAGGATTTCAGCTAAGTGCTTGATTATGGTCCAGCTTTTGGCCAGGCAGGCAGATTTCACATCTGCTGCAGAAGAGAAAGGTCCATTAAGCATTTTTGAAAAATCGTACGATCTGAGAACAGTGTATTACAGTTTATTGAGAAATGGCTTTTAAGATATATGGCAAACATCCTTATGATTTCACTGGGTGCAATGGATTAAAAAAGTAGATTCCAAAGAAGTCAAAACCTTTACCAGCTATCTGCAGTAAAAGCATATCATCCACAGCTCTCCACATTCTTTACTTTTTCCAGTGGAAGATAAAAATAGATTTCCTGCACAAGGCTCACATTAGAGGGTCACTCAAACACAGAGCAGACATTTCTAAATGGAGCATTCTCTACCATATACTTTTGATGTATGGAGTCCTTACTGCAGAGATTCTTCCCCTTTCTTTCCTGAGTGTTACTCCCTATCATTGTCTATCCTTCAACATGGCTATGACTCATGAAGCCATTACTGTGTTAGTATGCAGCAGATGAACATCTGTGTATATATAATTACTGTTTAGATTCCACCTTTTTATTTCAGTGTCTTTGCTTAGGCTGTCAGTGTTGAAAATACCACTGTGCTTTTTTTTAAATAAAAAAAAAAAAAAGGTTTTATACTTCTTCCTCCAGTTTCTAGTAATCAGTGCAGAACAGCACTCTGTTTATCATAACAGAATGAAAGGAGGGGAGCAGCAAAGGGAACATTTCTGTGATAAAATTTTTGAACATGGTCAAAGATTGCACATGTTAGATTTACAGTGCCACTGGAATTCAGACAATTTCAAAATTATTGTTTTCCTGTAATACCTAAGACCAGACAGAATCCCAGCCTATCTGCTCTAGATGCTGTATTAACTCATAATAGAAGAACAATACCTAGCTTGAAGAGCTCACAATTTGCATACAAATTTTCTATGTTTGCAGGAGTTCACATCAGAGGGCTGATCACATCCCTTTGTGGAGACAACCTCCTCTATATTCCAGCTTGATTACTAGTGCTTTCCTTTTCATATTTTCTCATGAATCAAAGTCTTCTTCTGACAGAAGTTATATTTTCCTAATATCTCACCTCTTGAATGTTGAATGATCAAGTGGACTGTAGAGTCTGCTGGATTTCCTTGTATCTGGCCTTCCAGAGGAATGCCCTAGTATGAAACAATCCCTTACGTTAGGAGATGATGACTATCCCTTCTGCTACAAACTTCTGCTTTCTTTAATTGATGGTCTGTTGAGTTTAGATATGTCCAACCACCTGTGCTCAATGCTGTTAGTTCTGGTTTTGGCTAAATTCCAACCATCCTCATGCTCATTGCTCAGTAGTCTTTTCTTTCCTCATGGCCCAGGTAAAGAGGCTAATAAGCTACAGAAGTATTATGGACTACAACATGAAGCTGTTTTCATTTTTGAAATTACAGAGAGATATATTAGTTAAATCATCATTCATGTAACTTTAAGTGTCTCAGTTGTTTTGTCAGTATCAATGGATATGTATAAATCTACAACATACTTCAGTACTCTGCTTATTCAAAGTCTGAAATCACAGAGCTCAGTTATTAGTCATGTGAATTTGAGATAACCCTTTCCATGGAAACAGCAGGAGAGATCCAGCTCTTACTGGGCCTGGTGTGCAATCCCATTCTGCCTGAACACTTCAGACAATCTGAGACATCAGAATGACAATTATTGAGTGGTGATGCAGCAGGTGGTATGACTAACAAACATAAGGAAACCTTGACTGATTTTTTTTTCTTGATTCCAATGAAGAATATAAATAGTTATGAATGTGGAAGGTAAAGGCACTCATACTGTGGACAATTTCTCCCTCGTTCTCCTTTTATTTTTCCTCCTTTCTGTCATTTGTACTTCTAAAATCTTGACTATCTTTTTTAGTGAAATCATTTGTTCTTACAGCTGAGTTTGACCCCTCTGAATAACAGGGGGCTGCGATATGTGATTATCAAAAGAAGCAGTGACTCCAGGGTGCTCTGTGTTAGATTTCAAATGGATGTGACAGATCAAACCCTCTCCTATTGCTTTAAGCAATGAGATAAAACAACTGTATGCAATGGAGCACCATAAAGAGTAGCTGTTAAGTCTCTGAGGAAATCAGGTTTTCAAGGTTCTCAACTACAATACTTAGCGGTTGAAACACTGTTTGTAGACTTAATAGTAAAAACTAATTTTTTCTACTTAAATTGACCTGAATACTTTAAAACTGGCATATTTCACAGGCTCATGGGATAGAGATAGTCTTGTCTTTACCAAGAAGACAAACTTATCTTCCTATTATCATTTTGCACTGAACTCTAAGACTTTTTATTGATTTAAACAAAACAATACAAATAATTATAGATAACCTTTTGCAGTGTTTTTAAGGTTTACTTTTTGCTCAATTAAAATTTTATTTCCATTTCTATTTTGAATAACTGTGTAGAGACCTAACAACAAGCTACCATCAATATCTTTCAAATTTTGCATCTTATCAATATTCAAGGAACAAAGCCAGTATATTTGGTCTGCAACATATTCACTTTCTCATCAGATTTATAACAGGCTGAACATTTGCTTTCTTTATTCTTGTGATGGATCATTATATTAAGTTATGTAATTGTGGGCAACCCTCATGATACACATTTCTATTCCAGTTGACACATGCACTAATCTGATAGAGTGAAATGTTAATCTTGATGATAATTTCTGCTGTTTCTACAAAGTTTTTCATCCTGTAGCATTCACAGGCATTTACAAGATTTGTCGTGCACTACTGAGTTCTAGCAAACCCCGTAGAAAAGCCCCCTTTCCTGACCAAGGTCATCAGCACACTGAGAAATCCTTTTGTCTTCCAATGTAAAATATGTTAGTACAACAGTTGCAGGTTTGCAGCTGACTGTGAGGTTCATTTTGCATTCAGCATGCATGTTTGTGCCTAAATATTACAGTGGCAAGCATGCTGTAACTACCTAGCACAGGAAATACTGTGCATGCACAGCCTTTTAAAAATTGGTGCATACCCATAAGATATCTGTAGGAAAAAAATACATACGTATATATATATATATATACACTTGTGTTCACCACCAGCTATGCTGGGAATGTTTGCCAGATCTTATTTTGGATTCTATTTACAGTCTAAGCAAAACATTGCTCTCAATGCATTTTCAGTGACATTAGTTAAGAAATAGCTCATGATGACGGTATTCAATACCAGAGTAAATGGAAAAAACAGGAACCTGAAACAAATCCAATAAGGCTCTGCAAGCTGTAATACCCAGCTCATGCCTGGAAAGGCTAACAACCAGACAAAGGAATTTAGGGGTAATTCAGGTCAAGGAAGGTCTAGGAAGAAAGAAGTGATTGAAGTTAAAAACCTTTCAGGTAAAAAAAAAAAAAAAAAAAAAAAAACCAAAAAAACCCCAAAACCAAAACCGAGATCCAACGTATTTACCCTGCAGAGGATTCCTCCCACCACATCCTGGAAAATGCTGGGGATAAGAGAGAGACCTGACTGAGATGGTGTGATTATATGAGACCCTTCTGAGTGGTACTAAGAGCCACCTGAAAGACTCTTAATGACTATCCAAGGAAACAGAAATGAGTAAAGCAAGTCCAGAAAGTGTAGAGGAGATTATGCTATCACAATTGTATTATCTCTTTAAATATTTGCAGGATGAATACCCTGAAAGGATTTAGTACACAGCTAAATCACCACTGCAGCAACCCAATGAACCAGTTCAGGTCCTTTCTGTTACAGTCATATTGGATCAAATCAGTAAATGGCTATTAAAAGGGAGGAATTTTTAAGACCATCTGTGAGTTGCAGGAAATGGTGCCACTGATTCTATGGGCCTCTTCTTTTTATATCGCATTCCTATAAAAAGTGAGAAGGAAGCTTATTGCCAGCAGAGATGTAAAATCAGGTCGGGACTGTCACTGGTTATTTAAAGGTATTGCAATGCTTTTTGTAAGACTGAACATATTACATGCTGTATCTTGGCTAAATTCCATCTTTTATAATTACATCCTCTTCTCCCCTTTTCAAATATTTCTTGCTGTCACAGGAGGATGCAGCATTCTTCTCTTTCCTGGTCTAGTTGTCTGTGTAGCAGTGTTTCAATCTCATCATGATCTCTGAAAGACAGATTGAAGTTGCCCAACATGCAGCGTGATCTCTGCATCACTCCCTGTGGCATTATTGTGGATGGAGAGAAAGACAGTTTTGAAAATAATACTCAGGCAGAGGTTCTGTTTTAATTCCCACTTAAGTACAAGCACAAATCTGATGGTTTGGCTTCCTCCACGGTTACTCATTTGCTGCACTCCCTGGAGCAGTGGGAGGCTTAATACTTTAACTCTAAAAAGTACTTTGAGATCATTTTAGTCAAAAATGCAAACCACCAGTATTCCATTAGTACTGGGAATGCTTTCAGAGCATTGACCAGCTTGTGCTTCCAGCTTGATGCTTGATGAGCTGATGATTGTAGCCTTTAGATGGCATTTAGATAAGCAGAATCCACAGGGGTTTGTTAGTATGTTAGCTGCTCAATGGGCTGCCAAGATTGTACCAAAAGCAAACAAGGGATGTGTGACTATAAACAAAAAAACTCAGCCACCTGATACTATTTTAATATAATTTTCTCTGTGGGTACAATGTTTGCTGGAGAGAAGAGCCCACAGGCCTCTCACTTGGAAACACAGAAAAATACTCCACTAGAGCAGTAGTCCTTATAGTCCAGGAGCCAGCTGTGGGTGAAGCAGATATTTGAGAGACAACCCCAGCAAAGACATGCACCAGTACATCTGGGGTGAGGCTGATCAAGTTTCACTGCAAGTGGCAGAGCTACAACCTCTTTTCTGTGCTATTTCTGTGGCTCTCAATCTGCAACCTCTTGGAAGTTGGACTCTCGGTAGACTTAATTCCTCTTTCCTTCAAGATTCTGCTTTAGAGGCAACCAGACTGCAGCAACCAAACTGATTCCACACTGCTTTGTACATTTTTAGGGAGTGGTATGGAATAATTTAAGCCAGTGTCATCTATCAGCAATATCAGCTCTATTTGCACTGTTACACCCTCTTTGCTCAGGAGCACATGATGGGTTGATGCACCAAGCAGTGAGTAATGACACCTGTATCTCCCTCTTGCCTTTTCAATAGTTATTTTTTCCTCTAGTAAATACATGGAAGTCTGAACAGGAATAATATATTTTATAAGTACTGATTTAGTAAAATCAGTGAAATCCAGCTCTACACAGGTACATCTTTTTGACAGAAAGGTGCTCAAATATTTCAGAGGAGTGTCTGTACCAAAAAAAAACATGGCTAATCTGGCCACTGTTGAAGCTTTACAGCAGGTAGGACTCGGAGGTACAACAAGTGTGTATTTATTTTTTTCTGTTGTCAGGAACCTCTGGGATGCCCTTATCATGCTGACTTCAGCCACAGCTCAGGCAGAACTGCTGGAGCCCCAGCACTGAGGGCTTCTCTACATCTACACCACACCCCATCACCTCTGTGTGTGGTGCCAGAGGGAGGGAAGGAGGGCGGACAAGGTATGGCACCCATGCAGACAGGCATGCAACATGCAACAGTGGAACACTTGGCAGTGACTCCAAGCAACACACAAGTGCCCTCACAGAGTGAAACAACATCAGCTGGGGGCTGAGAATCGGTGCTCATGTTTTATTCATCCAAATTACTTTTTCCTACTCCAGAAATCTACACTCATTTCTACACTACAGAAGCTGTTCAATTTCCTCTTGTTTAGCACCGTGCTGGAGTGCTCATATTTCCATCGAGTACCTTCACTGAGAGACTGATCAGCAGTAATCACAAGTCCAACTTCTCAGGAGTGAAGCGTGGGAGAGAGATGTAGGTTCATCTAATTTGATCAGTCTGTTTTGTTATACTGAATATTTGATCTTAAACAGCCTGCTCCTGTGTAAGGAAATAAAAATATGAGAAATCCAGTTTCTTTCTCTTTTTGCTTTTTTGGAAAAATTTTAGGTTTGACTCATCTTTCCCAGGCTAATTGTCAAGAAACTGACAGATCCGTCGTGGTTGATAAGTGAGTAATTGGGGGAAGAGAGGGAGTGCAGCAGGTGTCAGTACCAATTTGGTAAAACAACTGAAAAAAAATGAGTAAAGTGTGGTATGATAGTCACTTACACAGTGATGACATTACAAGCTCTTCACACAAACTGTGTGAGAGATTTTACAACACTTAGAGCATTAACTGTTAACCAGCCACTCCACGCCCATTTCAAAGGTAACCTACAAGTTCACCATAAGAAGATGTTTTTGATCCTCTTAGCAGGAAAGACAGGTTCACAGCACTGCTGGGGAATCACACAGAATTTAGTGTCATGATTCTCATCTGCCAGACTGCTGGGCACACAGAGCAGTCCTTGCAGGTGGCAGACCCCGTGTCCTGGCCATGGCTGGCTGTTCTAGCCTGGACGATAAGGGAAGGCCACCACTGCCAGAGCTGCCCGAGCTTTCAATTGTCATTGCCCTACCAAGGTCTCCACTGCCTACAACTGCCCTAATTCTCCCAAACTGTGACTCTGACCAATCCCTGCTTGTTGTTAAGAGGATGATTTTACAGAAAAGCCGAAATCTCACTTGCTGAGTGGAAGAAATGAGCTTTGCTCCTGGAGAATTCTTCTGGCTCTGAAGAGAATACTCTCTAAGACTGTTGTACTTTAGAAAGCAAACCTTTGGAAATAAATTCTTTTACTTACCTGCCAAATCTGCCCCTCTGAGCTCTGTATTTCCTTGCTTCAATCTCAGTTGTCACTGCCACTGCCTCAAGAGCAAGTAGTGTTCTCGTTTTGATCCCTGTAATGCTGTTAGCAACTACAGGCAAAATAATAGGGTTTACTGGCAGACCCCTAAGACACTCTTGCTCTGAAGTAGTTGTACAAATAGCATTGCAGCCTTTCATCTTTATTGTCTACTAAAGAATTTGGTATCTTCTATTCTCTGTTTCAAAAACATGAAGATCTTTCCCATCTAAGTTTCAGTCCTGAAAATTCACTGGAGATTCAAAGAAAAGCTGATTTTTTTTTCCCCTGGATTTTGCAAAGTTATTAAGAATACAGAGGCTGCAGGGCATTTTCTGCTCTGGCTTTCATCTCTATAACCCCTGCTATCTTGTAAACTTGCCTTCACTTACACACACTGATTATTTGGGTTGGAGGGGGTCTGCAAGGCAGCTCAAAGTAACAGTTATCTTACTAAGGGATGGGGCTGGTAGGGAATCTGGTATCCTCTTCCAGAGCTACAAGGTACTAAAGCTCATCTCTGACTCAGACCTCAGCAAATAACCTCCTAACACCTGTATAGATCAACTAAGCAACTATTTTTTCCTTCTCACTTTCCAGGATGGAAGTATTGCTATTAGAAACATGTTTGGGTTGGTTTTTTCTGTTTTCTTTAAATGAAGGAGTCATCTCCACCAGCCATATGGAGTGGCTCCTGCTCAGCAAACCGTATCTGGTGGGAAGCACATCCACTCAACCTTTCACAATACAGAACTCTATTCTGCAGGGAAGTGAGCTGACAGGCACCTTTGCAGCAGATTTCAACCAGAGGCAAAACCTCAAGCAACATAAAGCAGTCTGAGCCAACCAGCAAAGTCATGATGACCTTCTGCCAGTAGTACTGCAGACCCAAGCGTGACTTTGGGTGCGGCATCCTTAGGAATGATGGCACCAGGGAAAACCAACAGGCGCTTGCCGATGGCTGCCTCTACTCTGCTGTTGCCTGATGGATTATTATCACTATGACAACCTACAGGTACAGGATGTGTGCGATAGTGGGAGCTCCAGATGACCCAGATTGCGTGTGCATGGCTCAGAGCTGGGCTTCCCTGCCTGGGAGGGGAGCACGTGGATGTACAGGTAATTCTCCTCTGATTCTGTCCTGTCATTTGCAACAAGTTTGGGATGTAAGGCAAGGTGTGAGCTTTAGAGACACTGGATAGCTAGGATTTTAAATAATCTTCTTTGGGACAAGGAAAGGGACAACTCATTTTTCTCCTCTGTTTCTAGAGCCCGTCTCAGGGCTCCTTTTTCTTCAGGAAAAAAACTTACAAGAATATAACAGTGCCCTTCAACTCTGTCTTCTCCAGCCTGTTAAAAGGTAAAATGCTTCAAAACCTCACATACACTGCCTGCCTCTGCATGTGTGTATGTGTGTATGTGTGCGTGTGTGCGTGTGTGCGTGTGCATGCGCGCATTACTTTCTTTCACTACTATGACAGCACATGCTCCTCCAAAGCTATTCACAGCATTAGAGATACAACTCCTCCCTCCAGTGCCCCGTGTGTGTGTGCGTGGCTTGGGTTTTCTGCTTCAGATCACTCCCTTCTGATCGTGGGGCTGACCGTCACGACTGCTCCACACCTCCAGGCTTCCTATGGAGGGGAGGACCCGGGAAAAGCAGGCACACAACTGACCTACAGAACCATCGATAACTTACTGCCTCGCAGCAGAATTGCCTAGGAAAGGGGAGGGAGGAAGGAGGGGGAGGAGGAGGAGAAGGGAAAAAAAAAGAAAATCCAGAGGATTCTAGTCTTGCAAATATAGTGAAACCAAGCAGTCGGAGTTCATTCGCTCTAGAAGAGCAGAGAAGAAAGAGGACGATAAATGAAAAACAGCAATAACACTCTGTAGCTTTCTTTCCTGATAGTGGCAGTGTTTTAGAGGTAAAATGATTCCTCCGAGCAGCACGACTGAAGTCAGCGTGGACAGTGTGGAGAAGGAGAATGAAGTGGAGAGCCCAGAGCAGCCCCCCTCTCCAGCATCAACTACCAGCCAGGAATCAAAGGTACTCAGAGAATGAGATTTATTTTTTTCCCCACTCTTTCTTTGTTTTGAAAAGAGATGTGTTGCTTTGATCTTTATTTGGAGCCTGTGCCAACCCAGCCCAGCAGCAGAGTGCTATGAGCCACCTCTGACTGAGGTGCCTGTTCTAACACTCCTACTTCTGAATTCTCTGTGGCATTTCAGGAGCCTGACCTAGGGAAAATACCTGCCTTTTGAGATGTTTGGGTTTGGGGAATTTTGCTTGTGTTTCCTCCTCCTTATCACAGTAAGGTCCTGGGGTAGTGATGGGGCTCAGGGAGGGGATCACTGCCAGTGGATGTTGTTAGCTATTTTCACACCAAGCGTCACATCACTTAAAGGGTTTGGTTGGAAAAATTAATTTTTCACAAAGGTTCAAAGAAGAGAATTTTGTCTGGGGGCTCGGGGTATTCCACCTGACTTACCTTCTCTGGCAGAGCCATCAATGAACTTTCATCATTTAACGAGGCAGCAGTTGACACAGGATCTAAGTGACAGTTTTATCACAGTGAGCCTTAGTACACCACTCAGAAAGGATTTTTGTTTTTCTACAGCCTTTTTCTGTTTATGATTTTCTTAAATGTGGTTCTATTTAAATTGTTGAAAATCAACTTCCAGCTCAAATGGCATGGCCTCTGAATTTTTACTTGACTTGCATATGACAAGTTTTTCTTACTGCTAATATGTTGCTTGGAAGATAGGGAGGTAAAGGGTAAAGTAGTAACCTTACATAACGAAAGTTATTTGCAGCTTACTTGGATAGTATGCTTTTACCGATCCTCTGTTACTTACTTATGATTGATGCCATGATAGCACCTGCCAGATCTTTCTGTGAGCTTCACAGTGATGCTGTGTGCTGTGTAAACATGTGAAAATAGGGAGGTCCTTGTCACTAGGAGCTTACAGGTGGGTAGAGCCTTAGGAGGTACTGTGTGAGCAGAACAGCTGCTTCACAGGGAAGGTTTGTGCTGGCCTGAGTTTAAAGGCAGTGGCTGATTGGGTTTAGCATAGAAAGACTGCTACATTATTCTGCAATTATAGCTGGGTTTCTGGAGACTGAGTCGAAATTACCTGCCTGTGTGGGCAGAGTTCTGATGTGGGCTTTGGACTTTTTTTATGTATATTTATTTTGATGCTGTACTCCAAGGAAAGAGCTGAAGTATTCCCTACATAATACAACCTCTTTAAAAGAAAAGTGCTCTTCCAGTATCAGTCGCGTATAATATTCACTATACACATTCAGCACTACTGGGACAGTGCTGGAGTCTTCCTGGTTCACGAGAAATGACAATTAAAGGGGTTACCCAGGCTCTAAAAGGATATGGCTAATCGTTACCTAAATCCCACCCCCTGAGACCACTTCTCTGGAATTGCTGAATTGTTGTTTGGGCAGTGGGAAGCTGAGCCCCCAGTGAGGTCCCAAAAGTAACTGCAGCCTTCACTGCACTGGCAGGACCAGCTCCCCAAGTGCGCTGGGCTGTGCACAGGGCTGTGTGCTCCAGGTGCTCCCACCTATGGTTCTCTATCAGTGCCAGAATAGTTAAGGAGCTCCATGTGCCTCTTGGTAACAACGGTGCTTGGGGGACTTTCCCACTGGATCACAGAGTGCTGTTCCCAAAACAAACTGACCGGCACGGATCCAAAACTGAGAGAAAGTGCTGCACAGAGGGTTCCTTCTTGTTGTTTGTACACCCGTGTCTTTCCAAGGATGACAACAGGATTAAGGCACATCTGGCCAAAGAACAAATAGGCTACAAAATAGTTTATAATCAAGCAGCAGCATCATTAATTTTTTCAGTCTTGTGAGCATTTGAAGTGGTACAGTGAAACAGGCAAAAGCTATGACTGTGCAGTTAATGCCATTACTTGCATACAGATATTTTTTAGTTACCAAATAATCTGTGTATTCACATATTAGAGCTGTAAATATGATCAGATTGCATGACATATTGTCATTTCAGTAGATGGAGTCAAAAGAATTTTCTGATCACTGAGGTAATAAGATTTCTTTTTTTGGTCCAAGTAAACAGCAGGGTAGAATAATCCCACAATTTCATAAAGATGTTGTTTATGCCTGGGGTTTTTTTTATTTTCTAAGAGAATTGTTGTACTTCAAAAACTAGAGACTGATAGAGGCATAAGTTAGTGCTTTTATCCTGTGGTGTCTCCTGCTGAGGGAGCTATCCTGTCATTCACAGAAAGCTAAGCTTTTTTCATGTACTCTCTGCTGCCTAGGTTAACAAGTTCATGCCTGCTGCATTTATTTCAGAACAGTTTGTGCAGTATCTAATTACCCCACAATGACTTGTTTCTGTAGCACAACCCTATTATGCCTCCAAATATAGGAACAGAAACAACATGGATAATAGCAACCTTCAAAATGCATTTGAAAACACTTCAGCAGAAAAGCAGTTTTGAAAAAATAATGTAGAACTAACAGCAGCAAGATTGCTTCCAGTCCAGTGTAATCATGGACAATTGTGGCACCTTGTAGTACCAAAGTCCAGAAAAGTTTTATCTAGCACCCTCCAGACTGTACTCAGAAGACGACAGGGAGGAGATACTGCAATTTCTGACTGGTTTGAGTTTGAGACACAGAACTTTGGCTGCTACCAAGTAGCTGAAGTTTGGAAGGATCTCTCATGTGTTAGTCACACACCTCTGTCACAGGAAAGCAGCTCACTCTTTACCACATGCTAAGGCCTCCCACCACCTTTTCCTATGGACTAGGAGCATAGCTGCAAGTGGGCACACCCAGCTGCTGAAAGCTGGAGGACTGGTACTCTCCTGCATGTCCACCTGGACAACTGCTTAGAATGAGGAAATGCAAACATACTTTCAATTCACCACATTTCCTGGGTTGTGGGCAAACCCATTTATATATTCTAAGTACATGTTAACCTTATGGAATAGTATAGGTATTGCTCCATAGTGTGGCTGTGTCTTTTGGATTGTGTGCCCTCAGGTACATTATATATAATACCCCCAGTGTACTCTCTCACTGTTCAGGAGAGTAGCAGACATGCTATAACTGGGCCATCCTGTAGCAACATATATACTGCTACTGTGCTAAAAAACCCTAGAGCTTGAATAGTTAAGTATGTTGCAAAACTAATATTTAATTTATTATATTAATTTATTGGCTCTTGAAAACATTTACTTCACACATAAGTGTGATTTGAGTGGATACTTAAAGTTTACTAGGAGAGTAACTTTAGGAGCTACCATTCAAATACATATAATTGCTAATTTTATTACATTCATGTGTCTGTAGCTATGGCTCCAACCTGTTTGGGTCCTTTACATCTGGTTTCCAAGAAGTCAAATTACCAGTTTGCCAAAGACTTTTGTAGATTTACAACTCAGTAAGGGAGGAAGTCATTAGCTGATAAAACCCGAGGGAAAATTTCTTCATGGTGGTAGCAATTAAAGACACCCTACACACTTGTTCAACCACTGACTTAACAATATAAGAAGAAATCTAGTGGAATCAGAGATCATATTTCTGATGTCTCTTATGTAAATGTACATTATAATTCAGTAAAGAAAACCCAAATTTTAAGGTATATGTGTCTAAAGAAAAGTCCTACACATGGCATTATTTCTTTATGTTTTGACAGATTTGGCACAGAACTGTTAACTTTACCCTTCTTTTATTTAATTGACATTTCTAAATGAAGAGGAAAAAGCCCATCTGTTGTTTTTTTAGGTGCAAGTCAAGTCTTTATTTCTCCACTATGAATAATAGCTGGGGTTATCCATAGTCAATAGAGTACACCTTTGAAAATTCCCTTACCATTTTTAAGTTTTAGGGGAGGCATCATCTACTATGTTTGAACTAGGACCAGTAGGGCTGATTAGCACTGCTGATCCTCAAGTTGTTAGTGTTCCATGTCAAGTATGTTAAATATCTTTCAGGCTTTCTCATAAACCCCAAAAGGGCTATCAAGCCCTGTCCATACCATTGCAGGCAATCTGCCATGCAAAAGTTACTTTTTGGTGGATATCAGTGGATTTCTGTGAAAGCCAAATTTTTTTTTCATAGCTTTGCCCATGTTCATCTACTTTATTTTATAAAATCCAACTATAATTGTGATGTACTGCAGTCATGCATCTTTGGAGTGATTCAAAATTTTCCTCTGAATCATGAATTCATAGGCCTGACAAATTGTTTACAGTGAGGTGAGCTAGGGAAGTTGAATAGCTAAAAAATGAAGGAGATAAGATAAATTGGATCCCCAAGTAAATATGTCATATGGACTATGTATTTCACAAAATAAATGAGTCGGTCTCAATCTGACACTTTCATACGCTGACTATCTAGTGGCCAATATTCAAGGAAACGCAGACCATTATATTCAAATTCAGGTATGGCAATTCAGGAGATGTAGCACAATTGTTCAAATATGAGCTAACCTGGTATGCAGTACGTAACATGGAAGTAGCGAGCCAATAAAAGGATTAAGCATCAAAGTTCAAGATGTAGACTTCATTTATGAATATCCCCACATGGATCAAGAAGATTGAACTTACATTCCTGTCCTCCTGGACCAATAGAGCAATACTGCTTACATCAGGTTTCGAAGCCAGGTGTTAATTTTAGATATTGAACTAATGCAAACAGCTTGAAACTCTTTGGTTTTTAACAGGATTGTGTGGGATTTAAATCACGTAGGATTTGTGCTACACTCTTAAGCAGAGATCTTCCCCACTTTAAGAGTTAATACTTTATGAGGCTCCATAGATGGTTACTAATCGATTAATATTTTAAAAGGGCAGGGAGTATGGTGTAGGGTTAGTGTTTCACCCTCCACACCAGTGATAAATATCCAGGACATAAACTACTGCCATAGTCTTCAAAGGAATAGCAAACAGCTTAAAAACATCCCAGGAAAAGAAAGTGTTCTCCTTCTTGATCTCCCCTCCATGCCCCCGTGTAAAATGGTGAGTACATGCAGTGAAGGTAAGACTCAGAGAAAGAAATTAGATTAAGTATTTTTATGTGCTTTGATTAAGTGTTGTAACAAATTATGTACGGGAAGATTTTATTAAAGCAGGGAAGTAATAGTCTACCCTATCAATAATTTCTTCAACACTCATTCTTGTGTTTACATTTATTTTGACTTTTCTCCTTTTCTTACTCTTGTTCTGATTAAAACACCCTGATATTCTTTTCACTTTGATATATATGTCAGATCAGTTCCCAGGAACATTGAGATATCTGAGGTAAAATAGAAATGTGATCAGTTCATTCCCTTCCAGCCACACTTTCAACAGTGCCAAAATGAAGAAAATATCTAGTACCTTTCCACAACTAAAGATGACTTGACTGAAATCTGGCGTGGTAAGAAAATGGATTTACTAAAAAGTGCAAATTTTCACTGAAGCAAAATGACTTGTTTTCAGAGCTGGAAGAGAGTCTGGTCCTATCATCCTTGCCTCTTATGCTGTACTCTTTTTCACAAAGCAATTCTGTTGAATTCAGGTTTTACCATTACTTTTAAAAGGCTCTCACAACACCTGTATGCTCTAGTGGCTAAGGGATGCTCTCTACCCTTCATCCCCTTCTAATTCCACTCGAAGTTTAATTTTTGCCAGCTTGTATGGTATTGTAATTTTGATAATGTTGCTTTAGCTTAGACATCTATTTTCCACTCTTGGTGCACAGTTCCATCATGTAAGAATAGGCTTTTATATCTCTTATCAGCCTTTTATCTTTTATGCTAAATAATCTTCACTGACTTAAGATAAACTCTCCTTCTTCATCTCATTCTAGTAGCAGATCCGTGAACCCGTTTCAGTATTGAAAAATCTTTCTTGAAAAAGGGTGACTGAATTTTTGCATGGTATTCTGTGTGAGATCTCATACAGTATCACTGTTGCTTCACTCACTTTTCCAGAAACCTTGGTTCTGATGTGTGTGTCTCCTAGTCACTCCTTGGTGAACCAGGGGTCTCCATTCTATTATTCTAATTTCCTGTGGATCCACTACTTGTTTGTCTGTCCTCACCTAGAGTGCTTTGGATCAGGTCTCAGGTACACAAGCTTGCATTCCACAGCTGAACTTCATCACATTTCCCTGACTCCATCCCTCAAGGTCCAGGCCTTCTCATGTGTGACAGTGCCTCCCACCAAATAGAATTCCCTCTCTGACCATCCAGGAGCCACTCTGGCCAGCACTCTTGCACCACCTGAGCTGAGACTGAGGTCCATTCCCAGCTGCACACACCACACTCACACAGTCAGACCAGGTTTCCTTATTGAGTCAACCCCAGGTTTCCCACAGCAGAGTCTCAGGTGTCTCGATCCTTAAAGCAATTTAATCATGGAATGATAACAAAAGAGCAGCTTGAGCTGGGTGCCTCCAAGGAGGGACCCAGACCGAGGAAACCCTGGGATTTTATACCCTTGCAGTCTATGGGTGAAAAAGTGTGGAGTCTTTGCCTCCTGTCATGTCCCTGAGTGTCTGGTCCCCTGGTTGGACCACAGGTCCCCGTGCCCTTTGTTGTGCAAAGGGTCTGCAGTTCAAGCCTCTTGCCTGGTGTGCCACCACCCGGAGCTCAACCTGCAGCTGCACACCGAGCTGTCTGCACTAAGTGTATGTCAGCAATGTCAGGGTGAAATGGCCATACGACATGCACAGTCTTTGCATCAAATCCAGTAATAAGTGTAGAGAGAGTGATATTGACCCTAAGACTAGGTCGCTGTTATTATTCGATGAACTCCACCAATGACCAACCTGTCCTTTCAACAATAACCATTTCCCATTGAACTTTTCACAAAACTTATTTACAACTTTCCTTCTTTTCTGTTTTGGCTGATAGAGTCCCTCTCAGTAGCATATTCAATAGCAATCCAAATAGCCACAATCTACCTCTGACCTAAAAGATTTTCTGTGTCTAGAAAATTGTTCATCTTATTCGCTACAACTGGTCTAGGAGGATATATCTCTTTTTGGGGTTGTTTTGTTTTTGTCAAATTCTTTTGAGGTCAGATCTGCAAATATGTATTTGCAGGGATCACATCTCCTCCTCCTTGAGAGAGACCTCTATTTCACTTTATATCATTTCTGTCTTGATAAAGCTTGTTAAGAAAACTTACTTCTAGAGTTTCAAAATAAAATTTTGTAATAGAGTTTAACTGTTCTCTCTCTTTCACCTCAACAGACACATTAAATGTTTTTTTTAAGTCGCACCATAAATTTCTGCAACCTCTTCCCTATTATTCCCATTATTTTCCCCCAGGATCATGGCTCTGGGAAGAAAGTAAGCTGAAGTTTTTGCTGAAGTTCTCATCCAGCCTTTTATCCCATCCTTACTGTACCACAGCCTTTTTCTTCTTTTTCTTTCCCTAGCCTGAATCAATCCATTGATACTTCCTTAAATACTTTTTGGAAGGACTCACTTAGGTTTTCTTGCAATTAATACTCTTACACCTAAGGGCAGTGCTTCAAAGGTCCAGTTTTGTTTGCATACAGTTTTTCTTCTTTCTCTTCTTCCCCTCCCCACCATTCTGTGGGGACTCTTGGCTTATTTCAAATGTCCTTTTCGAGGTAGCTATTTTCATGCAGTTTTGCAGGAGCACACACTCACAGAATTTTTTTATCTTCATTTCATAGCATTAGTATTTGTATTAAGAACTTTGAAGAAATTTAATGGTTCTTACACATCCAAGCACCTTCAAGCATTTGACCAGTTCTGATCATTCATGTTTATCAGTGAAGGCTGTCTCTAACTGATGCTTAAGGCTAGCAAAGGCCAAGGCTGGTCCACAAGTGGTCGTCTGCATTCATCAGCACTCAGTACTTGCTGAGAGCCAGCACTTGTTATCAGATGCAGTGACCTGCTTACACAGCTCTGCCGCTTTCCAGGCCACTGCTGAAACATTCACACCTTCACACAGACCCAGTTCAGGTCCTTCTGTGTCACACTCCAAAGCATGATGTGGTCTAAAATATATCCCTAGGTATTTGAGAGTACTGAAGGCCTGAAATTTCTTCAAGGGAATGGAGCACATCAAAGGCCATCCTTTTGAAATCCAAAATGTGTCTTGGAAGTTCTTTTTTTCCCCATGCACCTTATTTAATTTAAATGAAGGTAAATAATAATCACTTGATGGAAAGCTATAATTCTTTGTATGACAGACATTTCTCCTACTGCCTACCCAAGCCAATGCTATATATTCCTGATGGGTAGAAGATAGCATATTTGATACATCCGTGCTCATGTTTGCCAGGCAGAGGACTGGTACTTTCAGATGTGAGCACTAGTTGAATATTCTTAACACTGTACTCCATTCTGCACAACTTCCAGTTGCACAGGCAAGTAGTCACTCAATGTTAAATGAGAACTGCCTTTCTCAGGCAAGTGCTGAAGCACAAGCAAACTTTGCATGTTCAATATCAAAGAGGACCAGCTGTGAAAATGAGAAATCTATGTGTGAATGACTGAAATAATTTGACTTTGCTTTCCTGCAACATACACCTCTACTTGAGGAAACACCGTTTATTCAGTAGCTCAATTGATAAAATAAATGCTCCTTGTCAGGGAATTCAACTCAGGAACCCTGTAAAACATATTTACAATGGATGTCTGAAAAGCTGACTTCTTGTGTCTTTGACATCAGCAGTTAAATATGACATATGGCTTGCATATCTTCTTATTTATTTAAAAAAAAATTAGTTTCATGTCTGTAGTTTCACATAAATGTGCTAGAGGCTCATGGAATTTTCCTGATTCACGGGTCAACATTTCTTAGCTGACCTGTTTTTAAGTGATGAGAGTATTTTGCTAAGCACTGTCAAATGAAATTGTTACAATTTAGGGACTGCAATGGTGTTCAAAATACCATGGCATGAATAATTGTGAGAGAGGTATCTCCCAGCCACAGGAGGCTGCAAGTTCAATATGGAATTGCAGTCCTCTAGGAGAGTAACAGTGACAACTTTAGTGCTTTGGTTTTCTGTAGGCATAATATGCTCCATTTCTGAGTGCCATGTAAAAGCTTTATTAAAATGCCACTCATACACTGCTTTATTAATAAAGATCATTTTAGCAGTCTAGTGTTCTGAATAGAAAAGGAAAATACAGCTGACCTACAGTAACTGATGATTAGGCTTAACTAAGAAGGGAGCAAAATACTGTAAACTGGTATTCACAAAGCTATTAAAATTTGCACTTAGGATATTTTTTTTAGCTTATTCATCAGAGTAAGATAAAGAAATGTCTACTTTGCCAGCACAGCTCAGGTGAGAGAACAAATCCAGCCTGACACATTGTTATAGCAAATACTGTTGAATATTGTCTTAGAGTCAGACTTGCATCACCGTTACTCCAGTATGTAACTTCGTTTGGTTTTTTTACCGAAATTGCTCATGCATAGTGAAAGAAGGCATCAGCTTTTGTTGGCTAGGTGTCAGATTTCTGGCATGATGCAACAAGTGACTTCCTAAAATATTACTTATATAGGTGAACTATTCATCGATTTACCAGTATTTTCTCTGCCAGTTTATATATATATATATATATATAATGGCCAGACTTCATGAACAAAGATCTGGGGAAGGGCTCTCCCTCCGTGGGCGTGCCCTTCCAACCTGCGCAGTGGATTTTTTAGGTGAGGCACAGCGTGCACAGAACTGGCCCCACCGTTTAAGTCCCAAGGTCCATTTGCCACGGCCGAGCGAGCTCGGACAGTGACAGTGAAATCCTCGGCACTGTCTACAGCACCCGGTACTAACCGGGGCTGACCCTGCTGAGCATCCGAGATCTGACAGGGTCGGATGGCAGGGAGGCATTTAACTGCCCAGGGGATGGTCCCCACTGAGACTCGAACTCAAGCCCTTGGGATTCAGAGTCCAGAGTGCTAACCATTACGCCACAGGATTGCCCCTTCTGCCAGTTTAAATACTCTCAAAATCAAAATATCTTGGGATTTAAATGATAGACTAAAAGCCTTGAAACAGCTTCGACTGCCTTTGTGCGTACACAAGGAGAGAAATGGTCTTGGACTGGGTATCTCTATCCTCACAAGTAAACAAAACATACTAGGCAAACTTTAACACAGTAAACTTGTTCAGTGTTCCTGACTTCTGTGCAGCTAAATTTAGAATCCAGTTGTTAAAATGTTTCAAGTTCATATGAGTTTTTAAAATACACCTACTGTTAAGGTATCAACTATTATGAGTCAACCCATGGATCCAGTATATACAATTTTTGTTGTACCTCTTAATGTACTTTTTTATGTTTATAAGTGAGATTAGCTCACTTCTCATTTATGTTCTCTTTTAATTTAAATCATCTAATTAAGGAATTATTTACAAATAAAACATAAGGTGACTCGTAATGATTTGCCAGACATTTCTGGTAATGAGCCTTCCAGTGAAATGTGCGCTTGTTGAGGGCTTTTTCTTTGCTTATTTTTCAGTGTCAAAAGATGTGATTTTGAGGAATTGTTCAGTTTTCTTGATTGTACAAACTTTTTTCAGGGAGATTTCCCTGGCTGTAGGGAGAAAAAATGCATCCTAAGTTACATTGTACAGTCTCACCTGTAATTAGAGACCAACTACAGGCGGGTAAGTTAGTAGTGCAGACTCCCTACGTTATAAAATGGAACACAGACCTAAACTGTTTTATCAAACACTTATTTAGAGGAAGAGCCTGCTTTATGTGATCTAAATTAGGTTCTCTGAGGATAAATTTCTTTCCATTGACTGTAGTAGACAGCTGCAGCTGAGTTAAAAGCTCGAATTTAAGTAAGGTGAACACCACTGTGATTCTGTCAAAGTGAGGTCTTGAACCTTGCCTACAAAGACTGGTCAGTCATCAGTTCCCCTGGCTGGCTAGTCCATCTGACTTTCCTCGCTTCTGCCCTTGGCTCTCTCAAAGACATTCTGCAAAGCTGCAGTTATTTTTTTATGCCAACCTGGAACAAAATCATTCAAACTTTGAACTTTTTTGCTGAGTGGAACTGCTGTTTTCCAGCCGGTCCTATAATGGAAAGTTATGCACCTATGACAAAAAGAGAGTAAAATGTGAGCCTATCCAGGCTTCAAAATGTGAAGTGCTGCTATTAAACTGTAGCCACAAGATGAATCATGTACCAGTTTCATGAAGTATGGGCACACAGGAGTCTTTGGCAGGTTCACAGCAGTTAGATGTGTCTCCTGTAGTTAGTCATAATGACAAATGGACTTCATCCTCCTCACAGTTAAGGAACCAGGCAAACAAGGAACTTTTTTGCTAGCACACCCACTCGCTCTCTGCCTTTCAATGTTTCTCCTTTTCTTTCCTCTCTGTTCCTATTCTCACACAAATGCTTTAATCCATGACCAGGCTCTCTGATACAAGGGGTCTCTGCAGGAAAAATTTCCAGGTTTTCTAACCTAGCCAAGTTTGAAGATTCCTGTTAAGAAAATGGATGGTGGTTCTTCCTTTAGGGGGAGGGACCTTTTATAAACACTCTGCGGATGCTGACGCTCATGCCACATGTACACTCAGAAAAAGCAAACCCCACATTTTACAGTTTCCCTTTCACCTATACCCAAGCCATACCTTCTTTATTAACAAAGAAATTGCTTAAGTTGTGTTTAATTTCCTCACACTGCCTGGTTTTACATGGTCTGTTCCTTGCGTGTGGATGCCTATTTATCTCTTGATGTAACCTCATGGCATCTTTATATGTATATGCAGAAAACTATATGTAAATTTAAAACCTGGGCAATGAAGTGATAGAAAACATTCCATATGGAGAAGAAATGAAACCATCTTCCTAGTCTCCCCACCTTATCCCCTCCTTTCTGGGTAGGTAACTGAAGACCAGTGCAACTCAGAAGATCCCTTTTCAACTGCACTGCCAGTGGAGCGCTTTTGAGCTCCTACCTCCACCGGCAGCTGAGGCTCCCACAGACTTCCCCAGGCTGCAATTCTGCACCTCAACCACACTGGCTTTTTCAGCAGTTCCTCCTGACATCCAAGAAAAATGTTCTGGACATCTTTCTTAGGGATTATCAAAGTTAAAATAAATGCCGTCAGCTGTAATAGGCTTACTTGAATCCTGCTAGGAGTAGACAAATTAGAAACTTTTCACAAAGGTCCAAAAAAAACAGACAGTCAAACCTTACACCAAAAATCTTAGGAGGGTGATTTTCCTTTGAGCAGCTATGACTAGATGCTGGCCATAAGAAGTAGCCACTCAATATGGTCAAAAAAACATCAGTTCTGTTTTAAACGAGATAGCTAGCCTATTTTCTTTCTGGCACTATGGGAATACAATATTCCCAAAGTAGCAATAGTGATAGTATCATTTGGTCTTTACTACCAGCTTCTGAATTCCAGGAAAAATAAATAACCTTCCTTTCCATTAGTTAACATCCGTCTCATCACACTCATAGCCACTGCTTCATGTAAAAAAACCCCAACTGATGGGAGAAAATTGACATAAATCTCTGAAGTTAGCACTGTGCTTGCTCTTTGGTACAGCAGTAGACAGTTGTAGCTCCATTTCTGCTATAATATTTCACATGCCTTTTAAGTCAGTTCTACTTGGCTGATACCAAGAATTGCACCTACTCTGACAGGAGAATAGACTAGACAAAGTGAAGCTCTTCATGGAAATCCCCCCTCTTACACAGGATTCATATTCATATTCTTTAAAATTATCTCTGTTCTAACTTGACTTTCCTTTCCTCTTCCATTTCCCTGCTTCCTGCCTGCCTGAATCCCTTGTGCAGCCCCATGCAATATGCTGTTCCTGTTGAAGTCACTGATATTATTTTTGTCAGGCAAGACTTCACAGTTTTACTAGTTCAAGATCCCTGTTTTCCTACCAAATCAGTAACTCCTATTAAATCTGTTGGTAAATTATGTCAATCCCAACAGCTCTTTTCTCTCTCAATACCAAAATTAGGAAGCTTCATTTATTAGGTGAGCACAACATCATGACAGTGTTACAGGCTTTTTTTTCCAAGATCATTATTACTATTATTAGATGTTCATGTGCAGGATTTCATTAGCAACAGTTTAACTTTAGAGAATTCTGAAGAACTTAAAAAAACTCTTAACATGCAGGAAAAAATTGTAGTTCTTCAGAAAGAGTTATAATTCTCTACCTTTCTATTTGTGATATTCTGTATGTAACCATCTTTTTACATGAAATCACTATCTCAGTATAAAACCACATTTTTGCAGTTCAAACAGCCATTATAATCTTGAAAGTTTGATAGAGGTAATTTGAGAAGGAAAGTTGTGCAGCTGGTGAGGATAAAAATAAAAGGTTTTTGTTTTGCAGGGTTGATCTTGGAACAACAGCTGGCTAAAGATACGTTTAGCAGCCTGGAGGTGTAGGGAAAAATATAAAAGAAATGGAATAGCCTGAGGCAAAAGGAGTCAAAGATATATCATAAATCTCATATGTAACAACTCTTGTTAATTTAACATCTCCAAATATATGTATGTACATTGTCAGCTTCTTGAAGCAATGTTTAGACCTTCAAACATCTCCACAAAGTGCCAAGTAACTGTGTGCCATATATATGACAATATCATCGTCAAGTTCAACTGATTCTCCATGAGGACAGTTGGCCTATTCTTTATGTAGGACACTGAATGCAGTTTCTGCTTGGCATGACTAACGTGTAGTAAGAAGAAGACAAAAGACAGACTGAGATGGAAACTTTCTGTACTTGTAACAGATTCCTTTGAAACTGGTATTACAAGCACAATTTTCCCAAAAATTTTTGGAAGTACTTTTTGAAATCTAGAAAGCTACTAGAGTAGATGTGTTGAAAAGGATAAACGCATATCATAAGTTACACTTTGAGAAGAGCTTTAATGGAAAATGTAGCAGATCTGGACTGGATCTGGAAACAAACAAACGGATCTTTGTCGTTGTGGACAGTAAGATTAGTGGATGCAGAACAAATAACAAGGAAGACGTTATCAAGGCAGGAAAAAATTTTGATTGTCACAGCATGTGTGGTAGCTACTATAGGATTTTATATGAGATTAAGAAATCTCTGTGGATACCCAGGTGAAGCCTTGAGGAGCCCAGAGGGATTAACCAGCTTTGCTCCACCTGTGCTGTGAGCTCTTCCCCCCCACAGTCCAGGGCTTCATGCCAGAGTGATGCCAGGGCAGTGATGTGGACCAGGACCACATGGGTCCTGTTAGTCTTGCGGTGTCAGAAGAGGGGTGGCCACACGTCCTGACCTGCAGAGTGGCTGGCAAGAAGCAGTGTTCACATGATGGGACAGTGTTAGTCTTCAGGAGGGATAAAAGGAAGATGGAAGGCAGCAAATTTGCTACCAGATTGCAAAAATATGTGCAAGAAGGGGAAGGGAACCATGAAAAAGAAAACTGGAAGGGAACCAACAAACACTGTTAATATTCTGTAAGGCATAAGTTCCTATGCTATCTCCTACTGTGAATGATTTGAAATGGAAACGTGGAAATAAGCTGCAAAATTTGGATCTGAATCTCAGTTTGTGGACAGGCAGCAAAGAAGGGAGTGCAGGAACCTGTGGGATCAAGTAAGCCAAAATATCTGCGTGGGGGCTTCCTTTAAGCCAATAGGCCATACAGCACACAAATTCTGGCACTGTGTTCTGGTCTTCTCTTTGACTGAAAGACAAAGTAATATCATCTCAAAGTTAAAGCACAGTAGCTAAGCAAGAATTGGACAGAATTATTCACACAAAGCATGAGCTGAAACAAGTGTCTAGGAAAAACAAAAGAAGCAGAAACATACGTGTCTTCTGGATCTATCTATATTTGGTTGTGGAGCAGAGATTGACAAAGATGGTTTAAAAAAAAAGAGGAGGGAATTGAAAAGTCAAATAAAGTCAGTCACACAGCAGAATGTCAGATGTGGCCAGGTGTTTTTTTCATACTGCTTTCAGAAATCCTTTGGGTTTAATGCACAGTGTACAATATTTGAAGTTTAATTTGAAAACAAACAAACGAAAAACCCCAACAATCCAGCCAAACCCCGAGCTTTACTTGGGAAACTTGCTTTCTGAAGTCAGCAGGAGTTAGCAGTAAGCAAAGACCTTAGGACTTGGCCCAGTGACAATAACTTTGTTGTAGAGCTGAGCACTTACATGCTTTCATTGCAAAGTAATTTTAGCAGTGTAAGTTGTGAACCCCAGAAGTAAGGGGGGAAACGCTGACAGAATATTAACTATAACAACTCCCAATAGATCTCAGTCTTCCTTTTTGTTTTAAGATGATACAAATGTGATAATACAGTATGTGGGTTTTGGTGTTCGTGTTAATTTGCCCTGAGTTAATATCAGCCTCCCTGCCAGATGTATTTCCATATTTGCTTCAAGAGACATACTACCATTTAAAGTATTACAAAACAGCTAAGAGAAAAAGAAAAAGAAGAAAAAGAAAAAAAGGAAAAAAAACCCAAACAAATGGGTTAAATAAATTAGTGGAAACTAAACTGCTAGAGATAGCCCAACATTTTTTAAGCAGAACACTGTTGTGTCATATGAAGCCATAAGATCAATAGTGGAGATAAACACTTCATAGATGGACAGACATGAGATATAGTCAAGAATGATTAATCTTACACTCACAATCACATTCGCTTCAGATTATTCATGAGAAGGAAAAGAAGCAAAACTCATGTCCTGTTATTATCATTCTTGAAGACTCTCAGCAGAGAGATACCAGTGTAGCTTCTTTCACCTCAGCAGGGCTGCCTGGATTTACATCACTCTGAAACCTAGCCTTTTAATCTCCAAATTTCATTGTGTCACTTCCAGCACAGCAAAGATTAGTCAATGACTGACTCAGGATTTACCAGAGGGAAATCAGTGTTCCATTTGGAAGCTGAAATGGAAAAGAGCTATCCAAAAGGAGATGTAAAATGCAGAATTCCCAGAAGGGACCTCAGAGATAACAGTCCAAATGCCTTCTACATCGGGAGGCAGAAGATAACATCCTGATGGAGACAAAGCATAGAGATGATCAGCTGCTTAGCAACCAGGTGCCTGAGGTGAACCCCAAAGTACAAAATGGTGTTGTAAACACCTACCCATCTTGAAATTGGAAGTACAGACTGATTTCTAAAAAATGGAAGCAAGGAAGGAGTGTTTTTAACCACCTCTTAGTTCCTTCATGAGCTTTCCTTTTGGTTTCAGCAGAAAAGACTGGAGAGAGTTTGATTGTCAAACCATGAAAGGGAGACAGGAGCCACACAGAGGTGCGCACCAGACACCTTTCATAACCGGAATTGCCTCCTGCAGCTGGTGCCACCCATGTTGGGTGTTATTTAGCAGCGGGGAGAATATAATCCTGGATATAGATACAGGATTTCCAGTCTTTCCCTCTGCTTCTCAGAAAAGCAGCTCTTGTTTCGCTGGGTGAGGCAGGAGAGGTGATGAAAGGGACAAAACATTTTGCAACCCCAATATAAAAAAAAAGCAGCAGACTTTTGTTATGACTGAAGCGTTCCTTAGTTTGATTTATAAAGTATTTTTATTTATGCCCATGTTGGCAAAGGAGGAAGAATTGATTATCTTTCAGCTCAACACAGTGAATCTTGCTTTGGGACTGTTAAGCTGGTTTTCATTACTCAGATTATAAAGTTTGGAAAGCTGCAGTGCAGCTTCTCTGAAAGATATTGTGAGTTGCTAGCTTGGAATACTGCAAATTTGAGAAAGGTTCTCTGCAGAAGTGGGCTGAACACAAACCATGGTTGAGTGATACTGCAAACATTTTCCCCAAAATAAACTTGAATCAAACCTGTTAGGAACTTTTAAGAAATATTGATATAGAATAGTCCCTCAGGAAGATAATGTTGTATACACTCTTTTCTTTCCAGATTGTGCTTTCTATTCCAGCTTGATTAAAAGAAATCAGAGGAATAAACCAAATAGGGCTGTTCAAAAACAGAGCAGCACAAATGTTGTTAGACACAAAATTTCAGAGTTTGGGTGTCGATTTTACTTAGTTTTTGATAAAAAAGCCTTACATTTTTCTGCATTTGCATGCATACAAGTATCATTGCACTTATTTCATGTTTCCTCCTTTTTATAATCAGGTTTAAACTGTATAAATGACTGTGAGACTTTTGAAGTTACTATGAAAATATAATTAGCAGGGAAGTTAATGTGAGCTCAGGGTAAGCCACAATTGCAGAATATCTAGTAGAGTGTTTACTCTTCTTATGCATTGGGACTAAGTAGAAAGTTCAGAACATAAGAGAGATGGGAAAGGATTTCTCTGAATTTGATGGCAATTGGTATAGTTTATAAATTGTGTTTCCTCAAATCTATCACTCCCTGGGCCGCATTACTTTATTCTGTCACATCTTATGCTGAATTTTCAAGGTATATGAAGGGATTTGGAGCACAAAGGAGACTTTTTCATGTTTTCAGGCTTTGAAACCCTGAGCACTTAATTTCACATTTGTCTCACATATTTGCTAATCCTGGTTCCTTGCAATATTAGAAGATGACTCACTCTAAAATGTAGGATAAGTTCAAACCAACTGCGTAGCAATGGTTGAGAACTGGAGGATTTTTTCAGCTTGGTTTAAACCAAATAAGAGAGTTGTACAGAATTAACAGGACTGCTAAGCAAACACACTGATTACATGTACAGGCTGACCTCAATAATTTAGAGGTCTGCTAATTAGAGACGAAAATGCACCGCTGGCAAGGAAGTAGTACATCAGGAGAGGGCTGAGGACATGGAATTCACAGTGACATCTGTGGGAGAATTGACACCTGAGCATCCCTTCAGATTTCATGCTTTCAAATCCTGAGCCTCAGTTGTATGTACCCAGTGGATCACTAATATTATTTTTGTTAGGTATTATGGAAATTCTTTGACAATTCCAATAAAATATTCAAGCAGACAGTTTGATTTATTTACTTTTTACAGCAGTAACAAATATATTTGTTTTAATGCCAGCTATGCAATCTGTTGGGGAAAATACACAAATATAATACATAGTAGAGACAACAATAACAAACACTCCCTCTTTGTAGTGGATTAAAAGGATGCAGCTTCCAAGAAAGCTGGCTAGAGCAGACAGAACTACACAGTAGGACCAGATTCTCAGACTGTATAAATCAGCTACAATTGAAGTCAGTTTAGCTAATTCAGTTTGTACTAGTGGAGTATTTGGACTATTTATTATTTAGATGGAAGAAGGTAGAAAAGGAACAGCTGTGATATCAAATTTTATCATGGATGCTTTGCCCATAAAAAATACCAACCCCTTAAGTATTAGAAATATCCTTTTATCTTGTTAATGCTATAAGACATGGTACTTCTCTCATCAGCAGGCAAATACACATATTGTTTATGAAATTGCATACTGCCTTTAGGTATGTTATAATCTTATTTTTGCTCATTAAAATGCCAAGGCAGTGCATTTTCAAATCAAATCCAGTAAAAGACTCACTCCTGTCTGTGCTCAAAAATCACTTACTTTTGTATCCCTCAATTTTGAGAAGTAAAATCATTAACCTTCATGCTTGCATAAAGGAAGCACTCCTATTTGAACTGATTCCTTGTTTGTTCTGAAGCAGCATGGCTAGCTGCAGCCCAGCAGTGCCACCAGGTAACACCCAGTCCTTCGATAAAGCTAGTAAACAACTGAAGCATGTTCTAAGAGTTGCTAACACAAATTGAACGTTCCTTGACCCAGGAAATGTACTGTACTCAACAAAGGAGATACCATTCATCAAGCCTTTTGTTCTCTCCCTTATTTGAAAGGCTTTTGGTCTGCATCCCTTCTGGTATTATCCCAGGTACCTGACATGCTCTCTAGCAAATCTACACATCATATGAGCTTTATGTGTTGTTCTTTCACAACAATGTGAGAGTCAAATACTTTGCAAATTTGCCCTAAGAAGCTGCAAGGAGGAAGAAGTGGTTCTTTATGGAAGGTGGATGTTTATCTCATAGCAGAGTGAAATCTGCTGACAGAGCATTTTTAGGCTGCACACTAAACAAGAATTGCAGGATTCAAACTGGCTTGGTGGCTCATTCCAACCCTGTTAATACCCTGCACTACTTGCAGTGGATCTAATGATATTGTTAACATCAGTGTAAAGAAAGGGATGGAGAAGAGCAAACAATACTTTTTGTTTATTGCTAGCACAGTAACAATACAGCAGAGAGCTGATGTCTGAAAATGAGGGCTTGGTTTTATAGCTGGTCGGTAAAGTTCGGTTGATAAGTGTGGTTCATTTGTTCATTTCTTCTGGAAGATAGTTAAGGGTGGAAATGTATAAAAATAATCTCCCTACACTGCACAGGAGCCTCTGCTGCTGGCAAGGATGGTTAGCAGTGACTGAGAAGGCAACAAGACCAAGCATGTCAGGAAATAAACTCATGTGGGCAGATTCCATGAGGGTTGCTCTGAATGCCAAAGCTCACAGCCCAAGCAAACATAATGATATGATTTAATGTACACTTGGACCTCCTAATAACCACCATTCATTGAAATCACTGAAGAGGGAGCTTCAGGAAGGGGAATGAAGCACTTGTGTGGAGGGAGTGAGGCTTTCCCTGAGCTTTGAATGGTGAGAAGATGGGATGAATGAAGAAGGCATAAGGGACACCCATCTTAGCTTTTTACTTTGATTTGGGAGTGTGTTTTCAAAGTAAATGTCTCAGTTGTTGCTGCTCACCTCACTTTGGTCCATGTTGCTGGCTGTGATGGTTCGGAGTACAGTACTCTGTACCCTGAAATGCACATGGTGTGCATGCTGGGGGCTCAACAGAGCCCCTCTTTCATTCTCCAGATCTGCTTGTACAGAACCACAGTGACTGCTAACGTAGGCAAGCTGGAAAATCAAGGGGAAAAGAGTTTCTAGATATCAGGGAGCAGTTAGGAGCCTGAATAAAGTACTCAGCAGGGTGGACGAGTATCTTTGTAATTGCAAAACTAGGGTTTGCAAAACAGCTCAAATCACTGATGTCTTTACGACTTCCATGGGAAGTTTTTAAATGACAATTGTAGAAGAGCATCGGGTGCTTCCAACTCTCACATCAAATGAAGTCTTAGTGAGCTGAGGTGCAATTCCCATTCACAGCAAAAGCAATGGCACCTAGCTAACACCAGGAATGAATTTGAACAGCTGTTCTTTTGCTGATGCCTGTTTTCTACTTATAGCAGCTAAGGAGTTGTAGTATAAGGGAATTAGGGACAGCGGAGGTGCTGATAAGATGTGGTTTGTCAGCAATTCCCGATCCCTTGAAGCTTGAATGTTCAGGGACTCTGATGAAAATTGAGATTGTGCTGCAAGATGAGGGGGGAAAAAAGTTAATCAAGCTCTGAGGCTGAGCTATTTCACTTACCTCTACCTTGCCTGTGGGGTTAGTATGTGCAGTCACTGAGAGTCTGTGTGACTGATAAAAAGCTTTTAACTAGAGACAAAGTTTTTTCCTTTAATTTCAAACCAGAGAAACATCCTGGACTTAATGGCAAGGGTTCATGTTTCTGAAGCCTCAGTGTTATGAAGTCTCCTAATGCTAGCCCAGGTCTACAAAAACTCCTGTGCTTCTGGGAATTTTATTTTTATTTAAATGAAAGCTAATTTGTAACCTTGCTTGCAGAGGAGAAAATGTGAAAGGCTTAGGAGATTTACTTCAAATATGTTTCTTAGAGCCATTTTATGATTGGTTTAAGGTTTTATTTCATTTTCAATACATGATTTTTCACTGAAGTGTTGAAGTAAGCACTGAGTGTAAACCAATCCTAGCCATAGGTTTTTTCCAAAGTTTACTAAGGATATTTACTAAGATTTGACTTTGAACTCATTCACTCTGCAGAAAGAAAGTATAAATAATAAAATTTGCATACATTCCTCTCTATTGAAAGATTTGATTCCTGCCTCAGGTGAATGCTGCAGCATCTCTATTAGGAGCCAGTGACATCACAAGTGCTTTAGATCAGTTTACAGCAGACCAAAATAAGCAATATATTACATGCTTGTATTTAATTACATTTGAAATCCTGCAATAAAAGAACAGGGCTAATCCACAGTAAATTTCAAAATGAGAAGATGGTGATATTTAAGTAAGGAAAGCGACATTCACTTGACTGTGGCATAATAATCACTTACACTTTTATGGTTTTTTAGTTTATTCTAACTGTATAACAATCTACTCTTGCCCTTGCTTGGGCCAACTTTTCCTGAGTAAACAATCACATACCAGTACCCTATTTCAAATTCTCTCATGAGCCTAATATGAGAAAGGAAAATTGGATCCAATTTTAAAACCTGATGCCAATTTTCTATTGCCGTGTATACTCTCTTATGCATGAAGGTTATAAAACACAGTGATCTGAGAGGTACTTTTTAACAGTACTGACCAAAGTATATAATTACTTGTGTAAAATGCAGAACATGCCAATATTCTGCATTTTTCCATAGTCACTTCTGTACACATATATCCTATTTGGGATATAATAGTCCCAAACTTCCACTGATGTTTTAGGTATGCAAAGCAGGCCAAACACGTAGGTGTCTTCCAGTCTGAATGCAAATGAGAATAAAATCTGTATCTGGCTAACAACAAGGATGCGTATCTTGTCTGGGAATTATTTAACCACAGGAACACAAGACAGTACTCAACTCAGGGAATCCCAGAGAGGACTATTAGGTTGTACAGATATACCTGCCATATCTGTGAAGGTAACTTTGTCAACTCATTCTTGAATATGTATCTTCTGACCAGTCTCGGTGGGGTTGCATGGAGCACACACAGTGTCATGCTGACCTCAGTGCCTATGCATATGTTTGGGCACGCATAGCCAGAACACTGAACTACCCTTCTTTGGAAAACTGTTGACTTTTCTGCCTAGGGGGAGTGTGCTGGTTTAAAGGTACACCAGCAGGAGAAATAAATCCAACTCAAAAAGAGATTACATATTAGAGGTACAATTTACTAAAAAGATTACAATAAATACAGCGATGCAGAGAGGAATTGGTTTTAGCCCACAAAAGAACAGATGCGCAAGCCAGCACCCTGGGGCACGAATAGAATGGTGTTCATTAGCCTCTGTGCTGAACTCCATGTGGGCCCCCTGAGTGCAAAGTAAAAGGAAAGGAAAACCTGTTGGAGAGGATGATGGTCGTAGTCTGGTCGAGAGTGGCAGTCACAGTCCTGTTGAGGTTCTGGTCTTCCTCTGGATCCGACAAGCGGTAGCCCAAGTCCCAAAACTCCAGGATTATCTATGCTCAGGTTCAGGTGGGAATGCCTAGTACCCCCCACTCCCAGCCAGGGAAAGGAGTTTCACAATGGGTGATTTAACTCTATGAGTCATGGGATATTTTTGAAATCTTTGATGATCTAGGTCATTACTACTGACTATTGTGCCAGTCCCTAATGGCCCATTACCAGACATGACCCCTCAGGCTGGATGTGAAGGTGTTGATGCCTCCCCAGAGGGGAGTTAACACAGTGGAGTCACTGGTGTGAAGACAGAAATATTCACGTGCCTCGCAGGGTTCTTTAACACCCAGCTTGTAGCCTGAGGGGTCAGGTGTGCCCTGGGCAGCTGCTGCAAATGGTCCATTATTAACAGTTCATGAGAAATGATACAGAGGGAGTAGAATACACAGTTTTGGTTACATCCACACAGTGATCATCTTGTCCTGGACACTGTAACTAGGACAGGAAGGAAAGGCTGCTGGTACATCTCTTGACTGGCAGATGGCTGTGCACAGTAAAATGGGAATGAGGATAGTAAATGCAGAGCTTCTTAAAATGTATTACTTTCATTGTCCAAACTAGCAGGACGGTTTTTTCATGATAAAACAAATACTGTATTGCACAGCTTAGTTTTCCTTCTTTGGTAGAAGTAGTGTTCTGAAATTTAATTAGCTTCATGTGGTACTGTAGAAATGGATGGCAAATCAATAATGGATGCCATTTCAGTCACCTTGTGGTGTTGTAATTCTCTGTGTTTTGCTACACTAATTAGGTCTGACTTCAGTGAGAAGTGTTTCAGGAGCAAGGGGGTGAATTATTGCTGAGTTCCTGGCTGTCACTGGGGAGATGAAGTAATCTCAGAACAGAATAACCTCAGTAATTTCAAGAGCTGGTAACTTAACATCCAAGCAGAAGAGGGAAGATCTCACATTCTGATGGTGCAGTTATACAGTGATTTTTGGCCTCAGTCAGTCCATGGCTTAAGTTTCAGCTGAAAGAGCTTCAGAAACCATAAACAGCATTTAGCTCATAGCTGGAATTTAATGACTTAATTGTTCTTCTTTTCACAATCCCCTGGAGACTGAGAGTTTCTTGCAAATAGGTGAGTATTTCCTTCATTTGTATCCAGGGTTCCTCCCCTGAACCCAGACTGAGTTGTGGGTGAAAGTGGTGGATTGGGATGGACCCCGGGCTCTGACCCCTCCCTACTCCCCAAGTCACTGTGGAGGAACAGCTCAGGAAGTAGAATGCAGTTTGCTTCCATGTACCAAACCCAAACACTCTTAACTGGAGGTAAAATGACAACAACTTGTCCATTTATTTGACTCGGGGAGTTTATTGCGACAGGTTGGGAAGAGAGCTGGTGTCTCCCTCCTCCAGGAACAAGCTGCCTGTTTTTGAAGGTGGAAGAGAGGCTTCCGGACAGGATGTCTTGACTCTTGTCTCCAACACTGTGATTTCAGCTGCATCATTAAGAAAATGGATGATCAGGAATAAAATCTAAGGAGAGCAAGTGCTCTGAGGCCACTGTCAGTGTGACGGACCAGTGCCATGTTTTTTGGGAAAGCATGTGAACTCCTTTCCTGTATATTAGTGTGAATTATGGCTCCCAATCATCATTGCTTCTAACATAAACAGTTTCTAATATAAACCATTCCTGCTGGTTACCACAGACAGCCTGAGCAGCATGGAAAATTTCAGTTGTTACATCACAGTTGCCCAGAGAATAACAACAGTGATTGAAATTATTTTGCGGTGGTTAGAATAATACGGAGTGAAAGGTGATACAAAGAGAGTAAACATGAAGTGGATGCAGAGCTGGCCTTTCCTTTTACCTGGCTTCTACTTGTGGGCCATTGGAATTGGCAAACCTGTAGATATGTGTGGCTGATATTCTGATGGCTTCTGTGCCTTACCGAGTGCCCTTCTCAGCCTTTTATAAAACTGGGTGGTGGAGAGAGGAGTGAAGGGTGAGAGGATTGCTGATATGGTACAAGACATCTTACAGGTAAAGAGTTTGAGCTGACACCTCTAAATTAATAACGCCTTATTGTGGTGCTTAATAGTCTGATAATCAACGCACAATAAAATACACAAGAATGTATGTGAATGTGTGCTAATAAGAATTAATGAATTAAGTATCAGTTGACTGGTTGGTTAACTACACTTATTGCTGCTTAGCCTTCTTTCTTTAAAACAAAAAACACTTGTAGTCAAAACTGCATATAAATTCTGTTTCTGCCAAATTTGAGAAATTCAGGTATATCAAATGTGTTTGCTGAATTCACTCTTCCTGTACTGCCATTTAACATCTGTTCCTGTAGTGACTTTACAGGCTGTTTAAGTACTATTAGAGGATGAATAATACTCTAAGTTCCCTCATGCTTGAATACAAAGGATATATTCTCCAATGTGTACAGCTTTCAGCAGCACCTCTTTGCCGTCATACCTGAAAGTGAGGACCAATAGAAACTTTCATTAGGGCTATCAAGTTTATTGTCTGTCAGAAAGCATATGTAGAGTAGTTTGTTTTCTGGTTGGGATCTACTTCCTTTACTCAAAAATTGCCATTTAAATTCTAAAGTCAGTTTTATTGTTCAGGTGGTTCGAGGTCTGACAGTGGCTCCTGGGTTCACTTGCCAACAGCACACCTGAAAACCAGGAGCCTTGCATTGCTTGTTAAGTAGAAAAAGTAGTAATTATAACTGGCTTATTTGTTGCAGCTGCAGAAGCTGAAGCGATCACTCTCCTTCAAGACGAAAAGCTTGCGGAGTAAAAGTGCAGACAATTTCTTCCAGAGGACTAATAGCGATGTGAAGCTGCAGGTAGACTTGATGCCTGAGGTGAGCACAAGCACTGGACAGCTCCCCAACTCAGAGAGCCAGGCGTCTTCCCCCACCAGAGCCCAGCAGCTGCCAGAAAACAACAAGACTCACATCTTCCAGGAGCACATCTTCAAAAAACCCACCTTCTGTGATGTCTGCAACCATATGATTGTTGGTAAGAAATGATTTTTTAAATCTGTGTGGGTGTCCATGCTAGAACTTGCAGGATGACTTTTCCATAACTTCTGTGAGCCCAGATACCTACTTCAGACTGGACGAATGTCACATTTGCCACAGGTTAACACAAGTTCTATATTTGTTGACAGATGTCTTGCCTTGTAGGCACATACTTTTATCACAAATTACAGCTGGAGTCAAATTCCTTTGTCATTCAGGTTATAGTGAGCACTAAGAGATGTTACACTAGAAGCAGCAGAAATCCATCTTGCAAATTTGTGTCTGCTATCCTCACTCTTTCCACAGCAGTAATTCTGACTCTCTTGCTCCTTGTGTCTGCCCTCACACCCTGCATTGCCCCCTGTTCCCTTTTACTGTGCTGACCATGTCTACCTCCTCCAGCTGTCTCACATGTCACCTGAGTGACAAGAAGTAGCATCTGCTGTGTGGGAGGCTCTGCTCTGCTTCCTTGTGTGTGTTGGCAGTCTAGGACACATATCCTGGGAGATCAGGTCATCATAACAAATATAACAGCTGAATTTACACTGCAGACTTTCTTGGGATCCTTCTACCTGATCCCTGTTTTACCCAAAACCTCACACTAACTTTATACCTTTGAAAGACAGGCCTGTGCTCTCTGAAACTGTCCATGAGTATCTAAGTTCCTGCCAGGGACTGACTGACTGTCACAGTGGACCTAATTTTATTATTCTCTCTAGTGTGCAGAGAAAAACTCCAGAGTGAGCCCTGCTTGTAAGGTAATTTTCAGTGCAGTGTGAAGACCTAAAAAGCCAGTTTCATGCAATTCATCTACGGGGCTGTGCAAGGACAGGTCAGAAAAGAAGTGCAAGTGGCTGGAGGTGTAGAATATGCATGGTCACCACTGTGGGCAGCTGCAGGAATTGCTATTCAGAAATCTGATCTGAGAAATTCACATCCTTTTGGGTAGGGTGACTATGATTTCATTTTCTTGCTTACTCCTATCTAGTTGTCCCAGCACAGTAGATCAGGAATAAATTCAGTGGCAGTTTATCAGTGTGAAAGTGAGTGACACAATTTCCAAGTTTTTAGGCAGGGCGAAGAGTTAAAAACTATTTTAGCTTTGCATAGAAGTAGTACAAGTCTTTGAGTACAAAATATTGTCTGTAATTTGGCTAGCTGCTGTAAGAAACTTATGTCCCTTGACATGGCAGTCACTACCTTTCAGGTAACAGTATGGTAAGTTCCTGAAAGATGCTGGTAGGATTGCTCATTTTTCAGATGAGGGTGCTCAGTGTTCCCCACTTGTGTGAGGAACTCGTGTTATTTTGGAAAAGACAGCTGTCTACAGAACATTAAATCTGATGCAAGACAGTCATGCTTCCATAAATTAAATCACATCCTCTCTGCACCACAGCTGTACTGAATCCAAGAAAACTGAGGAATTTTAATCACAAGGTTTTGGTGTTATTTACCAGTCTTAAGTTTTTTGCTACTTGAAGTGGTAGAATAAATGAAAGGGACAAGGAGTAAAGCATCAGTATCAGCAAAGTTCACAGTCCAGAGATTGAAAGGAAGTCTGGAAGATTAGTTACTTGAAATAACTTTATATATGGAAACAGGCCCAGAACTTGTTTCCTTTTGTAATGTGGATGGATGTTCTATCAAAGCTTACTTTTACAAATATATACTGCAAATATAAGTCCTTTGCATTTCTGGCAGCTTCTTGTGAAGTTGTATGGAGATTAGTATTATCCCAAATCTGTACTACTCAGCAATAGTGTTTTAAAATACTTCTGCTCAAGATGGATTATTACTGGCACCAAACTTTGCAGGGAGTAAATCCAGTTCATAAACACCCATGCCCTTCTCCTTTGCTGGGCAATCTGTGACTGCCTGGAATAGAAAAGTCCTGAAGCATAGCTCTAAGCTTCAAAACATCAGCTTTAACCCCACCTGCCTCCTGAACTTTTTCTTCTGTCCTCTGAGGGCTTTGCTTTTCTGTTCTGTAACTCAGGCACTTGAGTAGCTAACGAAGCCTTTTGTAATTGCTGAAGAAGTTAATGTGACCTCTTGTGTCTGGTGGCAATCTCAGTCAGGTGAATTACTCTGACCTCCTCCGGCTCATCTTTGCTTGGAGGTAAAGCAGAAAAGATGTTAAGAATTTTACCTTATAATGCCTTAGAGTTTAGATGCCCATATTTGTCTCCTAGGAAAACATCGTCTCTATTCCCGTAATCTTCTCTCTTTGATCCGCACTGCAGTCATGCCTGGTTTTGCTGTATTGTATTTTAAGCAGCATGGGAGATCTGTATGTTACTGTTTGCAGTTCAATTAATCCATATAAGTTATGCAACTGTTGGTTAAGGGAATGGTGAAGCTAAACAGGCAGCTTTTCAGGAAACCGTGTCAAAGCGTGCTCCCAAAGGCAGGCTGAAAAAACTTCGTTTCTGTTCAGGGACTCTGGATTTATGCTTGCAACGTGGAGCCTATTTATTCTCTCTAGTTGCATTTTTCTTGGGCAGAGACATTTAAGAGCAATGGGTCTATGGCTTTAAATTCCTTATTGATGAGAATAAAGGCGAAGACAGATACATGTTTTGAAGACTGGAGGAAAGAGTCCAGGAAAATCCCGTTTTGACTTTAGATGGTTTTAATTTTGCCACCAAGAATGATTTCAGGTTTACCTTAAATGGCTCTCTGATCTCTGCAATAAGGAGCCCTGGGGCAGGACAGAGTGATGAACTGTGCATAGCATGAACTTGGAGTGCACACTTCAGTCTCACTCACATGGCAGAATCTGTCTAGCTTCAGAGTGAACAGGACACCTGGAGCAGAGGCAGGAGGCTCCCTGTGCTGCTCTTCTCACAGCAAAATTAAAGCACATGAAAAATTATCTTCCTGCAAAAATAAAAAAAAATTATGCGCATCATCTCTCCTTGATTGTTGAGCACTCTGAGCCAAATATTGCCTTTGGGATGCAGCCCGTGTGCCTGCTTATTCATTTGACAGAAGTACAGTCAGAAGATAAAGGCCAAATGCATGTAATTGGTTTCAGCATTCAGAGTGCAATGTTTACTACAGTCAGTATAATGCGAACTTACTCTTTCAAATGTTTTTCTTGCATCCCAGAGTGCAATGCAACATATTCAAAAGAAACTCTGTTTATTGATTTGATTTCAAAAAAGAAAAAAACATTATTGATAGCATGTTTCATACATTTAAGGCAGATGTCAGAGTGTAACTACTAACTGCACTAGGCTGGGACTCAACTTCCACATCAGTAAACAAAAGAAAAATTTGATATAGATGCAGCACTTTTCTCTCACATTAAATAAAGGAGGAAATTTCAGGTTCAAGGGAGGTTTGAGAAGTGCATGGAGGATCCATTTTACAATAATGAGGGCTTCTTACAATATCAAATACTCCAATAAAACCATCAGTTCTAATAATGAATTCAACAATAATAATTCGTGTAATTTCAGAGCAAATCAATAGTATCTTGGAGCAGACTCTGCACTCCCTTCTCCCACTCACAGTTTTGCCACTGTGAGTGCCTGGTGTTGATTAGTTTAGAACTGAGGTTTCAGCTCCATGGTGGGTTACATATTTTCCTAAACATATCCACCCTTGAACATCCTCTCACAGCGTGTGTCTTAGAAAACCATTCATTTGCTGTTCTTAGTAGTACTATTTATTACTATTCTAATATCTAACTTCAGCAAGGGAAAATTTTGAAAATCCAAGTGTCTTGTGGATTGTATCGCTAGATTGTTGTTTAGAAGACACTGGGTTTTTTATTTTTTATTCTACATCACAGTGAAAAGAAAATCAAGTCAGAACACCTCTGAGTTTGCTTCATGTTATCTGCCATTTTCTGTGTTTGGTAAGAACTTGATAAGCTTTGGTAATGACAAATAAGGGGAGGCAAAACTGAGTGGCACCAGCAAAGACAGATACTATTAAATTAACATTGCATCAGATTACGCTCTTAAATTATGCCAATTAGAAGCAAGTTCTTGCTCTTCTGAAGTCTCTGGTGTGTCATCAGTCATCTCTGTGATACTTTACTCATGAAGAAAATATGATGTCAGTACTCTACAGTTGAAAAACATTGTGTATTTAAAAAAACCCTCCATCTGTAGACTTCTCAACATTTTACTCATTTGCAGATAATTTCCTGTGCTGATTCACATGGAAAAAATGCTATTTTCCACACATTCCAAGCATATTACATGCAATTAATGTATTTCCATCTAAGTCAAATACAAGTAATGCAGCAAAAAGCTAAGGCACTTTGCTTTTGAACATAAATTACTTTAAAGTCAGTCCTTTAAAGCTGTGTTTTAAAGAAATAGCTGCTCATTTATGAAAATATCACTGTATGTTTATTTGTGTTTCAAAAGTGTACTTGGCTGTTTCATTCCAGTCTTAACCTTAGCTCTGGCACAGGGTGTTAAACAAACACCTGTTTTATTGACACACCTGTTAGAGTATGTTTGCCTGGAAAGATAAGCTAAAGGGCCACAAACTTGCAGAAAGACCAGACAAAATTATGGTCTGCAGTGCCCAATAATAGCCAAGCACAGGTCCTTCTGGATCATTCCATCACTGGTTTCAGTACTTGAGATCTGTGTACTTAATAGATATTCTCAGGGAAACCAAGTTTCTGGTTTGGATGCAGATTCTCTAGACCTTTGCAACTCTGGAGGTAAATAACTCAGTAGCTGCCTTCTCAGGGAACTAACCAGAGAAACTTGTAGGAAATAAACAAGCAAGTAAAAAGATAAAACCAAAATATACCTCTAGCATAGCTTACTTTCAGTCCATTAATCAATAGTGTTAAGCAGTGAAATTGTGCTATCCCTTCATCATTGACTCACTCCTACCACCATCTGCTCTGGTTTAGCCAGTCATTCTGGAGTTTCAAACAGACAAAAAAGTACCATGAATAATTCTTTCTCATCACATCTTTTAAAAGCAGGCTGTATTTCCTTATATCACTGTGCAGTTGTGGCTACGAGAACTTTCAACCACTCTTATCCCCAGAGCTGTACTGGAATATCCTCCATAAATTTGGGACCAAAGTTGATACACTGGCCCAGCTTTTCAAATGCTGGAATAAGGGAAAGGAAGAGGTCTGGATTGGAGCTATGATCCCCCTTTTCAATTAGTTGCTGCATATGAACCTCTCCTCTCAGACTATCAGTAACTGCGACTAATAAGTACTGGAAAAACTCCATGGTTTGAGGAAGTGTTTATGTAAGTGTAATTTATGTGGATGTTTATTAAATATAGCAAAATTTCACAGGAACTATGACACAGTACTTTCTGCCTCCAGTCTGATCAGCTCCCTCATAAAAAATATGCTTGACTTTTTTAAGCTTGCTGCCTCACTTCATTAAGTAGGAATTCTGTTTTGATCCCAGCCTGCTTTTATTCCTCATTGTCCAGGTAGACAAAGATGCCGTAAACAGTCACAGATTGATCACCACTGCTTGGCAGCTAGACAAAGTAGAAGTACTCTTAGAGCCATGGCTATAACTGAAGCTGTTTTTCCAAGGCTATGGTAGTTTGGAGGACTCTTTGGACAGAGCTCTTAAAAAATAAAAGCAAACCAAATAAATGCATTTTTATTTGATCTTGCAGGATGAAGGAAAAAAAATAAAGTTATTCGTTCAGTCTTCACCCTGCCCTCCACTTTTCCCAGTCTCTCTAGCATCTCCCAACCCAGGTGACCTTGAGGGAAGAGATTTCAGTTGCCACTGCATCAGGATGGGAGTTGTCCCCTGTAGAGAAGGGTAAAGAGATGCCAGTGAGGAGGAGATACCTCTAGAGTAGCTTGTGCAGCAGCTTCATGTCCATCTCTCCAATGCGGTTGTCACAGCTGAGCCTTCCCACATCTATTTTCCAGATGATATGCTATTACTATTACCATATAATTGCATGACTGATTGTTGTTTATTAATAAGAGTTTCCCTACAGAAAGAAGTTTTCAAAAGCAGTGGGATCCAGACTTCTTTTGTTTTGATTGTGAGGAAAAATCATGAAATCATGCCTGACCAATCTTATAGCCTTCTACTCTGGATGAGTAGGTGAGGGGAGAGCAGTGGTGTTGCTACCTTGACTTCAACAAGGCCTTTGACACTGTCTCCCATAACATCTTCATAGGCAAACTCAGGAAGTGAGGGTTAGGTGAGTGGGTGTTGATGGGGGTTGCGAACTGGCTGAAGGGAGGTCTCAGAGGGCTGTGATCAGTGACACAGGTCTAGCTGGAGGCCCATAGCTAGCGGTGTTCTCCAGGGGTTGGTGCTGGGTCCAGTCTTGTGCAACTTGTTCATCAGTGGCCTGGATGAAGAGACAGAGTGCATCCTCAGCAAGCTAGCTGACCGTACAACTGGGAGGAATGGCTGGTACCCCAGAGAGCTGTGCTGCCATCCAGAGAGACCTGGACAGGCTGGAGAGTTGTGTGGAGGGGAGACTCATGAAACTGAACAAAGGCAAATGCAGGGTCCTGCACCTGGGGAAGAATAACCCCATGCACCAGTACAGGCTGGGGGCTGACCTGCTGGAAAGGCCTGCTGTCTACCTGGAAGTCCTGACAGACAGCAAGCTGTCCATGAGGCAGCAGCGGGACCTTGTGCCCAGGAAAGCTGATGGTATCCTGAGGTGCATTAGGAAAAGCATTGCCAGCAGGTTGAGAGATATCCTGCCCCCCTATTCATCCCTGATGAGGCCTCACCCATAGTACTGTGTCCAGTTCTGAGCTCCCAGGTACAAGAGAGACATGGAGCTCCTGGAGTGGGTCCAGCAGAAGGCAAAAAGATGATTAAGGGGTTGGAGAATCTCCTTTATGAGGAAAGACAGACAGAGCTGGTCCTCTTAAGCTTGGAGAAGAAACGACTGAGAGGGGACACCATCAATCTATATATTCAAGAGGATGAGCCCAGGCTCTTCTTGGTGGTGCCAGTGAAAGGACAATGGCCAGTGGGCATCAACTGAAACACGGTAAGATCTATTGGAAGATGAGGAAGAACTTCTTTACTGTGAAGGTGATAGCACTGGAGCAGTTCCCAGAGAAGTAGTGGAGTTTCCTATTATGGAGCTATTCAATGCCCATCTGCCCATAATCCTGCATAACCTGTTGTAGGTGAACCTGTTTTACCAGGGGATTTGACTAGATGATGTCCAGATATCCCTGCCAATCCCAGTCATTCTGTGATTCTTCGGTAAAAGGCCATTGTGTAACCTTTCAGTGACTGGTACCAGGTGCCATCCCCTATATTGCTAAGTTATCCACAGACCCTGTCTCTCCCTCCTCCTTTCCTCCACTAAATTTACTTGTGGATTTAGGAGAATTAGGTTCTCACTTCAGTTGATGATGATGAATGGCTCTGGGCACCTCAATCTTCTAGCACTTTTGAGAATCAATATGAGTGAGAATTGCTTAAGTCATCCCTGATCTGCCATACTAAGGTTTAGGCCAAGCAGAAGCATGGTATATTTTTAACGCACGTCTGCAAAAAATTGGTGCAAAATAACAATTTTACCCTATTAGCTTGAAATTGAACCTGGCTTCTCCTACAATTTCTTTCTTAAGTTAGTGGATCTCCATAAGTGTACACTTTCCCACTTTTGAGAGAAGCTGTAAGAAGACAGAAAAAGCCTTCTGGAAATATGAATTTAAGTACTACATTAACCAAACTGCACAGTATGCAGTTAACCATTAGTTATAGACTAGTCAGGTATAGGTAATGTCATCTGGACTCTCCAAAATTTCCAAACAGTGCATGGTTTGCCTTTTAAAATAAGTAACTTATAGATAAGCAGATGAAAAGACGTAGAAACAGATATGATATGTGCAGTATAGGTGTGCTTCATCTACAGATACTTCTGGTTTTGATAAACATGACAGAAAGTATCCAATTCATAAAGCCCCACATCTCTAGAGAAGCTACAGAGTGCCACACATTATCCTTGCATTATTATTATTTTTCTTTGGTAACAAAGAGTTAAACATACTTTAAAGCAAATATTGAAAATCAAATGTTTAGTTTGTTTATCCTCTGGGAGGGCTTCCTCCTCTGAGATTAGGCAAGAATGTTATCAGTAAATTGGATAATCAGGAACTGCTTAGCTGAGAAAAGAGGATGAAAATGTATTTTAAATTCTAATTTGTCCTTGAACAGCATCAAACATGTTTCACATTTGTTACTGGATAATTTTCAAGCTCACTGCAATTTTGGGGAAATTGCTATTAATATGATACTGCAATTAATCCTCAGTCAAAAGAGACTTTAAAAATGTTGACCAACATTTGGTGCTTAATTAGATGGAAAACAATAAAAATTTTCAGCACATCTACAATCAGTATTTTAATGTGATGATTTTTAACCAAAAACTACAAGAAAAACCACCAAATACCTTACTCAGTAGTGGCCATCTCTCCAGAAATCAGTCCAAGTGAAGAATGTAATGATAAGGTTAAGGTTTTTTTAAAGGCCTCTGGATGAAGCAAAATACAAGGGGGGGGAGTGGTGTTTATGTCCTGCTACATACTTTTCCTGAGCTTGTATGTGACATTGGGTGTTTACAGATAAGCAAATTAGATGTATCATTTTCAAAGCTGTCCTTCTTGTAAAAACATTAATTTTCTATTTAGAGTCTTTGTCTATCAGAGTGTCACTGTTATGTGGATAATTACATTGCTGTATAGTGACAAAAGCAATAATTGGAAGCAAAATTATTAGAAGCTTCACCTTACCATGGGTTGCAGAAGCCTTAAAATGAGGCAATTAGCAGAAATGCTTTTGCAAGACATAGAGCACTGCCTTCCTGTAGAGTAAAATGTCTACCCACAGTTGCTTGTTGCTGTCCTTAATATAGAAGGATGTCTCAGAGAGCAATGATCCTTGTGGCTCACATGGAGCATCGCGTGTTTTTCTGCTTTGGTAATAGGAATGCAACTGCAACTTCACCAATTATCGTCTCTAAATGGCTGCATTCTTAGTTTTTCAGGTATACACAATCTATAACCTGTTTCCTGTTTAACATAAGTTTATCTCACATGCTGAAAGATGCTGTAAACACCTGGTCCTGACTTCTAGTTCTGAAGACATGCTCGGTTGAAAATGGCATGCAGTTGAAAATTGTGATTACATTGTAGTTTCCTTTATAACATGCAGGGAGTGATCTTGAAAATCATGAAATATATTGTTTTGACCACTAGATTACTTCCTTTTTAATAGAAGGCTTGAATAGAAGGCTTGGAAGCAAGAAAGAAAGTGGGGAGGGGAGGGGGAAAAAAAGAGTAGCTATGTCTTCCCTCTACTCCCTGCAAAAATTTCATTTTCACAGCCAAGAGAGGAAGTGGCATACAGCTGGTATAATCACTGAGCCCATATGAACTATATAACATCATAGTCAGTATGTTCCTGTTTGGCTTCCTGGAAGTCATGAGAGAAAGGCTATAGATTTAATGCACAGGAAGATCCCTCCAAATGAGGATTGGGTGTATTGATAAGGGAACAGTGCTAATATTGCTTGTTTTCCTAGCTGCACCTCTCAAAATGTAGCAGTCTTTCATATCCCAAGATCTGTGGCACATCAAACTCTCCAGGCAGACCTTTTGCTGCTGCAGGTCTTTTTTTTTTTTGTGAAGCATGAGGAAGAATTCTTAACATTGCTGGTTGCTTACAGAGCTCCATCACCAATGAGCTTGAAATGAGAGGCTGCAATGTGCAGCCTCATTTTCTTCCATCACTTTACCTTCCTGTCTAAACCCAGGCACAGCATATTGTCATCACCTGGGATTCATCTGCATATCTGGTTACAGCTGCAAGGTGAGATGTTTTCTGTCTTGTTTGTTGCAGTGTTTGTAGCAATATGGAGAGGTTACACCAAGGTGTTTGGTCTGTTTTGTTAGATCTAGTTCCTCAACACAGCTGGGCATGGAAATCCATTTTCCATTAATAACTTTTAGCTTGGTGTTATGGTTTAAATGAAAACTCTTGCTCACCACCCACCAACTGATGCCCAACTGATCCCTGAGAAGCGCACACACATACACACACAAGCCCCAACCTTCCCCCTAGTTTTGTAACTGAGTGTGATGCCATATGGTATGGAATATCCCTTTGGTCACTTGAGGTCAGCTGTCCCAGCTGTGTCCCCTTCCAACATCTTGTGCACTCCCAGCATACTTGCTGGCAGGGTGGTGTGAAGAGCAGGAAAGTGCTTGTCTAAGCAGTAACTAAACCACCCCTGTTTCATCAATGCTGTTTCCAGGATGAGTACTAAGCACAGCACCTTACCAGATACTGTGTTGAAAATTAATTCTACCCATGCCAAAACCAGAGCACTGGGAAAAACAGTCACTGAGTTTGTTGGGTCTGAAATGGCACCAGAAGGGAGGACACAGGATAGTTTCTTTTGTAGAGTGGCAGATCAGCAATAGCCTCTGTTAAAGCAGTTGTTTACCGTGACAAGCTGTTGACACAGCTTGGCAGACTGGACTGCTTAGTGGTGTTCTCTTTGTTAGCTGAAAAAAACCACCTAAGACATTGATTGGGTTTGGGAGTGCCTAACACAGACACTGTTTCAAAATGACCCAACTGAAAATTTGTAATGACTTTTAGTCAAAGAATCAAAAATTAAGAAAAGCTCTTGCCAAGCGAGACACAGCATACATTCTGATGTGGAGAGGATCTGAATACCAGGTTTTATTGAAGAAACAATGACATTACAGATTTTATCCTACTTATTTTTTCTTACACTCACTCTGTCCCTCTCCACCAGCATTTCATTCCCCAAGTCTGCTCTTCCCTGCAGGGAGGTCACTACTAGCCTTTTCAGTTTGGGTAGAAAGCCGTGTTTGTTCCTGCTGTGATGCCGCTTGCAGTTACTCATCTCAGGTGCCACTGGCCAGAGTTCCTGGGCATCCCTTGGCTTTGATCTCCATGGCTCCCTTTTCTCCAGGATCTTTTCCAATTTCGCAGACCTCTCCCCAGGCCAGGATCTTCAACTTCCTTCTGGCCCCTCTTCTGTTATCTGAAACCACTTCTCCCCTTCAGGAGCTCACTGGCACCAGATTTTCTTTCTGGAAATCAAGTTCCCAGTTCCTAAAGTGTAAATAATGTAAGTGCATAAGAACAGCATATGATCAGCCTTTTAACTAGAGGGTTGGTCTCCTGTCTCTTTGTTAATTAGAGGTTTTGGGATGAATCACTTTTGTGTAGTCAAAGTGATGCCAACATTTCCAAGCAGCCAATAGTGGCTGCAGCTTGCAAGTAGCAGTGTCCTGTCTGAGAGCTGGGAGTTCAGTTTCACATGTTCACCCAAGCACTTACACACAGTTTTGTGCTGCCTGGTCATGTTCACAGTTTCAGCTCTTTTTTGCCTATGACAACTCCTAAATCTGTGTCTCTGTACTGGCCCAGCTCTCTGTTAGTGACATCCAGGAGTGTGCTAGTACCTTCTGACACATTTATTTGCTTTTCTTTTTCCTCTCTACCCTCCAGATCATGCCTTTAGACATCCCACCAACAGCTCCTCTTCCACTGGAAACCATTTTACTAAAAGCAAGGATGTCTGGTGGATTTTTCTGGACTTTTTTTATATGTCATTTTACACTGTACAACTCTACAATAGGCAGATACAGCTATACTATTGATACCCCTGTGGGTTTACTTATCTCTGATAGTGGTAGCACAATCATGGTCAGTGTTAATTAAGGCTTTTGGACAACAAACCATGTAGTCATGCTGGTGTAAACTACAAATGTAGATGACAAAAGCTATGGCTTGAGTTGGCTTTGCTTGTTCCTACCCTGAATCCAGGGTGAATTCAAATAATGCAAATACTTTCTAAGCATGGACAGTTTATGAGTGACACATTGAATTATTCTTATTAATAGAAAAAATCTTAGCAGCTTTTTGGTGGGTTTGATTCAATGATTTAAGTATTTAGAAATAGGGTGAAATTTCAGAGTAATATCTGTACTTTTTAACTCCCCAGACTGGTCCTGAGGCAGGTAATGTTCTTTTTGTTTTGCTGAGCTACATAAACTTCTGTACAATCATTTGAGAGAAGTTTTTCATGTTCATTTCAACAGTAATTGATGCCCCATGGAAGTGTATCTGCAGGTGCTTTCTACATGTGCTTCTTACACTGCTACGTGTCAAGTAATAAATTCTCCCAGGTTGTAACAGTAAAGGGTGAGATTGCCTCTTTGAGCAGATGACAGTAGTAAAGAAATTGTTTTTACTGCCCAACCTCTGTGATTTCACTGAAAACATAAATTATTTCTGTGGGGAAAAAATTTAAAACAAGCCAACAAACAAAACAACAAAATAAACAAAAAAACCAAAACCTGTCTGCACTTGGTGTGAAAGGTTTCATTTGAATGTTTTTCCCTTGGTTGGACATTAGGAAGAATTTCTTCACAGAAACTAGAATTAGATACTGGAATGACCTTCCCGGGGAGGTGGTGGGTGGAGTCATCATCCCTGGAGGTGTTTAAGGAAAGACTGGATGTGACACCTAGTGCTATGCTCTAGTTGACAAGGCGGTGTTCAGTCATAAGTTGGAGTCAATGACCTAAGAGTTCTTTTCCAACCTAATGGATTCTGTGATTCTATGGTTCCATATTTTCCCATGTGGAAAAGAAACTGAAACACACTCTGTTATAAAATGTGATTGTAAAATTCTAAAAGGAAGAAACACATTGTGACTTACTGTGGAAATAACTTCCCTAAAAGCTGATTCTGCCAAACTGGTATAACAACCCAGTTACTGATGGTGATGCCCTGAATTATCTCTAGTCCAAGCAAATCATGATCTCACACCTGTAGCTTCTCATTAAATCCTCCTTAGCTATGTGTGATTCAAGGGAAGAAATGGCTTTAGAGCAGAAACCTCTGTGTGTGGTCAGATCCTGACCAGGCACTAGATTTTAGGTGGAGCCACATCTGTTGCTCTGCTTCCCATCTCCCTCACTTTGCTGCAGTAGGAAAGAGCCAAAACCCTCAGTAAATTTGAAACAGCAGAAGACCAGAGGGAAACTGGCTATTTACATATTATGGAGCTTTTTTTTCTTTTTCTTTTTTTTTTTTTTTAACTAAACCTTTTATAGTTCTAAATGATTGTCCTGATCTTCTGGCAAATAGCAAGCTCTCATTTCAAGCCCACTGATGATGATAAAGCTATGTAAGAAACAGGCAATGTTAAAAATCCATTAGGACATCAATGAGGACATTAAATCCCTTTGCTGAAGACAGACTGCACTTTTGTTTTGTTCTATAATTCCTTTCCCACATTTTCAGCAAGCTCATAGCCCTGCTCTTCATTTCACATCATAATTTTTGTTCAGATATTGTTTTTGTGTTTTCCAATTCCCCTGTAATGGTACAAGGCCCTTAAAAGATAAAGGTTTTGGCACATATAAGTGGCCCTACAAAATTAGACTGCTTTTTCAAACCATTTCAAAACATAGAATAAAAAAAAAGGCTGTAGCTGGATGACTTTCCATTTCAACACACGTAAAAATACAGGTGCAAATAACTTGAGCCTGCCAACACTGAGATCTCGTTTGAAATCTGACTTTCATCATCTTCATTTCAAGAAGAGTCACTGAATATGCTATGTTTAGTAGTATTGCTGAGACTGAGCCATTGATCTCTGCTTGTCCTCGTTTGGGACAACACACCAAGTTGAATTTCTATGTTCTCTTGCCCTGTTCAGCTCTGGTACCATCATCACTCTGAGGCAGTTCAGCATCACCTCCCCTAGGCAAGTCTATGCCCATCTTTTCTGGGCTATTTTCCTTCTCAGAAAAGCAGCCCAGTGCAAATACCTACAAGCACAGGCTCATCAGTCTAGAAAATTGTCTGGAAGAGAAGGCATTGAAGTAGGCCAGTTTGTTCAGAGCAAAGAAGGTTAGATATGATTTATCATGTTTAGTGTCTAGAGAACTGGAGCTTTTTCTTTTAATAATAGCTGTTAGTTTATTTACCATGGCGTTCCAGAATCTTAATTAACATTTAGATGATCAAAAACCTGAGATGATATTTTAAGAAGTACGGAGGTGGATATTTCCTTTCAGGGACAGACTTTTACAGCAAAGCTGCTGAATATGTTAAAAGTGCATTGGGAAAAAAAAAAACCTCTTCTGGCCAAATTTTTAAAAGACTTTATTTTAGCAGGGATATTTTTCATCTCTCTAACAGTCTTGCAGAAAAACCTGCCTATTACTGCCTCATTTTTTTTCCTCAGCATGTAATTTCTAAAGAAAACTATGTCACTAGGAAGTCAGTTCTAATTTTATGCACTGTTTTGTAGCCTGCGTACATGCAAGGCAAATTTTCTTGCTATTTAAACCCTGGATATTGTTATGGGAAAACTGGAGTGGGCACTGAAATGGACCCACATCCCTCAGTGATGTATGGTCTAAAATTTATTTATTTGACAGGATAGGTACCATGACTGGGTATCAAGTTCTATTGTACAGAACATAAATACCCAGCTTCTCTCCCCACCCCATTTGGTTTAGACTGACATGAGGTGGACTCAGGGGAACAGGACACTTCAGCCAGTCAAGGTGTCAGGTTCAGACCTGGCAACCTGGTCCCAAATGCAGCGGGATTTCTCTTCTAGTTTCAACATCCCTGTGCAGTGTGCCCCCATCCCAAAAAACTATTGATCTAACCCACCCAAAACTCAGTACATTTTAAACTGGCATATTTAACCGTAAAACAAAAACACAAAACACCAAAACAAAACCAAAACCCACAACCTAATAAAAAAGATCAATTACTAAATAGTTAAACCTTTGAAATCAATCCCATGTTGCTATTATTCATGAAAAAATGCCTAAATAAAATTTTTGCCTGTTTTTTCCTATCTGTTTTGAACTTTTTCATTCAGTACATTAGTTATATATATATAACATACTGTTATTCATGTATAGAGTGCCTTTGCCATATGAGTGAAGACTACCTAGTGAGGTCAAAAGAGAAGGGTACTCGTAAAATTCAGGTTCATCCCCTTACCAAAGGAAAATTGATACTTTTGAATAGATAAAATGGCAATGCAAAAAACTCCCATAATATATATTCTGTGGCTCAATTAGGAATAATATGCAGCAGACCACAATGCTGTTATGTCCTTTTGTTGCTCTTTTGAACAATCATTTAGTCCTGTACTGTGCAATTGTAGGATTGCTAATAGTACTGGTAATTGTATGTGAGGTGAATATTTGCGTGTAAGTCAATGTTCCTGGCAACTCTGTGTCCATCAATTTGAATTATCAGCCAGGCATCAGACAGCAATGACTTCCAGTGTTCAGCCATCTAGAGTGGCTGGGCAAGTCCAGGTTCAGGCTTTGTTCTACAGCCCACATGATGGCCAGCTGAGGATCTGCCCCTCTGTCCTGTCAGCTGGGGCAGCATCACTAAAGAAAAAGAAGCAGAAGGCTGCCAGGTATTAGGAGAGAGAAAAGGGATAGTTCCCAAGGTGGAAGGAGGCACTCAGGGAAGCTGAAGGCCAAGGAAGGGCAAGAAAAGATTGCCCAGCTCATCCTTACAAATCTAATGATCGGGGGGGATTAGGCTTGAGATTTTTAGCTTTAAGGATGTGAGTGTCCTGGGTAGAAAACGCCATTTTCTGATCTATTCACAGCCCTTGACTGAGATAGAACAGGGGGAGGAGGAGGACAAGTGTTTGTCCAGCAGCAGCCAACCACAGGGGCAGGAAGTAGCTATAGAGAAGGTTTTAAAAATAGTCAACCCTTTCAGCATCAGAGCTTTTACGCAAAACCAATTAATTAAAAATGGAGAAAGGGGCATGAGAGGAGGGTGCCCAAAGAGATGACTGCAGGGGCACCAGTGCTATTTAAGACATTTTCTCCTTCTAAGGTGACATCCTAAACCCTTCACTGCAGCACTACTGGCCCAGCTTGCTTGAAATTCTCTATTTCCCATAAATTTTGGCATGAATGCAGCTTTCTGGTGACAATTGTAAATGTATTTGGGGAGAAAGGAGCAAGGCACTCATTATTTTTATCAGCCTCCCATAGCACAAGTTGAAGTTTTATGGAAGATATGTAATTTTAAATGTATTTATTTTTGTAAGTTTTAAATCAAAACAATTTCTGACTGGCATGTTCCTCTCAGCTGAAAGGATAAAAAATAATGGTTGGGTCATAGCTGGATTAGCTGGAGGTGACAGTCCCTCTGTGTCTCTTTCCCTTCCTCTTTCTCTCTTTTATAGACCTGAATCTTTTTATGCTCTTATTTCTTTCCCCCCCCCCCCCCCCTCTTTAGCGTAAGTGCCTAATATAGTTATCTTTATACAGTCAACGTAACATCATGTTGTTACCAACATTTGCAGTTTTCTTTGAAATTCCTCCAGGCTGTAGGGCTTGTTCTCCCTCTCTAGCTATTAATCTTATGCTGAGCCTTGGAACAACAGGCAAAAAACAGCAGCCAAGAGCGCTGTGGCCATAGCTGTGCTGGCCAAGAGGATGGTACAGGTTCCTTTTGCATGTGCGTGACAAGCAAGTTCTCATTTGCATTCCTTGGGATAAATGTCACTTTTCTGAAATGCACAAGAGTTACTAAATTACTTTTACAGGAGACACAGACATAAAGAGTTGGAATCAAATTCTGCCCTGTTTCCTCTGCCCCTCTCTGCCTCCAAATATTTCCATTCACCTATATTGAGGTGTTCTGTTTCCATTTAGGCTTCCTCCAAAAAAGGCTTAGATGTACAAAAGTGATGCAGCGTGTCCTTTTAATTGTATTTAAGGTCACGTTATCAGAACAGTTTAAGATTCAATTTTCCATGACTCTTCTGGAAAATCTAGCCACTGGTTTAGATATTCAAATGGGACTTGACCCAGTCATGGAGTATTTCTAGCAAGGTGTTATTAAACATGACCTGCTTCTCAAAGCAATGCATCCTTCCAGTTCTAGGTGCCTGGATACATTAGCTGGTATCTGAGGAAAATGACTGGGCAGAACCGCATTTGTAAGTTTATTTAACAGCTACTCAGGTATTCTGACATGAATTTTCCTCATTTGCTTACAGCAAAATGCTGTTTCTCTTGTCAGTTTTGGCTTTTCTGTTTGCAAAAGAAATGCCAGCCTTTACAGACTGTGAGATAATTGATACATTGATGAATAGGATACAGAAGACATTTGTGCAGACGTCTATGTGGTATTTTCCCTATATGAATTTCATGACTACATTGACAGTACATGGACTACACGGGCACTATAAGTCAGCTAAACATACCTAATATTTTCCATTCTAAACCCCCCATATTTAGAGTTTGCAATTTGTACAACTTAAACATCAGCACCTGGGCCAAATTAGTATTAGTTAAACCTCTAATAGTTTTACTCCTTAGTCCCTCCAGTGGGAGCCATCCCATACAAGTTTTGGCAGGAAACAAAAGCAGTGAGCCCATAGGAAAGCTCATGAGGTTAATAATTACTGTGTATTTGGAATAAGGTTACTGTGGTACTCAAGAGATGTTGCTTAAGGACACACACTGATCAAGGAAAGCTAAAAAACAAATATTGAGTAGGACTGCCGATTCATTGGACACTGTCTGCCCTGTTCAGTGAATGAAGTAGTGTATCTTGAATAAAAATAGTGACAATCATATCTCATAGCTTGCAATCAAAAAGTGGGTGAGAAAAACTTTATTCTGGCCTGCTCAGTATTTAACAATTGGCTTAAGTAACCTTAGTAAGGGTCTTTGGAGAACAGGGTAGGAGAGATACTTACTTTCTGAAGGTAATAAGCAAAGAATCCATCACCCTTTAAATGAAAACCAGAGAAAGAGGTAGTTAGGTTACTCCAAGTTTAGTTTAATTGCTAAGCCTTTAGTTCCTGTATTTCTGATCCACCACAAACTGAGATTATTCCAGGTGTGCTAAGATGCATCAGTGAGTACTGGATACCAGCAGCTTCCAGCTTTGCTTCAAGGTTGGCATAGGGGAATATCTGCTGCTTGAAATAAACAATAGGCTGCAATTGAGCTGTCAGCTATTTAGGGGGGCAGGAATCAAACTAGAGAGTGATGGTCAGGCTTGCAAGTCATCAGGGTGTATTCAGCAGAAGGCTCTGAGGAGCGTGTTTTAGTATCCTGGACTTCACTAGCTGGAACACTGCACCTTCCAGACACTGCTGTAACCACCTCAATTGAGAACTCTTCCCCTTCCCCATGCTTCAGTCTACAGAAAGATTAACCCAGTGGGAATAAGCACACCACAGAGAGGCTTTCAACTGGTACCCTATGGCAGTGCAGTGAAATAGTACAAATTATCCTTAAATAGTCTGCCTATTGTGTTGTTGCTGATATTGCTATTATTATACTGTTACTATCTCTGTCAATGTAAAATTTTTTTTCTTTTATGAGTCATTAATACCACTTATTTTCTATTTAATGTATGTTCAGACCAAATTCCTAACTGTCTTATTCTCGCTGGGGGAATTTATTGATGAATAATGTTTCAACATATTGCTATATCCTGTTCCACTACTTTAAGCATAATGAAATAACTCTCTTATACTGGTGCATGACTGTAGAAATCTCACTGTACTCACACAGCTTTAAATAACTTCCTTGCAAAATCCATGTTCTGCCTGCTTTTACATGATTTCAAACTATGAGGATGCCTTCCAAAACCAGCCCCATTTAGGCTTCTGCAAAGTCAACAAGCTTGCTTAGATGGGAGGCCAGAAACTGATGGAACAGATCAAACCCTGCTCTTGACGCTTACACTGAATCTGATCTCTTCTTCTTGATGTGAGCTGTGATTGTGCCTCAGTTCTGAATCTCAGGAACTTTTGGATTACATATGCCACCGATATGTAGTTGCTTAATCCCTGGCATGCAGTTTTGAAATAGCTTAGCCGTGGTTCTCTGAGGTGGTTTGATTTAGTGTAATGGGGATAAAACTGAAGAAGAAAAAATTATCCTGTGGAAAAAAGAAGATATGTCTTGTAAAGATGGCCCTTTCAGAGCTTCAGATATGGTGGTTAAGTGTAAGTACAGCATCAATGACTCTTCTCTAAGTCCCTTAGTTATTCCTCAGTGGGTGGCAGGGAGATCCATGAATATGTTTTTCCAAGATAGTCCCACAGCAAACAAAGAAGTTAGAAATGACAATTACTTGAAGATTCAGAGCTTTTGGTAGTTATAGCGAATTTCATTTTGATGTACAAAGGTTTTTTCTAGATTCAAGTCTGTGACTGAAATACTTTTCCCCTCTCTGAAGCCACTACTTAGCCACCCACATGTAAAGATAGGGCATTCAGCAATAGAAATATAGTGTTGTTCTTTTGTAATTGTCTTACAAATTTTCAATGACCACAGGTTTCTGTTCTGAAAAAGCTGGGGTTTGATTTTTGAAAGCAGCACAGATGCTTTAAATTCATTTTGCACATCATTTGGGCACACAATTGTATTGACAGATGTGTACCTTCTGTGATCACATGGTTGTAACATGTAAGGACCAGTATCCACCTTGTAATGTTACCACTAAAATGGCTGGAAGACCATAATAAAGGGAGCAGAAAGGACTGTGAGACTGTCTGTCTTTTCACAGCTGAGTCTTACGAGTAACTTGGTAGAGCTGGGAAGAGTTATGCCAGTACAGAGCAGCATGAGAGAAGAATTAGACCCAGCGTAAGCACTGACGTGATGCAAAATGTAATTTTTCTTTCTTTTTTCATTCTGCCCTGTAAATATAATAAAAAACTGTGGAGGAAGTACTGTTTTCTCAGTGCCAATTGTTGATCATCATGATGTGTGATTCAGCATTTCATCATCAGTAATAAAAGCACAAAGCCACAGAAGTCAATATTGTTTTGAATATATGTAATTGAAAAGAAACTATAACTGAAAAAATCCTCTCAGCACACTAATCCAAGTGCAACCACACAGGAAAAAGAAACCAAACAGGGATGTGTTCTTCTAGTAAATCCTGTGTTCGCTGGGGAAAAAAAAAACATAAAAGAGGCTTGACTTCTGCATGTACTGAGAGGGCTGAAAGGGGCCAGGTAGGCAAAAAGCAGGGAGCAGGCACCGACCCCACTCCATGGAAGTCCCCAGGGCACACCCCACATTCACTCCACATCTCTCCAGCAGTCTCAATAGGAAGGCAGGAGATTCCCTGTCCTACAAAAACACACATCTGAGCCTGGCTCTCTGCAACCACCCACAGCTACTTCAGCCTGCCTTATCTTGCTTCACAGTGCTTCAGGCACCTCTTCCCCTGAAAGTGGTCCTGTCAAACCTGGGGTTTTGGCAGCTACTTGATGAAACCTTCCCTGACATTCTTCTTTCAGATGTCGCGTTTCACTGAATGAAGCCAGCAGCATGTACATGGCATTGACTACTCAAATAACCAAGAGCTGCATGAGTACTTTCAGATGCAGGATCCTTCTGACTAATATTCCTATCATGTGTGACTAATGAAGGCTGGTTAAAATGTCAAGTGTTTTCTAGGGTTTTTTTACTACCTTGTTTCTTACTCACTCTCACAGTAGATGATAATGAACTGACATGTTGTTTACTCATTCCGTTTATACACTCCTATGGGGATAAAAAAGTTGCTGCAGCATCATTGCTTCTGCATAGTTTAGGAAGTGTTGTGGTTGTATGAATAAGAATGACTGTTCCTGCCTGGAAGAAAACAGACTCGGGTCTGCCATTTAAGAGTAGGTCCACACTGAACTACTGTTGGCCAAATGGGAGAAGTCTGCTTCAGTAAGCAAAATTTTGCCTGTAGCTCTCCTATTTGTGACACAGAACGTTTCCTCTGCCAATGAAAGAGAGCAAGGTCAGACCCATGGCATCCTCACTGCTCCACTCAGGGACTTGCAAGGAGTCCTTTCTGCATCCTCTGAGCACTGGCCTAGGGCAGTGAGAGCAGCAGTCCCTGGGCAAAATTGTCAATATTGCTTTGAGCGTCTGTAATTGAAAAGAAACTATAACCAAAAAATCCGTACAGCACACTAATCCAAGTGCAACCATGCAGGAAAAAGAAAACAAACAAACAGGGATGTGTTTGCCCATGGGTTTGCAAGGGAGCTGGCTTAGCCTTCTCACATACCCCTGGAGCTACTTCTCACTCACAAAACCTGGGGTTTCCACTGATGGCTGAGCTCCTGAAGGCAGCTCCAGAGCCTGGGTGCTCCTTCAGTGGCTCCCTCAGCCTTGCACACCGCTCATACCAAGCCATTTCAAAATAGCAAAGGGATTTTCCTTGGTGTTCATGAGGCAGAGACATCACTGATAAGACTATCACATAGCAGCAGAGCATGATCCAATATATATATATATCTAAAGGCAGCAATAGTCTGGGAGAGAAATGCCTAAAATGGAGAGGCTGTAAAGAAAATGAGTATATCAATGTGCATTATAAAAAGTATGTAAGGTGAAGAATGCTGTCAATATTTGCTCTACTGCAACTGACCCCATCATTTCTTCCAGGTCATTTGTTTAAATGCATGGAAACTATTGATTTTGTCTGATTAAATCATTTCCATTCATTTCACAGGGACGAACGCTAAGCACGGACTGCGCTGTAAGGCTTGTAAGATGAGCATCCACCACAAGTGCGCAGACAGTATCGGACAGCAGCGTTGCATGGGCAAGCTGGTAAGTGAGCAGCTCAAGCCAGCAAGCAAAGTGGGCACCAGCTTGTGCTGGAGACACTTTGTGTGCCAGACCCCCAGCTGGCATTTGGCTGGTGCATTAACAGAACTTACACCAGATCACTTTACTGAGGCGGGAAATGTAAAGTCAAGTAGTGCCCTGTTATCAATTTGGGCAGATGCTACTACTCATGAACCCAAACAAACACAAATCTGGTCTGCTTTGTGGATGTGAAAATACAGTTACAGAATCCAAATTTAGCTAAATAATAGAATTAATTACTTTGATTTAAACTGTGCTTGCTGTAGTGTAAATCTCTCAAGGAATGCTATAAATTAATCAAAATATTTCAATGGAGTTTAACAAATGAAAAATCCTTCAAATTATGTTTTCTTGGTCTTTCTGCTGTTAGGGCTTGAAGAAAAAACATAATTCAACTTAAAAAGAAAGACAAAGGAAATTTCACAGCAAGACATACAGAGTTTAAAGCAATCTCTCAGTAGCAGAGGCTGGGAGGAGCCTGTCTCTGTGTGGACACATCATCTTAATTTCTGCATTATCTTCTAAGCACCAAAATCTCATGATTGGCAATGGCAGTACACTGTGTCTGAGACAATTCTAACCCATCTTGTTGACTTATGGGAATATGGTTCTTTTGGTCACTTTTGGAAAACAGATAATTTGGAATATGAAAACTCAATGCACATACTCATGTTTCAGATGTTCTTAGAGTTGTTACAACTTGAAGGCACTTGGACAAATATGAGCTGAACCCGAACAGTGTCACTGTGTTAAATGATGAGAAAATGCAAGCATTGACTTGAAAGGGCTACAAAACCCACCTGTCACCAGAAAGATCTTTTTTCTCCAAGAGTGTTCAGTGAAAGCTGTTTTGGGATATATCCCTAGGGCAAGCATCTATGTATTTAAACCAGAATCTTAGTTCTAGAGTGAGGCACTGTGGTACAGGAAGCTGGTCTGTGAGGAGCTGAATGATCTCATTGCAAGCCTTGGACCAGCCCCAAATATTACATCAAGTTAATTGATTAATGCATGTCTTGATTCCAGCCTCAGCTCTTGTTGTCACTAAAACAGGAAAATATAGACCAAGTTTACATCAGGAAGTTGTCAGCAAAGTCACAGGAGTTTTATGAGCTACTCATGCTGTATCTGAATCTAGCTTGGGGGTAAATCAAATCTGAAGAATCTGGAATGTATTCCTCTAAGAAACCAAGTTTACCAGTCCTCTCACTCTTTCTCAGTCTATACTGCAGCTCATTAGCTAAAGAACTAGTTGTCTATCAGGTTTTGAGGTATACTGAACTTAGGATATGAAAAATGTGCACGTCTGTGAATCTTTTCTACTTTTCACCGTGGCTAGAAGTTCTCACAGCCTGGAGACATTAGAAATCTGAGAGATCATTTGTGGATCTCTAATGCCTTGAAAGGCATTTGCAAAGATGGCAGCACCTTCATTTTGGGTACTAAGCGTTTGTCTGAGTTGAGATATTAAACAGAGGTCTAACTGGAAATATTTAACCTTCTAAGAATGCTTTTTAGGGTGGTATAGGGCACCATTATTTGCCATATTGTGGTATTCTTTAGTGGTATAGCTTGAATTGTTATAGTGCATTCTTTACAAGTGGACAGCAAGGGAATATCTGTTGGAGAGCTTTTTGACCTTACAAGACCCAAAAAAAAAAAAAAAAAAAAAAACCAAAAAAAAAAAAACCAAACCACTGAAAGCTGCAGACAGCAACAAAACCCTATAGAAAGGCTCAAAATTCCTTGAGTTTCACAAGTGTGTATGTGGGAACATGAGGATTTGCGGTTATGGTGGGGAAGGATAGTCGCATGGTTAACAAATGCAAAACAATGCCAATTCACATTATATAAGAAGATAGGGAGAGGGGAACTTCCCAGAACCTCTAATGATTCAGCACTTCTGCTGCAGTTAATTAGTGCTGCTTTTATGTGAAACAAAAAAGAGGAGCTGAAAATGAGCCCCTCTCTCCACATAAATAAGGGAAATTGTTTCTTTCTGGGAGAAAAATCAAAAAAAATCCGCCATCTCCAAACCCCACAGTGACTGAACAACAGGAGGCAAATTTCCAGCTTCACCATGCTGTAACACCATTAACCAAAGAGCTGAGGCTATTTCTATTATATCAATCAAGGCAGCAATGCCCTTCACTTGTTTTTGCTTTTTCTCCTTCCAGCCAAAGGGATTTCGGCGGTACTACAGCTCACCACTACTCATTCATGAACAGTTTGGCTGCATCAAAGAAGTGATGCCGATTGGTAGGTTTTGATTGCTTTTCCATTCAGTCTTCCTTTGGCAGTGCTCTGCAACAGCAGCAGCAGATTTCCAGCAGGGGTATTTACCCTCAGCAGCCTTCCAGCTCCTTTCAGTGACTGCATGTCCTTCTGCCACCTCAGGAAAGGACCACTTCAAAGATACAAAGCTGGAAGAGGAGAGGGTGTGTTTACTGTGTGTTTCACTCAAAGCCCCATATGCATACCTCTTAGCAATTACCCTGTTTATCATAAGAACTACCTGAGATCAAGGTATGAACTTAGAAGTGAAGAAACACTTGAATACAGAGGTGAAGGTCTGAGCTGGGAAGAAACAGACAGAGAGAGATCAAAACAGCAGCAGGCATTCAAATCAGTGGTTTGGCTTTTGAGGGTTGTCACTAGGTTCCTGTTCTTTTTCATCCACACTTCTTCCTTTCCTCATATTTTTTCCATATTGGTCATGTCTACAGATTTTATTATTATTTGAAAGATGATTTTTTGCTCACTGTAATACCATATTCCTGAAAAGAAACATTTTTAAAGGGATAAGTTAAGTTTGTTCAGGAAAATATTTTTCCCTGCTGGTACTCTAAGCAGGCAAATCTGGAAATGCAAAAGCCAACACTATGCAGTCAGTTTAAAATTACTTGTCTGAGGACATTTGCATTGTTGTGTTCAGTAGTTAAAAAAAAAAAATTAATTACAAGGATTTCATGTAATTTTCTCTTTCCAAAAATCCTCCATCATTTTTATCAGAAGTAATAGAAACATCTTGAACAAACTCTGGCTAACAAATGAGGTGTGTTTTGCTCTACTCAAAATCCAAAGTATCTGGTATTTTCTCAATACTTTGGCTGAAATTTCCATCCTGCATAATGCTACAAATGTACTGTATTTTACCTGTTTACTGTATCACAAGGGAGGCTGAGGTCTAATAATGCAGTATGGAGAAGAGAGTTTGGACTCAGCTTGCTTGTGCCCATTGAAGACATCCATGTCTTTTCCACAGGACGTGACTTTTGTGTCGATTTATGAGGGAGAATGGGAATGAGAACTGAATGCCAGTGGGTTGGTGGCCTTTCTAGCAACCCCTAGACTGGGCTGAACAACCTAAAGCACAACCCCAACAGCAGGTATCTACTCGTGCCTGCTTCCAGACTGCATAAAGCCCAACAGTGGGGATGTCAGTACCTTATAGGGAAGGTCCAGGCCATCCTGTTTATCTGCAGTAGCAAAGCAGGAGCACTGTGAGGGTAGATGGATACAGATGACAGCCCACTCATAATAAAGGGATGCTCAGGCACAATGCAGAGCTTTTTCCTTCAAACATCTACTGTTGAGAGCAACCCAAGAGGTCAGTGGTAGAAACAAACATGGGTTAAAAACTTCCTGGTACTTTGTCTTCCTTACCTCAGTTTAGACAGCACCAGTGGTGAATAAAGAAGGAGAATGATTGGCGGGTGAAGAGACACAGGTAATGGCCAAGAACTGAAGAGCCTGTGTGAGGGGAGGATGATCTTTATGGGAGTAAATTGTTGGAAAAGACCAGTTCCACTAAGTTCATCAAACGCTTTTTATCAGGTAGTCTCTCAGCTTGTGTCTAAGCATACACCCCAACATGTTGGTAGAGTCAGGTGTTCCTCCAAGTGAAGCAGGAACATGACCAGAAATATCTTCAAGGTATTGATGCATGTTTTGCTCTTTTTGTTGCAGCCTGTGGAAATAAGGTGGACCCTGTGTATGAAACTCTCCGCTTTGGGACATCTTTAGCCCAGAAAACCAAAAAGGGAAGTTCTGGGAGTGGGTCTGACTCTCCCAATAGAAATTCTGTAAGTATCTCACATCTTTCTTCCATTTACTTTCTGTAGGAGCAACAGATATTCATTCACATCAGCTTGTATCAGAGTTCACAAAATTTGTGTTTCAAATTGTAAAAAAAAAACTTAAAAATAAAATCTTAGTCTCAGCTTCCAAATTGAAACCATAAAACACATTATTTTTGCAAACTCAAGTTTTAAGTATCTTTTAGACTACTCTTGAGAATAAGAGATAATTACTAATTAAATGAATAAACTGTTTTTATTAGATTGGAAAAGGAAATCTTACTCTTTTTATTTTGCATATCCGTGTAGATGTGTAACAGAAATATATAACTATCATGTTGGAAGAGGTGCATATCGCCTTTTCTTGATGGTGTGCCCTTAAGCCTTTGTTTGAGGTTCACTGTCTTTCAAAGGAGATCCTCCCAACCTCACCCCCCAGGAAAAACAAACAAACAAAAAGAATTCAGATATGAATACACAGGAGGCTAAAGCTGATTGCCATGTCTGAAAATCAGAGCCACACCATCTGAGGATCTCTTCTGCACTCACCTCAGAACAAAAATCATCAGGCACAGAGACATGATAAGACTCAGCCACCAGGCCTCAAAACACACATACATGTTTAATTTCAAGTTTGGTACAACATTTCCTTGGCATTTAAATGTATGCTGACCTGTAAGCCCAGGTGGTATAGGTGGACTCTAAACAGACATCAATTCACGTCAGATGGGAAAGAAGACAAAGAAATTCAAGCAAGAATTAAGTGAACTCTGCACGGGATGCATTAAGGGACATGTCCTCTATCTACTTCTGATTGTGCCTTAAAAGGAATTTGTTAATTTCCATTATTTTTTAAAACCCAAAGTGACTCTACCACCTGTCACATTGTGATTACATTTCTTTCTTTCATTTATTTAATTTACTTTCAAACAGAAGTTCTACAAATGTAATTATTGCTTTCTAAATCAATAAGCATTATGTTGAATTATAAATGACAACTCAAGCGTAGAAATCATGAATGCTGTGTCAGCTTACCCTAGGGAGCTGATCATAACTAGGTGGGGTGTGGGTGTAGAATGAGGAACACAAGTTCATTATGGGAATTTCTCCAGGGTATTGAAGCTGAGAGCGAATATAACGTGTGTCAGCACACAGGAAATAGAAAACATCAGAGAATTGAATAAACAGACTTGGGAAACCATAAATTTTGCCAGTGCAAGCCTGCAGATTGAGACAAGGATGAAAACCAGGGCAGACACAACCCTGAAACAAAATGATGTGGCCATGAAGCTTCAAAACTGATGGTGACCTGGGTGTAGGCACTGGCCAGTGACCAGAACAGGGACATTAGAGCCCTTAGAACAGGGACACAGAGCCCTTAGAAGCACATGTGCAGTTAATAGTGCACAGTGACTAAGATCTTTCACCAGATCACTTCTGTGCTGCTCTGCTCCTCTCAAAGCAGAAGGAGCAGTGCAGCTGTGAGGGTCACAGCAGCAATGGGGCTCTGTGGCTGTGCCATGTCCCAGCCCTTGGGAGCTGGAATGTGCTTCAAGGTTCTGCTGTGTCACCAAACTAGGGACACCAGGGACATGGTGACACTTCAGATGCTGCTTTGCCTTGCAGGTGCTTTTCAAGCTGTCCAAGTCTGAGAGAGCAGAGCATAGCTGCTCCTGCTGAAGGTACTTCAAAATAAAGATGACTAGCCTAGGATCTGTGCCTTGCCCCTACAACCATGAAGGTTCCAGGCTGTATGCAATTCATGTCTCTGCACAGAGCAGAGATAACTGCCTTTCTCTGACCTAGACAAAGTATTTTTAACATGACTGAGCAGTGTGGACATGCCCACTGTGATTTTTCAGCCAGGATTCTGCATTTCCCATAAAAGAAAGGGACCATATGTTCCAGATTTACTACCTACTGCTTGCTTCAAAGCTGTGCTTCTGCAACTCACATTTATACAGAAAGGCAATTGTGAAAGTACTTTCTGAAAAAAAACTTTCTTGTCAACACTAATAAAAGGGAAAAAAAACAACATATAAAATCTAAAAGCAATTCAGATTGTGCTCTATGAACAAAAGCAGTGAATCCTCCTTGTTTTGTTTTTCTTTCTGTGATGCAGGCAAAGGTCTGCAAAGCAATAGAGTGAACCATGTGTACAGTACAATTGTAATTTGCCATGGAATATTGAAGTTAAATACTTCATGTGTCTTAAAATCCTGTTAACAAGAAATATATAAAGCTTAGGAGCATGTCAGGATTTATAGTTATTCAGATTAAAACAAGGACCAGACTCAAGTTCAGTGCTTGGGTTTTTTATGACTATCAAAGATGTGGAGAGTTCAATAACTAAGGTTTTGTTAAGGTCAGATTCAGACAGAACTGTTTGGAGCAGCTCCTGGTTCCTGTTGGGCTGTAGAAGGAGAAGCTGACTACCCAACCAAGGAATCTGGTGCCTTATGCACAGTGTACTTCTGAGGCTTAAGATTGTGCCATCCCACGTTTTCCTACACCCTAGAACATTGGGTCCCTAATCATGATTGACATTAATGTTCTACAAATAAGAAATCACAGTAATTCTAACAACAACATTTGAGTTTCATTTTTCCTTAACCATACCAGCCAGATGACTGTTTAAAAAGAGAGGTCAGATATCTAAAGACTGACCTCATCAGCTCCACTGCACTCCGGCTCTTTCTTTTACAGCATTATAACGGAGTTAAAGTGACCCTTATATTATGGTTATTTTACTGAATAATGTATTCAGGGCTAATATATTAATAGTCAGTAGTTTAAGCTAATATTCAGTCTCCTTGCTAGGTAACTATTTAGTATACCTGTAGAATCTGCAAATTCCCTCAAGCCTTTCCTATTTTGTACAGAGATTGCTGAACATAATCCTTTGTTCCTTAACTTACACTTCATTCTATACTGCAGAAATCTTTTGTACTCCAGACAGCAAACTTGGTCTGGGTTTTTTTTTCTGGGCTTTCACTGCTCCTTGTGAAGTAAGTATGTGTTGTGCATCACCAGATCCAATGTTTTCTGCAATCCCACAAGGCTGACTTGCTCTGCTCTAATAGCACCCAAGTACTGCGTTTCCCAAAGACTCCTGCTGTGGTTTTATTTCACTTCATCAGTCACTTTTCCTGGCTTATCCCATCTCATGTGGTCCTTCTGTCCCTGCAGACAGCTGACCTGGTAGAAGTTCCGGAGGAAGGCAATAGCTCTGCAGGCACGCTTGATATAAGCAGGAAACGCAGCAACAGTGGTGAGTGCTACCAGGCCAGGATAACATCTCCAGGTGTATAGGCTTGTGTACCACCTATTTCAGAGTGGATTTATGGCATGTTCTTGTTTTGTTTGTTCATGTTTTAGTAGTATTCTCGTTTTCAAAGCGGGAGGTGAGTTGGTGCAAGTATTTGGAGAATGCTTTTTTCCCTTCAAGCCTCCAGTTTTCTTAATCTGGTGTGTCCAGGCCTGAAGCTTGACAAGGTTCAGCTCCATTCCCTATCTCCTGTCTTCACTTCATGAACATGACTGTAGGCTACCCACTTAACATGCTTCAGTTCCACATTGGCAAAATGGAACAAAAGTAATATTTTCCTCCTTTTCCATGTTTGATTTGTCTGCAAGATATTGTATACCATAACCTCTTTGGAACAGAAGATGATTCATAAAACATCCATCTGTCTGTAAAATATACAATGCAAAGAATTTGTATTTTAATTGCAACTTCTGAGTAGTACTGTAGTGTGTGCCCAGTAATATTAATGCCCCAATTCCTTTGTTTGATTTGAAGTACAAAAGTAATGTTTTCACAGCTCCAACACAGAGATTTGGAGACCATCATAGCAATCAAGAGCTTAGTAATGAAATCTCAGCCACAGTGAGCTGGTGTTTGTGCCCCTGTTCTTGAACTCGGCCATGGTGAGGCAAGACATAAACACAAAGGGTTATTGCTAAGCACAACATCAGGCCCAAAACATTGTAATAACTTCTCTAGCAGCACCTGAAGTCTGCTTTGCTGAATCTCACAAGCTATACACTAGAAAACCAAATCACAATGAGCATAGCTTTTTCTTCATAGCACCCCCAGTGCTACCAATCCATGTAGGTGAAATGCCAGCTTCAGCTGCCCATGCCCATGTTATGCTACCTTCCTATTCCTTGCCTCCCCTCTTGGTCCTATTACCTCTCCTCATTGTGTTCAGTCATTTCCTTCCTCTCATTTTGTTAACATCTCATCTAAGTTATCTGATTTCTCCTGACATTTTTTTTTTTTGAGGTTTTCTGTCTTGCAAGTGCAAGTTGACCTGACCTGGTTAAAGAATTCAGTCTCCATCACATTATTTAATCCTGCCCACCTGAGATTAAATTGACCCTGTTTGAGTTTGCAGATAACTTTTCATTTCTCTGTTAGTCAGTAGTTTCGTTTCTGAAATCCAAAGAAACTTTTTTTCTCTGAGATCTGTATTCACTGAATGCACCAAAAGGCATTCAAGGAACTTACTTAAAGAGATTAGTTTAAAAACTCAGCATGTGTCAAACCTCCAAATAACTTCCGCGGCACATTAACGATTCCTTTGATCAGCACTGGCTTTTTTACAATCCATCCTTCAGAGGCTCAGGGTATAAATTATGCATCATTCACTCCAAAAATTTCCTCTTGGTAGATTTTTAATAAACTGCCTGCACTGTTTGCACAAGCTATGGAAATGGTAAAATCCTTTCCAGAGTGTAAAAATCCCTGGTTTTTTTGTCTGCTGCTGGGCCAAACAAATATGAAAATACTCAGATTTCTGTTGTGTGGCGATATGAACTACATACTTCTATGGCTTTCAAATTCAAGTACCTCTTACTAATATCCAGAGATCATGAGCTAAACATAGATTAAAAATTTAACAGACTAAATTCAAAATGTTGTTGCAGGGTTATCCACAAATCCTTTTTCCTCAGTTGTCCACTGCCTCTTTATAAGGCAGTTCCACATTAATGCCTTTATGACTCAGGTCCATTCCAGTTGGGGTTTTTTGTGTTGGGATTTTTTTGGTTGTTTTTTTATTTTTCTTCCCTATTAAAATACTGTCTTCTCCAAATAAGTATTTAGGAAAATGCACATTTAATACCCTTTGGTGAAGGGAAACTGCAGAAAAGACACAGTGAAAGGACCCAGCCCATGTGTGGCCATGTAATCGCTCCTGTAGACTCCCATGACAACTTCAAGTGGACATTCTTTCATTTGGGCCCTGGCATACATCCTGTGAAGCAAAGTGTCCCAGTTTACAACTGTGAGACGGCATAGCTAGTTTCTAGCCCTTCAGCCTCCTCTAAGCCAGCTACAATCTTTCACTGCTGTGAATTGCCATCCGTAACAGAAATCCCACAAGCCGAAATGTACTTTAGGTGACATGTATGAGCTGTTATCAACAGGGATTTGAGCACTTTCCCCTTGAGTCAAGTATAGTATTTTCTCCCCGTAAACTCAGTTTTGGTGAGCACTTCTCAGCAAACACAAGGGTACAGTTCAGCTCCTTCCCCACCTGCTGAGTCAGCTCCCCAGTTCACAAGGCTGTGCTTGAGTAGCTTGGTTTTATTTTCTGTCGCCAAACAGACATTACTCCAAACATGATGCTGAAATACTTTCACTTCGTCTGGTGAATGATTTTCCCCAAGTCCAAAATGCTGCTAGTTAGCCAGCTCGGCGTTCACCAGAAGGTCTTCAATTTGCCTCCCTAACTCCCTTTCCTCTGGAAATGAAAAACAGAGCATGCTAGTTTGAGAAGGATTTAAACACTGCCAAATTGTAATAGAAGCACTTTACAGCCCTACATACAGCTGTCAGACATACATATACCCCTATACTAAAGAATGTGGGAAGTTATGTTAGTTTGTAAGGATTCCCTTCTGGTATTTATGGCAGGGTCAGAGTCCCTTTGTTACAGGACTTGGTGAGGAGCACATTGATGCCCCACGTCAGCTGCAGACAGGCCACCTGGACACAATTTGTGGCATTTTCAGGTTCAATATGTCAAGTATCAGCTCACATGCTGTCTTCACATTCACACATTCAGCTTTATGACTACAACTTTGTCTTATATTTTATCAGAGAACATGGGTTTGTGTGTGCTCATAAATGCATGTCTCTCTGTACAAAATATTTCTCATGCACATTTCTCACATGGCTGCCATTTTACACATCTTTTATCTGTTACAAGAACAGTCTTGTTTTTCAGTGTTGAAGCCCAACACTACTATCAAAGAGCCTTACTGTTTCCCTCATAAAGCTTCTTCACAGACTCTCTGTTAGGGTGTTACTTGCAGTGTACAATAGTCATGGAAATTTGTGTTAATGGAAGAAAGGGTGAGCAAGTGAAGGAGCAGAGGGGGAAAATTCAGTGGTTTGGTGTTCCCTGGATCTGAGAAACAACAAGAAGATGCACTCAGTCAGCTTGATACTTACTACCACTTTGGCTGTGTTTTCCAAATTGTTAGGGACTACAAAATCCAGCATCTGCTCGAAACACCTGCAGAGGTAAATGGTGGGAGAAGACACTGATGGTTCTAGCTGCTCAAAGACTCCAGCTATTAAAATCATATTCAAAATATATCCAGAAGCAAGAAACACCAGGCAATTCTTAAAATGTGAAGGGGGAATTCAGTCAATATGATAAAGCCACTGTGGTTTTTCTAAGACAGGCATCAGTCAGCTCAATAATCAATTACAATAGAGGGTAATTGATTAGATACCAGGTATGTTAGGTGCTGTGACTGTTATATTCTTCTAAGAGTTTCTGATTTAGTAACTTAGAAGAAAATTTTCACACGTACAGGTCTGTGTCTCAGTTTACCCATCCTGATCTAAAAACAATTCAGGTACCTCCTCTAAAATCAGAGAGAGAGGCAGCATATCCAGTGCAGCCCAGGCAAGGACTGCTGGAGAAAGGGATCAAAGAAGGTTGTCAGGCATTTAGAGATAGGTGTCAAAGAGGGGAAAGAAAGGATCTTGCATGCAAACCTCCCTCAGTATTGCTCATATATGATCGTCAGGTTTTTGCAAGTGCTTTTAAATGAAAATACTGCTCATTGTTAACATGAAAATACAGTATTCAGTGTGAGGAAAAGGCTAGTGGACTTTAAATAGTAATGCTCTTGGAGTACCTAGGTTCTGTTCCTAGTGCTGTACTTATATACATTCGTCTGATCAACATGGGTTATTTGTTACCATTGTAAATACTTGAAGACAGAGGTTATTTTGTGTCATGTGCCAGCAGGATGAGTGGTTCTACTGGGAGTGTAGAAGGGTCCAGAGGAGAGCACAAAGAACCAAAGAAAATAAGGGAGAAAGGGAAGAGATGAAAAACATCAAGGTGATTCTGTGGAGGTGAAGAGTCTTAAACTACTCCTAAAATGTGGTGTGTTTGCTTTATTTCAGTGTTCACATACTCCGAAAATGGCACAGAACACTTTGGAGAAGAACCAAAAAGTATACACTCCCCGGTACGGGCATAATTTTGTGAGAATGCAATGGGAATGGGAATTTATATAAAAGTCTTGTTTCCATAGCTGTGGGAGGACGTTGAGTAGGTCTGCTGGGGCACTGATATCTGACTGTCATGTTCTTACACCATTTCTGGGCCACCGGCCACAGCTGGCAGCAATATACAGGGCTGGATGGCTTTTTGGCTTACATGTTGTGGTCACTTTTATGCCCTTCTGTTTATTGCAAATTGATCTGGTGCATACAAAAGATCCAGTGTGGAGGCCATGTAATTACACTAGAACTGCTGTAACATAAAAATCACAGATTTGACTTTGAAAATTATTTGGTGTCTGTTTTAGCTGCCACTTCTGTTTTTTTCCTCCAGATTAACAGTGGAAAGAGTGAGGAAAGAAAGTAGCCAGACCTCTTTGTGGAAAGCCCAGCACAAAAAGCTTTCACACATTAAAATCCCTTTAAGAAAGTGTGGTTTTCCTACCCTGATTTTTGGATCTGTGCACTGTGCAGTTCTAGCTCCATCCATAATGAGGACTGTATGACACCTTATATAAATGCTAATAATACACGACTGGGCTCATAAGAGCCATACACTACAGAGAGCAAAAGACAGACTCATTTTTAAGATCTCACCCCAAAGACCAGCTTGTGCAGATTTCTGCTTGTGTTCTTTGGAAGCCTGGAGTTTGATCTTGGAGTTCAAATAATCTTATTTCTAAATGAAGATAGTTACTGCCTTAATGGCCTGCAATGTCTCAGGGCCATCGTCCTCCACACTGTGAAAGGACTGAGATGATTCTGGCTATTTTATTGTAAGACTGGATCCTAGTTCCTCTGTGTCTAGCAGAGCAAACCAAAATCCTGTACAAAATAGATATTTAAATTTTTTCTTTCTCTTTTTTCTTAAAGGGACCATTTTATAAAAGCACGTTACAAATGAACACCTATGTTGCCTTGTACAAATTTGTACCACAAGAAAATGAAGACTTGGAGATGAGGTAAACACCAAAATATTTGTTAGTTGATTTGACCCAGGGGAACTCCTGCTCATGTGGGGAAGGGAGGGTCTGTTCTGACATTTTCAATAAGCTTTTTGGTACAGGTGTCCACTTGTAGATACAAAGATATTTTCACAGTTAACTAGTGACAAGACTGTTTTGGCAAGGACATGATACATTAAAGGCTTCAAAATAACTTACGTGATTTCAGGAGCAAAATGGCTTTCAGCTATAAAATGTTCTGGTTTCAGTTGCTTTGTTTTTCAATCAGAAGTTTTCAAATAAGAATTCATCATCAGCGCTCATGCTAATGTTGAACACTTTACCAGTCCTGTTTGATCCTCCCTCACATTCAGCTTATGACTGAGAAAAGAGACTGATGTCCAGCTGCTGGATGGCAGTGTTTTCAAATGAGAAAAATGTATTCTTAGCAAAATAACCTTGTTTATTGTTATTTTTAACACCCTCTTTCTCAGTTCTACGTGAGTTGCTAGCATTACAAGTTCTAATCCGAGCTTACTGGAGGAAAAGGACATCTTTTCTTTCAGTGAAAATAGTTTGCTCATGCTACTCACATTTTGCATGGTCTTAATAGAGGCCTTGTCATGAAATATGTCAGCTCGCTTCAATGCATCCCCTATATCAAAATAATCATGCACATGCCACAGAATTTATGGAATTGCCAGACAAATGCCCCTCTCATCAGCATCTCCTTCACTGAAAGCCTTTTTCCTGTTCCCAGCTGTGCCTTCTCATCACTCTGGTACTAAAGGGTGGAATGTAAGGCAGAAATTACAAACTTTCTTATCATTCTGCTTTGCTGGCATTTCCTCATCATTAGTTTAGGAATGTCAGCTCTTCAAGAAATAACCACAGTGTATGGTAACCTTTAGTGCAACTTGCCAGCCCTTATGCTGGAGGGATTCCACTTTGCATCCTGCTCCCTTAAGTGTGTGTTCCAGCTTGCACGCTTTTCCAATGAAGTAGAGCACCACTCAGACAAGCCTGCACTGGCCTACCATCCTCATTCAGACACAGAAATCCAGCAAACACATCATCCTTCAAAATTCCCCTGTCCCTTTTAGGGGAAAAGGCAACCTGTGGTCTGAAACCTGGACTGTTGTGACTAACAGGCTCTACCTAGAGACACTAGCCGGATTTTAGACTAGCATTACTCAGCTACAGCAGCACTGTTTGTCCCATGGTCAGAAATTCAGCAATACATGTGTTAACAGTTTCATAAGTGATGCCAAATAGCTGGTGATGTTGTTTGGTCACGGCAGAGCCAGGTAGGATTCAGCTCAGTTACATGAATTTCCATTTGTCCAACACAGTTGAGGTGCTGGAGGTGGGTTTGGCATAGCATTGTTGTTAAGACTGACAAACACTGTCCTGGGAACCCAAGCCAGTGACCAGCCAGGCACTGATCAGCCCTAACATAACAAAGCCAAGTAGCAGATGAAGGACCTGAACTGGGAAGAAGAGTTAGGGCAGATTTCTGGAGACCCCAGCTCAACCCTGAGGGCCTGCAATGAGTGGCAGATTACTGCAGTGGAGCTGTGAAGCCCTGATTTCAGTAGAAATTAGTACTTACCACAGCCTTGACTTCTTCCTCAACAGCAGGAGCAGCCAGTCAGGTTTTCAGATGCTCTGGAGTAAGTACAGTAGGACATTGCAGTAATACACTTATTCTAAGAGATGGCCTTATATTACAATAAATAGAAAATCACAGAGACAAGCAACCTCAGATTTCAGACAATGCCATGAGCAGAATAGAACAGAACAGAATAGAGTAGAGCAGAATAGAACAGAATAGTTGGAAGGAACCTACATGAGTGCCTATGTTGTCACGTCCCAAAATCTAGATCACTGAGGTAGAGCAATCAACTTAACAAGGGTTGTGATTTACAGAAAAAAAAGATGAGACCTGAGAATGATTTCAACCAGTAGTAAGCACCAAGCAGGTTACCCCCTTTCAGGGATCAAGCAGCCTAAATCTATGCAGAAAGACTAACATGGCTCCAGCCGGGATTTCTATTTTGAATCCTTTTTGGAGTTTAGAGACATCTATATTACCTCTGTCCTAAAAAAATAAATATCAGAAAGCAAAATCAGCAGGTCATCAATCTAAAAATCTTAGTGCTCAGACTAGGGACACGGAGAGAATTTAGGTTCAGTTGTCATCTCTCTCTGACAGCCAAATACCTTTATATTTTCTAAGTTATTTTTCTAACAACCAGGCTACAGGGTACTGGGTAGATGGGGCTCTCTAAATCCATCTTCTTAAAAGTGTTCTTCCTTGCAGTGTAAGGGCTCCAGTGATGTTTACAGTCTATTCACTTTGAAGTCATGGGTTCCCTTAAAATCTCTTTGAGTGTTTTGTATTAAGTATCAACTGTCATAAAGACTCAGATGTCCTTTCCCATGGAAAGAAAAAAATCTTTCACCCCTGGGATACCAACTTGTCCATTTTCTCTAGCTTCCTTTCTCACCTCAGCAACACCAAACACATTGAAACAGGTTCTTGAGGAGGGCTTGAGGAAAATCCTCAAGCTCCTTTCAGTGAAAACTGTAAAACTCTGTTTCAGATTGCACAGTGTTAGAAGACTAAATGCCCATTTCTCCAGTCAGCAGGAATGATAACCTCTTGAAAAGTAGACCAAAGAGGCCCACCACTGTGCCCACCTCCAGCTGCATCCTGGACAGATCCACATTTTCTACATATGCTCTGAAATAGCCTGTTAAATTGGACCTGTTATCCATCATATGCTCCATATGTGTTTGCAGGTTCTTGTGCTGATACCTCAACAATACAGTGAGCCTAACAGGAAATGCAAGGAAGGTTGAGTAACTGAGGGGTCAACCATTAATTTTATTAAAATCAAAGAAATGGCTGTTATCAAACAGATAGAGCTTTCTGAGGTTAACCCATTTGGAAACAGGCTGCAACCGCTTTCTACACACATCACTATTATAATTACATGATAATGATGAAGTGCCATCAATGGGGGGGAAGAGATCAAATGACTGTTCAACTACCTGCACAAAATCAGATCAGCACATTTTGGTATTAGCATTTTCAGCCAAAATATTCTTCTAACTCTGCTTTGGAACTAGTCAGCTGGATGCTGATACTTAGCAATTACTACCCAGCACTACACATTATAAAGGTAAATACGTCCCATTCAAATCAAGAAGACATTCTTGGGCAGAATTATACCCCTGCTGACTAATTGCCTTTGTCAGTTAAATAGAACTATTTTCCTGTTGCCTTCCTTCTGCAATCACAGCTTGAAAACACAGATGATGAAATAGTGTGTCCCAACAATGTGAAATGTCTGAAAGTAAAACGATAATGCTTGTAACAAATAGGAACTGTATTTTAAACAGTTTCTTACTAAACAGGAAACAAAACTTCCAGTTCACAGATGTTATCTCAAAAAAAAAAAAAAATCTAGCCCCAGTACACACTCTTATTCTACAACACCATGTATGCCTGAAGAAAACCTTGCTACCTCAGTGAATGCTCGGAAAAAACAACCATGGAAGGACCACCTTCCTGTTAGAAGGGAATTGTGGAAGGTGATTCAAAATGACAAAGAGTCATCTTAACTACTATTCCTCTTCTAATTACAGGCCAGGGGATATGATCACTCTTCTGGAAGACTCTAATGAAGACTGGTGGAAGGTATGCACTAATTATTTTATATCTGTTTTCTTTCTAAAGGGAAAAATATATTTTCTTAACAGTGAACTTGCTATAAAGCTGCTAGTGTTAACAATCTTCTATCAATATGTTTTCTCCATAGGGGAGAATTGATGACAGAACTGGATTTTTTCCTGCTAACTTTGTTCAAAGAGTGCAACAAAATGAGAAGATTTACAGGTGTATCAGGACATTCATTGGCTGCAAGGAACAGGGGCAGATAACTCTGAAAGAGAACCAGGTAAGATCCCTTGTGCTGGGCCCTCAGCAGACTAGAACATCCAGCAATCTTACCAACGACTGGAGGGAAAATTGTGCCAGATGAGGACAGACAGATTCTCTTCACTGCAATTTTACTGCAAGATTTATTACTTGCATGGTAATAGTGTCTAGTAGCCAGTTAAGAGAAGTGTTTGCCTTGTGCAAACACATACTCCCTGCCAAACACAGCCTAAATTTTTAGTCCCCCATATGTTCATAATGATATTTTGCATATTATACACTCTCTTATTGACTTCAGAGCAGCAGCTTGACAAACACACAGTCTTAGCAGTAGGCCTTGTGTGCCTGAAAAATGATCTGTTTTTCTCCTCATTATTAGTGCTAATCTAATAAAAGACAGGGGCTTCCTCCCCAGACTTTAACTTACCTAAAAATCTAAACAACGTTCATTGTTTTGGCTTCAGCAGGAACAGCATTACAACAGCATCACACAAACCTGTAAATCTTAAACTTACCTCTTGTTCCCCAGTTGCAAAGTGTATTTAATCATTAATTTTTTGTGTCACCACTTACATACCCTCCCTACAAGCTCTAATATAGTCTAAACTGTAGGTGCTACTGTGAGCTACACCACATTCAGTGAGGACTTGCAGGGTGCATTCACCCTGGTGTCCTTTCAGCAGCTGCTTTTACTCTGTGTCCTTCAGGTGGGTTCACTAGGCAAGAGCCATCACTCAAAACCTGCATTAAAGGACAGTTTTGTGCCATAAGCTCATGGAAAGAGGAGGATGGGTGACAGCTTGAGTTTTCTCACACCTGGATGTAATAAAAAGCTAGATTTTTCTCACTGCACTTTGTGAAGCCTAATGTTCTTTCGCCTCCTGAGGTCTTTCCTTTGGCAACTGATGTCACATCACCAGGAATTGTTTGCCTGATTTTAATAAAGTAGGGCAGAAGTCAGAATCAGTCTGGACTTCAGAGCCATAGATTTTTCCATGCAGAACTTCCATAACACTTCACTCCACTGGGGGATAAGATTAACTTGTGTGTTTGTTGCTGCTGTCTTGTGGCATAGCAAAACATCCAAGTGCTAACAATCCCTGGGGTTACAGAGCTTTTTAAGGAAGATACAGCAATACAGTGGCCAGGATATATTTTAGCTGCCCCTATAGACATACTACTTTGGGCAGCCCTGAATTTGCTAGAAAGGATAAAATTCTTAAATTCTTTTACCCAACACCTCTTTTATTTTTTTTTATGTATATAAACAAAGAATTAAAAAAATATTACCAAAGCAGAACAAGAGCTTTTGCAGGCTTTGTGCTCTAGAGTAAGCAATACACAGGGGCAAAGCTTGGGGAAAGGGTAATGTTGGATTATGGCATGTCAACATGAGGGAATGGTCAAGACCTGGGTCCTTTCTCATTAGTGGGCAAACCAGATCACCTCTGTTAGTGTGGCTGCTGCTGCAAGCAGTGAGAACCCAGTTTCTTGCTTCCGTTCTCACAAACCCACAGTTTCCAAGTAGGCAAGTCTGGCAGCTTCATCTAAATACAAGGACCTTCCTTCTGTCCCTATTTAATAATAGGCTCACAAGGGAGCTTGAAGTCAGGGATGCCTCATCATCTCTGGCAGGGCAGGAGGTACAGAAAGGGATGAATCCATCTTGTCTGTCTATTGCCTCCTCTCTTTTAACAAAGTTTTTCAGCTCTGTCTCAAGCCCACACAAACGCTGAGGTTGAATGTGAATGCTGTCAGGTCTCTCTCCATGTGAGAGAGGCTTCAGAGGAAGAAAGAAACAAGTATTTGTTGTGAAATAGAAGGCAGAGATCAGCCTGCAAAGACATAAGAGGAAAGGAGTGCAGCAAGTAGATCCCATGCCGCTCTCACACAAATTATGCAAAAAGGGAACTTTTAAGTAGCTTGAAAGCCATTTTGAGTAATTTCCAGGTGGGACAGTCATGGGCACTCACCTGATTCCTGCTGTCCCTCAACACAGGCCACAATGTTTTTATTTTTGTTTGTTTGTTTGTTTTTTAACAGAACAATTCTGCCTTCACTGTGGAAAAACTCTTATTGTGAAAAAACATTTTAATTGTAATAGGGAAACTTTTACTTTAAAAATTCATTTAATAGTTCCCAAGTCAAATTTCTTTTTTTCTTTCTTCAGGCATTTCTCTTATTTTCTGCGCTTTACTTCTCCATTGTTTTCCATGTGAAGCGGGGATAGAGGTGCAATAGGGGAAGGCATTGAAAAAAAAAAAAAAGTCATCTGAATGAGACTTGTGGGAAAACATTGACAGAATTTTTTTTTGTTGTTGTTGTTTTGTTCTACTGGGAATTTCTATGAGATGCCATCAGCCATTTTAGCTGTCCTGAGTCCAGAGTGCTGTGAGTGAAATGTATCTACTATGTGCAAAGCACTGACTTCTTCCAGATTAACAAGAAGGGGAGATTATTCATTGCTACCAATTTCTGTCAAGTCTAACTTTAGCTAGAAATACTCATTAACTGGTCTAATAAATTCTTGTGACTTTAGTATGGCAAATTGTCTCAATGTTATTGTTAATTCATTGAGCCAATTTCCGTGTGGTCTAACAAGAGTCCAGGGCCACTGTGGCAATAAAGGCAAGGATGATATGCCAACAGAAAAACTTTACCCAGTCACAGTAATATGAATTTTTATTATATTGCTTGATACCATCCCTGGTTTATACTGCAGGTCTCTCTCCCCTTTGTGCCTTATATGAATGTTCCCAGGTACACAGTCTATTTTTGTAAGGTAAAAGGCAATATAATCACATCAACAAAGCTGCATGACTACCTTAAGAAAAGTTATTTTAGGCAAGCAGAGATATTTTCAAAGTTTGAGGCACACTAAGTGAGACTTCCTCTGGAATTGCTTGGCAGTTTCCTGCCTTGGACATAACATTTTGAATTTCAGCTTCATACTAACCTTTATGGCAAAGCCAATACTCAAGGAGGGACTGAAGGAAAAACACAGTTTGCTCACCCATCTTAAACAATATGCACAAGATGGTCTTCACAAAGGATCCCTTGAAAATTTCACTGTGAAATATGAAACCCAGTGCAGAGAAGAAAATGTGTACTGCTTCACAGACCACAGCATCTTGAAGTTTTGGGTTTGCTGACAGATTTGTGAGTCCTAAAATCAATTCAGAAGATGACTGGGCACCACATGGCTCAATCAGGAATCTGTGGGAGGGAGGCAGACATAGCTCCTGACATCAATAAAGCAAGATTATTAACAGGAAAACCAAACCCAACCAATTTCTGTGGCTTTCCACTCTTTTAAGCTGTCTCACAAAGAATACTGGCACCATAATTTCCTACTCTGATTAACTGCACCATCACTTGGATGTATGAAATTTTCTCCAGCCTGTAACTTCTGCCCTAGCCTACCCGAATTCATTACCATACATTATACAAATGCTTCCTTGCATGACTGCAAGCTCTGACTTGACCTCTGTTCACAAAACAAACAAACAAAAATCCCAATATCTAATTTTTCATCGGTACTTGGAAAAACATCTCTTAAAATGTGTTTAACATTTTGATCATTCTTATTTTTAAAGAAGTCATAATAATCTACTGTTTGAATGTCTGTTTTTTCTCCTCTTATCCAACTTAAAGAAAGGAAATAGTCTTTGAAAAAACCCTAGTCATACCCTTTTCCTGTCTGCCTCTGACATCTACCCATCACACTACTACAAACAATTTAGAGTTGGGCTTTTTGTGATTAAATAAGACAATTGATTTTAAACTGTGCAAGTGATCTTGTGCAATAGAAATTACCCCAAACCATAGCATTTGTAACATGACTGGGAATCAGAAACCCTTTGCCTCACACAGATGTGCACTGTGAGTTTACATAAAAGTCAGTGCAACAGATGTGTTTTGTGATGGATGTTTTATGAATGTCACTGACATAAACTCATCCTGTTGCTTGAAACCACCTCCCAGCCAGTTTCTGCAGTGTCAGCAAAGAGGCCACTACCCCTGTGATGTCTACAATCCCCAAACCAGAGCTATCAGCCTTGCTGTCCCCTTGGCACCACAGTTCAGGGGACAAACTTCCCTCCTACCCCAACACAGGAATTTCCAAAAGAGCAGCTTTTAGGCACGTGTACGTTATCAGCTACGTGCAGATATGATCCAGCCACTTCAGGAGAGCCTGGGAATGGGCTTAATCATATACACAAGGTTAGTTTTAGCAAGGCAGGATTGCGGGCCAGGTCTGCAGACCCAGGAAATCTACCTGTTTCTGGTCTTCTGATTAGTCTGGATGCTTTGTTGCTATCCAGCTTTTCACCTCATTGTCCAGGAGCTACTTTACGTCCCCACATTCTTGGGGTATTCTAAAAGAAGCTGAATTTCTAAGAGCATGAGTCAGCTGCCTTTGAAAATCAGTTTCATCACAGTGACTTGTGTATTCAGATTACATCACTTAAACTCAGCACTGAAAGTGATGTTGTGGTCCTTCATGTGCTCCCCAGCTGTAACTGCTGCACTTCACAGCTCAGCCAAAAGGGAACAGGTTCTTTTTCCAGCTATGTCTGATTTCCATTGATGTCAGTCTTGCTGGGCCCGGAGTCCACTTGCTCAGAGATACCGAGCGACACACAAAATTTGCAAGAGTCGAAACAAAGGCATAGACCATTGTGCATCCAGTTTAGTCCAGGTCTTCTTTAAAAACAAATGAAACAGCTGATATAAAACCTGTCATCATCCTGTGCACTATGACTGAATGGGTATGAAAACTGAACTGCTCATCATTTCCATCCACAAAGCTCACACAGGCAAGAACTTCAGTGCACTGGCAGCAGCAGGTGTAGAAACTCGGTGTCCCTGTGCTGTCATTCTTACAAACAGAAGACTTGAACTTGCAGACCTCTTGACCTGGCACTGTCTGCAGGTTCCAGGACAGCTCTTGAAACTGTACTGTCCTCGTAACCAAGTTCCTACTTCGTCAGAACCAGTCTATGGCCAACAGATGAGTTAAGTATATAGAAGAAAGAAGAGGAGAAAGTTGCAGAAGATTAGGGCAAGTTCAAAATTACCCCCAGACAAAGAGAACTGGCCACTTGAGCCCAAATTCAAAACACAGGACTTAAAAGAATAGGAAAGTATTAATGACCATGCAGCTTAAAGGATCACTTCTTAATTGCTCATGTCCCCTACCTGCTCAGGACTGACTGACAGATAAAAAAATTCTCAGGGCAGATGTTGACAAGGTCAGACAACTGTCATGGGTCTGAACAGTTGTTTGTGGATTTTTTTTCATGTTTTAGGTATTTTTTTAAACAAAATGAGGTGAAAGAATGGGGAAGTGACTTTATAATATTAGATCCCACTTTCAGATAGTTCTGAAGATCACTTATTGAGTAAGAAATAGCCCAAACTGTGGTTTCTTACCCTGTGAGTCACTCCACTACTAATTTCTTGAGCCATAGTGCAGGAGAAAAAACGCAGCAGTTTGTCTCCATTTGTGTTCCTACCAAATTCACTGGAGAGTGTCTGCTCTGGCTCACTTTTCTTGTAGGGCCAGCAGCCTTCCCCCCAAAACATGTCAGCCTGAGTAGCTGCCATTTGAAGCAGTTTCCAGTTTTTTACAGAAAACCATGATCACTGAATGGTAGCTGTGGCATCCTGTGCTTTAACAACCATCGTCTTTGCTGTCAGTCATCAGGGTTAATCCCCAGCAATAGCTGATTCATCAGGTGGAATCCAAAACTCTGGATACTACCGAGCATTTCTCTGTGGTTACATTATCCATGTAAGAAAGTCAGGAGCCAAATCCCCAGGCTTACAACTCGTGGGTGAAATCTTTGACAGCATTCATGAAAGAGTATGTGAGCAAAGTGGCCAAAGATGGTGTTATTTTCACTCGTTCTGAAACTGCAGAATTTGGAGCAGCTCCAGGTCTTTACAAAGCTCCAGGAGCAGTCACAGGTCCAGGAGACCTCCTGAGTCTCACAGGGTTATGAGAGTGCGGCATATTGTGGCCAAGCTTGCTCTGCCCCTGAAACTTCCCCTTCCTTGGAAAGTAGTGGGGAAAAACTCTGCCATCTGGGGTCTGGCACATGCAAGGCTTAGGGACTTAGTGTGAGAGAATTTCAGCCGGAATTTGGGAGAGAGAAGTTATTACATAAAGTCATTGTACTCCTCATGCCCAGTGAAGATCTAAAGTTACTGCTGTAGCAGAGCATTCACACTGATATCAAGGAACCCTCCAACCAGCAGCAGAATAGAGGGGGGAGGATGGGAAACAACAACAACAACAAAAACAAACAAACAAACAAAAAGAAACCACTTGGAAAAAGGGCAAATCTGCCATACTTTTTCCCTCGAAAAATACAAAAATGAAGAAAATCAGTGTTCAGAAAGATCAATATTTTTCTTTTGTCCACAAATAGTTCTGTTGACAATATAAGAAGGCATGGAAAAGCATTCTGTTCTTGCAATGTGTTCTGCACAGCACCAGAGAGGTTAAGCAAAACAGTGCAGCATGGTTAGTGAGCAGCATAGACCTGCTGGAGATGTGATTACTTTGTGGATTCGAGCTAAAAGCTGGATGTCTTGCAGACATCTTCAGTTAGGAAAAAAGCACAGTGATGGAGTGAGGCATTTCTTTTAACCAGCCAGGTTTAGTTATGGAGAAGTTGCAAAGGCTCACAGAAGTAGGGATCAACTGAGAGGGGCATCTTTCAACTCAAGCTCTTTCCCACAATTGGATAGTCTGCCATACTTCGCCATCCTTAGTCTTGTGCTTCTTTTCTTTTTCTCTCATCGTGGCAGTTTCATAGTCTTTCTGAGAGACAGAGACCAACATGTGGCAGTAGTGAGAAGCACCTTTCTGTGTACATGTGCTTTACACCTCTCTGCTTTGAATGGCAATGTGACTGCAAGGGAAGCAGATGCTGTGCTGGGAATTCATGACATAAATGAGCTTGGCTGTTTTACAACAGAACCTAAACTAAACAACATCAATTCTATACCTCTCCCACGCTTTCCATGTGATTTAGCCCAAACAACAACACATTATTCTTTTTAATTGCATGTCAGCCCTGTTCGCGGTGCTCAGTCATTCTGCTCCAGGGATCTAATTCGGTTAGTGTTGAGTAGGTAGATTAAGTAAGAAAATTAATGAGTCCATTTAGTTTCCAAAACTTTGCAGGTACAAAGATGCACCTCACTATTTCCAAATACTGGAGGTGGCAAATAGGAAACAGCTTCATCTCCTTATATGTTTCATTTCCCTCTGGCAATATCAGCGTTGCTAATAAATTTTATGTAGGTAACAACAGGACAAGCTGGCCCAGAATTCAGATGTGGTATTTAGGTGTCACCCGGAACAGTCACACTGAAATTTATTTACCCCGGAACAGTTCAGAGCTATTTTTGTTAATTTCATACCCTCTGAATTATTGTAAATAAACACTGTAATTAATTAGCAGACAGAGATGAGTGTTACTGCATATAGAGGGCTGGCACTGACATCATGAGAAATCAGTGAGTCAAGTGGTCTTAATAAGTTTTCCAGCTATATTTTAACCTTGTTTAACTAGTAGGAAATATATAGTTCTTTGGCACAGATGTTTGAAGACAATTGCTTATTTTGTGTGGCACTGTGTTCAAGTCCCCAGTCTAAAATACCTGAGCCACTAGGCTTTGAAATGGTCCAGCTATTACCAGATGTCTCAAGAAGGGCCTTAAGGTGGAAATGCCTGAGATCACAAGGGTCTTCAGGATATGAAAATCTTTACCACAACATAATATTTGTGCTATTGTAAAGACCATATGGTTTCACAACCACTGCCTCCATTTGGAGTAGGTGTCATGCAAACACACAGAGCTGGATTCGAGTCACGCATTTTGGCTTCCAAAAAAGGCATGTTTAAGTGCAAGGGCTGAGTAAGTAACATAATCCACTGCTCATCTGAGAAGTGCCTAAGCTCTTTAAACTTGGAAAAGAGAATATACTTGCATTCAGGTCAGCTGCTACCAGTGACCCACCTTGGCATCATGATTACTTTCCATGACCCGCTGCTGAAGGAGTCAGCTAGCTCATGATCTGAAATACCCATTCCTATCATATGCAGACAACTAAAGCATAATCATTACAGTAGGCTGAAGTAATTCAAGTTTCAAAATCTTTTATCAGCCACAAAGTTCTTAACACTATTAATGTCTCTCATGTATATGTGGCACTTCAGGGAGACAGGGGAAAGTTAACTCTCTAAATATACATGTCTGAGATTATTATCAAAGCAGTGAGAGTCCAAAAGGGATTGTTCTACTTATAGAAGCAACTAGCGGGATGTCTAACCTACCTGATAAATGCCCTGGAATAATTTGTCTCTTTGATCATGGCAAAGAGTTTAACATTTTCATACCTTCTTTGTATTCAGATTTGTGTGACTTCTGAAAAGGAACACGATGGCTTTATCAAAGTATACAGTGGCAAGAAGAAAGGTTTTGTCCCCATAGATGTCTTAGAAAACATCTGATTTCAACAGCCCACTCACTGCAGTAGGAGCCCTTTGTCGGCAATGCCTGTCTGCCTCATCTCACACTGTGTCAACCCGGATGGGCTGTCTTGCAGATGGTCAGGGAAATAGTGAGAAAACTGCAACAAGAAGACAAAGACATTTAGACTGCCACAGCAACACTAAGAAATAAGAAAAGTTGGATGTTTGAAAGAAAATACAGTCAGAAACCACCACGGAAACAAGAGGTCCTTGGATACTAACAGAAATAATCAAGGGGAAAAAAAAATCCTGGGCAGATTTCTGGTGCAAGGTGGCTGCTACAACCCTGATGGATTCAGACAGCTTGTTCTGAAGGACTAAACTTGCGTCCTGTTGTTGTGTCTTATAAAACTGTTGGACTGCTTTCCTGTTTGAAGTGTGTATTTCGGGGGGAGGGGGGAAATACCGTTCAAACTGTCCTCGTACTACAGTCCAGTGCTTGGAGTAAAGTCTGGCTGTGGTTCTACAGTTTTGTCCCCAGTATCAACTAACGAGTTTAAGCGTTTAGTCCCGGTATTTAGTCTCACAATGAATCAGTTTGGAGACACCATGTGAATGTCAGTTTGAGAAATGCACTGTGCCCTGAAAGTCAGCAAATTTTTCTGTGCAATCTTCCCATACAAAAGAGTGGCGAACTTGTGTGTCCTTTGTTTTCTCTGTACATGAACAAAAGCTCTCAGCGTATGTAGGGTGTGTTGGCTGCTCTCATAGCTCACAAAAATAGTCAGTCCTCCTATTCACAAGCCTGCTTGGAAACATACCTCTCTGTTTCCTTCACCTCTATCTGGTGATGCAGAACATGAACAAAATGCTGGGAGAGAGCTACAGGCTTGAAACATTTTATATTTTTCTGTGTTTATTGCACTTAAAAGATTTTATATAGTAATCTTATTTATAAAAAAATAAAAGAGTTAACTAGCCCCTGAAAGACTGAAAGTGCCAGGAAAGGATGGGCAGTAATAGGAGTGACATCTATAATTATCAAAAAGCAGAACTCATGACAGAAAGCTACTGAGTGTCTTAGTTGTTGTGTTCACACACCAAAGCTATCCTCTTCATTTGCTGAGTAGAAGGTTTGCAGATTCAGCAGTAGGAATGACTGACATGAATTTCGATTTGGCATAAACCAACATGACCATCCCATGAGGTCTCTCCATCCTAGTGAGACTGTGCAGACAGCTCTGTTTTGTTCATGTAAGCCTCCATCTTCAAACATGTTTTGGGCACATGAACCTTTTGGTATCTGGAGAGCAGTCTGTGGGACCTGTTGGTCTTGACCAAATTACACAAGTCAGTCAGTGTATTGAGCAGGAGCCCTATGATGTTTGAAGACAGGGAACCTAATTTCCAAATATTTAATTGGATGTAATTGCACCAAATACACTTAAGCAGCTTAGCATGTATTATGACGTAGAGACTAAGTCCTGTTCTAAAGCTCCCTGCTGAATTCATGCCTTCTTTGACTAGGTGGAAACTGAATGCCTGTCTTTTCTGTGATTAAACCCAAATTGATGTCCTAAATCCTGATACTGTAAGCCAGGCTAGTATAGGCCTTTGCAAAGTCGACACTATTTCTAGAAAAGAAGTTACGAGTCCTGCTCCCAGACACTGAGGCAGTTTGAGTCTGTGTTGCACAGCCCAGGTCTCAGTACTTGAGTTGCCCTACTCAAATAGCTGATTTTGCTCAAAGCCTTATGAAATCCACAGCAACTCTACACTTGACCAGAATTTCACAGAGCAGATCTTCAGCCTCTCAGAGACATATTTTGCAGCTTTTATGTACTGTTTAATTGCAAAGGAGGAATTGCAGGGCTGTCAGCTGCTGAAACGTGGCCCTTTGTAGTATAAGCAGCCTATACCTATTATTAACAACCTCCTGGCTGATCAAAAGTATCTGATTTCATATCTTCTGTGGGAATATCAGCAATTTGTTTATTTTATTTCAAACAACATTTGCTCAGTTCATTTTCCTAAGTAGTCAATAAACTCAGTGGGAGAGGATTGTGATAGCCTTAAAGATCAAGAGAAAAACCAGTAGAGACATATTAATCTGCTCTGCTTTATGAGATTATTTTTTCTATATATTCACCCGTTTGAAGGAAAAACTCAAGTGTTTGTTATAATTAAAATATTTACTACTTTTGATCAGGCCTGTCAAGAGGACAAAAGGAAATTTGTATTAATCTATACATATGTGCTATTGTTTACATGATTGCATCATACTGTGATTCCCTCCTATTTCAGACTTCTATGACTTTGATTTATCCCTACAATGTGCATCATACTATTCAAAGAATTATATGAATATTACCTACAAGTCACAATGGCCTTTAATTAATGTCAGTTTTATTCCTTTTGATACTGAGCAATAAATAATAAAGTTACTGAGTAAAAACAAAACAGGCCTTATGTGGAGTGCATTACATCTGAGAAACTATTGCTTCTGAACCAAAGCTTTCATGGTTATCTTTAATTTGGCAGGGGGGGAGGGGGAGGGTGTTTTTCTGATTTTTTTGATTGGTTGCTTGGGGGTTTTTTGCTTTGTTTTGTCTTTTTACTGGGCTTTTGCTGCCATTTGATATGTAGATGTAATTTATGCCTACTTTAGCAAGAAGCACATACCATACACGAGTCTTACTTTAAGCATGTAAATCATTGGCCATTTGCATGCTTAAAGCTGAAATACTTTGCTGAATTAAGGTCATTTTGCTCAGATTTATTTTGGATGCCTTACTCTGAAGCCAGAAAAATATCTCATAAATTTTTTTCCTACCATATGCAGTTGCAATAGGTACTGCTTTAGCAAGCGCTTAAAAATCAAATAGAAGACGGAATGGACTTTGTCCGACATATGCTCAGAAAAATTGGATTTTAAGAGATAAATGCTGTTCATATTTACTATTCTGCTTAATAAAGACTATGTGATGGTTGGAAAGAGAATAGAAGTGTATGTTTTTTGGATTCTTTACATTAAACTATATAAATTTTCAGTTATCCACCTTCAAGAACATTCACTAAACCCATCAGCAACAGATGTTACTGAGCATTTCCATTTAAAATCTACAGCACTTGCATTTTCCACATTTAGCAAACCATTTATAAAGCAGTTCTTCTGCAGTGTATGTAGACTGGGTAGACTCAGTGAAGTTTAGTGGTGGGGCATCCTGAATGTTTGTTTCTGGCAGATCAGAATGTATTTTGGGCCACTCAACCTCTCACCACAGCATAAAACTGGCTGCAGAATATTTTCACAAGTTCTAGGAACAGATGATCAACATCAGTTGCCTGAATCATGATCTCCTCCCATCAGTAAATAACACACCATCCCAGTTTACCATCATCTTTTTTACACCTGCCCATTTTGGTTCAGTGACTCCCTCTGGAGATGGTTCATCTGTGGATTCATTACTCCAGGGGAACTAACTCACTTATTCCTGCAAACATGGTACATCTTTAGAATTGCTTTCAGGCCTTTTTTTCTAATTATTTGTTGAGATTCAGTTGACTAAATATAGCAGTCAGTGCCATCAGAGGAACCTGCACAGGGTCAGCAGGCATTGACATGAGAGATTTGGAAGAGCTGTGACCTTCTAAAGAAGCCACTGGAGACCATGTAGGTTGTCTAAAATGGAACTAGACAGATCTCTTTGGAAAATTAACCCAGCTCATTTATTTTAAATACGTGCAGACAAGTCTGATTTATTGAGCACTTAAATTACATCTTTCTTTCCATAAAGGATGCTGAATAAATGCAGTATGCCATATCAATCTTATCCCATTTAAATCCACACTAAAAAGAATCCTTGAATGCCACAGGGACTAGAGTTCATTATCTTGCAAAAGGCTAGTCAATGTTACTGTTCTCCCAAAAGCCTATGATGTAATTTGTCTGATCTAACTGTAAATGCCTACAGCTAAGCTAGTAAATTAGTTCACTTTCTGCTTTCCCTGGAAAAGGGAGGAACAGGCTCTTCAGTACTATGGTTCATCTGACTGACTTTGCATGAGCTACACCGTGCCTCACAATTGCCTGTTTCTGCCCATCAACAGCGATGGTAGCACAGCACAGCTGGGACACATGTAGACCTTCACATGCATAACATCTGTATCACGGCAGAAGAATTTCTCACCCTAATTTCTGGATATATTGGTGTAACATATATATATCTTTATCAGGTACACCTGACTACCACATATCCTGTGCTTTTTACAGTGTGAAGCTACTGGTTATGGTTATTATTACAAATGAGAAAAGAGGTACATATTTTCCCCTCTTTTTCTTTCTATAGACTTTTCTTTATCGGCTGGTGGGTAAGGGTGACTTCCTAAATAGAACATTTAAAATATAAGGGAGGAGGAGTGTGAATGATATTCCCATGCATATTCCTTCTGTACTTTGCTTTACTACAAATAGGATAAGACCAACACAAGTGTTTAATTTCATAGTTGAGACATTTCATAATAAATAGAGTCCCAAATTATCATCCAGATTTCTCACACTACATTTTGTAAAGCAAGGAGAATAAATATTTCCCCCAGTGGGAATATATGTCATCACAATGTTGAGTTTTCCATGGCTAAAAAGAGCATCTGAATCTAAGAGGTACATGAGAGTTATTTTTAAAGCCTTTCTTTATATAGAAACCTGTTACATGCCTGGAGAATGAACATTTGGCAAGGCCTGTACAAAGGAGGCCCAGAAAAACTATAGTAGAACTGCTACAGGTCAGGGTGTATGTCCAACTCCTGAGTGGCCCAAGGGACTCTATACAGCACTTACCTAAATTAATGTCATTTGTTCAATCAAATATGCTTAAATCAAATCCTTGTTTTATTCATGTACATACAAGCAACACAGAAACATATACAAATATGTATGTATATCTTACATTCATTAACATCCACCCAATTGCAAGAACACATACCCTTAAAAATCTGTCTTGACTGAATTTTTCCTTATATTATTGCGCTCAGCACCTAGTTAGGGTGGTAAATGGTGCCCAATATGTACCAAGGCAGGAAGCTAAATGGACAAGGAAGTCTAGAAGTTTTATCTATGTTAGACAATGCCTTTAACACATAAAGCCAGAGTTTCAGCAGTTTAACTGGAGATAATGCAATACATTGAGCACAGTCAAAATGCTCACTGCTCCAAAACACACAGCATTCATCAGGCAAAGATAGGACTGCATGCCACAAACAAAGTGGCAGCCTGAAAGCATTGTCAGAACATCATGTAAATCTTACTGCTTTGGTCTGGGTGCCTCACAATAATGAGATATTGAAAACAAAGAATAACTTATCCTAGGAAGCCTGAAGGAGAGGAAGACAGAAGGCTTTAAAAAAATGCTGGTCAGTCCCACATGCACACCATGAGAAAGGCACATAAATTTACCTGAAGTAAATCAACATCTGAGTTATTACTACACTACCAGTGGTTTGCCATCTGACAGAGTCAGGAACTGACAACACAAAACTGAGACACCATGAGTTTTGTTTCAGCTTTGCATCATGAAATTTTTCTTTAAATAAAAGACAGATAGCTGTGTTCAGTGTTCAAAAGAAGCAGTGTGCTGTGGTACTGAAGCAAACCCTCCAGTGTGTGATGTCTGTAACCCTCTCCCTTCGGTGGGGCCAGTCTGGGTGGCCATGGAAGCAGGTCCCACACTATGCTGTCTGCTGACGGCAGCACTGCAGATGCATAGGCACAATTGCAAAGCAGACTTCTGGGCTCTTCCCAAACTGCCCACCCCATGCCAGCAGAGCCCCTTTCCAGCTGCTCTTCCTTCCAGGGGTCGTGCTGGTTCGCTTGCTGGCTGGCAACTGCTTGCCCTTGTGTCCAGCAGAAGAAAATAACCAAAATAACCCCAAGCAAACAGTAGCCAAACCAAGCAGCCAGTGTGTCAGCAGCAGTCCTCAAAAACTTGGAGTCTGGCCTTCCTGCACACCCCTGTGGAGTTACAAGCTGCACTGTGAAAAGTGATGGTTCTTTGTGTCACCCTGCAAAGTATCACTCCCCACGTCCCCTGGTTCTCCTCTAGTTGGGCAGGGTGCAGAACCTTTCTTACCAGCTATCCTTGTTTTATATCCACTGAGTCCCACACTCTGTCCTGCCAGGAAAAACCTTTCAGGCCCATCCAATGCATCTGCTCTGTTAAATGCTTGCTGTTAAGCAAGTTGCCCCAAAAAAGGCAAGGTTGGCATTGATTGTGGCTCAGCAGCCTTCCCCATCTATTAACTGGTTGGAAAAACCTCTTTCAAAGGTATATGGGACTGTTGTGAACAATACCCTCACCAGCACTGGGGAAGAAGAGGGTCCATTCCCATGTGATGAAGGATGGAAGGGGAAAACTGCCTTCTTTTGAGCCTTTGGAAGATGTCTGGGTCTCTAAGGCCCTAGTATTATACATGAGTGATACTAAACATCAAAGAACAGCTTCTGCCTTTAGCCCATTCATTACTCTGTGTCTCCTTATTTTGGCTCAAGAAATGCAAAGTGAATGCAAATCTCTCCTCCTTTCTCTTTCACTCACTCCACATCCTAATCAGCTGTTGTCCTGTGTCTGTGTGCTCAACCTTGCAAAGGTCTCCCCTCCCTGGCTTTTCTTCTGCCACAGGTGATGCTTCCTGTTGATTTTATCCAAGGCACAGTCAGAAATTCCTCCCTGCAGGAAGGTGTTGCCAGACTTTTCTATGTTGACAATGTCCCCTGGTAAACAGCAGTTCCCTGCACATACCCTTTTTCATGCCATGGACACCAGCATCCAAGCAGAAGGAAGAGAGGGAGAGCAAAGGTCTTCATTAATGTTTCTGTGGAGTGATTTGAATGCAAAATCCCTGATCTACAGCTAGACAGCATCCAGCCCCATCTGTGTACCTCTGTCAGGTCTGAAGATGGACAGCACAGCCATCTGGTTTGCAATTCATCCTGCTGCAAGAAAGCATAGGGTCATGTGTTTTTTTACAAATCCATAGTAGACCACTTAACCAGAAATCAGTAGCCCCAGATTTGTACTGGGAAGCTGAATTATTTGTTAGTGGGATTGAGTGTGATCAGGCTCCTCATCAACCACAGCAGACTTGCTTGCCACTCTTTTGTACTTGCAGGCAGGGCTAAAGTACATCAGCCTGCTTTAGTAGGCACAGGAGAGACTAAGCTGACAGTAGATGTGGTATGTATTACTGAAACACAGCTATCCACACTGGCTTAATTGACTAAGCCATTTGAAGTTCAGTCCTGCCAGGAATGAGGTATGAGCTGCACAGGGAAGGAGTAAGCCCAGGCTGCAATGGTTATCCCATAAAAACAGTACCCAAATCCCATATGTTTAGTTTCTTGCTTTACCATGACAAAGTAATTCCTCTAATGGTACTGGAGTTATAATGATAGCTAATACTCTGATGGGACAATTTAGAAAAGCCTATTGGAGCAGGTAGGGTGTTTTTACTATTTATTCAGTTTGCAGCATTTTATCATGTAAACAAAATGGTAAATACACAAAAATAGTCCAAGACAAAATGAGTGGCTTACTCTTAACCTTCATCTTATACATGCAGCTTTTAAACTGCTGTAGTTTTTCTGTGGAGATGTGTACAGTCCTGTGGCTTCTAGAGGTTATTATAGTACAGATTATTAGTACAAATGGCAGGCAAATCTGCTTTACTGACATCCTGAAACTAATTCACAGGTGCTTTATGGAAGAAACAGAAAATCAGTTTAATTTCTTTACATAAATCCTCATTGGACATTAAGGCATTTCCTAGTTTCCCTTAGAAAAACAAAAGCTCCCACATGCACAGGCTGGAAGAAACAGATTCTCTCCTAAAGATTGCACCATCAAATCCACTGCCATCCTGCACACCACTTGCAAGGCACTGTTCTTTGAAGACCCCAGAGACACCACAAAGAACTTGTGCTGGCCCTCCATCTGAGTACCAGGAGCGTGATGGAACATGCAAGCCTGCACACAGCGTTCACTGGGACAATTTCTGTATCCTGCACCCTTATAAGGGTTTTGTGCAAATAGCAGGTGGCAGGTGGGGCGTACCTGTATCTACAAAGTGCTTCATGCAGGCAGAATGAAGTCTTGTTTGTAGGCTGGGTCTCAGATGCCCTGCAGCAGGGGTGGTGAATGTTAGCTGTGCAGAAAGCACCACTTCCCTGTCTGAGGTCAGGCAGGGTCTGCCCATGACTGACCATAGTTAATTCACGGGTCATGACGCTCTAGTTTGGTTTCTCAGAAATCCCAGTGGTCATCGTGTTGGCTCATTTGACATTAGTAAAAGGTGTAAAAATGCAGTCTGCTTCTCTGCATAAAACACACTCCTCCAATACACAAACCCAAATACCATAACTCATCAGGTGAGAGATCAGGTACTGGAGCAGACATGCAGTTCTTCATCTGACTGCACTGTACTCACCCCTCAGGCTTCAGTTACACAAAGTCTGCTAATTGAGAAGGAAGCTCCTTAATTTCTTGAGTTTTAAGAGCTCTTTAAGAAGCCTTCCTGCTTCAGTGCCCCAATTAAGCCCATCATAGATTTAGCTCACTAGTCACATTTAATGCAAGCAATTAATGAAACAATCAGCAGCAAGCCAGAGGCATCAAAGGAGCTTCTTGCCTGCAGTGCTGTCTCTGTGAGTGAACCCCTCTGCCTACCAGATTAGTGCAGCACTGGGTGGTGAAGGAATAGGAATGGTCACTTTTGCTCTGGTTTCTGTAGGGTTGTTACATCTCTGGACTAAGCCTTATCATCCTCAGCCCCAAAGAGTCATTTTTGCACACACACCACAAGGTAGGGGTCTTGGCATGTTTTAACTAAAAAATCAAGATGACTCCCTGGTCCTTCAGAGTAATGTCACTTTCATAGCCAAGTTTCAAAGATGTTGTCCTCTTTTTTAGTAAGATTTCACCCTCTTTTAAGCAACATCACTGTGGCTTTGCTTTCAGACCAGTCAAGGAAAGGTCTGACAAGTCCAGGGAGCAGCGTCTAATGTAACGTTGCAGCCTTCTGAGTCTCCCCACGAAAAGATGAAGATTCAGTACCCACTTAGTGGAATCCAAATACCATGTGGCAAGCGCCTTCCCCTCCACTGTCTTGGGAAGAAAGGAAGGAAGAGCTGTCAGTGCTAATGAGATATATAGCAGGTGATGTAATTATCATCTGAGAGCCTGAGTGGGAGGAGACAGATGTTACTTTAGGGTTTGTTGCTTTATTAGTGACACCTGCTAAGCAGCTTTTGTGATATCCCTATAGGCACAACAGATTCAGATTAATATTAAATGAACTGGTTTGAGTAAAACTAAAACACCACAGGTCATACTCTAGGCAGCCCTTAAACAATGAGAGTCCCAGTAGGAATTGAAAACAGGGACATAAATTACTCTTAAATAAAGTAAATATGCCATTCCTCCTTCTTGAGTATCTGTCTCTAATCTTTTATATCACCCCAAGTCCCTTATTGCTGAAACAGGATCATCAGCTTTGCATGGAACTGTGGAGAGACGGTGACTCCCGACTCAGCTGCAGACTAAGGACTAAGCCAGTTAGTTAACCATGTGTTTGAGGTTACTGTAGGAAGGAGGGCTAACATTTCTCCAATCAGATCCAAGTGGTGGAGGAATGGAGATAGCTCTCACTCTAAGTGGGAATGGCACAAGGAGACTTGGAGTATGTAAAAAGCCACAGTTGCATGTCAAATTGCAGTCAAGCACTTACAACAATGCCCAGCATGACAGATCATAGCTCAAATAGGCAGGATGTGTTTGGGAACTTTGGTTTTGCCCTAGGGAAAATGAAGGGAAGTGAGAAGACTTTATGGATCAATTTAAACCCATGCATCCCTCCCGAGTGCGATATCACAGCAGTTGTATTCGGTGTCATGCCTCTATCTGTGTTCACTCCTGCTCCTGAGAGCTGAGAACAAGTGGACAAGGGTGATAAAAAGCCATTAAACATGGACAAGGCAAATGAGTAAAGATTATAAAGCGCTTTGAGTCTTGTACCTCTAGAGTCCAAAGTGTTACCACAAGACAAACACGGGCAGCAACCAGTGTTGCAGTAAATCACTGTAGACTGAAGTAGATCAGCTCCAAGAGCACACAGGGGTTGGTCTAAAATCGCATCCACAAAATGTGTTGCTTTTGTTCTTAGGCTTGTCTGGATTGTGGGGAGCACATAAAAGCTTAAAGGGAAATGGTGTAAACAGTGTCAGCAGGCACAGAAGAAATGTATTTTTTTGCCACCAGTCCCACTTGACCAGAGAAAAGGACTTTTTCTTTGAAAGTTGTGTTCCCTCATTTAAGTATCTTTCAGGTAATTAACACTGGGCATCAACAGAACTGATGTTCCTTGAAGAAGAATGAAACATTTATTACCCTTCTGGTCTTCCTCCCTGAAATGATTGAGGTGAAAGAAAGGTTATAGAAAAGAGAGTCTTTTCTCAGTTGTCTTATTTCTCTTTTGTCTTTCACATTGGTTCCAGGAATGGAAAGTCATTAATCACCTATCAAGACAGCAGATAAGAATTGCCTTGGGGTTAGGGAGGATTGTAGAAGACCATTTAAGCATGGCAATTAATTGAAATGAGCAAGATGGGGACAGACTCTTTATTCAAAGTAAGTAGCAGGTGATAGGCAACAGATTTGGAAAAATTGAGGGAGGAATCTTAGCTGACAAAGGTGGAAAGTAGAAAATGAGTTATAAAGTAAAAAGAAAAACCAGTAAAAAAATGGAGGAAAAGGTTTAGAGTGATAATCCCAGTTTATTTATTGTTTTAAGTTATTCAGCTGGAAACCTCTGACTCTGCCTTTCTTCCTAATTATGTTAGCCATGTCAGTACTACACAGATAAGGCAGTGAGAGCCAAACAGCAGCCACCTTTGAGGCTCCCGAAGATGAATGCTTGAGGCAGTGATTGCATTATGCACCTCTGTGGCAAAGTTTTCTCTCCCTGTTAGACTCAGGGACACTGCAGGTATATATATATATATATCCTGGACTGCTGCAGCCACTGCGTTGCTTGAGCCCTCATTTCATCCTTTGCCGGTTTTATGCATCCTGTGCTTTTGGCACAGCGACCACCAATTCCACTCTCCTTCTCCTCACAGAAACTTTCCTCTGTGTGAAGGGAGGCTCCTGCTGACCACTCACCTCTCTCAGATTTGCCGCAGACTTGCCGTGGGGTTTTTTATGGAGCAGAAATATGACCAAAGCACCTCCTGCTTTTGTTTCCTTTCCAGAGGAGGTGACAATAACTGAGGAATAGCGTGCTTTGAAAAGCCAACACAACACAATAAAATCTGCCCACTACCTAAAAATACAGAAAAAGGTTCATGAGACCTTTCCTTTGAAAAGGAGTGTTCTTACATTAAGAACAACTGGGCATGAAATGCTTTTTACTGTGTTCAGCAGTCACTGGGAGATATGATTTGACCAACATGCAGTGTTTTAACAACGATCATTTTTCATATTAGTTGCTTTCTCCTCTTTGTTAAACTCCGTACATTCTCTACTAAATAAATTCGATGTCTCAAAACCATGCAAAAAATTTTCTGCTGGCATATTCAGATCTGGAATCTCAAAAAATCCTAATTTCAGTTTGTACAAATAGCCATTTCTACAGGAAAAGGACATTAGAAAAAAAAATTAACAGGGGAATGGGTGCTGCTTTTTATGTACTTAGATGCTCTGAGGGTGCAGTAGGGCTACAGGGTTATACAGTGTCTATTTTTCAGGTCTGCTATTCTTCCTTATTAAGAGTACTTGGATTTTCTGCAAAGGTCTGATGCAACACAGTGAAAACATGCAAAGGAACAGGCAGAATCCCAGTTTGCCATTGAAGCAGCTGCCAAAAGAAAGCTTTGGTCTCAGAGAAAACTTGAGAAAGGGAAAGGTTTCCAAGAGGAAAAATTGATTAAATTCCCTGATATTAGCAGCTGGCTATGAATTGTTACTATCCAGAAGAAAGGAGGAAATGGGACTGAAACTGTATTTCAGAGAAAGTCATATGCTCAAAAGTCAGGTTTTTTTCTCCTGGCTGTTGCTGAATAACTCACAGTCTTGAAATCGAGGCAGAAGCAATCAGGACTAAGTTTTCAGCTTCTCTGTGCCCAGAATATCCATTTCCTAGTGAATCCTGAGAAGCAACCACCAAAGGTCAGGGCAAATTTGTTCCTGGAGTGGTGGTTTCAGATAAATTAGCAACCTCTCAGTCATCACCCTCCCTTTCACCTTCATTTAAACCCCCCCCCCACAAAACAAAACAAAAAACCAAAACCAAAACCAAACAATAAGTGAAAGGGTACCCTCAGAGTTGTGATGGATGGCAAAATAAAAAGGGGTCCACCTCTTGGACCTGGCAACTCTTTCCTGTGCTATACATGTGAAGAATCCAGTTATGACTTATTTCCTGCTGAATAAAAGACCAATTTTAATAAATATTTCATGCCTTCTATTCAAGGTTCAGTATTTAGTGCAATATTATTTTAAATTTTTTTTGCATAAATATCCTGCTTAGCTGCCAGGCTGGAGCACACAGAGTCAGGTTGATCTAAAGCATCAATCTTGAGGAAATTGGAGAGGTTCATAATACGTTCTCAGTCATATTTGCAAGGCAAAGATAACACTGTTTCTGCATGACTTGGCTCAGTCTAAGTCTTGAAAGACTGATAACACCCAGAGCAGCAGTGAGTGAAGTTCACACACTGGGCTGTCATTTAGTGGACATTATACTAATTACAGTCCTGCTGGCTTCACAGAAGAATTGTTCTGCTGTCTTTTAAGATATTTTTAATGCTGCTGTAGCCACATGTACTGAAAATAAAGAACTGAAAACAAATCTAAAAGTTCAGGTAGCATCTTCATTAAGATTCGAAACTTGAAACTAGCTCTGCTGCAACATGGCAGATTCCACTTTCTAAAAATGATGTTTTCTTCAGATATGTTGACTCCTACAATTCTCTTTGCATGCACTATTACTGCTCAGGATATGGGGCATGACTCATGATACATCATAACACAGAATGATAGCGAGAGAAAATTAGCCTTCTGAAAAGTGAGATTAAAGGGGAAAAGCCACTGGAATAAATAATAAAACAGACAGGGTCAGAGCATACAAATGAGATGTCTCAGAAAAAGTTTTGGCCTGTCACCCAGACCCTCCAGTGGGCTGTGGACATGCTTTATCTTTCCAGCATCCTAAGGCAAGAGTCATATAAGTGAAGCATGAGGCCACCTGCTACCAAGGAAGGAATGCTGGTACATGAGCATCAAAGACTTGTCTTTTGCAGCATCCACTTGTTTTTAGTCCTCTGATAAACAGTCCTAAACCTCCAGCCAGCCCTGCCCACCTACATCCTGCAAGGATGGACACCTGCAGGATTTTCCCCTCAGCACTGCAAACCATTGCCACCCAGCAAACCTCTCACTTGCTCTGGATGCACTGGGTCCAAACACAGCCATACACCTTCTCTTGGGAGGAAAGCTGCAGTCCAGCTTTGCCCTCTCAACACAGACCTCTGTGGTATGAGTGTAAGTACCACAATTTTTTATGTTTGGGGTTTTTTGGTGTTTGTTTGTTTGTCTAGTTTGGGTTTGGTTATGGTTTTTGTTTTTGTTTTTTTTGACTTAATAATCTGACTTGAAAATTTGTCTTGCAGTTCTTGCTATGAACTTTGCCTTGCTTTAAAGAAAAGATTTTGTGTTCCTTTCCAGTATTTGATACTTCTCCATGCCTATCAATGCACATACAGAGCATGAGTTGAGCAGAGCATGCCTTACCACCTCTGCTGCTTCCTTTTGCAAACAGAAGGGATGGCAAGTTCAGCAAATGGAAGGAAAACCAAGAGGGGAGAGAGATCAGAGAACAAAGAGAAGGAACAGTCCTCTCAAATCTCTTGCTGCTGCACTGGCTCTGTAGATAAACACACAAATATAAGTTAATTATTGGGCCTTTCCCCCCCCCCCCAAAATGACTATCTCTCACTCTTAAGATGCTGAGACTGATGTTACAAAAGGGTAGATGGTTTTAAATTACATTAAAAGAAGACAATAACTTCATAATGGCTTTTCCAGAACATAATTGTCCTTCCAGTGGAGGAAAACAATCAGATGTTATTGTAAGAGCTGATAAGCTTTGTCACCCCAGTTGCCACACCATTGCAAACTAAATCCAGGCAATTCATGTACTGTTTGTTATCTTTAGCTGTATATGCCTTTCACTGGGCATGCCACCTGCCCTTTTGTTCTGCTTCATTTTCCATACTCATAAATGAGTGGCTGAAGGTCTCAGAAATCCTGGGATATACCTGCCTGCGAAAATCGCCTTGTGTTGGCCCACACCCTCACAGTCCCACTTGACAGACATCTTTTGTTAAACCAATACCACAGAAAAGCCAACAGAAAAGATCACATATTTCTTTGTGCAAGTACATATAAAACTTCAGCACTGATCCTCTTCAAAACAGCTGGGAGCAAAATAACCCCAACAATGGTCTCTATTTTTCTGAAGAAAACCGTGGAATCTCAGAAGAGCAAATGAAGTATCTGTGCTCCATCCTTACTGTTAAATGATGGCTTTCATCCCCACTGCTCAAGTCCCAGAGGTGCTGGAGGGGTTTTGTGAAGGTAAAAGTTGTAATGGTCAAGAGCTCATGGCTCAAACCAAACAGGTCCTAGTCCTGCTTCCATTGAAGTCAGCTGAAAAGCTCTCATGGAGAATATGATCTGACCTCTCACTACCTGTGTTTATCATTGGAAAGAGTTAAAGACCAGATTAGACAAGATGAATTAAGAACAGTTTTTTTTTAAAAATGGAGTAATGGAAGAGGGGGAGAATGAAGAGATGGAGATTGATGTAATTGAGAAAAAGCTTAAAATTTCAAGACAACAAGAGATACATCAGTGAAACACCATCATTAATAATTAGAATGTTTAACGTGAGTGCCTATGTATGTATTCCTTGAAGAAAAATATACCATCCAGTGAAGTTCATATATGTCCACCTAAGAAGATGTTACAGCCAGGGTGAGGGCGATGCTGTAGGGGAGAATGAGTTTCCAAGTCACTTCTGTTTGAGATGAAACATTCTGGTGATGCCTGAGGATTTTAATGTGTAGATTTCCATAGAGTAATGTACATTGAATGAGTTTTCCTAAGTTTCTCACATTTTAGGTGATATTTAAAAGTCACTGAGCACTTTCAGACACATTACCGAGGACATGCAGTTTTGAAGAATACCTGCAAGGACTCCAACTGAGACAATAAGATAGCTTGTAGTCAAAACAGGAGAGTCACCTCAGAGCCCTTGGAGGGGCTCCAAGGGGCAGTTCTGAGGAGTTCTGAGGGTGGGCACCAGGGGAAATGGTACCATGGGTTGGATATAGGCATCAAATATGTTAATTACTGAAAGTTATAAAAACTGCAACATTTGACTGACATGCGTACACATACTTTTAGGGTGCACCTAGAAGCTTCTAATAAAGGAGCTCCTTTATCTATCCATCTCCACTAATGTTGTTTTGAAAACCTTTTGAAGGATGTTAACCCAAAGACACCATCAAATTCCTGTCTATGGAGGAACTCTGGTGCAACCATGTGAAAGTGCTCTCTGGTTCTCTAATAAAGGATGTACTTGCCAATATTAAGAACAAGAAAGAAAAGTATAAACCAGTAGAAATTAACTTGGAACAAATTACAACACATAAAAATTGATTCTAAATTTCTCCTTAGTATCTTTAATTTTCCCTTTTTTGCGTGTTCTACACATAAAAACTTTGTGCTGAAGATACCAGGGAAAGATCTAGGTCTGTCAGGACTGGGAGAAAGAAGCTTTCAGAGTATGCTCAGATCAACAGAAATTGTATTAAGAACTGCTAATGTTGATGCTGAAGTTCCAGTTCAGCTCTAGAGAAATACAGCTCAGATATTTTAGGAAAGTCATGGCAAAAGATATTCACAAAGAGGTGAATCACCTGTAAACAGACCCATTCAAACATGCTGTGTGCTGGCGCCCACAGACACAAGATCTCTCCCAGATGGATGAACAGAGAGACACTTTATCTAAGACAGAGAAACCACAGACCTTTTGATCAGGACAGTCACATCCTGAAACTCCGTGAAAAGAATATAAACTCTACAGGTTTCCCCTCCAGCACAAAAAAAGCTTCAGCAGGATGCTCTAGGGATTTAAAAAAAGATCCTAGGATACATTTAAAAAGTAAAATGTGACCTGCTGTAGGGCAGATAGTGTTATCTGTGCAGGCAACACTGATAAGTTGAACACCAGCTACAGAACTAGTTGCAATTTAGATGCTGAAAAAGGTAGTGCTGGAAAAGGCATAAAAACTGAGGCCAGACACATCAAAAAGTACTTTCAGCCAGATAGTCATTCAGAAGCTCATCAAAATTATGGTTTCTAAGTAATTTGTTCACCTGGTGTTATTGCTTTCAGAGAGCAGGACCAAGGCCAGTGACAAGTTCTTTTATCCAAGCAAGACATAAAAAGCATCAAGGACTCAAAGACAAATGAGAAAAATTCAGACCCATGTTTTGAGGAGCAAGGATAACTGACTGGTTGGACAAGATTCCAGAAGGATGGCAGAGGCTCAGTTAGAGAAAGAGATGACTTAGAAAACATTGTCATCCTGAACTGAGGCTACTAGCCTCAAAAAAAGCAGTAACACTGCCAGACAGGGAATAATCCAGGAAATGTGGGAGACAGCGTAAGCGTCACATCAGAACTTAACCTTTCTGAACCATTGTAGAAAATTAGAGTTATTAATCTGAAACATAAAATGGGAATGAATCACTGAAAGTCTCTGAGACATGTTTCACTGTAAGTATTCTTGCACTAAGTTATTCATTTTACTTCAAAGAAGCAAAAAGGAATAATTCTTCTAACCAGGAACAGGGAGTGGAAATTACCTTAGGCATTAAAAATGGAACTTACTTCTTCAAGAAGTGCTACTCAAGTGTTTGCAGCATTAGCCAGAGTTTTCAGTTCTCTAATCACAGTTAATCTCAGCCTCGGACCCAGTTAATAGTCAGCCAGTCACTTGGAAGGGTAGGGGAGGAGAGGAAAGCTTTGATGTCACACAAGTGTCAGTGCAGAATAACCTAATGAAGCCAGAGAAGTCCCAATAATGTAAAACATATCTAATGCAAAACACACATATATTGTAAAATACATGTATTCTAACTCAAGACATTGTACCCATGCCAATGTGACTGGCATGTGAGCAAGCACTGAGAACAGCCTTGTGTGACAAAGGACACCCGCTCAGCCAGTCCTGTAATATGGAAACAGCTTCCCCAAAATGCCCTCTCCTAACTGGCGAGTGGTAGCAAGCACTTGCAAGACTAGCATGGAAGGGAAGTACCAGAAACTAATCCAACAGCTCTCCTGCACCCTGAGGCACTGGTTTTATGGAGGAAAAGATGTTGGGGGCAGTTTCCCTTTGTAACCAGACCTGGCATGTAGTGATCAGCCATATGAGATTATATGTCCCTGGTGTGAGCAGAAGAAATGGTGGTGTGTGTCTGCTGGAAATGGCACAGAATATTCCTCATAAGTGCTTTGAAAGCAGCTTTTCTCCTGCTTTACATAACTATGTAGTCTTTTAACATGGTCCTGGGAATTATCCTTTTTCCAGTACCCTATTTGACTTTGTTGTTGATGTAATGGAAAAAAAGCAGTCAGTTGTTTACCAGAGCATTTGATTTCTTATCAGCAGATCTGGCTATGAATAATTATATCACATATTAATACCATAGTAAGCCAGCTAATGGGCTGCAGACGCCTAACAAATAACAGGATGAGAGAAGAAAGGGCAGATTGGCAGGAGGTTGTTTGCCTTTGCGAGGGTTGAATTATAGAACTGGCCGGGCTTCAAAACTATGAATCATTAAGAACATGCACACAGCAGTTTTACATCAGTGAGCTCTATTGACTGTAGAGGAGCTAATATTGATCTACTAAACATATGGGAGTGGGGAAGCAGGTCCCACATAGTTTAAAAAGTGTTTTAATGTCTGTCCTGAATTGTGTTGGTTCCCTGAAACACCCGTACGTTTCTGACATCATGACCAGACCTCTCTCCAAAGCCTTTTAAAGAATAGATGTTTCCTTTCAGGTTCACAGTGACAGAAGTCTTTGAAACATGACTGGAAACAAGATCATTGTGAGTTACCATGCTTATCATGTCTTGGATCTCTCTTATCACATTAACCCAATTTGCAGTACTTACACCGATGTTTCAATTAATGGAGATGTTTCTAAATATATTTTTTAAAAATTACATAATGAACTTGTCTTTCCTTAGTAGATGGGATTTATCTTCATTTGTGCAAATGGGACAAGAATTTTGCCCTGCTAGTCTGCAGACAAACCTGTTGTGACTACGACATCAGCAAAAGGGGCCTATGTGAAGCACTTTGTTTCACTCCTGAAATGAACGTTGCAGACCATGATGGAGATGGTCTTGGTCAGGGAAGGGAAGTCAGACTATGACTGCTTTTCTATGCATAAATACACTTCATTGTCCTTTATAGGAGATAGCCCCAATCAGCCCACTGCTAGTAGAGGCTTTTTTATGGGGCAACAACAACAACAAAATTAAGCAGAAATTATATTTAGCCTGCTTTATTCACAGGATTTAGACACCCTGAACGAACATCAGTTGGACCATGATCATATGGACTTCCACCAGTGTGTTCTATCACATGTGTGCATACAAATGACAAATAAACATTTAACATGCTGGCATATTGTAGGTAAACAATTAATTTGGGAACTCAACCATAATATATGAATTTTCTTTATGTTCTCAGTTAATGCCACTGGTCGTACATGGATCGTTAATAGATATTTGCATCTCTCATCAAATCTTAACATTTGCTTGACTTTGTTCCTAAGACGCCTCAGCAGCATGGTCTCCCACCCCCAGTGACCTGCTGCTGACACCCTCTTCCTTTATTATTCCAAATATCACATGCCTGTCACTGTGAGCCAGAGCACAAGGCTAAAAGAAATGTGAGCTGAACATGGTCCTCTTCTTTCATTCTGACAAACAGGGGCACATCCATGAACACTTAACTGTCTTGGCAGCCTTCAGTAATAATAATCTGCCCTGCACCCTGTTGAAATACAGAGAAGAATCTCTCTGCAGGGTAGGGTTACTTGAAATACAAGACATTCTTCAATTCAAATGCTGATTTTCCATCTCTCCACTGTAAAGAAGTAGCGAGTGTGCAATATGCATCAGTTTCAAGGCAAAATCTGTTTGCAACATGACCTCCAAACACTGTGTCCTATGCACCAATAAGCAAACTAAGCATGATGGAAATCTATCATTTCAGGTTTCGCTATTGAAAACCAAGAATAAGTGTGATTTAATTTTCAGCTGTTTACAAAGGGAATAAACAAGGCACAGAGCTCTTTCATTTCCCCTGTTAATCCAACCCGCCTCATAGAGAAACTGAGCCATGGCCCTTTGTGACTCTTTTCCTTTGCTTTTACATAAGAGAAAGAGGGACACTAGAGGAAATAAAAAAAACCAAGGGAGATAAAGTGATGTCTCAAATGACCAAGACATTGAAAAAAATTCAAAACCAGCAACTCACCTTAAAGTTTCCGAGTCTCCAGTTTCCCAGACCCTTTCAGGGACTCAGACATCATACCTTGTTGCGGAGCACAACATTATTGGCCTCTTCTTCAGAGAAAGCACACAAGTTTTTAGATGATGACAAACAAATATTTGCTCTAAGATTCATCTTGCCATGCAAGGTCTCAGGGAAGGACTAATGCAAGGCTGATTGGCTGCCTCCCTTGCACAGACATTTGGTATTGTAAAATTTGATCACTTTAAGTCACTGTTATAATCAAACTGTAGGTCCAATTGTATCCCTGTTTTCCCTAAAATGTTTTTGAAAACAAGTGAGATCACTGGAAATACAAGTTAATGCAGCATATATCAGATACTGGCAGTCTATGTGCAATCAAGAAACTATTTCCCCATAGAGAAGAGGGTATAAGCTAATGGAAACAGACTGGGCATGGCAGAAGCTTTCATTTAGTATCAAGTGCACTTAATACAATTATTTTATACCTCTGAATAAAATGCAGCCTTTCTGACTGCAGTAGACTTGCATCTGCACAAATAAGAAGAAAATCTGGTTTACAGAGCAAGGCATAAAAAATTAAATGGAAAGCCTTATTTCCCTGAAATAAAATGTGAATACTTCACTTAAGGGAACTGAGCAGCTTCCAAGAACTGAAAGTTATTTATGGTACTTATACAATCATGGAATCAGCTGTGTTGGAAGAGATCATCAAGTCCAACCCTTGATCCAAGACCACTCTGATCACTAGATCATGGCACTCAGTGCAACGTCCAGTCTCATCTTAAAAACCTTCAGAGATGGTGAATCCACCACCTCTCTGGGCAGGCCATTCCAATGCATGATTACTCTCTCTGTAAAGAGTTTCTTCCTAATATCCAACCGAAACCTCCCCTGGCAGAGCTCAAGCCCATGCCCTCTTGCCCTATTGCTGGGTGCCTGGGAGAAGAGACCAATTCCCATCTCGCTACACCCTCCTGTCAGGGACTTGTAGAGAGCAATAAAGTCACCCCTGAGCCTCCCCTTCTCCAGACTAGACAACCCCAGCTCCCTCAGCCTCTCCTCACAGCACTTGTGCTCGAGTCCCTTCACCAGCCTCCTTGGTCTTCTCTGGACCTGTTCCAACACCTCAACATCTTTCCTGTACTGAGGGGCCCAGAATAGAACACAATGATCAGATTCACACTTTTTCTATATGACACATCTTTAAACACTGTTAATCAAAAGCAGTTTGATTAAAAAGTAATCTTTCATATAGTGTCAATTCATTTATTTTGCACAGAGTATTTCTCATTATTGTTGCAATGCTCCTAACAGCCATTAACTGTCCTCCCTTTCAATTTCACATTCTTGAGCTCAGACAAAATCCTGGTAAAACTTTCACATCGACTCTTCTCAGGCATTGTGGCTGTTGGATTTAACCACTGCACTGTGCTGACCATCCTCAGTTTAACAGGTCCTGCACCTGATGGACCTTGGAGCCAACTCTATAGAGGAAACCAAGCAAGTCCAATAGGAAAAAGAAACTTGAAACTTGTTCTGCCTGAGGCCGTGGGATATCTTCTGCCACAGTGCAGCCACTTGGCTTGCTGAAAGGGAAGAACTAACCAGGAATGCTGGGCAGAAACCAGAAGAGACTAGACCTTCCCGTAAGGCAATGCAGCCCTTCAATTACCACAGTCTGGAAGAAGACTCACTTTAAAAGGGATAGCAGAATTTTATCTGAAAGAAGAACCGAGAATTTGAGTGGTCATGAAGAAGTGAAAGCAAACAAGGCAAGATTCTTGCTCCACTCCATCTGAGCTCTGGATGCCCTGAGGCTACCCCAGTTTCAGTCTTCTATTTCCCACCATCAGTCCATTTATTCAATGCTGTCTGAAGTAATACAGTCCAGTGAAATAATATATCCCCACCACTCCTTTTCACAGTGATCCAGCACTCTTCTTAGAGCTTGAATTTCAAAGTTTCATATTCATTCCCTGTACGTAAAGCTAATTATCTTGGCTAGACAACAGACCATATTACTTGCAGAGTGACACTGGCAAACCCAGCATTTTAACTGAGGATCACATAACTTCACAAATCCCATTCGAATGAAAAGGTGAAAACTCTGAAAAGAGTTGTCATTCTCTGGCCCTTTTCCACCTCCCAAAAGAATTTTGTCCAAGAAGGGAGCTGCAGACTGGAGATTGCTATCAATAAAATCAAATTTGCAAGACAAGGGGCTATACTGCTAACTTCTTCATGGGAGGCTTTGGTTACCTGCACTGTTCATTTGGGGGTTTTAATAGTGATAAGCATGTGGCATTGGAATAGAGATTTGAGCACATGAACTAAAATGAAAATAGAAGCCTGTACTGTAAGTATTGGTGTGGCATTATTGATAATGGAAGCAGACATCCTTCTGCTATTTCAATTAATGACCATTAATGACCAAGAAAACCCAAAACTGATCCCCTCAGGAAAAGGATGTACAATGCCGTCTCTTCCTGTCCTCATTTTAAGACTCAAACTCGTTCACACTGTTAATGGGATAAATATTCAACATTTTTCCCTCCCCTACCATCTGCCTCTCCTATTTTTACCTTGGTAGGCATCATTACCATAATAGAGTCTCATTATGTTATGCATTGGGTGCAATTTTGAATGTTTAATAAGAAATCCTGCCCTGTCCATGTACTGCTGTTGAACCCAAAGGGACTGTTTGTGGGGTTTTTTACACAATTAAGGATTGTGCTACAAGATGTGGAGTAGACTTAGCAACATGTACTGTGTATTTAATAATTTCTCTTAATATATTTATTAACCAAGTAAATATGTTGAAGCATAACAAAATTGCTATTATATCACCGTCTTAAAACAAGAAAGGGATGCAGAAGAGAGAGGGAGAGAATCTTACACTTATGATAACCACAAGGCAGGTCTCAGAAAACTAGAAGGAAGGAAAGGAGGCACCAGGCAAATGGATTACTGAGGAGAATAGATACAAAAGAACATTTAAAAAATTGTATGAAAGATGGCAAAAGAGCAACTGTGATATTCAACAGTTTTGCAAAACATCTAATACCTTTTCACAAAATCTCACTGTCATAGTAGGTTCAAATTGCTCTAGATGTGAACGGTGTCAACTGGGCAGAAATTTGATCAACCAGCTATGAATTCAGAGTGATGACAGCAAGCAGTAACATGAAGTCGAGAGTTAAGAGAGTCAGAAAAGACCTCTAAGATCATCAAATCCAAGCATTGACCCAGCACTACCAAATCCACCACTGAATAATATCCTGAATGCTGCATTTAGACATTTTTTTGAACACTTTCTGAGCTGGGGATTCTATCACTTCCCTGGGCAACTTGTTCCAATGCCTGACCACCTTTTCAGTGAGGAAATTTGTCCTAATATTCAATCTCAACCTGGTGCAACCTGAGCCATTTCCTCAAGTTGCATGTCCTGTTGTCCTGTTGCTTGTTACTTGGGAGAAGAGGCAGACCTTCACCTCACTACTTGAACCATCTTTCAAGTATTTTCAGAGAGCATTAAGGTCCCCACTATGTCTATTTTTCTCCAGTCTAAACAACTCCAGCCCACTCAGCGACTCTTCATCAGAGTCCTTCCCCAGCTTCTGTTGCCCTTCTGTGGACACTCTCCAGCACCTCAATGTCTTTCCTGTAGTGAGGGGCCCAGAACTGGAAGCAGGATTGAAGGTGTGGCCTCACTGGTGCTGACAGGGGAACAATCACTGCCGTGGTCCTGCTGTCCCTTTCCTTTGCACAGCTTTCCAGCCAGAATGAAGTATATGGTCAGATTCTGCCCATATCTGAGGTTTTGGGAGCAGGGATACTGTGACAGTGTAATATGGAAGTTAATTTAAAAGATAGATTGAAAAAACTGAATGGTAATGACAGATTGGGAAGAAAGGGGAAAAGGTTGATGAAGAAACAGAGCAAATATTACTTGAGGAGAAATGCACACACTGATCAGAATGAAAGCACATGGATTCAGACCCATTGCAGTATGTTTACCAGTGGGGTGTTTTAGTTCTGATAACATGACAGCATTACACCTCATTTAGTTCATATTTGGAAAAATCAGGATTGATGTGCAAAAGAGTATTTTCGTATACATTTTAGCAAAATAACCTGTGCAAAGGGTAAATGCCCTGAAATCAAGAGTAGCAAGGCAACAGGTTTCTTAACCAGGTTGTCCAACTACCTTCCCGGAGACTCTTGGGGAACCACCTCAGACCCGAAAACCTCACACACACACTTTGGTGGCAGGAGCTGGTGGCTGCCTCCTGCCCTGGTGTTCACAAGGGCACCTCTTTGCTTTCCAGAACAATGTCACAGCTTCCTGCCATGCCTCGCTGACTTGTTTCTTGGTACCTCTGCTGTGCCTTTCCTCTTCTTCACCAGAGGTCATCAGGATTGGGTCAGTGCAGGAAAGTTCACTCTCCTTCTTGCCCCAGGATATGTTTGCTGTAGGATGGGGAGCAGTGCCTTGACAAGAGCAGGAGTGTCCTTTTTCCAGCTTCAGTTACTTCCCATTAAGCTGAAAGAAATACCCCTGACTGGCTCATTCCAAACCTCCCTGCTGGAGAGGCAAGAAAAGGAAACAGAGAGAAAGCAGAAATTAATTCCAGCTTGACTTCAGTGCACTTGTTAAGAGTGCTCCCTGACAGCCAAATAAAAGCACCATGGTAACAGCAACAAGCAAATTAGTGAATTAGAAAACACTGATCTTTGCAAATTGTAGCTGTAGTCACAAAGCTCCATACAAGGAGAAAACATACAAATTCAGAGGCATGTGACACAGATCTCATGAGGCTGCAGAGCTCCCTTGCCCAGCCAGAGAAGGATACCAAATCACAGCTAAATGCGGGGATCTGAAGGACTGATTTTAGATGGGGGACCAGTCTTGTGTTCACTCTGCTTTTATGCTTTTGTTGCCATCACACTTTTGCCATGGGAGATCTTTGGGGGAAAAATTAAATCTCTTGTTATGAATTTATTACAAAAATCATGGAACTGTTCTCCATTCCAGATCACAATGCTTTTACGAGTGTCAGCTTATTGCTCAAATAACAACACAAGCAAATTTAAGAAAAAATCTGAATAATTTGGGCCTCAGCTTACGAAAGAAGGCAGAAGAAATTTTAGGTATTCATGAGTTGCTTGCCTTTTTTTTTTTTTTTTTTTTTTTTTTTTTTTTTTTTTGCGGGGGAGCCTCTTAGCAGAAGTGAGTTTTATTGGGGGATTCAACAAAAGAATATAGATCACTTTTCTGCACTCTTACGGGGTATCTCTCAAATGAGAAGAACCAAAAAACAAGCAAAAACTTCAAAATGTTTGGAAAAATACAAGAAATGGGCAACCTACCAAACAGCAGAGCTGCCCCAAAAGAGGGAGAGATTGTTGATTAATAGCTAAGAGTTGTGATGAAGGATGAACAGCTGAGTTTTAGCTTTCTTGAACTGGAGCTGGGATGACACATCAAGAGGAAATGCCAGGCAGACAGAATGCGATTTCATTTGGACACAAGCAGATGGGTCTGGAACAGAGAGATTGATCTGAGGCTTGTCCATATAAAGACAGCAATTAACTTTGTACTTACAGGTAAATGAGAAAAAAGAATGAACCACATCTGGACTGCTCTACAAGACTCAAAATGTGCGTTAATATTTTCCTTCCCTTTTTTCAGCCCATGAAATAATGTATGCACTTTAACGTCACTTGCTTCAGTAACTTTTTAAACGCAGAAGTCAGACATTCCACAGCCCTGAACCATCAGAGACATCCTGCAGTACTGAAATAGGGTACTAGAGAGAGTATACATTTTCAGAAAAACAAGATGCATTCCAGTTTGGGGAAATCTAAAGGATTACTGACTTATGTACAAAGAGTAAGTTATGTATTAAATATTGCATGTGAATGAAAAGCATTTTATGTGACACTTTGAGAAGACAAAAGTAAGTTCTTACTGGTGTAACTTACTGAGAGACCTGGAGACTAAGCTACTGATCTTCCTATTCACTGACCAGATGTGGACTTCAAGTTATTTCTAGCATCTGTCAAGAGTTTGGTTTAGATGACAGAGGGTAATTTCAACACAGGACTTGTGTGTGGGATATAGAGGTTCTTTGACCCCTGTGCATGCTCATTTCCTGAGCATCCATCACAAGACTGGCTCTGAAGTGTTCTGTGATCAGCTCAACTTCACAGAAATACAGTTGCTTCAATGTAGTTCCCAATAGGACACAAAGGATTTGGGATGACCATTCATAATAACAGTAGACACCTTGACTGCTACTTGAGCTAAAACCAACCGTATATCCAGTGATGTTCCAACACCCCACACTTGCCTCATTCACTGGTCAAAATCACTCCTGCAGAGGCCCTTCTTGGGGGGCTTGGAAGTAAGACTGTCTTTAGGTTGGGGCTTGGAAATGCTGGCCAGTTACAATACCTCTGAAAATCTGTGTTCTGCCAGAAACAGGCACATCCATGCTGACTCCCATCATCCCTGTAAGCATCTCTCTGCCTCATGCTTTTGCCAAAGCCCCAGTAACCACCAAGATGTAGCAGCCCTCAGCTGACTTTGGCAACTGCAGTCCTCAGTAGCCACCAGCTGGTCAACGCCAAAGAATACACTCACTGCTGTTGACTTCTGCACATCCCTTTTGTTTCCTCTTCCATCTGCAACATCTTCAGGTGAAGGCAATGCTGGTGCCCAGACCCCTGTGCAGATGTGCACAATGCGCATGCACTGGCATGCAACCCAGCAGCCAAAATGGCTAAGGGGACACCAAGGCTGTATGATGGATAAGGCTGTAGGTGTGCACCTGTATGGCAGCTTGAAAGGCAGATTCTGTTGCATGTGAGTTTTTCAATGCAGGGCTATATCTTTTGAATAAACATCAGGTTTACAGGATCCAAATTAAGCATATACTGCTAATTTAGTTTGCCATTACGCACATTTTGCAGTATTCTTTATTAGGTCTCTCTTGACTAAATGTAACTATTTTCACTCAAGTACCAGAATTTTCCTCAGCTTCTTTGTCTCCCCTTTCATCTTCAGGTCATTTGATGACTGACAGGTCAATGTACTGCAGGAACATTGGAGGGTAAGAGATAACTGTGTGATGCAGTCAGAAATATTCTCCTCATTATTACCTATTTGACAGAGATTTAAGAGGGTTTTGCAGCTAAGGACCACATATAAAAAGACTACAGATCATTTCCTAAAGACAAATTGCAAAAAGTTTGGCTAATTTACAGTGAGTTATACTCACCTACATTAAAAAGTGAATGAAAACACATCTTCAGAGTGCACCACCACATCACAGAAAGGAAATTAAAATAGCAGAGAGCAACACAGCTGGATGAAAATTCTAGGAATTTCATATGCTTCCATGAGAATTTGTTGAACTGGGAAACAGTAAAATCCCCAATATTTGTCTGTTTCTTTGTTCTACAATTAGCAAAAGGAAAGGCACACATTGTGTCTGCAGCTGTGAAAAGCAAAATCTGTTGCCTTTGAGCTGCTACGGAGCACTGCTGGAGTCACAGTTCATTTCCCCATTGCTCTCACTTTCCCGATGGATTCTGGGCCCCAGCTGGATCAGATATCCCTGGAACCACTTCAGCCTTCCCAGAGACCCTGCTGAGCAGCACACACTGCACTGCAACTCCCCAGCAAGGCAACGGAGAAAACGTGTCACTGGAGGCACAGCACATCTGCCACCATGGCCAGGAGGGAAACAGAAGTAGCTGCTCTCCTCCTCTTCCTCACCTTAATATCCTGGTGCTGCGCCCAAGTACTTGTAATTTCATGGCAGACATGATCCCATGAGGCACAGCCTGCTTGGCCTGGGAGCTGGAGCTCCCATGAGGGTAGATCCAGCAGATGGATAAACTAATGACAAATCATAATGCACAAAGCACTCAAAAACAAAGCCAGTTTTACATTCCTCTGTGTTGATACAGATTATGGGAACCCACTTTAATCTCCAGTTTAATGCATGACCGTTCCGTAGTACCAGCCGTCAGGAGCCTTGTGTGCTCCCTGGTTCATCTGTATAATCCAAAGGTGCTGGTAGTGAACTTTGATGACCTGAGAGGTCAAAAAGATGCTAACCCACAGTGTAGTAGATCACCTTACATTTTACAGAAAAACTAAAATTGGTGAATGGCCAGATGACAGTTGTAAGGGGCACTCTGGACAAGCTTTCAAATTCAAGTTGATCCCAGTGGTACACATACCTTAGTCTGTGGGCTCCTTTGTCTAGCTCTGTATTTAGATAAGGGTAGCCAAACACAGCTTGAATGCTCCATTAAACCAAACTCCTTTGCAGGGAGCTGTGCAAGAGCAGTATTACTTTAGCCCATGCTTGCTTTACTTTTAGTGTTTGGGTTTGAATTGAAAGCACTGAAAATGTGTGCTTTCATCTTTGCCACTTTGAAACACGAAAACAAAAATAACTGCTACAAACAATAATATAAATAAATGCAGAAGAAAATAAGCATGTAATTAGGAAAATCTCCCTCTTGCCTAAATGGCAATGATTCTACTCTAGAAGTAATTCCCATGAACAGTGTTTCCAGTGTCTCTTTACCTTGGTGACTCTCTGATGCCTTTGTAGCACAAGCTTACTGCCTTTCCTCTGTGAATGCACCATTCTCCTCTACACAGATACTTTCATAAACCTTGCACGGCATTTTGATCTTTGAGACAAATATGTGTCTGAGTGATGTTGGCAAAGAATTTGTGGGTAGGGGGACACACCCTCTGAGAGTGTGCTCACACAGCCTTATTACCGCTGGAGCCAAACTGAGGAGAGTGAACTCCTGTGGCAGGAGGCACTTGCAGCCAGACTGTGATGCCATCCCCATCAAGATGAACCCATACGTGAAGAAGGTGGGCTATTGAGGAACCTACAAAATATGCACTAAAGGAGCAGAGAAAAAGCTGAGAAGTCAGGATGAGCAATGATTCCATTGTTTGCTTTGGCACACGCAAGAGAATCCACAAGCGTCCTCATTCACAGCAGTCCCAGTGCCTGCACCAATAGCGTATTTGCCTCCTAGACCTCAGCTAACCCACGTTCACCTCAAAGCAGAAAAAGGAACAGGTACCTTGGCTGTCTGATCTCATATGAGCAGCTGTCCCTGTTGTCCTGGCTGGCCAGAGGCTGTACAGAAGAGGGGAAGTGGATATCTGTCAGAGATAATAACACTTCTCTCCCTCCCTGCTTTGCCATGCTGGTGACCTTCCCCAGCCCCAGCTAACAAACTGGAAAGAGAACATCTGTTGGGGGACTGGTGGTGAGAATGGGACTGACACAGCACAGCTGTGAGGCCACTGAACAGCAGGGAGGATGAGCATGATGAGCAAGACGGGCTGTCAAAGGGCAGCTGAGCAGATGGCACAGCCACCAGCTCCAGGAGTGGCATGGGAGGCTAATGTGCAGGTATTGCCCTGCACAGAGATTTGTGCAAGAGTTTCACTTTCCTGAGACCTCTTGTTGTTCTTCTGATTTAAAAAAAAAAGAAAAGCACATGAAGAAAGAGACAGGCAAAGAAGAGCATTTCTAGTGCAAAGCTATCTCTGGGTAGCTTGAGAGGTTTTATCCTACAAAAGAGGATCCAGTTCAGCTTCCTCTCAAGCCACAGGAGAGGCTCTCATGCTCTGATCCTTTTCTCCTTGCTTAGCAAGCTACAGCTCTACAGCCTCATTCCAACTATTCCCATTCCTCAGTTTTTAAAAAATTCTCTACCATCTTGAAGTCAAGTCAATAAGAGGGATGGCTTTTCAAGTCTTCTAAAAGTGTTACCTCCCAACTCTGTGGCCTTATGACAGGAAAAACTCTATGGGGTCCACTAAGCTCATTTCTGTCTTTCTCATGTGCCCTGTGTTCTTCTGTCTAAGAATTCAATCCTGTCCTGCCGTTTCTCCCTCCCCAATAGATTCAAGTAGACAAAAACAAAGTAGTGGCTTTGTTGGTAGGAAGAAAGCACATTTTTTCTGTGAGCCACCAAAACAAAGTTGTCTAAAAAGTCCCAACAACTCTGTATTTAGTAGGCGTCAGAGCATTGCTTATGCATTGCTCAGGGGATGGATGAGGTGCTGAGAGCAAACCAAACATCAACGCCACTCTGAATACCATCTGCTGAATAAGCTACTCATGTCATCAACATCAACAGGCAGCTGCATTAATGACAGCACCTTGCCTTGCTTAAGTCAGGGCCAAGCTTCAGTCAAGCAAGGGCAGTAAGGGAGACAACAGTCTGAAATTGCTACAGCTTTGAGCCAGAGCCCAGCTCAGTGAAGGGCGATGGAGGTAATCTCCTAGCTTCATCCCAGGTTCAGTAAATCTGTTCTCAGCTCAGAATTAAAATTATGTGATCCCAAGCTGATCTTGACAGGACTACTTCACACAGGCAAAGCACCATGCTAATGCAGCTGTATTTACTCCATTGCTGGAGCAACAGTGCATATTTTGTAGAAACACTTGTCTTAAATGGGCCTGAATACTCACTGGAACAGAAGCAAATCTGGAGTTTTCTCCACACCAACATTGTTTCTTCTTTTGTCTTAACCTGGATAACAGAAATTAGAAAGACACAGAGTTAGGTCCAATGAAAGAAACACAGAGGGTTACATTTTATTATTCCTCCTCCACCAACTTGTCTGGATTTTAGTTCCATGAAGTGCTGTGATCAAATTGGCTTAAGGGTTCCTCTGGATGGTCCTTGTTCAATGCCCAAATTAGTCTCCAAAGTTGATCTCCCAAGGATTTCATAATTTTTTGCATTTGAGAGAAATACACCTGACTTTGAACCTCTGGTAGGAGTAAGTGAAACAAATCCTATGTAAGACCACACAATCAGGCTGGGAGGGGTGAAAGAGTCTTGGGTGTTAAAGCAACAACCAACGTCTTGTCTGGGTTGCTGCACACTGTCACTTACTCCTCTGGCCCTACAGCCCAGTCATCCAAGTGGTTTCTGCTACAATTACAAAACAAAGGGGAATCTTGAACTTTAAACTTTGCCAGTGACTAAGAATAAAATCAACCAATGTTAAAAGAGAGAGTCCTACTGAAAACCTCAACAGAGGGTGGAGAATAGGAATTCAAGTCACTCAGGCAGTGAATTAGGATGCACTGGTGGGAAAGCATAAGGTGTTCACAATATCATTGATGGTACCAAATTAGTCAGATCATGTGCTTGACCCAAGATCCATGTCTGGGACTTTCCTGAGCTGCTCCATTCACTTATGAAAAGAAAAAAAGGTGTGTTGGAATAAGATAAAATGAGTACTGGAAGATTCACTTAGGAGAGGAACAAAGAATACAAACACTATCAGAGCAGTGCTCTCCATTGCCTAGATGACAGAAAAATTTTGAGTTTTAAAATGATGTCAGCAAGTGTGACTGTCATGTTCTGTTTGTTAGAAGCCTTCAAGTTTCATCAGGAAACAGTTCATTAGAAATTCCTCTGCCACTAGTACAAAATGTCTGCCCTAAATTACTCGAATATTCTTTAACCTTATTAAAAAGCTCAAATATAAGCATAGTGTGCCTAGAGCTGCAGTGGCAGACATTATAATAGTTATTAAATTGTATGTATGGTTAGCTTCATGAGAAGTATTGTATAACTGGAGCACTACTAGTAATGCAACATGATAGTTTTGAGTTTGGTATTTCTAGAGAACAATTTATCTACTTTTTAATAGACATCTAGGATACTACCATCAAATCAATATACCAGCTAAAAACATCCCTGTAAGTTAAATGGTGGTTGGTTTTAAATTTCTTTTTTTTGGTATCAAATTCCCTCATTCAAGTCTTTGACAGTACAAACCAGATCCTAACTTGGTTGGCTATCCAGTGGATGGATGTGGACAGTGTCTATCAGGCAGTTAAATAGTCCACATTCCCAAACACAGGGGCATACACCATATACCAGGAAGTGTGCTTTGCCAGTTTATCCTTTCACCTTCTTTCCTTCCAGCTGTGAAGAGGAATCCAAGGCTCACTGTCTAACATCCTGGTACCCAACTCCACTGAGCAGCTTTATTCCCTTCTTTAACTCGGCTGGCATCTGCAGATGCCTCTGCTACACAACTGGTAAGCAATCCCTGTGACTGTGACTGACACAACTGCAATCTTGTGCATCTTTGATCTTTCTAGGCAGTGCAGAAGAACAGATCTGTATTTCTTCTTTGTCCTTCAACAATGAAAGAGGTAGGCAGTAACTTTGCGTAGGATGTCATTGATTTAACGCTTCTCCAGATTAACTTCTGCCTTGTATACTGTTTTGGGTTTTCAAGGGTTTTTTTAAGTAGTAAAATTCAGCAGAAGGGCTCACATGCAGGTATCTACATGTACTAGAGTTTACAAAATCAGATCCTGTGGTCCTTCATTTTATGTTTCCTTTTCAATGGGAAAATACAAACAATAACTAGCTATAGCTAAGCGTAAAATGGATTGGTTTTCCTTGTAAACAGCAGTTTTTACACGGCATTCAGAATTCTGGCTGCTGCAATTTCATGAAGGTTTGTAAATACCCATGTTTTCAATGGAGGTTCATCTCATCCACCACCAGAAAATTAAATGCATACTTACTGCTCAAAGACACAGGTCATAGAGTCAAACACCCTATTTGCTCTAGCTAGTGGTCAGACAATCAGGAGCCATAGCATCAAATTTGGGACTATCACTTTTCACATACCTCAAGCACACAATGCTTATTTCCTCCCTGTAGACAGATCACAGGTAACAATAACATCACAGTGTGAGCAGCTTTCATGTGTTTACAATCTCCTTGCCCCAGAGTTCCACGAGATCTGTAACAGACTGATGCCTCTACAATGGGACATCAGACATCTAGTTGTGTGGTTTGGGGGGGTTTTTTTTTGTTTGTTTTTTTGTTTGGGGGTTTTTTTGGAAGTGTATTCATCCTCCATTACAAATTACCTTGAAGATATGAACACTGCATCATTTACCTTCATCGCTCCTCACTAGAGAATTAGGTAAGTAGAACAGGGTTATATCAAACATCATTCCTGTAACCTCTATGGGAGCCACTGGGTAAGTTTTGCTCCTAGATGTAAATATTATCACACCCAACACTGGAAAATCTGGGAAACAGAATAAAACTCCTGTGGATGGCAGCTACATGACAACTATTTAGACCTAGACATGCAGAGGAAATTGGATACAGATGAAGCTCCCAGTAACATTATATATGGATGGGATACCTTGAAAGAGAAAAGATAAGATGATGTGCCACAATGTCAAAAAATGCACTGGGTTGAAAGATTCACTGCTAGAAAAGTCCAGTACAATCAGAGTCCTGCTGCATTACCTTGTGAAACATAGCTTGACAGTCTTTTGACATCTTTCAGGATAGACCTATTCATCTGAAAGGGTGAGGCCAAAAAACAAAAAAAAAAAGGAGAAAAGAGAAAAAAACCTCACCTACCTGGAAAGCTTTTTTTAGTGCTTGTATTTCAGAATGATGACAGCTAATTATAGCAACTGCTCTCATTGTGGGTGACCTCTGCTCACAGTTTGTGGTACCTTGTTACTGGAGCAAGCCTGAGAAATGAATTCAGTCACTTCAGTGTAAGTCCTTGTATTTCAAAGCATGGCAGTTTCTGGCCCCTGGTTAGCTGTGCAGCCATCCTGGCCCCCAAAATCTCCAGTAGAAAGGACTTACTGCCATAATGGAAAACATTGCAGCAGTACATGTCTGTGTGGGCTCTCTAAGCCTAGAAAGCTACACGAGAAACCCTAAAAAAAGGGAAAAGGTAATCAACATACCTCAGGTCTTACTTCATATTACTGTCAGGGATACGCTCATGACTGGTTTTCTCATAATGCACAAACGCTTAAAGGAATGTCTGTATTCCTGGCTTGCTTTTGTCTCCCTGAGTCAATTCATGTCAGAGACTCATGTCACAGCTTGGCTAGTTGGCAGACATCAAAGGAGAAGTGAAACTTTCAGTGGAGGGGCTAAGACATCACTGTGAAAGGTGGGCATGAGATATTTTCCTTGCATATTTGCTAAATGGTCATAGGAATAAAATTAAACCAACTTATCTCTTTTCTGGACAGATGGGGAAAGTTGTTCCCACCTTCCAGTGAGCTGAGGAATCAGAACCTTTCTATCTTGACACCCAGCACTCAAGCACTTCATGAGAAAAAATTACTTTTAAAGCCCAAAATATAATTTTTCTCTGAGAAATATTGAAAAAGTTATTTAGACAATGTGATATTGCCTTCTTGATTTTTTTTTTTTCCCAAATAGAATGTTTTCATCTCTGCTGCAGTTTTGCTGCAGTTCAGTTTGGCCTCCATTTTCATTCCATACAAATCACCATTGAGCTCCAGGCTTTACTTTCATATTCTAGGTCAAATTAATTGAATCATGTTGCAGACCTCTAACTTTCCTTCCACATTGTAAAAGAATTATGATAAAGCTAAAGCAATTTGAATGTCATGTTACTGTACACCCAATTACTTTCTATCAGAGAGTGGAGTTCAAAGGCTGTACAAATACAGACTCATTTTTCTCTCTTTTTTTTTTTTTTTACAATTTGTGAAATCACTAAGAAGCTACATGCTATGTTCAATATCCGTATTCAGTGATAAAATACTCAGATACAATGATGCACACCTGAACCTCAAAAGTAGTTTCAAAGCTTTGATGGAGCACTTAAAAGGCTTTGCATGCAAGTGATGCAAAGGGTTAAAAAAGGCCAGTTTGACCTAAAAGGGGAACAAGTATGTTTTCATATTTATTGTGTTGCACAACAAAGCATCATGTTTTCTCTTCTAGAAAGGCTTGGGACTAATATGTTCAGAAAACGTTAGCAATACTATCAACACAAAAGGTTAAGAGAAGGATTTACTTATCTGTAATGATTTATTGAACTGACAGGACAGTGTATAAATGGGGCTAGAAAATGCACCGGCAGAAAATCTTAGAAGGAAGTCCTTGTGTCTGGGCAGTGAGTAGATGAATGAAACAAGTGTTCTAATTCGTAAATCAGATTTGTCAGGAATAAATAAAAACAGAATCAAAGTTGGTACTTTCTGTCTTCAATGCACTAAGTAAAAAGGTTCTCTTCCAGGAGCACAAGAGAGAAAGAAGCATTACTTGCTGACCTGCTCCAACAAGGCATGTCTGTGTGACATTTTCCACCCTTCATGTTGTGTTTGTGCTGTATATTCCCAATATTGTCTCCTGATGCCAAGGTCTCTGTTGTCACCCAAGTGCTCTGCTGTGACTTGGGTTTTAAGCAGCAAATTGTCAATGTCCCTTCAAGAGATGGACTGCAGCAAAACCTGTCATTTATTTTAATGGCCCAGATGTCAGAGAGAAGTTTCGTCATGGCAGATGAAGCTGTCTTTTAATCCTCCCCCTCTGCAGCAAGACTGATAGGATTGCTTGCTTACCCATCCTGCAAAGCTCCCCACATAAATTAGCCCAAGCAATTCCCCAGAGGGTAATAAACAAGTATCAGCCGCTCACTAGATGGAATTACAGATGAGATGTATCCAAGGACACATTCTTTTGGTTCAGCAATTTTAACCTTGGGGCAAGAGCAATACTTGACACGGTGGAAGAACTGACCAGAAATACTTGGTAGATGCACCCAGGATAACCCTGATCTGAGTGACATACTTTTTACTTATTGTATACAATAGAATTGATACAGCTTAAGTCTTGAACCACTGCTGGATCTTCACCTGCCACTACAAGTGAGCAGCTGATAAATGTCACGGCAAAAAGGAATTATCTCTTCTCCGTTTTATGATTTAAAATTTAGACTCCTACCTTAAGGCAGCTGTCTGGTCACCCTCCATATCTGACAGTCATCTCCATATTGCAATTCAAGTCACTTCTTTTATATATTTCTGCCAGAGTGTTCTTCAAAGGTACCTCCCTTTTACCTTTAAAGAGGAAAAAACTTCACCCACCATTTTTGAGGTGATTTAATATAAAAATTCAATTGAACACTTGAGCAAAAGACACATTTTGTTTGCCCAAGACTGCCCACATTCTGGAAGTCTTCTTCAAACAAGAATTGCAAACAACTATGTTGAAGCTATTTAAAGCAGAACAAAGATATTGGGTCAGGCCAAAAGTCTAGCTAACATAAGATCCTGAATCTAACAATGCTCTCAGGAGATGGTCAGGGACACATATTTAAAAAAAAAACCAAACCTAAACATTTTGATATTTCCCTGAATTGTCTAGCCACCATCTAGCACCATTTTATTGTCAGCACAATCTTACCTCTTCAGGTACCCTTTTGTCACCAGAATTAAGTCAGTGAAGTTTTAAATCAAAGCACGTGCAGACTTTCTGTGTCTAATTCATCAATAGTACAACTTCTTGTCTTCTTCTTCTAGCCTGCCAGATCCTCAGTGCAGTTACACATTCATGTAGATTTAAATGGTGTGAGGATGTTTCTAAAAGTCCTTGTTTGTGGAAGATGATTTTATTAATTTCCATGTCCTGACACAAAGCAAGGGTTAAAAAGACTACCTATACACCAGGCTACAGGGCAGTACCGTGACATCCATGCATTCAGCATAACCAGCAGTGCAAAAATGGGAAACCAGACCTGATGGGAAATGCTCAAAACTACAGATATCCTGCAGCAGACCTCAGTTTGGAGCAAATGCACTCAGAAGTTGTGTTAAGATGTTCACTATCTCAGATGGGTTCAACTCATAGAGAGAATGAAAAACAAAAAGTCATTCAAAGTGAATCTCAGCTTCCAAGCAGTAATTGCCTATCATGTGAGCCACAAGTTACAGGGGAGAGACAGTTTGGTACCATCAAGAATAACTTTTTTTTTGTGAACCTTCTGCCTTCACTGGACCTGCCACTCCTAATAGGGATATGCCCTTAAAACTCTAACTTTGCAGGTTTGGGGCTCTATTTCATACATTGCTGTGTGAGACAAGACTGAGAAAACTGAGTCAGTATTTCCCTTCGTTGAAGGAAAACTTCACAATGACTCTTGTTAGCTTTGGAACAGGTCTGACTGAGGAGCCCCAGAAAACACCGTGAGCACGCACAAATGGAAACACAGCTTGAGCTGAAGATCTTGCTGCATTCTGTCTTTGCTCAGGACAAGAATATGTAGAAAAAGGACACAGCGTTTGCTGCATCACAGGGATGGCAACAAATATCAGGAGCTGAACTATTAGAGCTACTAAGGACTGGCACTTTTAGAGGCAAGAGCCATTAAACAGAAGAGAAACCAGCTCCTCGTAGCAGTGTCCTTGGCCTAGAGAGGTAATGTTTGCAAATCAGGGCACTGTCTGAATGCTGTTCCAGCTTTTTTCCTCCAGTGCCAGCAACTCAGTTCACAGACCCCTGATGATGCTCCCAGGGATGATTTACTGAGTTGTTGCAGGGAGTATCGAAGCGCACACACTACTCTTGTCAGTGCAGAGCCATTACAGAGAGCTGTGTCTGTCACCCTCCCACAAGGCACAGAGTTCAGCATCTGTGGTGAGCAGGTGAAACAAATGAGGCTTTTACTCTTTTCCCTCTCTTCCTCATGAACTTTCAGCAAAGGACCAGTGTTAGGAAGCAGAAATACTTTTGGATGACAGTGTGCAGGGATGTTCTTTGTTAGTCCTGTCACTAATGTGCCACTGCCATTATTTCCAGACAAGAAACAATGAGCCAGAGAACATTTTTACTATTCTAAAAGGCTTTCCTTACCCCAGGGGCACCAACCGTTCATTGGTCCACACCATCCATCACTGTTTCTCACTGGCCACTCTATTCCAAGGAGCACAGGCCCATTGCAAGGGTGACTCAGCACAGTTAAAATCTTTACTCAGGCTTAAAGCTGTTGGAATACTATGTATTCCACTGCCATTTTAGGGCAAAGTAAGTTGATTGATGGGGAGAAAGAAAGAAAGACTTCACTGAAGTACCACAGTGTCACTTTGCTGCTTTTCTTACACTTCCTGCAATGTTTTGTGTCTGGACAACTCAAACTGCTTTTCAGATATTAACAAATTATCTTTATTCATCCTAAATAACAAATCTTTCCCCATTTTTCAGAGAAACGAAAACACCAAACAAGTTTGTCTGATTTCCACTTCTGAAAGAGCTAAGAACCATCTTGGACTACCCCAATCCTCAATCCCATCCTTGAGCCACATGGAACTATTTTTCAACCAGAGTATGATATAGGTCAACCCCCCTATATTACACCAGATCAAAATGAATCCTTCCCTGTATGTGAGGAGTAGGCTGGAAGATTGCTTTTTTCCTTCTTATGAAAAGATGAAGGAAGGATAGAAATTGCTCTGTCTAGCCTCAAGAAAATGGTTTCAGTTCCTCAGGCTTACCCATGCTCTGACAAAAGTGGAGGCAAGGAACTCTTCTGCATCTAAGATATTTGTTACATTTCCCCAAATTTGCTCCTATCCATTCACATGTTATATATACAAGCAGAAATGCGGGGGGGGGGGGGCAGGGGGGTGGGTTGGAGGGAGAACGGGGGAGGAATAAAACAGCTAAAAAGAAGAAAACCCCAAAACCTTTTTATGACTTGAAAATTTTAGATTTCAGTTCAGAACACTAAACTTACAGTGGTTCTGAGTGTAGTCATGGTGGTTCATCCATTTCTAATCCTTTCTTGTGGACTAGCAGGGGCAGAACTTCCAAGCTTTCTGTCAGTGCAAACAGGGAATCAGAATAACAGCTGGCAGTTTGCATATTGTATGTGGTCTCCTTCAATTTTATGCTTGAACAATTCGAAAAATATCATTTTTATGCTCAATCCCTTATAGAAAAACAATCAGTTTATTTGCTTGCTCCCAAACTAACTGAATAATTAGTTTTTCAGTTTAAAATCCAGTTCTGAAAAAAACAACTAATTGCAGTCTGCAAAAACCCAAAGATGTCTCCAAACCTCCCCTTTTGACAAGTGGGTGGGAACATTATTCCCTCTGCAGAGCTTTCTGGAGCCATCACCACCAGGAAAATTATATTGAATCAAGCTGGAAGATAATCATTGCCCATTTTTTCTTAGTATCTTTGTCATCCTTTGGCAAATCCAAAGTTCTGCAAGTATATTTTTATGGCTTAATTAGAAATTAAAGTAGTTCTTGACCAGTACCTCCATTAAAAAACCACACTCAGAGAGCTGAGATAAAACAATAAACTCACTAACAACAACAAAAAAATTCTGAGCCAACAAAATAGAAACAAAAAACAACCAAACAAAACACAACACACAAAAGCAATCAGGAAAAAAAAATTGGCTAAAAAAAAGTCCCACTGAATGTAAAAGGAAACTGTATTGTACTATCTACATCTCCTCATGAACAGCTCTAAGAAATGATAGTTTGTCCATTACAAAGCTCACACAAAGCTGACATTATTGCAAAATACTGAGGAAACTATCATTTCTGTCAGATACTTGGTTTCCCCACTTACAACCAGATGTCGTTATGCTTTCACATGTGATTTCATTTCCCAGCCTGCTGGGACTAGTCACTAATTGGCACTGCCTATTGTTGAACTTAATAGTCAATAGTATGAGTTTGCCTAATTAAATAGGATAGATGCTCAAAGGATACATAGCCTTCAATAAACCTCAAATCAGTAAGTACCTTGAGAGCTGTTTTTATAGATAAACTATGGAAGAATTGTCCTCAGAGACAAATCCTTTAAATATTCCTCTAATCAAATACATTTAAACTCTCATCTCCTCTCGGAGCTTACTCTCTCCCTTTAGTGCCCTTCTCTGGCAACCCCACAAGAAGGAAAGAAAGCAGGTAAAGTGAGCGGCCAAACGAAACCTTGAAGGCACGTTGTTCTGATTGGTGATGCGCACACCTTGACAAAAATGCAGCTGGAAGATGAATAACCTCTGTGAGAGCTGCTAGAGCAGGGGGGGACATGGCAGCAGCTGCCTGGGAGAGCTGGTTGGGAAGCCCAAGTGGCTGCCACAGCACCAAGGTTTGCACCTCCTCCTGGGAAATTAAAAACCACTGTGCACCAACCTCCTGTATCTTCCCAGTCCCACAGAGGCAAGCCAGGTGTGCATGTAACCCATACGTGTGCCACTCCCTCAGCCAAGGGTGAAATGCACAAGCAGCTCAGCCATAGTGTTGGGCTGTTTCTGATCATGTTTACCTGAAACCTTGCTGTTCATGGGCTGTAACTGCAACACCTCCCCAGCAATCCTCACCGTTTCAAAGAGTTAACTAGTGCCAGGTATAGGGGAGGCTGGGATTTAACCCTTCACGTCACCAGCTGCAAGCTGAGCTCCTGACGTCTTGCATTGAAACATCTTTGCTTATCAACCTTACTGTGACTTTCACCTTCTTCCCACACAGGGAATCTCAGACAGAGACCTGGAAAGTGTTGGGCTGTGTGGAAGGGACACATTTCCACTTTAAGAAAAAGCTAAAAAAGCATTAATGTCGAGATTAGAGGGTTTGGGGGGGGGCGTTTGATTTTTTGGGTGTTTTTTTTTTTTTAAAACACCCACATAAATTCCACATATTTCCTGGGAGAAACTGTTTTCCATGCCTTACATCCTTATTTCCTTTCAGAGCCTGTGCTGACTGGATCAAGCTAAAGCTCCCAAGGTTCCCTACACTGTCTCTTGCTGGTCTAGAGGGACTTGAGATCATAGCAATTACACAGCAGCTTTGGGAGACAGAGAACCACTGTGGTACTGGAGAGGAGTTTGGAGCTAGGACAGCTGTAATGCAGCAAAGAGGAGAGTTCCAGAAATGCTTTGAGTTTAGGCTGAAACATTTCAGTCTGGAGACAAGAAGCACATGTGCATGATTTTAACTTTCAGTTGCTCCATTTTTTGAGTAAATAGAAGGCACTGAAAGACATACATGGAACTTTTCAATCCAGCAGGGAGAAAAATGTGCAACAAATCACTGTTTTTTAATAACGTACTTTCAATGACTGCTGTTATGTCAAAAAGAAAA
>JAWWEU010000081.1:47868447-47926015 GCA_035583155.1 Acropternis orthonyx | reverse complement strand
GAAAAGAGGGATGGCAGGATAGGGCTGCTTTACAGAACCCTCTCCCAAAGTGGGTTGTGCCCTTCCCCCTCCCACTGCATCCCGTTGCATCAGGAAACTACAATAGCTGTCAGACTTAGAGTGACACAACTATCATGCTTAAGAAAGCCAAAGAGGAAGGTATTTTCTTGAACCTGATCCCTTCAGAGCTACTGCCATGCCTGAGCAAACACCCAGTGCTCCCACAGCTAATCTCTGGGTCCATTAATCCAGCCTGTGAAGTTTTACCCAGGGAGTCTGTCGATAGGTTAGGGTGCCCTTTCATCGCAGCTGGGTGGGCAGTGCCATCTCACTGCCCTGCGTGCAGCCCACTGGCCCCATCCACCCCCTGGAGACCACCAGGTTTATTTCAGGATACCACTCATCATCACTTAAGAAAGAACCACACTCTGCAAACCGTAATCATTGCTGATACCTGAGTGCAATTACCTTGTTTGGTGTTTACATGACACATCAGGGGTAACGCTGGTACTGAAATCCCAGAGTTCTGATTCCTTGACTCCCAACTGCCTCATTCCTAGTGCAGAGCACACCCTTCAAACAAGACAATATTATTCCCCATCGTTTTCATGACACAGAATGCACCTACAGATCTTCTAAAGGGATGCTGTACCGGTAAGGTCTGTCTGTTGTTACTGCACAGTTTTAAGGCAAGTTTACAATCACCACACTGAATTACTAATTTTATGCCACACTGTTATGAGTTAGTGATACTTTAGCAACAGGGCTTTCTGTGAAGTGATAAAAACAATCTGTTAGACACAAAGTTTATCTGGGAGAATGCTGGAAATTGTGGTTTTGGAAAAATGATGTTGCCATTCTGATACTTCAGGACTCAAAAATAATATTTTCAAGGAATATTTCATTAAAATTGGGCTTATTTTAAACAACATAATGGCCCTTCTGACCTTCCAATCTGTGAATCAGGATTGATACTAACTGAGAAAATCATTTGGAAGGAAGAGGAAATATTTCAAATTAATGAAATTGTGCAGCAGGTTAGAAAGCACTATTCTCAATTAAGGTTTTGAGCAGTGATGCTGTCATTTCACATTTTTCCAACTGGCTAGGACACTAATGTTTCAAAATATTTCTAACCATTAATATCCACAGCAAAATTAAAACTGAATTGTCAGGAAATATCCAGGACACTCTAGGGAACACTCTGTAGGAAGCAAGTTGCTGTGCTCTCCCTGAGATTCCTGTGAGGTCACAGAAGCCATTAGACAAAACAAAGAATAAAAATAAAGTGGCCCAGCTCAGGTTTAACGGAGCAGAGATGATATTCTTGCTGAATACAGATATTATAAGTAGAGCAAATCATTCTCCTTTAGCAGGTTGTGGCTGCTCAGCCATGGGTACCACCACTGGACCAGTCTTGCACCTCAAGAACTTTGCATGCACCACGCTGCCCCCAGGGCAGTGGAACAGGCCTGCAACACATTCGATCACCAAAGCTACTTGACTCTTCTTGCTTGACCCATTTTTTCTCCCCTATCATCTCTTCTGTGCCTGGTCAGTCCCTTTTCACTCCCCACTGTAGACTTCAGGGCCCTTCCCACTCACAGCTTTTTGGAGGATAACACATCATCACTGCCTTCCACAGGGCAAACTTTTACTGCTGGGCTGGAGAGCAAGAAAGGGAGAAACTACAGAAATTAAACACGCCTCAGAACAGGCCTTGGACCTGCCCAGTGGTTTAACTGTTTTGGTTTGTTGGGAGCTGTGCCTGGCAGAGCCAGGAGCAGCCAAGGAAAACAAGGACTGGGGAGTTTTTCTAAACATTGGTAAAAATGCATAGGCGTCTTAAACAAGCATTTAGGGAGATTTTGTTGCTCTGCAGCCCATGTAGTAAATATGATTTTGTTGTTTAACACACAGAGTTTGCTGAGAACAGCACTTCTTGTACTGAACCTTAATTAGGTCCATCCAGAATTTTTCTTTGTACTGTTTTGTGTTCATTCAAATAATTAAAAAGGTTATAGCCTTTGTAATAATTATCTCAAATAGAGACATTAATGAATCATTCATCAAATGAAAGGGAACAAGTGTTATATAAAATGCTTTAGAAAACTTGCCTTTGTTCTAGCAATTCAGCAGCTGGCAGCTGCCTCATCTTCACTCACACACACACACACACAGGGATTAAAACAAGATAAAAACTGGGCTTAAAGCTACCATGGGCAAAGGCTAGAGGGTAATTTTTTCAAAAGACCCTGTGTGGTGTACACACTTGCATCCCACCCAAGAGCACAACTTTTGCCTTTCCATGGCACTTCTCTTTCAAAACCTTTCTGCAGAAATCCCATTCCCTTGTTGGCACTGCAGCCCCAAGGCACAGGGGCAGTGGGGACATCCCCACCCATAACCATGTTACACCGGCCCAGAAGTATGGGTTCTTCTCAGAGACTGGTCCCTACAGAGACAGACCAGTGTGGCCAGAACAAAAGCATCAACACCCCATGCCTACTGCTGCTTCTCCAGGCTGAATGTGCGAGCTCTCTGGCACGTTTCGATCCACTACTGGAGTTCAAATGCTCCTTCTGCCAAAGAGGCAAACCTGCCCACTTGCACAGTCACATTTCCTTGTTTCATACCTGCAGTTTATCATCCTTAGCTGCTTAAACAGAAGGCAGAGGGCTGCTGTTGTGCTGGGCTGGGGATTTTTCCATTTCTCTCCTTAGTGTGATGGGTAGCATGTTATTGAATAAACAGACAAGACAGATCCTGGGAAAGGTCAGGATTCATTATGAGTAAGAGGAAACAACTTATCCCCCACATGCATATAATTGGGCCTGACTTCCATTAACACGAGGCAAACCGGCAGCTTCCGACTGGGTACCTCAAGGGAGTGTTACAAAAATAGCTGCAGGCTCAATCAAGTTTATCCGGATGGGAGTGAAGGCTGGCACAATAGCTTGCAGAAAGGAGATGAGCAAGAGTACAGAGCAGACTGCAGGTGATTGTTTGCACCCCAGACAAGTATTTTGCTTCATCCATTGTTAAGACCCCATTCACAGTTAAGCCCCCCAGCTTAGTCTGGAAGGAACAAAACATGGAATCTTTCCAATTATTTTTGCTGCATCTTTTGTGAAGGTCTGATACTAAAGCAGCGCTGCTTTTTTCTGCTAATGCTCACATGTTTTTGACATTATTCTTTCCCTGCTGTTAGTTTTCAGCCAGACAGAGTCTAACTCAGTAGTCAGTATCCCAGGAGGATCAGCTGGTCAGATGCCTGTTGGCTTTAAGAAGACAAGGGCAGCAGCACAATTGATGCTACAGCCAACCTTCCACTTTGGTTGCATAAAGGCAATTGTAACCGATGCTCCAAAAAGTTGACTGAAGTCTTATGATGACCCTGGAGAAGATAGGTAATAGCAGTGTCTGTGCAGCGAGACATGAGAGAGAAATTCAGCTGCAACCTGCCACAGAGTGCATCACTGTGCCCAAACCCAGCTCAGATCAGGCTAATTGCACTGCTGTAGTTCCCAGGATAAACAGCTGCACCTGCATAAGCTGCTTAAATTTAAGTTTGCTCAGTAGATGTTTAAAAACAGTTCAAACACTCTTAGGTAGTCAGCACAGCCTGCCTCTGTGCCAACAATTCAGAACCTTTCTTACCAAGAGAGTCATTCATGGGTAGAGAGGGTAACTCAGTGCCAAATGCCTGGGCTTTTTGTGGCATACTCAAAAGCTCATCTGCCTCTCCACTGGCTTAATTTGGACAAGGACAAATGCAGAAAACTGGATTTTACTCTGCATGGGTCAGAGGGACTACAACTATCATGTTGTGATATTATGAGATTTGCTGGTACTCTGAGCTCACACACTTCCCTGGGCATAGAAGTGACATCAGTGGAAAGTGGACACACTACTTAATTGACAAGACTGACTTGATAAAATGGATGATAAAGTGATAGGAGTGAAGAACATCACTAGCATTACTAACACGTGTAAGCTGAGGTGGTTAAGGTCCTCCTAAATGATGATGGCTCTGACTAGTGTGGTTTGGACAGGGCGGAAACACCATTTACTTCTGTCAATTTAGCAGAGAAAGGGATTAAAATGCTGTTTGTAATTTTTCTGTGTTTTCTTGTGTGTTGTTAATGTTTTCAAATGAACAGAAACAACCTGGCAAAGCAGTAAAAGCCCTGACTCTTAGCTTAGCTACAACAGGGAATATTCTCAACATTGAGAAATTCAGGTGAGAGTTTCCTGCAAGTCTCTCAGTGACAACAAAATTGGTAGGAAAAAAAAATAGATAGATAGACAGATATGTCTTATAAAAATATCCTAAGAAATGCAACACCATATTTTGCCAGTGACAATTGATTGGAGACATTGATCTGCCCTCCAAAACCCTTTGGTGGCTTTTCCAAGAGAAATGTGATTTATTTTTTTAAAATATTTAATGACTCTCAAGTCACACAACAGGCAGTTCATGTAATTCATTAAGCTACGTTGTTGCTTGCCTTGCCAGCAGCAAGCAGAAAAACACAGACTTGCCCTTGCACCATTTCTGTGTCTATTGATTATATCATTAGGCAAGCAAATTGGTTACCTCACTTCAGACTCAGTGCTAAATTATAGTCACTAAGGTTTGTCATCACCTTAATAGGGTATCGACTGCCATGAAAAGAATATGTTGAAAATCCCTGTATCCCAGGAGAAGTGATTGTGAAGGAGCATTCCCAGCTCAGATATACTCTCCAGCATGACACACATTGTAATAAATTGTCATTTATACCAAGGTCAAAATTCAAGTCATTGCATGTGCTGCAAGTACTCATTTTAACAGACCAAGTAAGCAACCCATCAAATACAGATTTCCCTAATAGTTAAATTGCTCCGTCCTTGCAGACAGAAGAGGTCATAACATGTTAGTGGTCACAGATTTACAGGAGTCTCCATCTGCAGGGGTGCTTCTCTGGTCCTGCAGGTCTGATTCCTGGGTTTTATCTCTGTCTCTGCCACTCCTTTTACTGAGGACTTTGGGCTCTGCTCACTTCTGCCCTGGTGAGAAATGAGGATTGTACTGCTTTCACCCACTTGCAAAAGAGTCCTGATGAGGGCATAAATTGGTCAAAGTGACTAAACCTCACCAGGAATGGGAGAAGTCTAAGCCCAGGTCTGGCTCTTCCTGCTCAAAAAATGCATGCTTTGAGTTGGAAATACAGCCACTGAATAATCTACTCCAACCTTTTCGCTCAGACCCACTTTTCATCTTAGAGCATAGATATAATGGGAATGCTTTTTTATGTTTTTTTTTTTTTTTTCTAGGCAGGTCAGCCTAAAATCCTTTAGCAGCCCCAGAAGGGTATAAGTGAGTCTGGGCTGACAGCATATCCTGACTTCAGCCTCGGGAAAAGTACATTATCACTGCTCTGCAAAATCCCCTAGCCTGTATTAAAGGGACAAAGTCACAAGGCAAGTTTGTTTAGGTCTCAAAAGCATAAAGATGGGCAGACATGACTCTTGCTCTGGTCAGGAAGATACCCAGAGGTAACATCTCTGTCTTGAAACAGCCCATGCAAGAACACACCCTAGTTCTGCTGTGCTACTGGTGAATGAAAAAGTAGGTACAATCTCCTGAAAAGACCTCTCTGTTAAGAAAATGTTCATTGATTTCCATCAGCTTCTACATTAGGTCCTTAATTACTGTTAACTTTAACTGAGGGTTGCAAACCAACTTAGCTGCAAAAAGGCTGACAAATACATGAACTGCTCAGTCACTCCACCAAGTCCATGTTTAGGCTCAGTTCGAGTTTGGGGTAGACATGCAGGTTCTCACTTACTTAATCCAGAGAAATCAGATTGTGTGCTTTCTGGCTTTACTCTGTATCTCACAAATCAATACTCCTCCTCCACATCCAAGTACACTTTTCATGGGGTTTTGCTATACGGGAGAGTCACCCTAGGATCTCAGCTTCATTTTACCTAAGAAAGAAACAAAGCTGTGTATTTTCCTGTGCAATGAGGAAAACTGGTGGAAGAAAAAGCACAAGTAGCTCTCCCCATGGGAGAGGCCACAGGTCCAAGGCAGGATGGAGAAATGTTGAGACTGGGGAGGTTTCTCATCCCCTGCAGCTTTGCTCTGAGCTCAGAACAGACATTAGGAGAGACCATCAAGAAAGGGTCTTATCAAAACTGCATAACCCCTGAGTATTTTTTTTGCAGGATAAATACAGCCTTGGCTCTCTGAACCACAATAACTCAATTATTTTAGTATTGTTTCTTTGTAAAAATATTAAAAAAGCTTATCATCATCTCAGGCGTTGAATTCAATGGAAGATTCACTCAAGCACAAACAGAATTCTAAGCAGCTTCAAGGAAAACAGGTAACAGAAGGCCTGACCTGTACTACAGGAATTAAAGAGTTCAAGGCATATTTGTTAATGGAACATATACTCCTGTAAGAATGATTTAATGTTTATTGAACAGGTATCTAAATAGCTTTATCAATACTGGATCTATTTAATAGATATCTTTTATGAGTTCTCTAGAGCAGAAACATTAGATTTCCAGGCAAGGACCCATGGATACTCTCAGAAAACTGTTCTGCATGGCAAGCTGACACATATCAGATATGCTGATTTCCCTGACATTTGAATTTCAAAGGAAATTCATTTTTTATGCTCCTCATTTTGTTTGTTTCCATATTCACAAGAAATTGCAAAGCTTGGTGCTGTTTCTGGCAGGGCATCCTCACCTCAGAGCGGGGAGAGTTTCCTTCATTTTGTTTTGAAATGAAAATGCAAACAAGCACACCTGCACAGGCAATCTGCAAACACTACCTTCTCTCAGAAATACAGCAGGAGATAGCAATTGTAAGGAGAACAGTGTTGCTGCCTGGGGACCTGATTGTTCCTCAGGGTTCAGTGACACCCGTGTGCCTGAGCACCTGGTTTTGTAAGGAAGCCATATCATTCCCAGCTCCTTTGTGCACTGGAGATGATGCACGGACAGTTAACCCACTAACTGGGCACCATCATGAGGAGTCCATCCCTCCTGGGATGTGGGCCAAGGCTCCCTGTGTCCATGAGTGGTCATCCTACCACTCAAAACACAAGTAGTTTCCTTGAATCATTGCTCACAGTGAGGGGGCTCCTCCCCCAGCTCCAGCCACAGGGCAACGCTCAGGGGCACTACATCACCCTACTAACCCCAAATCAGCAGCATCAGGGGCAGCTCTCTGGCCATGATGAGCTCTTTATCTTCTGAGGGTCATACCTCGATACACCCCTCTGTAAGATGCTGTAGCATTCCATGAGTAGGATGGATGAGGCTGCAAAACCTGAAACTGCACGCTCTGCATGTGTGCCCAAGAGCTCACAGCATTTTTCACTCAAGGTGCTGTTTTCTGGAGGAGTCTTTGGAAAAAAATCACAGTGAGCAGCTTTTTCAATGGCACCTTGGGATCCTGAGTCCTGGTTTCATAAAGTGACATGATTTGGTTTGTCTAGGCCTCTCAGGTGCTTTAAAACTGTCTGTCAACAGATCTGTTTTTACTTGCAGTTTCAGGAAGAAGCAACAAGTGCAGCAGCACGGAGGTGTCTGGACCCAGATAACAAGAGATGATGTGAGAGGGATCCAGCAGTCAACAGTGCTTGCAAATAAAGTCCTGGGAATTCCGTGCTGAGAAGGTGCCTGCCTCAAAATTCCCATTGCCAGGAGAAAATTACCAATGACAGAGTTTGCCTAAGAAAAAGATCAGATTGATCAAATAGAATGGGTGGGCAATCCCTAAGAGACTTGAGGAAAACATCAGCTTGGAAACAAATATGAAAGGCTCATGGAAATTTGCAGTAGTGGGGAGAGAAGTGGTAACAGCAGCAGGCAAACCTCAGTCCAGCATTGCCAGAAAGTTAGAAGGTTTAGTTATAAGAAGGAATTTAGGCATTTATAGACACCAGCTAATATCCTGAAAGTATCTAGACCCATCGTTTACCAGTTGTGTTGCTAATACTGATGTTCACTGATCGTTGGTTTACTAGGTGCCCATAAGTGCTTTGATCCTGATTGGGTTTAAACTATATGAGTCAAGCAGGTTTTCCCTGCAAAAAACCAGAATTTTTCCTGACTGTAGGGGAGAAAACAGGAGGAGGATCAGGCTTATGGCTCCAAATCCCAAATCCTTCACTCATCTCTGAAAACCTGACTCACCCTGCAGTAGTCATCCCTATCATCTGGAAGTTTAGACCACCGTTTCCGTGCTTCATGCAGTGCTTTGAGAGAAGAGATGTCATATAAAAATATTTTGTGTTTAACACCTTGGCATTCCATCTCATGGAGGATAATCAGAGTTATATACAGGGTAACGTGCTACAACTTTCTCTTCTGAATCAACCCCATCTGAATTTAAGTGTTTATTTAGCAAATAGGACAGAGCAAAACTAGAAACCACCTGGATGATTTTTTTAATGCTATATTTGATACCCTTTCAAAGCCAATTTGTTTTACTATTTTTTTAAGAGCTGAAAGAAGTCAGATTAGGTATTTAAACTCAGGTGCCTTTTCAAATGGGAGCAGATATACTCAGAGATCAAATTTTAAAGCCTACATAAAATCTTAGGGTTTTCTGGAGCTTCAAGCAGAACCGTATGGCCATTTATGCTCCGTTCAAGGCAAGACAGATGCAGTTCCAAACCCAAATATGCCTGGGCAAACTGCTCTAAATCAGGCATTTTCTGAATATGTGCAATCAGCTGAGTCTCTACCAGGGATTATTTGGCAGCCTTTTTTTCCTCCACAACACATATAAAGACATTAAATGACCCTATCCTGAAGTTTTTAATTCTTGTAAACTTCTGAGTATGGCTGATAACCCTCATAAACATGTGTTTAGATCTTTTAGTAAGTTTCTTAAACTCACTGTTTTTTAGGTTTGGTTTGTTTGTTTGTTTTTCCTATAGGATTTATAAAGTTAACATTAAAAAAAGAAAAAAAGACAGAAATTTGCACATATAGGCGGGTGTATCAACTGAGTATCACCAAGATTTGAAATATGATGGGAATCAGTAATATCTGGGGTTCTTTTCTATATAGGAAACAAACTGCAAGAGAAACATAGCTTGAAACATAGCTCAAAACAATGTGTGTAGCACAGGTACAGGGAGAGAGGCTGAGGAAGCAGAGAAGTCTCTGGTTTGCCTTTTGAAGCTTCTCTGTGTTCTCCAAGGACACAACCAGGCTCCAGGTAACAGACAGCAGCAAAATTTATTTATACCCAGGATTCTTTATCAAGCCTAAAGCTCCACAGTCTTAGTTGCACTTGAATAAAATAAAAAATGTCTCTCCAAAAGGCTTCCCTCCAAAATTCCATCTGAATGCTATGCATGGTCTATAAAGCAGCATATCAAACTCACCTTGCAGTGGTAAACAAAAGGAGCAGAACACCCACCTGCTCACAGGGGATGTATGCACAGAAATGCTCAAAAAAGTGCCAAGATCACTCCAGACACAGGGTCATGCCTGACACCTGGTAGCTACTAACAAACTTTCAGGTGCTGCAGTGGCCTACTTTCAAATAAAATCTTCACAACAGGTCTAGAAAATTCACCCTTATTCTCTTGGTCTGAACATCCAGACCAGGTGTCCGCTACCTATAGCACAATCACAAGTTTTCTTCAGCATTTCATAGAATTCTGGCCTTTTTTTGCCTCAAGATGTGCAAAACAAATTGTATTTCATATGTTGATTTTTTTTCCTCTAAGCTATGCATATAAACAGCTTCAATAAGTCTTTCAAGAGCACCTTCAGAACATAATTTCTTGTTAAAAATATGTCTAGACAGAAAACTTATTTTAAAGCAAACAATTTACCAGCAACTTGAATCTGCCCATTCAGTGTCCAGGACACCAAATCATTGCAATTATGATTTTTTCAGTACCCCATGTCCTTTTACTTATGCCAGTACTACGCTGGCATGCCCCTCACCTGTGAACACACAGGCTCCCACCTCCAGAGGCAGCTTTTAATGTCCAACACAGGATTTCTCAGACAATGCCCTGTTTAGAAATACCAAGATCTTGTGCCTTTTACCAAGAAACAGCCAGCAGTGCCAAGGAAACCAACAAGATGCTTAGAACTCACACCAGGGAAGAGAAAGCAGTGCTAGCCCAGGCAAAGCCCCCTGCCAGCTCAGTGACTACCTCAGGCAGGAGAAGCAGGTCACCCCTAGGGCATGGAGCAGGAGCATTCCCCAGTCTCAGACATCCACAGGACTCTGTCCTCCAGGCACTGCCAGCATGAGAAGGGCTCCAGCTTCTTCCTACAGCTGAGAGGAGAAAACGTAAGGAAAACTCATTGCCATTCCGCTTGTTACCTTCACAGAATTTTGTCTCCCCTTGCTTACACTTCATATTTGAGACAAGCCTTACAGCTCATGGTCCACCTCAGGTCACAGATCCCTGCCTCTGATTTCTTTGCTCTCACAAAAGATCCCTCCTGGTGCAGGGTCTCCATCAGAAATGCTGGTGGTTCAGGGTCTTGGGTCCTGCTTTTGGGCACTTGTTACAACTGGTAGCAAAGCATGAGGAAGAGCTGTGCAGACAGAGCAAGCAGTATATTCACAGCTGTTTACAACCCAAACGGGTTTCAGCTGCTGCCGAGCCAACAACGCAGTCATTTTGGTAGTTCAAGTTTTTGGGAACAAGACAAATATATAAAATTGATTTCTTTTTTCAGTTGAAACTAATCAGTAATCTCGAAAACTGGAAAGTCTTGATCTGCTTTAAGAAGGATAAGAACTAGGTAGATCCCATAACTGATTTCTTTTCTGAGAAGGATCACTTTAATTCCATTGAATTTTAAAATCCAAAATTTCTAACAATATACGTTACTAAAATGGATTGTCTATGAAAGGTGTAAAACACATATCCCATCACAGTCTGGCATCATTTTATGTATCCAAAACATTTTAAAAAATAATAATAATCTGCAGAGGGGCTCCCTCATAGCTGGACTTTTTATTAGCAAATTCGTTTCTCCCGAGCTTTGGAAAACGACAGAGAGACCTCTTGTGACAGAACGATGTACTGCGGGCACACACACCACGTCACATCGCTTCCTTGGTGCCTTCCTAGTCTTCCCTCTTTCCGTACTCATGGGCTCTGTTATGCGAACATCCCCACCAGTGTTTCGTGTTCAAATAGCAGCAGGAAATAACCTCAGAGCACCTACTCCTCCTTGTCCTGACCGTGTAGTAGGACAGCCCTACATGAGGGTCAATTTAAACCAAGTAGGAAAATGAATTTTCACCCATGATAAAAAATTATATTTATTTCAACAGACTTGAAATCAGATCCAGGTACATTTTCAGATTGCTTTAGAATGACGTGAAAGTTTTTTATTTTGTATTTTTTTGACTCTTAAATAAGGAGGAATGTAAGAATATAAACAGGGCAGAGCCAGTTGGGGAAAATAAAACCTTTGTACCAAACAGTAGGCACAAAAAAGCCAAAGGTGATGTATGGAAATTTATTGTCTCTAAAATGAGAAGCTTTTCTGTGTATTACGGAGTTTGGGCTCCATTTAGTGGGTTGCAGAGCTGTGTGTATCACACACCAACAGTAAAGGTGTTGACACAGGATGCAAGTGTATCTGCAAATCTGGCTTCTGTGAGGGATCTTTGCACACACACATGTAGTAAATAGGAATCAGCAATAGCATCAGGTGAGCTGGTCATGGATCAGTGAGAGGTCAGATCTCAAAACCTGGGCTAAAATAACCCAGCAGAATACCTGTCGTTACCCAAAGAATCAGGAATCAGAGGTGGCTGCAATTGCTTTACTGGACATTATAAGGGAAATATAAATATCTGAGGCTCCCCAGATACAGTGTGAAAAAAAAGGAAGAAATAAATGTGCTGTCAGACACTGGCTGTTTATCAGTTAAGAGCAGTGATGAGCCATTAAAGGATGACTGCATACAGGCACTCCAGTGGTTCCGTCTGGTTTCATTCTTTTAATGTCACCCATTTCAAGAGTAGCACCAGTGGTCAGTGTCTTCTGTATGGGGACAGCTGTTACCAGAGAGTAATTTGGAAATGCCAGTGCTGTTACAGCATCTATGCCATGCACAAAATTAATGTCAGTGACCATGCACTGGGCTGCTATCTTCTGCAGCAGGGACAGAATTTCTCCACCAACTCAAAGGCATTGTCTCTGCCAGGTTCATCACCTTCTCACGAGGATGCTGGAGGCTGTCAGAAGAATCTGAGAGCAGGAACTTGAAGAAGGAGAGTGCAATAAAACCCAGTATTTGTTTCTAATAGAAGTAAAACATCAGAAAAAATTGCTGAGGAAAGAGAGGTTGCTGAAATCCCAAGTCCTGCTCTGAGACTCTGCATGGCAACAAATCCCCCTTTGAGCTGACTTCTAATTTCAGTTGCTTGAAAACAGCTGGTTCAGAACCAGTATCTAAGCTCCAACAGCACAGGTCAGCCTTAGCATAGCATCAGGACAAAGCTCCTCAGCTCTGACTCAGAGGAAAGTAAACAGCCCACAGAGATTCGTCAGATAGAGAACAAAATGACACATTTTATCTCCAGCATCTCCAGCCACCATCAAGCTTTTTATCACCCAGGGACATGACTTACAACTGTTCCCTGTTCACCTCTGTCTGGATCCCTTTTTTTATCTGGTGGTGTCAGATGGCACATCACTGACAACTGTTCTGCTCATCTCAGCAATGGTCACAAATCTTGGAGTTTATCTCTAAAACAGACAAGCTGAGGGCAAAACAGTGGCCAAAAGAGCCAAGAGTTCAAATTGGAAAAGTCACAAGGTGTCATTTGCTGCCAAAGGGTGACTGCTACAGGCAGAGTTTGTACCAGGGAAACCATGACAGGAAAATCAGGGTGCAGTAGGAAAACCTTGAAGTATTCTCAGTAGGAGAAGGAGAGAAGACTGTCTTTGCAACCACATTCAAGGTGTCAGCCCTATTCCCACAGAGGCAGTCAAGGGGGCTAACTGGGCCCTGGCACACACTGCTGGGATGGCTGGGACATTCCTGCTGGGACCTCCCCCCGGGACAGGCACTGGCCAAGTTCCCCTGAGGCAGACCCTTGAGACCAGCAACACTAGAGAGTCTTCTCAGGGAAGCAGACAGGGCGAAAACATCTCGGCATTTTTCCCTGGGGGGATTTAGAACAAAAATACGAAATTTCCACTTCAGCTGCCCGCAGCAGCCACGGTATATGTCCCAAAAGACAAGTCAGCACCGTTGGTCTCCCAATCCTCTCTTGTGCAGAAGTTGAGGCATCATCGGAGCTGTCCTCAGGACCACACTCCTTGCTGAGGGGGTGTCAAGAAGATTCCCATTCTGAAACCGGTGTTTTTCTTCCCTTCAGGAGACACTGTAAGAAGATGACTATATTTAAAATGCTTTTTTCTGGACTAATTTCAAAGTCAGGGGACTTCTGCGCATCCTGGAGAGGAACAGCTGTTCACGTTAAAGTTCATTCGCAAATTACTGCTGCAAAAACCTTTACGTGGAGCTAATTCCCGTGCGGAGAGCAGCACTCTGCAGTGCCGCGGTCCCCCCATTCCTGTGCCAAGAGCACCACCCGGTGGCCTCCCTGGCCACGGTTCTCTTCCCTCAGAAATCATAAGGAAACGGAAATATTTTAAGGGAAAGGAAAAATTAGAAGCCTAGAGGTGTGCAAAGACCTGTATTGATACGCTGGGCATAAACGCCCATGTGCTGACTGTACGAAGCTCAGCCAGTATGTGAGCAATGAAAACAATCCTGTATTACAGGTGTCTTGGAGAAGAGGGGAGTCACAGGGTGGGTTTTGCTGGGACCAGTTCAATCTGCAGGACTGCAGGGGCTTTGAGAGAACAAGTTATGGTTCTACTATGGCAGGCAGTTGCCTTCTCCTCCCCCAGCACTGCTGCTGCTCTGCTGCTCGTGGGAGAAAAGTACCACCATCCCGAAGGTGCTGCATTGCACAGCAGCACATCCTTGCTCCATGCACAGCTCCCTGGATGCTCAGCCAGCCAAGAGGGGTCTGGTACTGCTGGCTGAGGTGGTGATGGGCACCCACCTCCTTTTTTCTAACCTCCCTTCACTATCTATTCATAGTGTTTCAGAGGTTCACTGCACATTTTTCTGAAGCTTTGAAGATTCTGAGGCCCCAGACAGAGTTTAATACATATTCATTAGTAGTTTTCCACATACAGCTCCCAGGCTTTGGCTGGAGTTGCACACTTGTTGGGTTCCCTGTGGCACGCTCACCAGAGAAGACCTTTCTGAGCATCCTGGGGTTTCTGTGTGCATCCTCCTGCTGCCTGAAACAGGAATACATTAAATAACTCAGTCCTGGCAAGGGAGACAGTCCTGTGGGAAACAATTTATACAAGTGTTATTGGCTGTTAATGGAAATCTTTGGGAGGAAAAAGAAAATGTCCACTTCTATTAAGATGAAAAAGGAACATGTCCATATAACAAATAATTCCCAGTAGCTATGCCTCGAGGCCCACGTGCAAAGGATAAGAATGGTCCAGTGCTTTTAAGGATACTTCTCTGGAGAGTTTATATAACAGCTGAATAGATCAAAGGGAAAATGGAAAAGGGTTGAAGAAAGTCACGCTCTGCCTGGCACAGGAGACCTTACCAAGCAGGCAAGTGAACTCACCAGTTACCTGGAGTACTAACAAATAAAAAGACCTCACAACAACATAAGCAGGAAGGAGACAAGGGTCAGTTTGGGAGTGAGCAGCCTACTCCAAATATCCATGAGTCCAGCCTGGCAGCACATGCAAGTTGGGGTCACTCAAGGCACCTTTATCTTCCTAGGTCATGGGAACCATGGTAAAAGCATTCAGTCAGCTTATAGTCCTTCACCTCTCTTTTTCTCCTCTCATTTCTTTTGCTTTCCTGTCCTTTTCACTTTCATTTTCCCTATGAGTTTAGGAAGAACACTTTCTATAATCTACAAGCAGATCAGCCAGCAGGGCATGCAGCCGTAGCTGTGACAAGTACTACAAATGTGTGATAAATACATCCAGCATGTACTTGTCCTGTTTATCTTCTGGATGTCACTTTGCCTAAATAAAGCCACACCATAAGAGATGTTTTTTTTTTTCTAAAATATCAAAGCTGCTTTAATAAAGACAGAATTATCTAAAAGGCTCTTCACTTCAAGAGACACTTCAAGACACCACAGCACTGTAAACCTTTATCATTTTAGTTAATAGAAAAATCCTCTCAAGTGTTTTGCACTGTGAGCAGTATAGTTTCTGGGACAAGTCAGCATCACTGGAAAAAATGAGATAAGTACACGTGCATGCACATGTTGTGTAACCAAATGTAGCGTCACTTTCATTTCCTAAAATTGCAAGGGTCCAGTTTCACCGGGAGACACTGAAAAGACAAGCCCACACTAATTAGAAACTTAATGATACCTCTGTATATATTTTTTCCAGGTGTTACCAGAAATTTGATGAACATCACAGAAATTTCATCAGAACCCACACACCAAAAAAAAAAAAAAATAAAAAAAGCAAACTAAACTATCTGTCTTGTGCTTAAAGCCGGTTGGGGAATTTATTCAGACACTTTTGTTTTAAACCACCATTCCTTTGTTCATAAGAAATAGGTGATCACAAAAGCAACATTTGCTTTTAAAACATAGTATAATTTTTGGATTTTTCTTTGACATAAGTTTCTTGATGTTACAATATGCAAAACAACATTTTCAAGAGGTTAATACAGCTTCCTAAGTCACATCCTTTCCAGAACATGCTTTTTCAAATTTTCATTTTTTTCCCCTCGGACATTCATTTCATGCTGCAACACTTGTCAACTTGAATCTACAGCCACACCTCTTTTTCAAAGACAGATTTGCAGATTCTAGAAAAGAATGCAGGCAAAAAGATGGTTTCTCTGCAGCAACTGCAAAGGTATTACCTGCTGCTTACTTTCAGTGTGAATTTCCACAAGGGCTGCTTTCAGTAGTGAAACTTTGAAGAATAGCATTGGGTTCTTTTTTTGTTTTGTTTTTTTTCTCCTAAGCTACTCTTGCCACTCTCTGTTATCTCCTCTACCACAACAAGACAGTCCCTGTGTGCTGCTCCACAGAAGGTATTTTTAAGTCTTTGTAGCCCTCCTTTTTCTTAAACTTCATTGCACTCATCTAAGTATTTAAAATCTTCATATAAAGTGCCACTAAAATTCAACTCCCAAAAGTGTTTCTCCAGCAGCAACGTCTCAGCCTGTAAAAGTTTGCATGTGCTGGAGCCACACATAAATAAATGAGACTGGTGCAAAGCGGGGGACAAGTCCCAACCTGGAAACTGTTGTTAACACATAGCACTGAAGTGAGGTACAGGCAGTGAAGTAAGATGGAACATGCACTCCCACATAGACAGCGATCCCACTGCAGTTTTGATCACCACAAGCCATTGTTAGTGACTGAGGAAAGAACAGTAAGCCTACTGCAGGACAGACAATGAAGATGTCAAAACTTTAAGCCATCTCCCAAGCATTTTCCAGCTGAAGGCATGAGCAAGCCCCATTACACCTCCAGGAAGGTGACTGCTGAGGGAACAACCTTTGGATGTAGAAGGAGAGATGGAATAACATGTTCTCCAAACCCATTCTGGTCACAAACAGAAGCAGCGAGCTACGGTCTTGGCTAGAAAGATTCACTATGCAACAGAAAAATTAGGAAACTCCTTCTGACAGTAAGAAGAGCAAAATACCATTACAGGCTGCCTGAAAAGCATATGGGATATTTTTCATCAAATTCAGGATCCTTTTCCTTAAGCTTTTAAAGAACAGTCTAGCCAGTTGCCATAAGGAATATCACAGGAATCTTAGCTTGGAAGGAGATGCAGTGGTGACCTCCTGAAATGTCACAGAAAATGTCCAGGGGAGACAAGAGAGCTCTCAGCTACCCCTTTGAGCCTGGGGTTTTCCATTGGCAACACCTGCCAGCTCAGGTCTCCCATTTGTAACCTTTGTGCTCCTCTCCACCCCCTCTCGCAGAGAACCTGGACCTGTGGCACACAGTGCTGCTCTTGTGAGAGTGTGCCGTGGACTGTTCGGGCTGCAGGAAGCACAAAGGAGGGAGGTGAGTGCACAAGTCCCACATCTGCTGCACAAAATTCCTCTCTCCAGGCTAACCTTTCTTAAACAGAACTTCCTTGGGGGAATCTACCCAGTTAGACATTTAAATCAATTAGGCTGATTGACAGCAGGATCATGTCTAGCATATTCTTGATTGTGGATACAAACACTCAGCTGGAATAAATACCTGCCTCATACAGACTTTCTGAGGCTTAATTAGTTCACATCTGTGATGAGCTTTGAACACAGGAAGCACTATACATGCACGGTTATTCTCACTGTTCCTAGTGGTGGAGGCTTCACATTTGGACATGGCAAAGACAACAAGGCAGAAGGATTTCAAGGACAGAAGGAAACTCTGACCCAAGGCCACTGGGGACTGCAGCTGCAGGGGCAGGAGGACAGACTGATGTCTGGCAGGGCTTTGCTCTAGCTAAACATCACTCTGCTTTGAGCTCATGAGGTCTCTCTCATTCCTCAGCAGCAGTTCCTGACCTCCAGATTTCCACACCAAGACTTTTCCCCACCCTGGAGCCACAATGGCATCAGCTCAGCAGGCAGGGCACGAGGGAATCCTGGATGCCAGTTCTTCTGCACCCTGTCCTCCAGCATTCCTCCCGGGAAGGAATTCAGGTTGTCTGTGCTTCTATAAAAGTGTCATTCACCCAGGCATCAAGGCACTGATGCCTAACAAATAAACAGGAGCTGAACTTCACGAAGGCCTTTGAGGCTGCCCAAAAGCAACACTGTTATTTTTGCTAGCTAACACACATGTAAGAAAGCTTCATGTTGACAAAAAATTATCCACACACCTCCATGACAAAAAGAACCTCTTCAAAGAAGCATACATAAAGCGTCACCTTGAAAATCTAAATATCTGTGGTTATATGGGGCTAAATATAGACCCCATTTTGCAAGTCGTATTTCTCACCAAAAAATGACCACACCTGAAAATCAGTAAAATAACTAAATGTAATGGCTAAGACACCAATGAAAATAAAGAATGCTTTTTTCAACACACCCACAACTGTCCCATCCAAATTGCAAGTATGTACACACACGTGAACCAAAAAACTTCTAGTTTGGGACTCACAAAGTACAGTTTGTACTGGCATGAAAAAAAAAATCCTCAAAATTCAAACCATTGTCATCTGCCAATAAGGAGGCTTCCAACTGAAAAACAAGGCTGTGCCATTCTGACCCTTCTTCTATCAGTTCAATTTGACATTGAAAAGAAATTGAATGGCAGTCACTCCTGGTGATTTACTTTGCCACAATGAAGCTGCTGAATTCTTTGCCAGAACTCTTTCTGGAATCCCTTGTACAGAATCTGTCCAAAAGTTCATCCAAAGTATCCTCCTGCTAAAGGCTGTTTAGTTGTTGGTACAATTCATAGCAGTCCCATCACTGATTCATTAAAACAATGATCTGGTGACAAATAACATCACTGAGGATGTTATATAATTATTTATTACGACAAATAACCATTGCAAATGGTTATTTATATATATATTATATATATAGTGAGGTTATAATACCCCAGGAATGTCCTCAGAAACACCAGGAGATCTTTTATTTTCAAGGTATACATTTTGGAAGATGTTCAAGAATCTTTGCTGATAACGAGTACATAGGAGCAAAGTTTAGTGTCATAGAAATGTGACACTAAATGTTCCCATTTTCCTTAAAGCCTGGTTTAATAATCAGAAGAAAATATTCTAAACAAGGGTGGGATTTTCAAAGCAAAAGCATAAATTGTACCATTATTTCACAAAAACTGACAATCTAAAATCTGTGTTTGTGGCTTATAAAATTCCCACCATTGAAACTTAAAAAATTACTGAAAGAAATACTTAAAAGAAATACAGGTTCATTTTCAGTGACCATCACATTTAGTGGTCTGTTTAGGCAGTTACAGAACCAATTTATTTTCCTGGTCATTGAGGGACTTACCTGCACATCCTTGTTTCAGTTTTCCTCATATATCCTGCTGCCTTTCCCCAGGTGAACTCTGTACCTAAACACACATTTTAGAATATTCCAATTTTACAACCTTACCAGTCATTTGGCACTAATTTATCACAGAATATGCTGAGTTGGAAGGGACCCACAAGGATCATCAAGTACCAACTCTTAACCCTGCACAGGACCATCACCAAGGCTTTATCTGTTGAGAGGGGGTTATTACAGTCACATCCTAACACCCAGCTCTGACTTTTGTCCCCTGAACATTCACTGCATGAGTTATGAAGGCACATAAAAATAAACTTCCATAAAACTCTTGTGTGGATAAATAATTGCTCAGAGTTATTTACGTGGTCGAGCAGTTTTGCTTTTATTTCTTTTAAGGGATTCTTCTCCTGTCCTGTCATTAGAATACTATGATTGAGGTGGGATAATGCTAATGGTTCCTACAGTATTTGCTTGGAATCAGTGATTCCCAGACACACAGAAGTAACTGGGGAACCACCACAGGAATGTTACACACCAGCAAGGGAAAAGACATTTTTTATTTCACTCACAAAGCTTTGTAAGATTTGTCCACAGCATTTATTTACTTAAGAGAATAAAACATTTTGGGGAAAGCTACATTTTCCTTCAGCTTTTCCTCCTCTTGTTCTTTTATTCCCACTTTTTTCTTTCAGAATCTTTTTTTGTTTCAGATCACAAGGGGCTATTTAACATGCTGTCTCTCTCTCTCTTTCTTTCTTTGAAGAAATTATACCTCACCAGAATACACTCTGGCCTTTAGCCAAACAGCCAACATGCTCGTATTTTTAAGGAACACTGTGCTTCCATTGGAAATACTTGCCAACAATACATTTTTCACCCATCAGTCATCATGTGAACAATATTTTGGCCAGTATGTTTCCAGTCAACCTGAAATGGATAAGATGTATTCAACCCCTCTATTTCCATCCTCATGTCTAAGGATTTTAGTGTATATTTTTTAGATTTTTAGAGTTAAATAGACTGCATGAATTCTCCTAAGTTGCTCACATAATTAGGTGGTGTTAGAAGTTACTAAAACATTTTCTCACACGTTTCTGAGCTTTGCCAAGGACACAGTGTTTTGAAGAAGCACCTGCAAGATAGCTTGAAGACAAAAGAGAAAGCCCAGAGCCCTTGGAAAGGCTCCAAGGGGCAGTTCTGAGCTTTCTGAGGGTCAGCACCAGGGGAAATGGGTGCTATGGGTTGGTTTTAGATATCATATATGCTAATTATTGGAAGTTATAGAAACTATAACATCACTGAACCACACATGTGCATAATTCTGGTGTGCACCTGGAAGCTTCCAAATAAAGGTACTTTCTCTATCTCCACTAATGTTGTTTTGAGCCTTTTTCCAGGTGTTTAGGCATCAATCCTTACACTAGGTACAAAGGTTTCTTCTGCACCTGTTAAAGTTCATAGCTGTAGCATCGCAATGTCACTGAAACTGTCCACGCTGCAAGCTGGGTAGCTGCAAATGCTTAGGATCACAGAATTGAGCTCTTTTTGAAAATCCAGCAATAAAGTTTCCTTGACAACTTACCACAGTGGTTACCAATCAGACACTTCTATTTTCTAGAACTTTCTTCATTGCTGAAATCCTTTATGTTAAACATTTTAGATAGTTTTTTACACTGAAATTCTTCATGAGAAATGCCTTCTTAGAGCATAGTGGTTTCCACTGAAATCTAGAAAGATTACTGGCTAAGACAGCAATGACAACACAGGAATAACCTTTTGCTTATGATGCAACACTTTTTTAAAGTGATTATAAGGAGCACCCCTTTTTCAGACCTGGACTCATTCAATACAACAAGCTCAAACAGGTCCTGCTGCAGCACCCGCTCACCCCTAGCAATGTACTCCATGGCTCACTAGGTCAAATATTCTTACTGCTTGAATTGCTAAAACACTGTGGGAATCATCATGCGTTTCTCTAGTTTTTTTAAATGTTTCCAGCTCTTCATTTCAGTTTCTGGGTTCAGAAAACAAAATATATCTGGCCAGTGACAGTCAGAGGTTATTAGCTTTACTTTTTCTGTTTTTCAGTTGCTACATTATGAAAACAGTTCTACTTTCAAGAGATAAAATTCTGTGGGAATACAACATCTGATTTCTATGATAATCACACAAATTTATTGCACTGCTGGACTCTGCCTTCAACTACTTCTGACACAGGAAACACATCTGAATCCCAGTTCTAACAGCAAAGCATTAAATCAGATTTAATTAGCTGCCTATACAAATTGTTAAAATGCAATACAATAAGTTTGTGTGACTACCATAAAAGTCAGTCATTCCAAAGAGTTTAAAGTTATTCTTAGAGTAGTGAGGAGGCTGTGATGTCTTTAAGGATCAATATGCAATAAACAATTCTCACTGGAAGCCACTTTATCACACATGCTCACATGAGAATGTAGCTTCTTCAAAAACACCATCAATATACGAGACACATTTTTATTTCCACTCCTGCAGGCCTGCAGGAAAATACCACTTTTAATAACAGAACTGAAATACACACAGGCTACTAAGAAACTGTGTCCTTTGGAAAAGCCACATTTGCAAGCAACTCAAATTCAACTAGAATGCTTATTTCCACAAAGAAAGCAAATTTTTTCTAAGCAAAGATGAATTTTACAGAACAAGAATTAATGACGGGAGAAATCAGTTCTGTGTGCATTAAGCCTCAATTAAAACAGATCTGGTTGTCACGATTGCTCTAACATCATAGCAATATATCACCAATGCAGTACAGGACCAAAATAGTGGTAGAATGAATCTGAGCTCCACTTCTGCAAAGATTTATGTTGGTTTTAACGAGATTACATGCAGCAGCAAAGAAAAACACATCTGTAAGTATTCACAGGACTGCAGCACTAGAATGGGTTCTTCAACTCATAAATGAAGTTACAATACTTACTGAAATTTCAAACCTTTAGAAACAAGGATTTCCCAAAAAGATACATTGTCAGAATTTAAAAAAAATAAAACAATAAAATCTCAAAATACTTGGCCACACAATTGTTTCCCAGTTTATTGGAAGGAATTGAAACATAACATCCACTGTATATTTTGCCTTTATTAGGGGACCAGGGAGAGGGAGGAATAACAACTTTTCTGCTGAAGTTGATAATGTATTTAGAAAATTACACCTTCAGCCTAGTTACAAATAAACCATATTGTAGAACAAACAGTGCTAATATACACTGTCAGCCCAGTTAAAGTGCCCATATTCCTTTCAGGATCAAGAATGTCAGCAGTACAGTATTACTGGTGTACTTAGAGAGGACAGAAAAATGCATGCCCAGCAACATAAAAAGAATTTCTCATACATTGTTTAAACTAAAAGAAATCCAGGTGACAGGAAAAATCATAGGAGAAAGATTTCAGAGTGATACTTACATGTGTTTGGGAAAATCAGTTTATAAGCACAGCAAATTTACTATATTCTCAAGCAGAGTGAATACCTCCCTCAATCTGGATACTTGCAGAAAAGTAAGCAGTTGCCTCCAGAAAGTTCATTTACAACAGGACCATAACCCAAAAGGGCCAGGCTCAGGGGCAAACATCCCACTATCCCTCTCTCACTCCACAGCCAAAAATTGCAGTAACAGAGATATGGGAATTGCACCTGTAATGCCAGGCCAGAACAGAGGTGGTAGATTTAATGGCGTTTGAGTCCAGCTGTTCCACACATGAGCTAAACAACCTCAGATGGAGAAGGAGGTCCCTGAAAAAAAAGTTAAAGTGTCTGTGTCTCAGAGGAAACAGTCTCCGCTGTACTGCCAAGCTTCAATCACAGGTCTCTTGGGCACATGTTTTTAAATAATAGGTGACTAAAGATAGGAGCAACAACCAAATTCCCACTGTTCATTTTCAGGCAGTTATGCACTATGCAATTTCCAGATGCCTAAATAGTTCCAAAAATTTCTAAGGCCAGAACTTCCTGACAAAAAAACATTAAGGTGCAGATTTCACCATCTTTCAGTAACAGGAATCATCCAAGGACATAAGAGGTAGATGGCAGAAGGCAGATGACAGAAGATAGAAAACATGTAGGATTAATATGTAGGATCAATCCAATGTGATAGCATATTGAAAGTGAAGAAGTTGACTTTGGTGGACAAATGGAGGGCATATCCTGGGACCACTTCATCTTCAGACAGTGGAAAGCACGCCCCTGGCAAAGTTAAGCTTAGTTTGTCAGTTACAGGCAGCCACTAACGCAGTCAAAGAAAGTTTATGATGTACAAAGCTAGTAACACTTGCCTTTTAAGGACACTCAAAATGCTTCACAAGACTCTTTGGCTGATCTCTGAGAGTAGCACAAAACCCCAACTATCTTTCAGTTTGTTTACTACTGTAATTGAAAGCCTTGACCGTGATTTTAAGTAATTGACCCATTAATAAAATGAAAAAAATGAAAAACCAAACGACAACAACTCTGTCTATAAGGTATGTGTGCCACTAGGAAATGAAATATTGATGAGACAGTTCCATATGTTTGTGTCTTTGTGCTTTAAAAGTCTGAGAAATATCACAGTTAGGGCATGAAAATATTCAGGTATGCTTAAAAACTGCAACCAACTAGAGAATAGCCAAATCAATGGTTAAAGATGATGGAAAGCCCCTGGTTTCTAAGGAGAGAAAAAATTTAGAATAGTCAATACCAGATAGTAAAGAAATAACCCTGGAATAACTAGAACTTGATCACTGTTGTGAGATAGGAATCAATCAACACCTTTAAGAGAATTTCTATATTCACCTGATCCGCAAAATCTTGCAGGGAACAAACAAGTTCTTCCCTTCTATTGCTTTAGACCTAGAAAATCCTCTGGAAGTGGAACTTTCCTATTGAGGTCTGCAATACTAATTCATACATTGCACGTAGCTTTTTGATTTCTTTGTTTTTCTTGGTGGTATATTCAGACTTTCTTCATTTTCAGCATTTCAAGAGCTGGGGACACTATAACGTGTTTACTTTCACTGGAGACTACAAAGCTATTTGAGAGTCTAATCCACAAACATTTAAGGAATGACAAAGAGAGAGATTTGTTCTTCCTAACAAATCAGCAAGAACTTGCTCTCTCTGAGACTTTAATCTCCCCCAGCTTTGATCTTCCTCAGACTTGCCATAGACAAAGGAACCAATGAAGAAATGCAAGCGTAAGAGGAGGATGATTCCAGAACCCAAGGAGATAGTATATAATAGAAAAATCTCAGGAAAAGAAGAACAGTGATAAATCTCAATCCTAAAGTGTGAACTTTGTTCATGTATTAGAAACTGTCCTACAGAGCATAAAGATGAGGTCTGCATTGAAATGTCACACAGTGGGAGGAGGAAAGTGTGAGAAAGGGCAGTAGGAGATGAGGGGACACTGAAGATCTTTGAGACAGGTAAGGGGTTTTCACCAGTTTTTGTCTGAGTCCTCTCTAATATTATTGACTTTCAACATCATCAAGCAATGCACAAGGCTGAGCTCTCCAAAACCATACAAGTAACTTAAACCATAATGTTTGGGGACCTGGATTCCCTGGAACAGCAGAGGCAGAGCAAGAACATCAGAAGCAACAAGGGAAAAGAAGGAATATCTAAGCAGGCGAGAGAAAGAAAGAAAGAGGTAAAAACCCTGAGAAGCACCTGGAAGCTTTTTCAGCCTCCAACCTGAAGAAGAAGGGCCTCATGCCACGTGTCCATTATAGCAACACCGACAAACCAGTGCCTTTGTGTTGCCCCAACAGCATCTGTACCTAAAGATGCAATGCACTGACTACCCAGCACAGTCCAAGTTTAGTCTGTCTGGAACCCAGAGAACTGGAAAGAAAAACAAAATCATTGAAAAAAATAATTACTTATATATTAATTACAAGCAAATTCTCTCTTCTGCACTATGAATAAGGCTGTAGACAGGTCCTTAGAGGTGAAAAAGGCAACTTGTAACACAGTCTCCAAACTTTCAGATTCATTGCTGATTAAATGTTCTTTTTGTCACTTCGAACTTTATTCCTAGACAATTATATTAAAAATAAGATAATTACAAAATATAATATTGCACATCAGAGGCTATTTTTCCACAGTTTCCTATCCAAAATAGACTTAAATTAACAGGTGAGACATTATTACTAGTACTCAAAAAACATGTAATGCTTTTAGAATATTAGGTTACACCATACCCTTAACTCAGGAAAGCACTTAAACCCATTCTTGTTTTCAGGAAAAGGAAAAGTCTTCCTGTCTCAGAGACTCCAAAGCAGAAGTATGATACATATAGATACTACTTGGGCATACAGTAAGGATTTAATTGGTTTGTTTCACAAATTCTTGAACTCCACAGCAAGTCTTAGTCCAATAAGTATTAGAAATAAGCCAATTCAATTTAAAGTGCAATTCTTGTTGGAGACTCAAGTGGTCTCTGCTTTCATACATCTTTCTTGCACCAAACCAGTACAAAATTAAACAGAAACATGATGACAGCACCCTACAATTTTTGGTTATTCAGAAAGTTCACACAAAATATTAGCACTCACCAACAAATAATATTCTGGTTCATATAGTTATGAAAATGTTCCACTGATTCTGAAATGTTTCTGACATTTCTCATTATGAAACACCTAGGCAGAGCAGCAGCTCTCCAAGTGTAAAATACCCTCATTCATTTCTGAAAGCTATGTATTTAATGCTAACACCACTGATATTCTAACATTATTTGCTAGCACATGGAATTCCTGGACAAAAGCTTATAAAATGGACAACCCAAGTGCTTTTCCAATTTGATTAGTTAATCAAAAATTCTGAGATTCAAAAGCTCTTCCAGGTCATGACCGTTCTCTGGACTGTATTTTTCCTCTCAGGATTTCTTTAAAACAGTATCCAATAAAAATATATAAAACCCCCACATGTAGTTGAGCATCTGACACTTCCTGGAGACCTTTCCATCACCAAGTTGTTTTTCCCCCAAGTTGAATTTTAGTGTAATTTCATCCCATTGCCCATGCTCATGGAAGCAAGGAGAAAGAGGCCCCAGGGAGGGTAAGGTGGGGGGAAAACCCAAACAGTGGCTAAAATGCAAGGAAAAAGTGTATAGAAGCAATTCAGCTGTGAAGTGTGTTAATGAAAGGGGATCTGTGAAGGGCAAGAGTTAACTTTAGTTACAGTTTCCCAGTTTTTTCTTCTCCATCAGCATGGAAGAGTCACAGATGCACATGGATGGGAAAAAAAAAAATCAGTGTGGAAAAATGCTTGAGTTATCATTCCATAATTATGACTCTGGCAAAAGAACCAAAGTGCCCTTTGAAATGTTTAACTGCCTACTTCCCAGAGTAGGAAGAAAAGCTCTTTGAAAGTTTTTATTATTGCAGTCTTGAAAAGCCATCAACCATGGCACCTTCCCACTTCTCATAAACAAATGAAACTATCACACTACACAGCACCATCATCGTTTAACAGAAACATTGTACCGTCCATTGCCCCGGCCCAAGAACAACCAGTGAGAAATGTTGCCAAGGGAGAGATCATAAAATTTTAGATTTCGTCTATAAGGATTTTTCTTCCCTCACAACTTAATAAATATAGTATCTGGCTGCTTATTTTACATATCCTACAGCTAAAGAATATATTTACTTTTTATTTTTCCCTTCTCTGTGGCTAGAAAGAATTAGTGAAAAGACAGTTGAAAGAATTAGTGCAAGGTGTGTATGCAGACAGCTATTTTGAAAACGTTATAAACACAAAAGTCCTGGAACATATCACACAAAAAGGATGAGAGAAGACTCATCACCAGTGTCATCCACACAAGCAAATGTCATCTAAAACAGATATAAGAGCCCAAATCAGTATTTAAAGAAAAATAACAGACACCCTTCAGATTTATCTAGTCCTCACTGCTATCAACAGAGCACCTGGATGTGAATTTGACCTGTGTCCTTCAGAATCTCAGAATCAAAAAAAAAAAAAAGGCATGGTGATAGCTATACAGTAAAATCCCAATTCATTTGGAAAAAAAAAACCTCATAAATGATTTGTTAATCTATATAAAGACAACTACATGAGTTTGAACAGCTTTCATGTGTTCTCATCAGCGACTTCCTTTCGGCGCTGGGCCCGGAAATGGCGCTCAATATTTATTGTCACTTCCCTCTGCAAATTCCTGCCGTTGGTTTTGCCAGCTGTTCTGATCCAAGGGTGCTGCAGGACTTGACGTGCTGTGTAGCGCTTCAGGGGATCCACTATCAACAGCCTGGTTATGAGGTCTTTTGCTGCTATTATGAAAAAAAAAAAAAGAAAAGGAGAAAGGGATGAACTACAGTGATGTCATGGTCCTGTGCAATGTGCTCTAGAATGACCCTGCTTGAGGAGGGTGGTGGAACCACACGACCCACTGTGGTCCCTTCCAGCCTTACCCTTTCTGTGATGCTGACAGTTATACCTACACAAAATTTCCTTCTTATTTTTTTTTTATTAGCTTTACCATAACGAACTTTGTGACTATCCCCAGGAGATATTCTAACAACTGGATTTAGAATTAGTGACATGAGATATTAAATCTCCATAACTGATGTCATTCTCCCTTTCAGAAAGAGAGGAGAAAGTGAAGCAATTTAATCTTTAAAGCATGCTGAATGCATCAGGTCAGGTGTTCAAATTCACAGGAATGAGCATGGGGTATCTCATCCCTTACGGAGCATAAAAGTTGTAGAACACTGTGGAATATGTTCTTTAAAAGGCTGTACAGGGTGCAAGTGTGTTTTAGAGTTTCTGATTCTGAAGAGTGCATAAAAGACAACGTACTAGCCTGTGAGAAGGAAAAGGCCACCATGTGCAGACTCCATTGATGTCAATAGAAAATCCACACTGTGTTCTGAAGGGCAAGGATTTCATTCTCAACTTTTCAGATGTTTGCATACATCTTTACAATTTTATGTAACTCTTGAGATTATTTTGGTATCTTTTTCTACAGAGACATATAAGCAAGATGACGAATATCCTTTCTCTTGTCTAGTAAGGGAGCAATCCATTAAAACATTCAGAGGTAATATTCAGAAACACAGCCATGGATCGTGCCAGAGGACAAAAATCACATTTAAAGCAAACACAGAATCACGCAGTAGGGACCTGTGGGACACCCCAAGTTCATTGAGCTCACTGTCCTGAGCAAAAGACAGTTTTGCTTACTCCAGGGAAGAAGACTGCCACTTCTTAGATCTGCTCTAAATGCAGAATCTTACCTGCAGAAATATTATCCCAGTAAGGAGATAGGAACTCATAGTGACCCAGCTGTATGATCTGAAACAGCTCTTCTTGATCACGGTCCTGACTGCGAAAAGGGGGAAAACCGCAGAGCAGAATGTAAAGGATCACACCAGCTGCCCACATATCTACTTCGAGCCCATAGCCTAAGGAAGAAGAGACAAACCATTTTCAGAAAGAAAAATCACAACTGGTAGGGAACTGTTTCTTGGAAATAGAATGAAAGAGAAACAAGAATCTTTGCTCAGTTCCTCAAAAAGACAAGGTCAGCTGAAGAATAGGTGGCTGGTACACGACGCTTACAGGCTGCCTGTTATTAACTACAGCCCTCACAAAGTGTCTCTCTTCCTCAACATGTTTCACACTGTCTCACAAGGCCAGTGTCAATTGGAAACTAACTGAGAAAACACAGCACATATTTCTAAAATAGTTCTCCTCAGATTCCCTTCGAAAAAGCACTGAGAGTGCCAAGTTTCCATTGAAATTGGATATAACTGGAGATGTGCAACCCAGCTCCACAGAACAAAAACCAGAAATAGCTTTGCTTGAGTCATCAACAAAACTGACTTCTCTCCAGGTTTGAATCTTTTTGCATATGAAATCTGCAAAATTCCTTCTGATGTGAACCATGTTTTGGCTTGTTACATAAATTTAACATACTTGTTCACAATGTGGGGTTTTTTGTCATCGGGGGCCTTGGAGAGTTTTTTGGGTTGCGGTCATGAAATGGGGCTGGCTACCCTTAGGTGAACTTTTGGTCATTTTCCCACTTCAGCAATTATCCTCTATGATACTTTATGGCTTATCTGCTTGTAAGTCAGCATTACCTTCTCATAGACATTAATAATACAAACATGAGTGATGCCATGCTTGTGTTTCTTAAAAGCTAAAAAGTTTCCTTTCCCAGACGACTCTGCTAGCCACCCTCCTACTCTGAAAAGATTTATCAGTAGGTTGAAACATTCTGGAATATTTCCATAATTAGAAAGTTCAGAGTCATTGTATGATTTATGACAACTTATAAATATATACACTCACCCTTCTCAGCAAGTATTTCAGGGGCAACATACGTTGGTGTTCCACACACAGTAAATATGGGTTTTGTAACTTGCTTTGCAAGGCCAAAATCTGCTAGTTTCAGTGTAGTAGATTTATCTGCATTGTGCTGAACCTAAACCCAACAAAATATACATAGGTTTAGTTCAGATGCATTTTAAAACAGCAAAACATAAAAGAAGTAGTTAATAAAATGGGAAGAAGTTCTAATAACAGTACTAATAACAGAAACAACCTTCAAAACGTGTCCCCCCCTGTTCCCCCCCCCCTCCATATACTAAGAGGGTGAATATACTGAAGAGGAAAAGCAATTATGGAAAAAAAGAAAATGTCAATCTACAACCTCTGGCACAATGCAATTTCCAAGAAATTAAAAGAAAGAACACAAAAAATAGCCAAGAGTCAATTAAATGTTATCATTTCCTCTTGGGAAAGTAAACTGCTCTTTTTTCCAGGGAAAGCAAAGAAGAATGCTGTGCACATCTTTATACTTAAATGCAATGATGCCAGTGACTCTGTAGTGTCACTTAATGTTATGTTTTAGCCCCAGACAGCAACTAAGTACCACACAGCTGCTGGGTCACTTATCCCCCTTCTCCCCATAGCAGGACAGGGAGGAGAATCCAAAAAAATGTGGGTTGAAGTAAGAACAGTTAAATAATTGAAATAAAATATAATAATAGTAACAACTGTAATGAGAAGGAAAGAGAAAGAGGGAGAGGAATAAAACCCAAGTGACGCACAACACAATTGCTCACCACCCACTGACCCCCGGCCCAGCCTGCCCCCCAGCAGCGACCAGCAGGTCCTGGCCAGCTCTCCCCAGTTTCCCTCAGTTTATTTACTGAGCATAATGTTCCATGGTATGGAATATCCCTTTAGGTCAGGTGCCCTGGCTGTGCTACCTCTGAGCTTTTGGTGCACCTGCTCCCTGGCAGAGCATGAAACACTGAGAAGTCCTTGATTTAGGGTAAGTAACAGCAAAAACATCACTGTGTTGTCAAAATCATTCACATGCTAAATCCAAAGCACAACACTGTGCCAGCTACTGAGAAGAAAAAGTAACTCTATCCCAGCTAAAACTAGAATACATGAAAAGCATATCTCTATCATACTGGTCTAACAACAAAAAACAAACCAAAAAAATAAACAAACAAAAAAAAAAACCCCAACTAACAAAAGCATTAATTTCTTCCCAAAATACTCTGCTACTCTACCTGCTGCCCTGAAAATAAATTAGCAATAATCACCGTATCTTAAGAGTTGAATGAATTGATCCATGCAGAATGACCTCCTAAACAGGTCTTTTCAGAAGTTCTCATCTCCTACATCTACCTGGCAAGTAGTCAAAATGCTTTTCCAATTCTAATTTTGTATGCCTGGGTCTTTAGCACTAATTTGTAATGCAGCTAATGAAATGTTATTTTAAGAAATCAAATATGTTGATGACATAGACAGTGGGATCAAGCGCACCCTCAGCAAGCTGGCAGACAACACCAAGCTGAGTGATGTGTTTGACACATCTGAAGGATGGGATGTCATCCAGAGGGACCTGGACAAGCTCAAGAAGTGGGCCCACAGGAACCTCATGAGGTTCAATAAGGACAAGTGCAGGATTCTACACCTGAGCTGGGGCAATAACCAGTATCAATAAAGGTTGGGTTATGATTGGATTGAGAGCAGCCCTATGGAGAAGGACTTGGGGGTGCTGGTGGATGAGAAGCTGGGCATGAGCATGGGCATGAGCCATCAGTGTGCACTCACAGCCCAGAAAGCCAGTTGTGTCCTGGGCTGAATCAAGAGCAGCGTGGCCAGCAGGTCGAGGGAGGGGATTCTGCCCCTCTGCTCTGGTGAGACCCCACCGGAATTCTGCATCCAGCTCTGGGGTGCCCAGCACAGGAAAGCCACGGACCTGTTGGGGTGAGTCCAGAGGAGGGGCATCAAAGAGGGTTGGAGCACTTTTCCTATGAGAAAAGGCTGAGAGAGTCGCAGTTGTTCAGCCTAAAGAACAGAAGTTTCCAGGCTGACCTTATTGTGGCCTTTCAATAGTTAAAGGGTGCTTATAAGTAAGATGGGGACAGGCTTTATAGTAGTGCCTGCAGCAATAGGACAAGGGACAACAGCTTGAAACTGAAGGAAGGCAGATAAAGACTAGATATTAGGAAGAAATGTTTTATGATGAGGGTGGTAAAACACTGTCACAGGATGCCCAGAGAGGTGGTCGATGCTTCATCCCTAGGAACATTAAAGGTTAGGTTGGACAGGGCTCTAAGCAACCTGATCTAGCTGAAGATGCTGCTGCTCATTGCAGGGGACTTGGACTAGATGACCTTTAAAGGTCCCTTCCAACCCAAACTATTCTATCATTCCATATTCAAAGCCCAAGTCATGAACAATGTAGCAGTATAATTAAATACACTGGTATGCTTAATACTAGTGACTAATATTCAAACATTCTTTGAAAGGTAAAAAATATCATTAATTTCCTTTAAATGAAAAATTGTTTGGAACTGTGGGGAACAGATCAGCAGCTAAAATGTCTACAAAAAACCCAAAGGAAATCTGAACTTCAGTATTGAATGGACAAACTGGAATATAATGAGACAGGTATACTCCGTGTTTTAACACCTCACACTTTGCCATCAGACACTGCTTAAGAAACCCAAAAATTCAAGATTGTCTCTATTATAAGATAACCAAGGGAACAGATGGGACAAAAATTGCTCTTCTGCTTTACAGCTGACTAATCCATTTATCATCTTTATAGAAACTGTAAGCAGCCATCCAATTCAGATTAAGCAAAAGGTTTTGGGGTTTTTACTTTGTTTTTCTTTTTTAAGAATAAAAGTATCACGTTACAAAATAATACAATATAGCCTACTAATCCCTTTTTATCTTCTTTATAAAAAAATGCATGATACAAAACTGGGAAGAGTGACTGATGCTCCAGAATCCTGTGCAGCCCTTCAGAAGGAGCTCAACAGAACTGAGAGACAGGCAGGGTAGAACATTTTTAAATTCAACAAAGGCAAATGCAGGGTCCTGTGGCTGGGGTATAATAACCCCCTGCACCAGTACGGGCTGAGGGCTGACCTGATAGAAGGCTCTGTGGAGAAGGGCCTGGAAGCCCTGGTGGACAACAGGCTGTCCATGAGCCAGCAGTGTGCCCCTGTGGCCAGGAAGGCCCAGGGTATCCTGGGGTTCGTGAGGAACAGCATTGCCAGCAGGGCAAGGGAGCTGATCCTGCCCCTCTGCTCAGCTCTGGTGAGGCACATCCGTAGTGCTGTGTCCAATTCTGGGCTCCGCAGGACAAGAGAGACATGTTGCTCCTGGAGTGAGTTCAATGAAGGGCAACAAAGCTGACTGGGGGACTGGAGCATCTCTCTTTCAAGGAAAGGCTGAGGCAGCTGGGCCTGTTCAGCCTCAAGAGGGAATGACCGAGAGGAACCCTCATCAATGTCTGTAATTATCTGAAAGGAGGGTGTCAAGAGGATGGAGCCAGGCTCTTTTTGGTGGTGCCAAGCAATAGAAGAAGAGGCAACAGGTAGAAGCTGAAACACAGGAAGTTCCATCTGAAGATGTGGAAGAACTTTGCTGTGAGGGTGACCGAGCACTGGAACTGTGGAGAGGTTGTGATCTCCTTCTCTAGAGAAGTTAAAAACCCATCTGCACACAACCTTGGGCAACATGCTCTAAGTAAACCTGCTTGAGTAGGGGGGTTTGATGATCTCCAGTGGTCCCTTTCAACCTTAACCATTCTGTGATTCCATGACACAAGCACTCTTCTAGTTTTGATTAAGCAAAACACTTTGGGCTTTTTTCTTACTTTTCCAAGAAAAAAAATATTTTTCTGTATGAAACTGAAAATAAAGTCAAAACTTCTGCAGGAGAAAGTTAAAATGCCATAGCTATTTTCTCTATATTAGGCAACTACTTTATGATTTTTTTTGCCATAATGCTCTGTGAACACTAAGACAAAAATGGGAAAAAAATTATAAAGGCAACACTTGCTTTCTAGAACAACATCTGTCCACAGAGTTTCTGTTCTAACAATATGGGTAATAGTGGTGAGATGCTACAAAAATTCACAATTGAAATGCTCAATTTTGTATGTACTATGAAAATATTTTCTCCTATTTTATACATAACATTTTTTTAACTATATAAGAAAGTTATGTCCCCTGGAATTTCAACTACCCTGCACGCTACTGTACTAAGACAAATGATACTGAAATATTTATATACATTTTTAAAAAACAGCAGGGGTGTGGGAAGGAAATCAGGAAATTTCTTGCTTTGTAAAATGTACTGTTGTACCTTCTCTTTTCTCAGGATGCCTGACTCCTAATCTCCCATCAAAGCACAAGGTGGCAACACTGCATCATCTGTTCTTCCCAGGCAAAACCACTGAGTTTTCATTTTACTTAATCAAACAGGTAGGAACAGCATGCACCGTGGCTATATTTTCACAGCTTTGTGACAATCACATCAAAGACAGCATGTAACCCGCCAGTGTGCCTGAAAACCTCAGCCCAGGACTGCTCAGCAGCTTCAGTAACACTGTGCTCAGAACAACCCAAAGTCAGCTCAGAGCATTCCCTTCATCCGCAACTTCCTACTCTCCGGTCTACCTTTCCATCACCTGGTATCACCTTGAGCATGCAAATATGTAGAAACAAAAGCTTCTCAGGTTCCTTTTGTTCATTCCTGAGGCCAGAATACTTGCTCATAGTGGTATCCCAGAAATGTACAACCTGCTCAAGAGAAATCTAGCCTCTGACATCTACGGTATGTATTCCATGAAATGGCAAGTACAAAGCAAAAATAGTAGCATTAAATGAACATACTAGCCTTCCCAGAGACGACTAAAAGGTAGCTATTACTTTCTGCACTCAAGACAGCAAAGAATGGTTATAAAAGTCCATTTAAAAGTGTTGTCTCCCTGTAAACTTAATTGAAGTAAGAAAGACACTTCCTACAGACAGCCAGTTCAGGCTATACAATTTCTTAGGTTCTTCAGCTGCAAGGTAAGGAAACATCTGGTGGCCTTGGACTAAAGGCAGTCAGGATTGCTCACTACTTTCTCAAATACAGATTACATGTCAGGTTATTACAATATTGTCTGAGGATCTACAGCTATCCCAGCCATACAACTAGAGGATTATAATACAAATCCAAGTTCATCTTCAAAGAAGGGGAAAATTAGTCTTTTCCTTTTCTCCTGTCTGTTGATGACTCCCAGTATTTAATGCTCCTGTTTGATTTTATATCTACCTTGTGAAATACATCAGGTTTTTTAAGATGATGATGATTTACAGCATTAATATTTCTCTGTATGCCCGTATATATGGCAGCATGGATTCTTCTTATGGACATCATGAAAGCAAACTAGCTCTTAGGATGTTTTGTATATTGGAAATAAATACAGCTTAAGAAAAATTACTGTTTACACATTGGAGTTTCAGACATCCTTTGCTGCTAGATGGAAGAATGTCCATGAAAAATCTCACAGAAAATTCCCTATGTAGGTTATCATACTGCAAGTTCTTGACAGGTAAGTGGTTAAACAGAACTTTAAGTTATGTGCACTCAGACAACTGACACTGTTTTGTGTATATGTAAATAGTGTCCCAAAGTCAAAGGACAGAAAGGCTATACTTGAACTTCTCATACTTTTGTGAAAACTTGAGAGAGAAAAGAGGGGCTGGGGGGAAGCCCAAAGGCATAAAAAGTTATAATATGACACTTATTTGTGAAGCTGAGTCTTAAAGAATTATCACATTAGTATTTTAGGGAAGTGTACCAGGAGATGAGTACACACTCACAAATACAGTCCTCTCCCTTCCCCATAAAAGGAGTTGCTTTTGTGGCTTTTACAGTTATAACCTGGAAAAACACCACCACAATTTGGCATTAATTTCTCATTCACAAGTCAAGAAACGCCAACAGCTGTAGAATCAGTCCCTTAGCTAAAAACCTGACCAGCAAATCCTGCTCCACCAGGTAGCATTAAAGAAGTGGCTGGCTTCATTTGTGACACCACACTTCCCATCCTTGGTAGCAAAGGTTTTCTTGCTGAACACCTAGTCCTAAATGAGGTGATTCTGTCAGCAGATGGGAGGCAGTCAGAGCAGCTGTCTTCACACCAGCTGTCAAACAGATTTTGTTTTTGTAGCACAAGTCACCACCCTTCTGCCTCACAGCTATGCTGCAAAGAGCCTGATCACTGTGGGAAGACAGAGTAGGGAAAGAGGGAGAAGAAAAAGCAGAAAGGATTATGGTGGCCTGGTACAGTGGTTTATAACTAGAGTTCCATAAGAGAAACAGAAGTGCAATGAACTAATAATTAAACCAGGTCTGTAACTCTCTCCTGTGTCAATAATTTTACAATTTACTAAACATCAAAGTGTATTTCTACCTTTACTTCTGTAGGGACAGCAAAGGTTTTCCTCCTTTCCCCAGCTCCTTATTTTTGGGAAGCTTATGGCAATATTTTTCCCCCAGATTGTTGCTTCTCTGACAATTCTTATGAAAATTAGATGGTATGTTCTAAAGTCACTAAGAACAGGGTTAGATTCTCACACAAAGCAGGTTTACAGTAGATATGTGCATTTCCTTGGTAAAATAGACCAAGGATCCTTTCTCCTCCATTTCCCATTTGCTTGGAAGGGGTAAGGAGAACCAGTAGGTAAAAAAAGAAATTACAAACTCACCTGACCAAAAGAAGACCCAAAGTAGGACACATAAATCAACAGCCTTAAAGTACATACTATTTTTGACCTCTGTGTACAAAGTCTAAGTAGACTTATTCAGGCTTAAACATCCCCAGTGTAGCAGTCTGAAGTGAAACGGCAGGTATCCCACAACCAAGGACATCTCTGCAAGATGCTGGAATTTGAAGCACTGCACTTCATCTCCAGAAGGCTGCCCTCAGCCCCTGATCCACCAACAGCAGGTGAACCCATGAAAATTGCTTCAATACTGTTTGCTACTGTTCAGCACTGGCTGATGTTAAGATTTGTGGCAGCTGCCCCTCCTACTTCACTGCTTCTACTGCTCCAGCCACTCTGAGAAGGCAGAGGTAGCACATTGAAAAGTGAGAAAAGCGAGAAAAGCCTAAATCTTGCTCAAATGACCTGTATTTATAAGGATGCTTATTAGACAGCATGGGACATGTCCAACACTATCAAGATTCATCTGGAAGGTTGAGCAGACTCACTTTTCAAAAGGATGTTTTAGGTACATGGTATCTAATACTGGTGTTCACAGTCAATTAGCAGGAAGGTGAAACCAGAACAAGTGCAATTTTCTTTCCCATAGTGTTTAGGTGACACTGCTCTTCTCTGAAAAAATACCTGCAGGTTGTCTTTGAAAAACATATTTTGACTGTCAGAATGGGCAACATGACTATTTCAGTCCTACACAACACTGCCACTGCCCAGCATTCTCTGTTCTGCAGTTCTGTGAACTAAATGTGAAAACAGCCAGAACGGACCTGCACCTTGCCCCTCTTTGCCTACACATTTCATCACTACATCACTGTACGATTATGTGTTACAGAGGGAAGTGATGCATCTGGTCTCAGTTGTTTCACATGGACTATCTTGTGTTCAGCAAATAGGAAGGAGCAGAACCTGGTTCATAATCAACTTACGGAAAAAGCATTTTAGTTCTAAGCCTTGTTCTAATGGCAAACAAAACACAAAGGCAGGGCCTACACTTCTTTCTGCAAACCAGTCACTTGCACTCACCACCTTTTATTTACACACAGAGCACATAAGAATTTTCATCAGACTAAGCAGGATACATGGCAGGACCTAGCATAGATGCAATGGCTTAGTTCAAAGATTTGGGAGCAAACTGTTCCAGGCCAGCCTTGTTCAACCTCTGCGTGTTTTAGAAGCTACATTGCTGATTTTCTCCAGAAATTAATTCTCTTAAAAGGACTGAATGGCACACAGGACTAAATCTATTACGTTTTTGTCTGGCTAACTGTGGTTTTCCACAAAAGCAGATCAAATCTGATTTGTTAGAGACTGAAAAATATTTGCTATTTATCATGAAATTTGGAATCCTAATACAAGAACGTAATGCACACTTAGAAAGGGAGAGTTGTTTACTGTTATGGTTCTACAATGGGTATCTTGTGAAGCGTCAATACCACAAACATTTCTATGCATATTCACACATAACTATTGACTTCAGTGCTGGATGGAAAGAATGTACCCTCAGAAATGTGATGGAAACAAGAACTTTTCTCTTTGGCATGAAGTTACTATTTGAGCTGACTTTAATGCTGCATTCACCAAAACACTCACATTTTACTGTCAGATTATTTCAATCAACTGCATCATACTTCTGCTTCTGAGACAATAAATTGTCACAAGAAAGAAATCACTACAGTAGAGGACTAGCACAGCAGTCTGAAAATTATGCCATGGCAGCAGACAAAAAAATCCAACTAACAAATAAGCTAAATTAACAATTTTAATAAATTTTGGCCTGCAAGAAAGATGTGTTATGATTCATCTTTGCACACCTAGAAGTCAGATGCTAAGTAACAGGCCTGATTTTGGAAAAATACAAATGCTTGCTATCCCTGAAAACCTGATAATTTTTACTTGAATTTCTATCTGCAAGCACCACTGTCTACAATGCACAGCAGATCAATGTAAAGGAAACTACAATTGTAATTTCACTTCAAAACTGTACTCATTTTTCCAAATAGTCCTGCCGCAGCGCATTATCTCTGCATATTATTTGCTTTAAAATATTCAAAGAATCCTAACTGAAAGGAAAATAAATGCAATTGCTGCACACATGAAATTGTTTGACAATACTTACCAAGAGATTCTCTGGTTTGAGGTCCCTGTGGACAATGTTCTTGCTGTGAATATAAACCAGTGCTTCACACAGGTCAGTGATCATGACAGCAGCATCATGCTCCGTGAACTTCACACTTTCTATGATTGCATCAAATAAGTCCCCTCCTGGGACATATTCTAGGATTAGGTAGATCTCAGCTTCTGTCTCATACACCTCAATTAAGCTGACTATATTGGGATGAGAGAGACTCCTAATGATCAGAATTTCACTTTCCATCATGTCCTCTTTCCCCTTCAGCTTGGATTTATCAACAATTTTCATGGCGTAGATCTGATTGGAATCACAGTGGCGACATTCCTTCACCACTGCAAAGTTCCCATCCCCAATAGTTCTGCCAATGTCATAGTGTTTTTCCACATCAGTTCTGCTTTTAATGGCATACCTTCGGCTTGTGCTTTCCAACCCCTGAGCCTTGTTTTCTTCTTTATTCACCCTGCGCTCCCCTGTTTTTTCCCAACGAGTCATGTCACTCTCTCTATGTGTGACATTCCCCTCTCTTCTGGCAGCTTCCTCTTTAGCCCTTTGTCCCTCTCTGACCTCCCTATGTGTTTTAGACAGTTTCTCAGCATCCCTCAGAGTGTCTTTCTTTAGCCAACCACTTTGGTTCATTACACAGCTGCTTCCATTATCTTCTTTCACTTCATGAGATAGATGGAGCCCTTCTACAGCACTTTTCCTGATTTTTACTACTTCCTTCCCATGGTTTTCATGCTTCTCCACATCCCTTTCCTTCTCAGTGCTTCTTTTTTGCTTCTCCAGCCCTTCATTAACAATCCTATGTAGGGGTTTCCACATCCTCCTACTGCCATTATCTTTCCAGCCAACTTCCTCACCCTCCAGGCAAGTTTCAGAAGATTTTCGGCAGTTCCTGATTTTTGTATTTCTTTCTACCTGGTACCTCTGACATGCACCTGTGTTCAGATCTCTGTTTTCAAATGAGGCCTCAGACTGCCTTTCCCTTTGTAACTTCTCTCTGGCCTGCCTTTCCTGTTCACACTTCTCACACCTCAGCACCTCCTCCGAACTCTCCTCTAAACCCTCCTCAGAACTCCTCTCATGGTTAAGGTACCTCTCTCCTTCTCGGGTGTTCCTAGAAGGTTTCACTCCATGCTCACCACCCCAGCTCTCTCTAGTCCACTTTTTTTTTGTTCTAATTTTCTCTTCTTGCTTTGTCTTGGCTTGACTTTTTCCCTCATGTCCAGCTACCAGTTGGGGAGACACACCATCACTGCAGTTCTTGGTAATTTCTGTCTCATCGAGGCCACTGTCTACTTTTGAAGCCTTGTCATACAGCCTACTCTTCAGTTTCTGAGACTGCTCCTCATTCTGCTGAATGGCAGCACTGGTAGCATAAGGATTTTCAGGATAAAGTTCTTGTAATACCACTTCCAAGTCCTTCAAAGTGAGGGGCTCCCTCCCCATAGCAATGAACGCATCACCTTCCCTGAAGAAGTCAGCAACGCTTCGGATTTCTCTGCCCCTCAGGTTGTAAAGTTTCCTCACACGGTCATTCTTCCAACGAGGAAAGCCCAGAGCTTCAGAAATGTCAGCCAACAACTGTTCAAAGGTCTGGACTGACCTCCTGTTGAGAAGCAAAGTTATCCTTCTGAGTGTGCGTCCCCCAGGCTTCACCACTGTAATTATCCTTGGCTTCACAGGACTGTGCTCCGAATGTATCGTGTGAAAACCCTTGCGGGGACTGAAAAATGAGGACCTGTGGCTGCTTTCACTCAAACACGGCTTTCCATAGTTCCCACGACCAACAGGAGGACAAGTCCCATGTAGTTTCCTCTCTTTTCCTTTCGAGTTCGCGTTGTGTGGCGAATGGTCCAACAAGCCTCGGCGTCCTAAGGCAAACAAAGAGCAGGCATATTAATTATTTTGCATCATCAGACCTTTTGGAGCAATAGTTTTCTACATGTCAGTTTATGTGATCTCAGAGGGTCGGGGTAGGTGACCTCAAGGCTTATAAACAACTTTGACCTCCACTAAGGAGTAACTACACATACATGCAACTACATTGTCAAGTTTGTGAGAAAACATGAATTCATTTTGTGACAGGGAAATGCCATTGAAAACAAACAGGTCTTTGTTATAAATCCTCAGATCTTTTAGAAATCCTCAAAAAATGCCAGAACTGCATCCAGTTTGCTTAGCGTTCTCTCTTGAATACATCTACCATGAACTCACTCAATCCCTTTCTGAACCCAATTACAATTTTGGCCTCTGTAATGCCCATGGCAACAAGTTCCACAATTATATTGCATGAAGGAAAATAAACTAATTACTTGTGTTTTAAAATTACTACCAGATGGTGCTGTACATGTAACCTTACATTCTTATATATAACTATCTCCTCTTCACTTTCCCTGGACCTTGTATAACAAATAAAATAAATGGAATTCTTTTTAAAAAAACATTACTTTTGCAGTAATTTTTACTGCAATTTTATAGATTATCTAATAGCAGTGTAATGTAATCTTTTGTCTTAAAAAAAAGGGCCATCTTAGTTTTGTTTGATAATTGGAGTGTTGGTTTTCCAGTATTTTGGCTTGACTTTTTTAATTTTAAAAATTATGTAAAAACACACAAAGTTCTGAGTATTCTCTAGGGACATTAACAATTTTCCATCTGACATTTCATCTTAGATCATCAGCCAAAGAAAATGGCATCATTTGTTACACGTTATTGTGAAAAGGAAGAACTGAAAACATTATGGTTATGGACAAACCACTCTACAACATAATTCCCTTATCAACATAACAATAAACTCGGAATAAAAATGTCCCCTGATCTCTTGTAGTTGTTAGGATTCAAACCTGATTACAATGCATTTATTTTCAGCCTCAAGAAACAAACTTTCAGAATGAGATTACAGAGTGCTTCCAATTCCATTTAATAGCCTTGCACTTCAGTTGGCAATAACCACCCAATGTATATGAACTATCAGGACCAAGACTAAAGAAAGCAGCCAGAATGTTTCCTGAACCAAGGAAACTCCTGTGCACAAATGGCTTATCTCCCAGAGGATCCCATCCGTTGTCATACATTACTGTGACTGCATAGTCATAGTGCAGTGGGCAAATCCTCAAAGGAAAATCTGCACAGATGAGTGTTCCTCTGGTGCTAGGCTTAAGCTTACTACATTTTGGTATCCAGCTGCACAAAAGCCATTTCCAGTATTTCAAGCTATGTGTTTTTATTCGTCCTTTTCGTCAAGGCATAATAGGGTGAAGAGGAAATACACCTCCTCCTCTAGAATAACAAATAAGACGGAAAACCGCAACTGCAGCAGAGCATTCACTCACTCTGCCTCAAAAAATACCATGTCCAAAAGGCCAGGGCTTGCGTGGGATAAGCACATGAGGAGGCACCGCTACAGGACTCCCCTCTGCTGTTGGCTCTGCTTGATGTACAATGAAGGACACTTCTTAGTTGTAACACTCTCACTGCGTGCCCCCCAGCATGTCCCTTAACTCTTGGCTTCATTTTCTTCCTTTGCCAAATGAGAGAGATGCTTCTTCTCCAAACAAATATTACAAAGAAGCCCAGCTGCCAGCATGCTGACTGAAGACGTAAGCATTATATAAGAGCTACGTGTGACTAATGCTTGGTGGTTGTATAAGTTATTTCTGTCTTCATTCTGCTTTTTAAGGATGATCTCTTGTTATCAAAAGATGACTACATATGTGCTAGTGATTCTTCAACAAGTCCATATTTGCCTTCCACCCAGAATAAAGCTTACTGTGAATGGGGAAGAAAAAAAAAAAAAGAAAGAAAATAAGCCATAATAATAGTTCTCTGAAATCTAAATCAACTCCAGAATACGTTACCAGGAAATGTTGAAGCTCTGACTTTAATCAACATTTCCAGAATCTTGCGTACCCACTGTCATCAAAGCATTATCTTGCTTATGGAAACAGTGCTTGACATTTTTACTGCTTATGATCTTGGTACAACATAAAAACAGTGGTGTGCCCATAATGACTTTCCCACAGCTTATGTTTCTTCCAGCTATGCTGTTATTATCATACCTTTCTATTAACCACTTATTTTAAGTGCTTGGCTGCACAATTGATTGTTTCAATTACTCAAGCATCAATTATGTTTCCTTTCTTCACGAAATTGGCTAAGCTTGAAACAGAAGCCAGGTTTATTTTTTAATTCTATAAGTAATGGAATAAGAGCAGTTTTATGGCATTATTAAGAACAACGCAGAAATGTGTTTTTGTGCTTTTTAAACTGGCTTCATTCCTAGCCAAAAACAGCTTGACAAAAGCCATAAGTTAATATATAACAATTTTAGGAATAAGAATAATGTTGCATATTTTTCTAAGAAGAAAAAGGAAATTAGATGAATGCTTAAATCAATACATAAACAAATCTTCCGTTATTTTCCAAGTAAAGAGGAGGTGTCAAATTTTGTCAAAGGGGTGGTCACAATGACTATACATTACATAAAATTAAAAATTCACTTCATTTGCCTGTTACAACTAATTCAGTCATAATTTCTGTTATTTCTCAGTTATGCTAAAATTAACTCATACACATGAAGAAAGCCTCAATCTGTCAGGAAAGTGCACATACTTAAAGCAGCAACAAGCATTTCTAGAAAGCTTTGAAAGGTCACACACATACCCCAATCCTTTAGCTAAAATTTATATTGCTTCAAAATATTGTTTCCATATTTATATACAAGTGGGAGAAGGAGGAAGAGGGAGGTGGTATCAGAAACACACTCCAGTGAGTTCAAGTACTGGCAAATTATACATCATAGAATAAAACGTGGTTTTTCTTTTACTGTCCTACTGAGAGCTAATGATCATCAAATATAAATATTTCTTAGAAATATTAAGATGGATTGATGCATGCATGAGTGTGTCTATTTTTATGTGTATACACATCCATCTAGAGATGCTGGTGTAAAACCACATCTCAGTTGTGCAGCATGGCCGAGGAGGATGCTGAGGCCTGCTGGTGTGAAAGGGCAGGGGCAAGGCAACAGAACTGGTCAAGGATGCCCTGCATCCCACCTGGGCTGTCACATGGGCACAGAAAGAAAACTGGAACTCACAGGCCAATACAGAGCTCCATATGATGCAGACATGATGGTTTTGTAAGACAAGTGATCACACCAAGTCCCTAGAGAAGCATGGAGGATGGGACAAACTGGGATTTAGGGTCTCGAATAGGTAACAGGAACAAGAAATTTAGCACTTACGGCCAGAGAACAAGTAGTCCCTGGAGAGAAAATGTGTTCCCCTGAAAGGTGCACAGCTTCTGTGGTTCATTTTTAAAATTTACAATCATTTGGGATCGCCACAGTCCATCCCGTGGTGGGGGTGGGAGGAGCATGGGAAATCATGGAGGGAAACCACAAAAATTCCTCTAAAAGATCTTTCCTTGGACTGTTTTGGATCATACTCTGGACATGGAGTAAAATAAAGTGAATTCTGAAGACTTAAGCTCTGAAGAAGTTGTATATACAGAGCTTCCATCAATGAATATCTTAATTAATCTAATAAGCTTAGTTATTTCAACCATGGTGCTGATAATGCCAAGGTTGCAGGTCTGATCCCTGTATGGACCATTCACTTAAGAGCCGGACTTGATGATCCATGTGGGTCCCTTCCAACTCAGAATATTCTGTGATCCTGTGAATTGCCTGGCTATGCTCCCTACAACAACAGGGTAACAGGGTTTGCCAGAGGTCACATATTGCAATTAATAATGTATTGCTGCCATTTGTCTTTCAAAACTTATCCCTTCCTTTCACCAGTCTATAAGATTTTGTTCATTAATTAAAATATTGCCACTCGTCTTGCACTCTTCTGGGTTCTCCTGCTTGAGATCACAGTTTCAGTAATTAACTGAATGGTTTACCCAGCAGCTAATTCTGCTATCAAGTCACAGGTTATAGCGAAATTAAATTTTTAAGAGGAGTTTTACAACACAATTTAAAACAGAAGGCAGCATTGAAATAAGATCTAGGTATGGCATTGCTTTCTGTGAATAAGATGGTGTTATTTAAGCCCTGCAACTTCTAAAGAAGGCTTCCACTTACAAAGGCAACCGCAAAAACACCCCAAAACATTAGCAGCATTCTTCATACAACTAAAATTGCACATGACAGAAACAGTGTATCTGGAGGTTGGTTTGATATATTGGTCTCAATATAAGATAAACACAACAGCGATCCAAATGGGAAGGGAAAGAACAGCAGAACAAATGTCTGTTTTTTCCTTAAGCTCCTGAAATTCCTTTTGAAGGCATGTCAAGCAAAACTTATAGGAGGGGGGGAAAAAAAGGGAAAAGAAAAAAAATAAAGAATAATCTTACTTGGAACTGAAAACATTTCATTCATGTCACCATAATAACAAGTGTCTTCAAGTAGTCGAGTGTGAAGAATGCCTCTGGCATTGAACCCAGAACAGCCACGTATGTAGCTCATACAGGTTACCAGTGTGCATCAGCAGTCGGCCCCAGGATGCAATCTGAGTCCTCTAGAAATATGCCGTCTTGATCTCCCCTCCTTGCTGTAAATTATTAAAAGTTGCAACTTCCAGGGCTAATGCACATTGTCAGTGTCCAAGACTGAAGTAGTACTATGGCAAGTCTCAAGTCACTAAATTAGATACATGGAAACAAAACATGATCACAGGCTTTCTTTTACAGCAAGTGAATTTTACATGGGCATTATCTACAGCCCTACTGTTGGACACACCACTGGTGAATTTTTCTCAGAGGAGCCATAGCTGTAGCACCTTCTCCTTCCCTGCTGCTCATCCTCACCTCCCTGCAAGGTTTTACAGCACCTTAGGGCAAGGTTTTGTTTGAGTCAGAGCTGGTGGTTATTTCAGCAACAACAACAGGCAGACACACAGTATCAGTTTTGACCAGATAAAATCCTGAGTGGAAAAAGAAACTCAGATTTCAGAAAGGACCGGATCAAGACAGTGTCAAATGTAGCAGGGCAGCTGCTGTTAGTTCCAGCCTTAGCAAGCTCCAAAGGCTCACACAGGTCGGACATATGAAATTGAAACTGAAAAAGGAAACCTAGAGAAGAACGGGACTGGGAGGGTAAGAGAAAAGAAGTTTTAAGAGGGATTGGGACAGACTGCAGGGAATGAAGCAAAGAAGGCCATAGTCAGGCACTGTCTGACAGCAGTTCCTATGAACTTTGATACCTCCTGATAGCAATTTTCCTGAACTTTACTGACACAGTGGAAGCAGATGGAGACTTTAATAGGGAAGCACTGAATTGTGAGGGCAAGAATAAGAGTGGATCAAGAAATCAGATAGAATGCCAAACTTAGACAAAGGGATAGGACTGAAAGTCAACAACAGAACTATCCTTGCATGGTCTGCTCCTTTCCAGTATCCATAAAGGTCATCTTCTTGTCATATAAGCTCACCTTGATTTACATTTTTCTAAAGAACAGGAAATGATGCATGAACACAAACAGGTGACTGCACCAAGAGAACTTTAGCAAGCTCATCAGTAAGGCAGAAGTTATCAACCCTATCGTGTGTTGCATCAAAAAAGGTGTGCCTAGCAGGTCAAGGGAAGCGATTCTCCCTCACTACTTCACTGTCAGGAGACCCAACCTGGAGTGCTGCATCCAGCTCTTGGGGCCCCCAACATATGAAGGATGTGGACCTATTGGAGGAAGTCCAGAGGAGGGCCATGAAGATCATCAAAAGGCTGGAGCACCTCTCCTGTGAAGACAGACTGAGAGTTGGTGTTGTTCAGCCTGGAGAAGGCAGCAGTTCTGGGGTTACCGTAGAGCAGCCTTTTGGTACCTAAAGGGGCCTAGAAGAGAGATGAAGAGGGACTTTTTACAAGGGGTTGAGGGGGAATGGCTTTAAACTGAAAGAGGAGAGACTCAGATTAGATGAGAGGAACAAATCTTTACTGTAAGAGTACAGGTTGTTTAGAGATGTTGTGGGTGCCCCATCACTGGCAACGTTCAAGGCAAGGTTAGATGAGGATCTGAACAACCTGATGTAGTATAAGGTCCCTGCCTACAGAATAGGGGTGGGAACTAGATGATCTTTGAAGTCTCTTCCAACACAAACCATTCTACTTTTGGAATTCACTTCCTCCTTGCACACTAGACAGTTTAGAAGTGTATACAGTTTTTCCTATGTCTGCTTCAGGATACAGTGGATCCACTTTTGCAGGTAAACTAGACTAAGGACTGTGCTGTAAAAAAAAAAAAAAAAAAAATGTAACTAGAAGACCTGAAAAGTGTGTGAAGAATAGTTTCTCTGCTTAAGGCAGTGCAGCCCTGAAGAACTGATTTTGTCTCAACCAGTCCCCTTGAGTTTCAAAGCAATTGACTTAATCTAGACTTCTCAGAAAGGATTTACAGTCTGGTAGACAAAACAACATTCTGAGACCTGATCCACAAACCTTCTCAGTGTTCACAGATGCAAGGGCATGTACTGGAAGAGGTACTGCATACAAGGTAATATAACACAACACATAGATTTGTCACTACAAAATTCAGGACCTGGGTATCTCAAGTTGCTTTCTTTCCCCAGATTAAAGTACTTCAGACTTTGCTTTTTGTACTTTGCCACTGAATGCAGTACCTGCCCTCTCTTTACAGGTGTTACAGACAGACTAATCCATGTTTGTTGCTATAGCAATAACCATGACAGGAAAGCCCTCAAGTTAATAAGCCTGTATTAACAGCAGGGTTCAAAAAACACAGCAGGAGGCACAAAGAGCCAGGGTAAACAGTAAGTAGATGCTCATTAGTTAAGCTTTGTCCATCACATACACTGATGGAGCCAGAGCCTCTGGGAATAAAAAAGCAGCATCTGGTAATGTAATTAATGTGTATATCTTAATGCACAGAATACAGGGTGGGTGGATAGCTGCGCTAATCAATAGTCAAAAAGGCTTAACTTTGTAACCTGAATAATATCAGATTTTAAGCCCCTGACCTCATAGAAATACATTTTTTATTACATTGAAGAAATATATAGAACAAACCTTATATGTTCAGAATCCATTTGATTGTAAGGCAGTTATAAAATACACTGTGCAATAAAATATTATTGTAAATCATATAGTATTATAATCATGGTTTACAAAACCAAATAAAAGAAGCACAGTCTAAGTATTTTTAGATGACCAAAGTGTATGTTACTCAATTATACTAAAAAAAATAATCATAGCATTTGCATTTATTGTTATCTGCATTAACTTCTGGAGCAGAAGGAAAACAAAGCCATGTTCAATATTAAGAATGCCACTTATCAGCTAGAATCTTTCAAAAACAGTTTTAATACCATCAGAACGAAAAAAAAAAATAAACTAAAAGGGGTAGAATCAGTTACCACTTTAATATCTGTAACATCTTTTCTGCTACCCTAATGGACATCTCCAGCCATACGCATGCCAGAACATCCATGTCCAATTTGCACTAGTGTAGTGGAGATCAATCACTGACCCAGTCTAAACTGATTTTTAGAAGACTAAAATCACTCAGCAGTTCAGAAAGGATTCTAAGTTCACCAAGGAAAAACTATTTTGGGCTCACCCTCAGGAAAAAAAAGAATCAGAATAATATCTCTAACTCATAAATACATAGTTTTAGCCCTAGAAGATCATATAGAGTTAGTATGATGGGATTACAAGTTCATTATCTCTCACAATTTCACATCAAGCATGCTTAAATTTGCATGCAATATTAGTTTGCCTTTAACTGTCAGCCCTGCAAACTCAGCTGTGTGTCAAGTTGGGTTCCTTCTGTCCTACGTGTCACCAAAAGAACTAAACTTTCTCCCAGCCAAATATGTCTGGTTCCATTAGGTGAGCTACCAAAGTGTCAACTGCAAGGAAAGAAAACATCCTCAGTGGCTACGCTCAGAGTTCAAGAGCATGGGACACACACACCTACAGACCCACTCCCTGTCATCATAAGGACAAGCAAGATGACTTCAAAATTTTGCATCATGCACCTCATCTTCAACACATCTGTTTTTTAGTTTAAGAATAAACATACATTGTGTCATGCAAACCGAAACAAAATATTTCCAAATCTTTCAATCCCATAAATGTCCATTCTCATTCTCCCCCAGTCTTTTGCTCTGGAAAGAAAGAAGTGAGTCTAATCCCTTCTCCCTGCCCATTTATCTCACTCCCTTTGCACTGCCAGTTTTAGCATATAGACCTCTGAGTTTTGGGATGATCCTATAGAGGACAAAGAGCACCAGAGCAGCTAAAGTCAGGCAGATGTTGTAGCAAAGGAGTACTTAAGATGGGAAGGACTATCTAGAATTGCAAATAGGTTGCAGCTGGCTAGACTCCAGCAGAGGGATGGATCCTGAGGGATGCCCACATTGGAACCCTCTCTGTGGCTAGGTGAGCTCTGGATTTTTCCATTCTGAGGATGGATGGTGCCTCTGCCCGCAGTCCCAACGTGGGTGCCATCCCACAGCAAAAAGGATGTGGGAGGCCCAGCATGCCATAACACATGGTCATATTTACTGCATGAGAATCACAATGGATAAGTGACATTTAGCAGCCACTTTTCCTTCTTTCTTCTCAAAGAAGATAAACTTGGAGTTTTCTTTGCCTTTTTTTTCTTTTTTCCCTTCTTCTCTAAATGTTCAGAGTCCCTTTTCAGTCTGTGCTGACCCTCTCATTTCCATCTCCCCCAGAACGGATCAGCAGGGTCCAGATTGCGCAGGTAAGTCTGGTTTGTTCTCCTCTGTTACACTCCCCTTTCCAACCTGGCAACAGCGTCTGGGCAAAAATTACCTTCGCAGGTGCTTACGTCCTTCCCACTGCAGGCCAACAACCACTCCACTGTGCAGTTTCAGATCTTCTAAAGCAAGCCATTTGTAATTAAAAAATAAAATATTTACAGCAAACACAGATGGTTACTGCCATGTGTTAGTGTTAAACTGAGCTGAATCACCCCCAGAGCAGCAGATGAAGGTAAAGATTTCATGGAGTCTGATAATGACTCACAAGTGCCATAATTTTTACTTTTTTTTTTTTTCAGCAGAACCCCACTTTCATTATCTTCTTTCTGACATTTTAAGGGTAGCAAATTAAAAAGCAAGCATAAAGGAAGCCTTACAGAGAAGTACACAGATGCATAATCTGTAAAGACTATGTGAAATGTAAGACTGCACGTGAAATGAATCAGTGCCTTTGGAGGTGTGAGGCTCAGTTTAAGTTGCATGAAACCAAAAAAAGAATATTATGAAACTGCTCATTTATTTAATTTCTTTCAAAGATGACAGGCTGTGTATTTTATTGGGAGCAGCCATGGCTGCTTTCTGCAGTTTGTCTGCTTTAGGGTCTGCCCCAGTAACCAGGGAAGTCAGCTCTGCAGTCCAGGACTTTCCCTCAAGAATCTTTCAGGAGAGGGACAGAACTGACAGAGGGAAACAAAAACATCTTACACAACTGCAGTATTTGCCAGAATCCATCTGGCAAAGCCCTCCGTGTGATTCTCAAGGATCAGTGTACAAGGAGTTTCACTTTCACGTTGATGCTCTTGACTCTTGAAGTACCATATACTTCAAATTAATTATTCATGTTTCATCACAAAGTAAGCTTTTAGCTGCTTTCTAGTCCTGTTAGCCAACAATGCCTCAGTCAAAGGAGCAGGGTTGTGTTTCTTCTTGTGGGAGATTTTATTTGCATTCCTTCCTAAATCTCAACTTGATGACTAATCAGTTGCAACTGAGCAAACCCAGTGACAATAAAAGAGCCTGCAGAGGTGTCACTGAGAGTTTAATTAAGCTTCTAGATCCTTTATTACCAATAACCTTGTTGCATAACTAAAGGAAAGACCCAGCCAGAGTCTGATTCTCCATCTGCTTTGCAAAAGGGGAAATCACACAAAAGTTTTCTTTGGAAATACAGCACATTTAAGAGATGTTAACTCACGTATAAATGTAGAATTCCCAATCCCATTATTACAGAACCACTTTTTCAGAAGAGACTCGTATACTAAAGTCACCATTGCAAAATAAATTGTTTCACAGAACTTATAAAAGAACAAGGGTTTCTCAGGGAAAACTCTAAGCCAGTGTTAATTAGACTCAAAACCATGCTGACAAGCAGAAAGATCAGGATTTTCACACCACCAGACAGTTCCATTGAGTACATTATTTGGGGTGATGAGAAAACTAAAACCCAGAGAATATGTGCAGGCTAGCAATATTGATGGAGTGGGAGATGGTGTTTTCAGAATGTCTACTGAGAGCTTCTGCTAAGAATATACGACATAATTGCTTTGCATTCTTACAGTAATTAGACCGAGTAAACAATGCTAGCAACAGAGGGAAGATGGTAAACATGCCTGACTTCCATTTACAGTGAAAGCAAACTACTGCTAGGCAAGATGGACAATTTGAAAGCATTACCAAAACTCCAAATTTACATTAGAAACAACAGAGGCAGTAGCTCCCCCTTCTTTTTACATTGTTTCCAGAATCTAGGGAACACTCCAAAAGGACAGACCCCATTACCCTGCAATTGAAAAAAAGATGGAAAACAGTATACCGTTAAGAAGAGAAACGTCACAACTATCACATTTTCAGCTCTGATTCAAGCTGCACTGAAGCTAATTAAAAGATTCACATTAGCTTCAGTGAGATCTGGATCAGATCTAACTGAGGCTACTAAAGTCACCATAATGTTCTGATGCTAATTATATTTACAAGAAAATCTATATAATGCTAATTTCAAGTGTTGTTAAATGTCAAGGAACCATCAAATTAAAGGAAATGAGAAAAAGCAGTGACAGAAACCAACTCAATTCGCCCTAGAGCTGTTGGAAAAGAAGGAAGGACAGTGAACTTTCCTTATTTCTACAAAACTATAGATGTTTCTGCAGAAAACAAACTAAGCTAAGTAATCTTAAAAATGGGGAAATGAATCCCACACAACTTCCCTTCGTCACCACATGCTGAAAGTCCTGCTGATGCCAGAATTGTGACGCTCTGCAGAACATGACTAGAAAAAGCAGCGCAGACAGATACAAAGAATGTAAGTGGCACTCCCAGATAAAGATATATACAAAAGTCAGGTTACATTGTCCAGGGTAATTAACTTGAGTATAAAAAAGCCCAATAAAGACAAGGTAACTTTAGCACAGCTCAAATTCAGAGGCTTGAAGAGCTGCCAGTAACTTGAATTAAACTAAGTTATCTCATCTTTGCTGATAGTTTAAGACCAATTAACCAATTAATTCAGATTAATGAAGCACAGATGGAGATTTACCAGAAGCTCTCAGCTGATGCGTCCCAACATCCTGCAAAAATTTTCATGGAAAAAGTCATGCCATTTCAGGAGATCCACACCCATTACACCACAAGCAAGAGACTAAGTCAGCAGGATCAGTTATATCTGGAGAACCATGAGGTGGCTTCCTGAGATACAAAATGAGAAGAGCATGACAGAGTTGCTATAATAACTGCACTTCTACTACATAAAGTAGCTGTAATGTTTTGTAAGCTTCATTTCACTTGCTGACTGTTTTGGGAGTCTGGTGGGTTCTCAACATTTCAAAGTGTCAAAACTGCATTCAGATCATATAAAAAAAACCACAAGAAGCATCGAGAGGAAAAAAATCAAAAGGTTACTAAGGAAAAAGGAAGCAAGGTGGTGAGAACACAAACTTGCTTTCAAACCTGCATAAACGCACATTTTCATTTCTCTATAGAGTTAGCAGCAAAAGCATGAATAACAAAATATCAGATTTGGTAATAAAGGCTCCATTTATACCCTCACACAGTATAGTTTTTAATCTAAATGAGCTGAGGGAAAAAAACCAAACAAACTAGAAACTTGTTACACTGTTGCAAGGGGTCCATTTGTTTTGTTTTTGTTCTTCTTTATTTGTACTAAAGGAAACTTTTTAGTACACAGTGTAGCAAAAGTTTCAGTTTATGAGGTTGTTCCCAAAACACATCATCTCACACCCTGAAAACTGTTTCATCAGCTCAAAGCAGTGGCCCGTCCAGTCCTGCTGACTTTGTGTACTGAATGTACCCTGAGGAAGGCAGAAAATAACACTGTGCAGAAAAAAAGTCATGGAACACTTTTCCTATAAATATCTGTTCGGTTATCAAATAGGAGCAAACATAAGTCAAGCAACTACAAAAGTCAGAGGATGCAAATTCTTCACCAGAGAGGTTTGGCTACCACATGTCACAGCATCCCCAGCTGCCACAACAGCCCTCCCCACCCTCTGAGCCCGTGTAGCTCCAGCTGTAGTGATCCCCAAGCTGAGGGAAAATTCACCAACCTCAAGTGTATTTTAACACACAGTTGTGCAATGCCTTAAAACCCTCACGCCGCGTGCTATTTACTTTTCTGGCACAGCATCGGTGCGCTCTGAGCAGCCCACAAGCATTCGTTCCAAGCGAACTATACTTGTGCTGACTATTCAGAGTGCAAGTTACTTCTAATCTTCAATTTTTTTACAGCAGTACAGAAGGCACCGCGCCTCGTTTTTGGAATAGCAAACACTTGACTTCACTTTCAGACTTCAGAGCTTGCCTTGGTACCTCTCACGGTTGCTGAGATGGTCTCTCAGCCTCGGAAAGGGGGCACGGACGGCCCGACGCCCACCCAGCTGCAGGGACTGGCTCTCCGCGCAGTCGTACCCCCTTATTCTGCCTCCCAAAGTAACCCACTTCCCAGGGAATGCACTTCGCCAGTCTCCACGACGACACAAAACAGGGGGCTCAGGGGGCTTCTCTTTAGTTCAAAACACAGGTAATTAAAGGAGCTCGGTGAAATAACCACCCCCAACTTCGCGCTTTCGGGGACCTACCTCCCCTCCTCCCCAAGCCCTCGCCTCAATCCCACGGCCAGGAGGAATCGCACCCTCCTCCGTCGGTCTGAAGCCCCCATTTGAAGCCCGAAGGCCACCGAAAGCTTCCCCCGCTCACCGCAACCCCGCAGGAACCCGAGAAGGAACTTCGGGGCGCGGAGCCCCGCCAGCTCGCCCCTTCCTCCCAAAACAAGCCCCCCAAGTCTGGCATGGGTGGGGGGCGGGAGGGGTGGTCCGGCGATGCGGGAAGGGGTGCGGGGTAAGGGGTCACTCACCCGCGCAGTGGCAGCAGGAGCCCGCCGCGGGGTGCAGCGGGGGCGGCGCGGCGGCCGGCATGGTGCGGGGGCTCTGCCGGGGGCTGCCCGCACCGCTCCGCACCGCACCGCCTGCCGGGTGCGAGGGCAGCGGGAAGGAGGGAGGGAGGGAAGGAGGGAGGGCACCCGGCGGGGAGGCGGCGCCAAGCACCGGCCACACCGGCGGTGGCACCTCCGCACCCTCCCCGGGGCTGCCCCACCCCCGCACCGCTCCCATCCCGCCCCTGTCACCGCCCAGCTCGGCCCCGGCCACACAGGCGTCCCCGTTTACCCCCTCGCCGGCGCCCACCAGCCGGGCACGGGGGTTTTTTGCGCCGCTGCCAGCCCGCTCGGGAGCGAAAACGCTTTAGTTGTCGCCCCTTACGTGCCAAGTAGGATTTGGTAAAACATTCGGCGTGGATTGCAAAGGACAAGCGCTTAAGCGATGCGAATAAACCGCACTCCGGACGCCCGAACGAAGCGCTGCCCAGCATCTTCGCGAAGTGCGAGAGGGGAGTTTGTTTCACCCAGGCTACCCCGCGGGCACGGCTCAAAAACAGGAGAATGGAGTGATGAGCCACAAAGTTGATTTGAGGGTTGCATAAATAGATGTCTGACCACTTGAAATACTACAAAAGGAGATGCGTCTTGATAACAGCACGCACACACCATCACAGGGGAAAATACCAGGAGCTAAAAGGCCCTTTAATCTCGTAGTGGAAAGAATAACAGAGTCACTTTCTGGAAGCTCAACCTGGACAAATTCAAATTAGAAATCTTATTGGTGGGAGTTGGTAATCATTAGCACAAATTGTGGAGGGAAGCTGTGTTTTATTCTCTTTAAATCTCCTAATAAATCAAGATGTCTCTGTGGAAAATACCCACTATCCCAACAAAATTGTTGGACTTACCAGAGGTAAAATTTAGTGGCCAGGGATATCCAATAGGTCAGACTAAAAGACTTGGTGTTCCATCACTCTGGCCCCCAACTGTATGAACAGGACAATGCAGAATATGCTAAACATATATCTCATACTCTGATTTCTGTCCTTTACTGGCAGTTTGGTCCAGCTGCCTTCTTTAGTAGCTTGTCTTCTATGATTTTGCTTCTGGAGTATTTCATCATTTTTGAGGCAACACGGTCTGACACAAACACCTTTGTAAAAGCAGATCTTGATCGATATTTATGCTGAAATGTACTTCACTGTGCTCTTTAAGAGATGAGTGTAAAGACATAGGTTTAATTCTCAAGTATCTTTTCTCTTGACATGGAGCATTTTGTATTTTGCTTAATTATATGGTGATTGAAACCACGTAAAATAAAATAAAAGCATAGACAAAAACTGTCTTGTAAACTAGTCAAAACTCAGGTTGCCAAAACCTGTAACATATTACAATATCAAATTTCTATCTGAAAATCTATCATAATTTCTCTTTCATTTGAAATCTTCCTATTTTGTTGCCTTTCAGTCATTTTTACATGTATGGTTTGTACGCTATAACACACTCAATGCCCATGTGAAATCTTGGCTTCACGAAAGTCGTTGGTAAGTGTCTTCTGCTATTCTGCATCTTTTACATGGTTCTTTAAACAACATTACAACTAATTTCTGCTGCTGTTGGCATCTCAGTGACTTAACGCTGTCTAAAGAAATCAGGCACTGTGTTCAGTTCCTGTCTCTGGAATTCCTCCATCAGATTATTCCACATTTCTGTGTCTGACCTTTTCTGTCTGTAAAATGTCAATAATGACACCAGTTAAAGGGATTTGCTGCCTATAGCTGCAAAATCCTTCGAAGAGCTAAGTATCACTCCTAATTATTTGGTATTAATCCCTGCAGTTGGTTTTCAAAATAAGAATGAAACATAACCCAAAAATCAACACTAAATTGTTAGTACTCATATTTCTTCTTGTAGAATGAAAGAGATAAGGAGTGACTATAGACTTCTGAAGATACCTCATTCCTACTTGCCTCTGGAAATTTGTCACCTCTCTCTTCATCAGTTAGTGAAGCTGATTTTTCTTTAATCCACTTTTTAACCAGCCAGTGATCTCAACCACTCCATTCCTCTGCTAAAGCAAACCACCTACAACTTCTTTACCATTTCGTAATAAGTATACACAAGAACCACAACATTTGCCTCTCAATAATAGCCTTTTAACCTGTAAGAGTGCTTAATTTCACAGACTGAAATTACAGGCCAATGACTAATTAGCAGAAAGTTGTCAAAACCATGTCTCCAAATGTTGCCTTCCCAGCTCATACATAGTATTGACATACAACTATGACTGACAACAGGTACATTGGTAGACCCTTGAAAATGGATGTTCAGCCTCTTTCAGTACCAAATCCTCCTTTCCTTTGACCTTGCCCTATAAGCAACAATCTCCTTCTGTCTTAGAAATCATCTTTCTCTTCCTTTTCTCCTCCCTTGAGACTCAGGGTTCTGCTGGCACCTGTTCTGTTTCAAGGGCTGTACTTAAAGGAGATATGCAAAACAAAAGATTCTGCTGATAATCTTGAGGAATTATTCTTTCTAGATGGCTGTGCTCAGAGATTGCATTTTGTGTGTTTTTTTGTCACATTCTTAAGAAACTCTCATTACAATACAATCCACATCTTTTAAGTTGTATCCCAAATACGATCATCCCTTCTGCTGTCACAACACATTGTTTTGAAAATGATAAATCACCTTACACATTTACCATGTCAAGTGAGGACGAAGTAGCAAGAGCTACTGTATATATTTATTTGCCTCTGTTTTATGTGAGTTAAAAAGAAATGGCGATTGCTTTTTGACAAGAAAAAAACAGCTACTTTAAACTTAATCAGTTTATTCACAATGTCAGATGAGAGCTGTCTTCCTAATGTCCAGAAATCTAATCTGGGATATTGAATAAATCAGCATAAAACGAGCATTTTCATAATGTGGTTTCAATAATAAAAGTGTTAGCTTGTCATTTGTATGTGAAAGTCACTCATACACAGTGGTTTTCCAGCTTGCTAATAGTCCCTGAGAAGGCAAATTAGGTTTGAAGTCTCGAAGCCCAGTGATATAATGTAATTTGTTCTTAGTCTATAAAGAAAAGCGTGTGTATTATTTTCAGATTAATCTGAATATCCCACGTTGCTGGGATATTCCAAACATGTAAGAGCAATGGTTACTTTGGGCACATTAAACTTTGTCACAACATGTGGTGTAGAGCAGACTCAGGTTAGGGATTCTGAGCAGCTGCCCCAGGTTTCCACACACGTCACAGGGCTCTGGGCTCAGTGAGTGATGCAGAAGGGACAAGAGCACTCTGTTGCACTTCTTGTAGCCTGGGCAGGCAGAAATGAGCTCCTCGGGCTGTGGAATCCCAGGATACCCCAGGGAAATGCACAGAATTGCACAAAGCTGTTTGAAAAGAGCCACAGCTCAGCAACCTGCAGCCAGGCACAGATTATCCTAAATCCCTTGGCTTCAGTGAGCCAGGGACCACTCCAGACCTGTCAGCTCCAAGAGAGGGCTCATTTTCAGTACACAAGCTCCCAGGTGCACTTCCAAGTGCTGCAGCCTTGCAAGGCCTCCAAAATATTCAACTGCTCAGGACACAGGGGCTGAAATACAGACACATGACAGGGACCCTGACACCAATGCTACCGGTGGGACTATCAGGGATGATTTCATATTTGCAAAAATATCTAGATGGTAAATAAGACAGCAGTTAACATGGCTCCCTTTAAAACAAAAAAAAAGAGAGAAACTCAGTGCATTTAATATAAAAATAAAGACAAAAAACCCCTGACCTTTACAGAGGACTAAAAATAAGACTGAGTTCTCTGTTTATGTATCATGTTCTGTGGCTTGAGTATATGAAACACAAGGGGCAAAAATTGAAGGAATTAATCTCAATGAAGGTGACAGAAGCTAACAGTCAGCTGCTGTTAGAACTCCAGAAGCAAATATTTCAGACCTCTTCAATGAGAAATCAAAAGCCACCAATAAAATATCAAAAATGACAGGCATTATTCAAATCACAAAAGAAAAAAAAAGAAAAGCCAAGCCATATGTGAACAACACAGGTTGTATCCTCCACTAAAAATTAAAGAAAAGAAGAGAAGAGAAGAGAAGAGAAGAGAAGAGAAGAGAAGAGAAGAGAAGAGAAGAGAAGAGAAGAGAAG
>JAWWEU010000081.1:47796099-47868347 GCA_035583155.1 Acropternis orthonyx | reverse complement strand
GAAGAGAAGAGAAGAGAAGAGAAGAGAAGAGAAGAGAAGAGAAGAGAAGAGAAGAGAATTTACATCCATGCTATTCCTTAGATATATGCTAAATGTAATGAAGAAAATAGTTCCTAATGGAAACAAAAGTGGAACCAAGACATTGTGTAATTTTGCCAGAACAGTGATATTACAGGCATTTACACAACAACAGCACTGAACAAACTCACAAGATAAAAAAAAAAAATCTTCCTCAGCCTCAGTCAGCAGGCCAGCAGATACTCAAACCAAAAACCAGACTTTGGCAACTTATTACCTAACCCAGAAAAATTATAATGAACAGAATTCTCTATTTCCAGAATTAACTTTTTGTTTAAAGGGCATATTTAGAAAAGGGCACCACAGTTTCACCAAAGTATGTTGTGCTATCTTCCTCTAACATACTGCCTCATTTCAGTTTCTAAGTCATGAATATACTTAATCAGTGTCAAATTCAGATAATTAGAAACTGCAACGGAAAAGGGCACTGATAATAGATGTATTATAAATGGCAATGTTTTGATGATGTGGGATAATTCTCAATGACTTGTTTTAGAAAGTGTTAATGTATTAAAGATACACTTACTGATATTAAATGAGTACACATTGTGAATGCCTGACATCCCCTGACACTCCAGAAATCTGCTTTACCTGGCCTAAACAAATACATACAGGATTATGACTTTCGCCTTTTAGGAAGATTCACAGAATGGCATGTTTATCATCAAGAAACTTCTTGAAGGAGACATTTTATATTTTATTTTTATTTATTATATTTATATTTTACATTTAATAATGTCTTTTATTCAAGTATTGCAAAGGTCATGAACATTCAGTGAAATTGCACTCAGTGATATAGGAGCTTCATTAATAGATGACCTGACCAAAACCTAGAGCTGGAGAAAAACAACTAAGATGCATAAACTTTATTTTAATATCTTGGATGAATACTAGAAGTTGGAAGGTTGGAATACACAGAGACTCAATCAGGGTCACATAGTAAGCCACAGAGATAGAGCCCAGACCCAAACTGCCTGACTTTGTGTGCCTCAATACTTGGTGTTACATTTGATGCTGGATGTGTTTTTTGAAAGCACCCTATGTATAGAGACACCTACATAAGCTCTTTGTGGATTTTTAAGAAGCCAGATCCCCTGGTTGACAGTACAGCTTTAAAAATACTTCCTTGCTTAGAAGTTTTGAACATTCTCCCTGCTGTGAATACTTCTATTTGGTACATATTAGCTTTTTTTCAAGCCTCATGTAAAGCGAAGAGGAACCTTTACTGCTTGGAGACACTGATTTTAACTGCCACTAATGGCTCAGGCAACAGAGAATTTAGCTGCAAACAGTGTAAGACAGTGTTTGTACAGATACTTTTTTAAATGACACAATACATAGTGTTTGGAAGCAGGCAGTTTATACTTACTAATCACGTCTATATTCATACTGTAGAAATGGAACACTACCAGAAAATAAAGATGGATGGGAAAAATAGACCAGTAAACCTGAAATAACAATGCCAGTCTGACACTCTCGTTTACCCCGAAGTCATTTAATTGAACACAGGTCAGTACTGATGAACATGCCAGACTTCTGAGTGACACCAGATCAAAGCAGTTGCTACTGAGAAGGCAACAGAGGCATCACTAATTTTCTGGGTGCCTCCTCAGGGACCTTGATGAGCAATATATGTTTCTCTCCCCATGTTCACCAGCTGGGCTTAACAAGTAAATTCAGTTCCTCTCTTTTGCACTGAATGAAAAGGCTGGAACCAGGAAAGGGTTTCTGTTTCCAGGAGTGAGTAAACAGGACTCAAATTGCCCAGTCTCTGCTGCATCTTTGGGAAATGTGGTCATAGCCCGTCATGTTCATACATGCAAAAAGGAGGGACTCACCAAGATAGTGCAGTTAGTGTTCCATGTAATATAGCTGTAGATCTTTCTTACATTCATTCTCACTTACCTTTTCAAATAAGGACTTGTCAAACAAGCAATGCCTATTGTTGGTGGGAAAAACAAGAATTTGAAAACTGCAGATTTGATGTGAGAAACCTCCCAAATAATACAAAATATGGGCCTTAGAGTCATCCTACAAAACATCTCATCCCCTGTGCCTTCATTAAGAATACTTGAAAACTGTCTTTTGGGAGAGGTCCAGTCTGATTAATAATGCTTGTGATTCCTAGGAAAGATGGATAAGTAAACTCTTGAATACATTCCAATTTACTTAAAATTCAGACAGCAAACAGGGCACTATCACCATCACTTTCTGCTTACTTGCAGGACCACTTTTCCATTTCTTATCCAGGCTAAAACTTCTTGCTTCCCCATGCTTTTGCAGTGTGAGCCACAGCGGCGTTCCCGGTGCCTTTCTCTGTCTCACCATAAGAAGCAGCCATGACATGGAAGGAACTCAGGCACTCAGGGATTCACCCAAGGAGAATTCATGGGGAAAGCCTACACAGGTGGTGATCTCAAGGACACAGACCTCAGTGGGACCCCTCAGCAATCACAACAGGCAGGTCAAACCATCTGGAAAGATGGGACCAGCCTGCTCTTACTGAGAGTTGAAGAGAGCCAATTGTACACAATAAGGAGGAGGATTTAGAGCATGTAACTTACCTTCACTTTTACTACACTAACCCTCAACAGATTGCCTTGCAATCCCAGTTAATCAATCAGTTATTGTCACAGCACAGCAATACAAAGAGGTGATGATGTAAAGTGGATGTGAAGTGCACCTGGAATTACAGAATGCATTGCAACATACAGGGCTGACAGTCTGATGACCTGGGTCCAAATTTACACTTCAATTAATTGATGATTTTCTGTTAAAATAGGAAGAAAGGACAAGGTTAAGCTACATGGAATAAGAATCTTTCTAATGGATTACAACCCCCACAAGGAGAAGTTAATATATTTTTGATTGTATGACTCATAATCCCTCTCATATCCACAGGATCCTGAATTTAGCTATTTAGTTCTGAAAAATAGGAAAATAAAGACCATTTGTGACCCAAGTCAGTAACAAAGAAAGAGACAGTCTACAAAAGAGAAAAGTATATTAAAGAACAGAATGTGGTGGGGGGAAAAGCTGTATCCCTTTGACAAGGCATGGCAAGTCTGTGCATGATAAATTCATGGATTGTTCATGCATTTACGCTAATGACAATGTAAATACAAATATACCTAATAGGAACACAATTCTTACGAGAGGTCACAGCTGGATGACAATTCTTGAGTGTCTGAAAAGTATGTGATGAAGCAGAATCCTTGAAATCAAGTAATGCCAAGGTTGTGGGTTCAATCCCTGTATGGGCCATTCAGTTAAGCTCAATGATCCTTGTGGATCCTTCCAACTCAGAATACTCTGTGACTTCGTGAAATTACTTTTCACACCCTTTCCCCCCTTATCTCAATAAAGATTTTAACAACCTTGCATGAGAGCGAATGAATACTGCTCAGCTGTATTCAAAGACAGGGTATTTCAAGTGTTTTGAAGAGTTTTCTGTGTTTTTTAAGTCTTCATAATGTTTCCTTAAAACTTTGGGGTTTGTAACACCATATTAGAAATGTAACATTTTATTTGGGATGAGAGATCCCCACTGGGAGGCAGGAGACTGAGCTCTATTCTCAGCACAGACAACACCAATCTGCTCTGCAGCCTGGCACAAGTCCCCTCATTTTGTGGCGCCAGTCTTTCCTTTTCCATCCTTTGCCTAATTAGCTATGATATTTTGGTGGAAAGGGGATAGAGGGAAGCTGAGGATAAGACTGTCCTACAGAGTTGTAGATAAAAAAAATAGTACTTTCAGGCTCCACTTTCAGCAAGGACCTCTTGGTATTACTGAGATATAAATAATGATACTACATTGCAAGGCACCCCCTAATATTTGGGGGAAGATTGTGTCTAAAAACAGTCACCAGCTGCTCCTTTTTTTGCATGCTTAGGATGACTGGTGCCATTCCATAGCTTTTGGGAGCCTCAGTTAGAATAAGCTATTTATTCTGGACTTTGATGGACAAGATGCCAAACCAGCAAGAGAACCAAAACATGAGAAGCTGTTCTGGCAACACTTTTTACTTAATTAATCTTACAATCTAGCCCCAGCTACAGTTATATGAGAATTTGCATTACCATAAAAAAATGCTCAGCCGTCCTGATTGAGAAAGAGTATCTTGAAAACACCAGCATTCCAGGTTGAAGCAGACAAATGTGCAATACTGGCATTAACTCTTTCTGGCCTGAATTCCCAAGGAAGAAAGATTTTTGAAACTGATTTTCTCTCCAATTTCTCATTTGCCTCTTTCCCTCTTCTTGCCCAATAATTTTGAGGGCACTGACTAATTTCTACCAAAACTGACATGAGACTAGACATTTGAAATATAACTGTCTTGTACATGTTTTGTGAAAACTTAAAGCTGTCTACTGCACAGCAAGCCAAACCATTTTCCCTCACGAGAGCAAAGCAACCAGGATGTAGCTGCTCTTCTCATATGCAACTGCTGCCAACCAACTGGCAGTCGAACATGTGTAACCATCCATGGGCAGCTTCACATTAGCCCTGGCCCTGTTTTTCAGGGCTGGCATTGACAGCTGCTGCATCAACAGCACATGGTGCAAAGCTGACACTGCTTGAATTGGAGGAAAGCATAAGGAGGGAGATAAAAGGCTGGAGGACAAGGACAATTCATAGGGAACCAGGATTGCTTAGTCTCACTGCTCCCAGGGAAACTTGCTTAAATCTCACTGGTTTTCTGACTGGGACCACAGCACAGACACACCATCAGTTTGAAGATAATACAGTAATATGAGCACATGGCATTAATTTTGACTCCTCAGAAAAGCACTTTAAAAGCCTTGTCACCTTTTTTTGATAGCAGCACTTTGCTTCCTGTGCCAATATTCAGTAATACATGATTTATAAGCTTTTGATCTCTTTATGCATTGATTTCATTGCTTTCCTGACTTAGTTTTGCAAAAAACAAGAGCACAAGAGATGCACATAACTGGACAAAGTGGAAAACCATGAGAAAGTGTGTGGTTTTCCACCAGCACTAATGAACTTTGCTCGACCCGAGAGAACACAGGGGAAGCTGAAGTACTAAAAGTACTTCTCTAAAGCTGCCAATGTACTCATACCCAAGCAAAGGAGAGAGATGTAAAAGGCAAGAGCAGGCAGCTAAGTGCTTTATTAGGATTTTTGATGGACATGGTGCTTTAGCACACAGCCACATGGCAGCAAGACAATTTTTTTTTCCTGATTTTGTCCTTCTCCTCATGGTGCAGTAAAAGAAAGTGGAGAAAAAAACTTGAGGGGCATACCAAACCATGGCTACTCAGCCAAGAAGACTCTGCCTAGAATAGCCTTTCCCCTGCCATGTGTCCTTCAGACACAGTAATATGTTCACTTAGAGGGAGAGGGGAACAATTTACCCATCTCTATTACACATCAAATGGTGTGGGCACAGTCCCTCATTCCACCTCCCAGCTCAGTCAGCTCAGAGCTGCCCCTATCTCAGAGACGTTTTGTTGGAACAGAACTTGGCATAAGATGCTCTGTTTAAAGTTTTCTGTCTCTCCTTCCTTGGCACAGATTTGTGATTCCAGCTCATTCCCTACCACTCCAGCCAATGCTATTTGTAACGTGTGACTTTGTTGAGAGATTTAAACTGAAACAGTGAATGTAGGTGCACCTCTGCAGAAATGACCTGTTACAGGGTTAAATCCGCCATTCTGCAAGATGTGAACATCACCTTTGTACGAGACCTCCACTCAAATTGCCTTCCTAAACAGCTATGCTAAGATTTTAAACTGCTTTGAACTAAAAGACCTGAGACTGGATCAATTTTCCTTCTGCAAAATTTTTCTGTACATGCAGAATAATGAGGAACTGTGCATGGACATGAACGCTTTTTCAGTTTCCTCAGGTAGAAGACATGGAGGAAGTATTAACTGTACAGACAATGATATTTATTGTTATGGTTACAGATGGCTACAACCTTTAATTTATACTTTTCTCATTTGTCAGTGTTCCTGACAGTCTCTGTCTAAACCAAGGAAAATTAGACTTGGCATTTCAATGGTGAAAAGGTGAGAAAAGAAAAACAGGTTGCAATTTCCATTCCTCTGAGAAAATTCAGTGCCTCTCAAGCCATCTTAGCTCTATTCCAGATCACTTCACAAAACCCCAAGTGGCACCTCACTTCAAACAAAGGCACAATGCAGTGAGAGCCAGTTGCCTGTATCACTTAATCTAGTTAAACAGTAGTCTGTCTAAAGAACGTTCAAAGTCATCCAAAAATTTAAGTTCACTTCAAAAAGTGAAGCCGGTCGTCTGCAAACAGCGATTATTCCTCCCTTAAAGGAGCAAAAGCAGAGCAGCCCAAAATAAGCAAATGCTCTCTAATCTCTCTATATCTTTTAGAAACAGGCCTGTGGTGTTGTACTTGCTCTCAGCCTGGTAGCCTGGGGACAATATTCTGCTACCCAGGCAAGTTACTCATATCACCAGTAAAGCCCTGTGGATAGTATCTGCCAGCTGATCTGAATGAAAAATCCTACATCTCACCAGCTGTGTCTTTTATTTACTTAGCAAGATACAAATACAGCATCTGTCTTACAGTTTTTGTACAGAAAGGAGTGAAGTTTACAATGAAAACTTGATCAGAGTCGTCAGCCAGTGCTTTCTCCTCCGGTGCCTGTGCTGAAGATCACTGAAAGCCTGGGAAACACACTTGGAGGATGCATTTCTCTACAAGAAGCTGGTGCTGAAATGTGGCATACGTTGGACATCTGTGTGAAACTGCAGATGCAGATCGACATACCATCTTTTTATCTGAAAGTTATGTCAAAATTCTGAGTCTGTCTGCTGAAGCCAAGCAGATGAGAAGCTTTTACGGATAACTTTTCTCAATTTCGGGACAAACGTAGAGACACTACTCTTTAAAGGGAAAATGGGCATTCCTGTACAAATTTGACCCACTTCAAGTAACTGGTTGAGGATACCTGAAGCTTCAGGTATTTTTAAATAGAGAGTGTATTAAATACACAGATCGTACATGTGCCAATGCACATGTTGGTCATAGCCAATACAGTCCAGTGTGTGATAAACTTCCAAGAATCAGAGATGAAGAACTAAATTCAGTCTGTGCAGAACCATTTTTAACATTATGTTTTGAAAAGAATGCAGACTAGCTGTTCCCCTGCCCTTTCCCCTGGAAGATTTAAGGAAGCTACACCCATTATTTCACTCTACTCAGTGCTTCATGCCCTGTGGTGAGTGTGAACTGCACTTGAAAAATCAAGACTGTAACAAAAAATTACCTCCCTATCAAGTTGATAAGGGAAAGAGCAGCACCTTGTGAACAAATTCTTGCTTTATAGCTTAGACTTCTTTTTTTTTTTTTTTTTTTTTAAGGCAGTGATGAGAATTCATTTATTTTAGACATGGTAAAAAATAAATGTTTCAATCAAATTTCTGTGTTACAGTAATAAATGCACCTATATTGCAAGGGCATAGAAAATATCTGGAGGCAATATTATCAGCTTATCAGTTTTGAATGCTCAGTGAGCACTCCAAAGGAGGACAATTTAGAGTGAATCACGCTGTGGTAAATTCTGGAAGTTTTCAATAAGAATTCTTGCAGAATAGAGTCTATCTGAGCCTGGGATTTTTATGGGCACTTTTCCAAGCAAGAGTTTAAAGGAAAGCTGAATCTCCCTGTTATAAAGTCCATGAGTGGGTGCTGTTAATAACTCCAGTGGGTTGGGGATGATTGCACATGACTTACAGATTTGTTTATTCACTGCAAATTTTCTTAGATGACATGGCATAAATCCAAAGGGAAACAATTAGTATTCATGTGCTGAGAAACAAAGCAGTGCTGGTTCTTTTACTTCTAAACTCTCAGAGGAGTGACCAAGGACTAGATTTAAGAAAGAGTTAGGAGTCATAGAAATGAGACTTAAGTTCATCCAACCAAAATCACATTCTTAAGCATCTCCCCTTCTCCTTTGCCATGTCCAAGTTCTCTCAGCACCATTGTTTTATCCAGATGTTCAGTGTAGAATGCATAATCATAGAGAGGTGAGCAGGCTCCATCACTGAGTGACTCCAGCATAAGGCTGCAAGATCTTGGTCACTGCACCTCCTTCCCTTCTCACCTAGTAAGTCTCTTAATGACTGTTCACACAAAAGGATGAAGTCCAAGACAGAACTTGCCTCTAGTTTGGCTTTGTTATGGTCTCAAAGTGGGAGATACTGGTGGTCTGAATATTCTGGGTGAGAAAAGGCTGCCTGTGCTACCATTTTGTGCACAAGTGCTCCCACCATTTCACTGTTGTCTCCAAGACGAAGCTCTAGGAGATGTCTTAGGGAGGTGGATCCCATGTAGACACCAAGGCACCTCAGGCAGAGATTCGTTCTTCTCTCCATTATTTTCACATACCTAGTTTGAGGCAGCTGGGCATTTAAGCTGATCTCATAAATAAGTCTAATGGTTGCACTGAATTGCATCCTGCAGAGTTTTATTCTCTACATGAACTGTATATATTTTTGAACAGAAGATTTTGGATTTCATTGTGGAGCAAAGCACCAAGTGTTTGAGTGCCTAACGCAGTCACTGAACACATTTGCTTTAATGTGCTTTCACTAAATAGAAAAGAGAGAGAGAAAGATGTACAGTTGAGATCTCCACATCATTCGAGGTCATCTATTAATTGTTCATTACTCAACTGACACCAGAAAGAAAACCTAAAAAAAAAAACAAACTCAAAAATGCAGCTATCATCAAATGCACACAAAGCCTACAAGAGCTCAAAGAGAAAGGCAACATATGGGTAAGGCTGAAAAAGCTAATTTTAACATGATTTAGTTCAGTGAAGAACACATCCTGATTCAAAATGTAGCTTTATTCTTATCTCACATTGGTTATACTTAGTTATTTTTCTGAAGATTGATTCTCACTTTTAGCAATTATTAAGGCATGCTGTTTTGCAAGTAAGTAAGGCGTTTTTACTAAATCTGGTACTTTTTTTTTTTTTTGGTAAGTAGAAGAATGTATATTAGGTAACTTAATTGTTAGACTGTATTCTATTAGAAAAAGGCAGATAATGTTTCTTGTTTCTAAGGGGATTCCTTCCTATTAATGATTTGAGCTAATTTGGACAGAAACTTCAATTACATAAAATAGGCAAAAACTTGACTCCTTTAAGCAAATAAATATAATTACATGGGACATTATGAACAAAACCAAATCATTTATTGAATTATATTTTGAAGTTAAAATTACTTGAATAAGGAGTTCTTTGTGGTCGTATGTTCTTCTAGACATCCAGAAGCAGAGGAGGTTAACTCCTCCTCTTCAAGGTTGTCATTAGGCTGTAAATTTTCTTCACCCAGCTTTCAACACCCAATCAACCTGTCACGTTCTAATGGTCCTTGTATTGAATTTAGCTTTTCATGCAGCAAAAAGCATGTAATTTATTACTTCAGCAAATCCTACACACCAGATCACCAGAGGTGATTTCACCTATTACATTGTCTGGACTTCTGTGACTGACACCAAATACAGACTTTTCCCTGGGCTTAATTTACAAGGATTTCATAAATAACTCCAATCTACAATGCACATTTTCATAGCAATATTCAGGTCATAAGCAGTAAACACATCTTAGTAGAAAATATTCATGACAGTGGGCCCACTTGCATGAGTTTTTTTGAAGCTCCCATTGTTTTATTCTGTCATTTCATGCCAAGACAGAAAAATACACCAACAAACACACGTTTTAGTTTCTTTGTTAGCCTGTTCCTAATTTAGTTTGGAAATGGGTCAATGTTCTTTCTTTCTGCTTGAGATATTTTTCTTACACATGAAACAAAATAATTCTCTATAATTGTTTATGAAGCTGGTTTTGCTCAAGGCTCTTTCTCTCTTCATATCAATCAGCCAAGACTAATATGTGTGACAAAATAGGACAGAGATCCCCAAAGAGAAAAAATGAAATGACAAGCTGTAAAAGATGCAGGGTCATTTCCCTTTCAGCTTCAGTGAAATACCTTGCTTTATGAGTCAGCACTGAAGACATAAATAGTTTGCAATTATATAAATAGTTTGCAATTACAAATATAGTGAGATGATGAATGCCAGACATTTACAGGATGTATTTTGCTACCTCAGTTTAGCAAGGCAGGAACAAACAGAACTGATTGGTCTGAGATATCACAGTTAAAAGGCATAAACCCAGGGGATGAATCTATGTTTTGGTTACCTAATCAGGCAGCCAGAACACCAGGCCCTTGTGCAACACAGGCAGAATCACGTCACAAATTAAAACAGCCCAGCAGTCTAATATTTAAGCAGGTTAGCTCAGGAAATCCTCCTATGCACAGATACATGCTGTCCCAGCCACAGGAATAAACACTTTCTAGAACCTGAGACAGCAAATGATGTTCATTGCCCTGCAGCTTTCAGTTCAGAACTAGCGACGTCCAGCCCAGCTGGCAAGAGAACACCTCTGTTTTCATTTCTGACCAGATGAACAGGTCAGAGTAGTTCAGAATGTACCCTTCAGCTTGTACACTGAGACCTGACTGCCCTGCAGTAAGACCTGAAGAATCTGGTTCTGGTTTTGCTTCTTTTCCCTCTACAACAGTGAAAGTAATCTGACTTTTACCAGATTTACTCCATTTTTCCGTAAGTATGAACAAGATTAAGATGTGTCTGGAACCATTTATGCTGGCTGCAAATATGCTCACATACTTACTTCCAGTGCAGGGACAACAGATCTTACAGCTCCCTGAATACATGTTTGAATTTTTCACCCAAAAACATACACCTTCAGGTAACTGTGGTTTTGACAGCAGGCCTTTTTTGGAGGAAATGTGGAAAGCCAATTAATTTATATTTCAAAAAATTATCAGAGATGCTTTATTACACACACATACACATTTAAAAGAAAGGTCAAGGGGGAAAAAGTAAAATTTTGCAGGTGGAAACAGTACAGATACTCTCACTTAGTGATTCTCTCCCGGTCATTTTCAGATGAGAACACTTGTTTTCCAGGACAGCTTTAAAGTCATCAGTTCTAATGAAAATAACAGGTAAATTAAGTCTGATCAGGGAAAGCAAATGACAGTGTATTCTAGGGGGAGGCTGGGTCAGGCAGATTGTCCATGTTAATGCCAGGCAGCTAGTCAAAGTCTGAAAAACATGCAGGGAGTGAGGTCCTATACTGGGAGCAGAAGATGACAGTAGCATGCAAATCAACATTCTTGTGCACCTAAATTTTGTCAGGCACTCTCTATTCTTGAATTTCTTCATCTCCAAATAGGAATGATCGATACATGTCCACTGGAATATCATAAAGCTCAGCTGTCTAATGTTTGTAAAGCATTTTGACAGTACCAGATGGAAGCTGCTCCATGGAAAGTTGCCTCTACCTCCTTGATGCTGCTATGCTTTTTAATGCACCCTTTTATCAACTGGTATTTCATGCACTCTCCCTTGCAGACGAAGCAGTGAGCGACCAGAAATGACAAAGTGCGCTTCCAAACTTCCCTCCCACTCACCTCTCCTCCATCTGTTGAAGAGAGAGATTTTATTTGCTGCAGAAGTGCTGTCTGGCTAAAAATGTGAGCACTTTTTACAGCATGATCCCACTCTCTCCTCCACACACACCCACTGCCCAAGTGCTTCATTTTGAAATATGACATTGCCTCTTAGCTAATCCCCTGTGTAAGGAGAGGCTTCTACAGTACATTTTATTAGGTGATGACTAAAAAGCTGCTGTAAAATCCCACATGGTGTTCACTGCTGATCATCTCCACCCTACCTATTAGGAACGGAAAGAAACAGAGGATATCCAACCATAAAGACTATTTTTTTCTCTTTTCCTTGTCACAAACTGTGCAATTCAGTCATATGCCTCATTATTTCCAAAATTTGAGGTTTAATTCTGAGTCTCATGACCAACTGGTATTTCTCTTTAATACCTGGCTCCTGGAAGGAAGTGCTCACTTCAGATTTTCTGTTTCTTTGAAAGAAAGCAGTAAGTCAAGCACCCCTGGTTGGGGAGGAGAATTAGGTTTGGCTGAAGACACTCTAAAAGTTTCAGGAAATAAAGGTGTATAAGAAAGCACCAAAATTCCATTAAACACACAAGGCAATCCTGTGGTTTTAAGCCCATGTGCAACAATTCTAAATTAGTGCATCAGGCACTATGAGGAGTGCAGGAAAATTTGTGGTCATGAATACAATATTGTCCATCTATAACTAAACAGAATACCAAAACCTGTGTTCAGACAGTATTCTAGTCCAAATCTCAAGACCTGGGCTTGAGATGCTGCTGAAAGTGAAAGCACAAAAGTAATTAGACAAAAAAGGGCTATATCATCTCATTTATCACTGAGGAGAAGCCTCCCAACTTCAAAAAAAACCTCCCAACTTCATTTTTACTCTGAATATTGCACCTTTCATAAAGAAAAAGTTTGTATAGTTTGGGACTTCTTTAACTTTGAATGGTCAGAGGAAGTATTTCCCCCAAGTATTTCTAATAGTCTATCTATTAATCAAACTAGGTACACAGATAATTTTAGGTACATTTTCTGGTAAATTTTTAGTAGTCTTTGCAGAATAATTTACAAAATGGGAATGGCTGTGATGTCCAGGTGTTAGAAAGGTGGAAAATTTTAGGTGGAAAATTGTCCTGTTAAGGTTTAATGTTTCAATGATCTCTGGTCTAGCGGGAGTTTAACAAAGCCTGGGGAGAAGGACTTACTACTGATAGTGGACACAAAGAACACAGAATTAACAGACCACAGGACATTTGGCAAAACTCCCAAGATAAGGAAGAAACTAGCAAAGCCAACTCAGCAACTGTGCTGAAATCAGCTCTGACAGGGAAAAGGTAATTCCAGCAGGAGGAGTTTGTGACCACTGACTCACAGACCACGGACCCAAGAAACTCCCTGACTGAAAAGAAGGGAAAAATAGGGCATGTGGACTAATCAGCATTAAGATTCATTTAACCAATAGAAGGTAGAATACTAATTAGTAAGAGAACTGTGTAATTTGTAGCCAGTGAACATCAATGTCTTTGTTTGCTAAAGTGTATAGAGCGAAAAGTTTTGATAGTCATCATGCTGTCTTTGTGGATTTGCCAACCAGCACCCCTTTCTGTGCAGATCTGTCAATAAATCAAATACCTTGATTCTGTGTGTGGATTGGCCTCAGGCACACCAGGTGACAGAATCCTATTTTGGGCCAACACTTGGAAGATGAGTGTCAGACAAGAAGTGGCACTTTCTCTTCTTTTTCACCCCAATTTTACTTAGAAGGAATATGGAGATGGAGGTCCATACTACAACTTTGAACCTGGAAAGATTATGTCCTTTCTTCCATAAGGACATGACTTCTTCATGCTGTGCTCTAGCAATTCCAATCAAAAGGCTTCAATCAGAAAAGGAGATGGAACCCTGGTGTCAATTAAAGGCCCAGGCTGTATTACTAGGTGATTACAGTTCCTACTAGAAGCTCATTACAGCAAGAAGGGAATGTTTTCCAGCTGGGGAATGGTGACCAGCCCCAAGTGCTGATCCCAGCCTTGGACAAGCTTCAGCCAATCCTGACAGCTGCCTAAGAGAGTTATAGCTCCTCCTGGACAAAGGGCATTTGTCTAACCTAGGTCCCCATAAGGGGGAAGTTTAGTACATTTATCTTGCCAACTCACAAGCCACAAGCACTTCCAAAAGATTCTCCAGCAAAAACAGGGGGAGTTAGCAATTTATGAACCAGACAACACAAAGTGGGCAAGGTGAGGGGATAAAGGACTTATGTCCTTAGGTTGGTGGTGGAAATAGGCAAAAATCTCCTCTCCACAGCAATATTCACTGCTCAGTTAAAAACAGCACTCCAATTCTAATTCGCAAAGCAGGAAATACCCCACACACCAACCAAAGTCTTTTCTTCGCCGCGACAACCAGACTGTTGCAGAACACAGAGCTATAAATACCCCAGCTCACAGGTACAGTTCATTGTGCTATGAGTTTATTCCTTTTTTAAACATCAGACTCCTCCAGCCAAAGTAGAGTGGTGAGAAACTGTGAATGTAACATCAGGAAATTCCTTCCTATTAGCTGGTGTTTAATCTTGTCTGAATAGCGTCAGCTTGAACAGCAGAGACATTCAAAGTGATAGGGTCAAGAATAAGTGGTGGTTGCCCAGGCATGTTACTTACTGAGACAAGCAAAGCAACTTGGAAACCTGACAGTTTTTTCATCACTTACTTATTCATTTCAGCTTGATCCTTCTGTTTTTTATTCAGGTCTCTAGCCAAGAGTTCCTTGTTAACTGCTCAAAGTGCATTTTTAAAGGAAATTTGACCATGTTTTATCCAAGAACAGTAGAAAATGCGGTACTGCATGATTTGTTAAAACAAAGTGTTTAAATGCTTTGTATCCTCCCAATAATCATGGTTCAAATAAATACAATAGCATGGCTAACTTATTCCAGTGAAAAATTATCATATGAGATTGCAAAGCACCAGTTGTTCTAAAATGTCTTGATTCTAAAACTGATGGAGTTATGTAAGCAATATTAATATCTGCATTTAATGGACCGAAGGGCAGGAGTAGCCTCACCAGTATGGGGATGGCCTGTGAAGCAGCATTGTTTACCTTGAAGGTACTGTCACTTTGCTTACCTTGAAGGCAATGTCACTTTGAACTTGACTCTATAAAGCAGAAGACTGTTCTTCAGACAGGGAGATGCCTTAAGATTTCCAAGCTCCACACTTCAGATACTCTCCTACTCCCAGACTCTCCCAGTCAAAGCTCCAGTGATACAGAGGGTCTGAAACTCAGCTGTATTCAGTATTTTCCTTTCTGCATGTCTTTTGACACCTGAGAAACATCATTTCAGATTACCAGCACCTTTCAGCTCAGTGCTCTTTTGCTCCATACACCATAATGAGGTATCAAACTTTCTCCATAGAAAACAGGCATCTTGCCTTCTCTGCTTCAGTCCTGTCAAGCCACTCCACATTCAAGGGCAGACTGAAAACAGTAACAGAAGTCCATGCCAGAAAATTGAAATAAATGCTCCAATTTTCAGAGTATTTGTAATGGATATTAATCTGACAATACAACTGTTTTGATGTTTAGGTATCTGACTCTTATTTCACGTTGATGTCGAGTACATGTAGTCAGAAATCTTGGTGTATGAATGTAGTCATGAAAACTACGAATTAAAATGTGTTAACTCTTCCACTCCCCACCACACCAGCTCTTAAAAGATGAGCATTAGGGGAGATACTCAAAACTTCTGCCATCTACTACACCAAGATAGAGTAGAGGTGTTGCCTGGTACTTTGCAGAGATATTTCTGAGTTACTTTATAAGACAGATGTGCCATAGGTCTAATGCTAAGGTGTCTCTGGGTCTCGCTGTGTAAGTGCAGGTGTGAAGGGTTTAATGAAAACTGAACTACAGAACATTTTGGGTTGGAAGGGTCCTCAAAGATCATCTAGCTCCAACCCCTCTGCCACAGATGGAGTCATCTTCCACTGGACCATGTTGTTCAGAGCCCCATCCAACTTGGCCTGGAACACTTCCAGGGATGAGGTATCCACAACTTCTCTGGGCAATCTGTTCCGGAGCTTCACTACCCTCACAATTATGAATTTCTTCCTAATATCTAATCTAAATCTACCCTCTGCCAATTAAAAGCAATTCCTCCTTGTCCTCTCAACTACATGTCCTTGCAAAAAGTCCCTTTTTCTAGAGTTCCAGTAGGCACTGGAAGGTGCTGTAAAAGTCTCCCTGGAGCCTTTTCTTCTCTGAACAACCCAACTCTCTCAGCCTGTTTTCCCAGGAGAGATCTTAGAGACTATTACAGACTACCATGGAATATTCTGAGCTGGAAAGGACCCACAAGGATCATCAAGTCCAACTCTTAAGGGAGTGGCCCATAGAGGGATCAAACCCACAACCTTAGTGTTAGTAGTACCATGCTTTAGCCAACTGAGCTAATGTCAAGGTATATGGAAGAAGCTCCAGCCCTCCAATTATCTTCATGGCCCTCCTCCAGACTCGCTCCAGCAGGTCCACATCCTTCCTGTGTTGATCAGCAATAACCATTTCACTGAATATAAATACAGTAGTGTGTCCCTGTCTAACATTGTTTTAGTTGCCACTTTGTTATTGCTGGTTATATTTCTTTTAGCTCTTCTTTTCTGTATTTCACTTTCTAAATACTCCAGTAGCAAAGGTAGAAGCTCAGTAGCAATGGCTGTGGTCCTTTTATATAAAAAGGGTGCTTCATAATTGGTTTTTGGCAAATACTGTCACAGGGATTACTGGCAGCAAAACCTTTTATTTACAGAGATGAGACAAATTCTTTCCTCCTGTGTTTTCAGTGAGCACAAAGGCAAGGGGCTTCCCTTTAGGAGTGACAGCAAGAGCATAAAGAATGACAAGTGTTTTAATGATTTGCTGACTTAGAGTTTGTAACAGCTAACGGTTAGGAAAGTGTTTTGGAACAAAACTGTGGACAGTATTATGAAACAATGCTTTTAAGAGAAATAAAGGAAAAAAGTGGAAAGTACAAATCACTTCCCGCACAGTCCTTTGTATTAATATGAGGTTCGAGCAAGCAAGAATTTTTCTTTCTTGAGGAGTTTGGAATTTAGACCTGTCATCTTTAAAACCACACCTGTGTCTTCCAACTACAACAAATAGTTTGTTCTTCTTTTTCATCTAGGTGTCATTTTTGTACCACCAGGGAGAAAGATTTTAAGTCACCAGTTTCTGAGCTCTTGAAGCCTTTTCTAAATTCTTTTCAACATGGCTTAGACAGGCAGAAGTGGGTGGATTAGCTTGACAGCCTGCATCCACTGCTCAGTTCCAAGGTTTTAGTGCAATATGCATCTCACACATCTCAAGACACCAGTCGTGGGTCTTAAGCCCTTTGAGTCATAGGTGTCAGCTGGTGCCAGAACACTGGAGCTTCCACCAGAGGTGTGAAAGATTTAAAATAAAAAAGAAAGAACACAATCAAAAAACCCCATACCCCAAGGGTTTATCTGGTCAAATTCATTTTGCCAATTAAACCTGAGAATTGGATTCATGCACTTGAGATCACTATTACTGGAAGACATGGCCATGGAAAAGATAGGTTCATGGCTATTTATGCATACCAGCATAAGGGGAAAAACCCTTAAAGCACTGACATTGGACTGGAGATCCAACTAGCTTTCCCATCTCTGCTTGAACATTACTGAAATCTTGGCCTAATATATCTCTGAAACCATAAGCTCTGAAAATTGAATTGCCATTAGTTTTGTCTAGCAGCAAGTATTTCATATGTTACTGAAACAAGTTCCATCTGGGAGTGCTGACAAAGTCAGAGAATAACTAGTGGATTGCATGGAACCACATCAAGAATCAGAGGTCCCTGCACCAAGGAAAGGTACCCGAGATTAAGTTCTTGGTGCAACATAACTTCTGCACTTCTTTCTTCTTCGTTTTCTCTTTGCTTGGTGTTCTGCAATAATGTTTACGCTTCTTTTTTTTCCATAAAGAGAAAGAAAAAGTATAATCTTTAGATCTTTAAAATGTGGCCAACAAGGATTTTGAAACTGCAATTGTCCTTAAAAGGTTTAGGTGGCATTTACTGCTGCAAATATAAATAGTGAAGCTCAAAAGCTAAAACTTCTGCCAAATACTGACTGTTAGAGAAAACAAAGCCAAATAAGTTATATTAATGATCCAGCTTTCCTAATTCCTGACTTCTCTACAGTGCAAATGACTTGCATTACATTTCATCAATGTATGTTTCTAAACTATCTTCTAGACACTTGTTTAAGCAATAAGACTTCTTCAGGAAGAAAAACTTGGTAAAGACTCTTCTGGCAGACAACAGCAATCACAGTGCAATAGATAACGACTTCTGCTACCCATGTTGCTCCATTCTACAGCTACACTTCAGTTTTATCCACATCACATGTCCCATTTCCTCAACACTGGGCATAATAATAAGTGATTAAGTTTTTGACAAAAGGTAATTATTGAAACAATTAGTTATGTATCCAAAGAGGAACCCTTTCCAAGACAAAATATTTCAACAACTAAATGATACTCTAATCATGTTTAACATGCAAAAGCATTAATTAAAAATGTTGCTAAAGGAGGCTACATGTTGTGATTTTAAGCCCAGCCAGCAACTAAGTACCACAGAGCTGCTCGCTCATGCCCCCACCCTCCCAGTGGAATGGGGAGGAGAATCACAGAAAAAGGTAAAACCGGTGGGTTGAGATAAGAATAGTTTAATAATTGATATTAGGTAAAATATAGTAACAATAACAATTTTAACAAAAAGGGAGATAACAACAAGAGGGTGGAATACAACCCAAGAAAAAGCAGTGATGAACAACACAATTGCTCACCCCCCCACGATCAATGCCCATTTCATTCCCCAGCCGTGACTGGCCCCTCCTGGCCAACTCCTCCCAGTTTATATCCTGAGCAGATGTTTTATGCTATGGAATATTCCTTTGGTCAATTCAGATCAGCTGTCCTGGCTGTGCTCCCTCCCAGCTTCTTGTGCACCTGCTCTCTGGTAGAGCATGGGACACTGAGAGGTCCTTGACTTAGGGTAAGCACTGCTCAGCAACAATCAAAACATCACTGTGTTATCAACACTATTCTCATCCCAAATTCAAATATACAGCACTGTACCAGCTACTGAGAAGCAATTTAACTCTATCCCAGCCAAAACCAGGACACTACAGTATGCTGGACACACTGAAATCGAAAAGTAAGACAGCATCAGCATGAATTGATGCCCTGGACCAATTTTATAAATCCCATCCATGCAGTCACTCACATACAGCTGTCAGAAAGCATTCAAAAAATAAGACAAGATCGAGTGAGTTTAAAAATCTTACAGGTTTTATAAAAACATTATTATACGTTACAAAAACCCTTTTATCAATTAAACCTTCCAAAGCACTTAAAATTTGTAATACTTTTTTAAAGTAAGATGATCTATTTTTTCAATAGGTACAGGTAAAAGTCTGTATCAAAACTTTATCGAATAAAAGACAATCCCTAACTTTCATATCTATCTAATCAGAAGTAGGTACACTGCCAGAAATATGAATGTGTTTAGGGATTACTGATCTTGTCTATAAAAATAGAAAAGAGAGATACTTAATTATCTCACCTGAAGACTCAAAAAGTTCTAAACACAGCAAAACTCTTAAAATCAGAGAAACTATCCTTCTATTTTTCTGAGTATTCCAGCTCAGAAAAATGATGATGCAAATTAGCAAGGAAGAAGAAAAAGAAGACTGAGTGGAAAAATACCCCTGAGATAAGTCAGAAACATTAATTTTTTTTTATACTTGCTTGTTTCTTTGGTTTTTTGTTATTTTTAAGATACCACATAAGTTTGAAAGGAAATTGGTCCTGTCTTAGGTTTGAACAATTACATTATCACAACACAGGTAATAATTCTGACACAATATAAGCAATAAAAAAAAGTATCCAAGATGTAGCATATGTTGCTCTTTTTCTTCACTCTTCCCATTTCTGACCTCATCCCTCTATTCTTTTTAACATTTTTTCATTCTTAAATTAGATTGTTAAGAGGATAAAATGGCCAGTTGGAATAATTTTTTCAATTATAATTTCCCACATCTTCCTTTTTTTCTTGAGAGTTTTTTATAGACAAGTTCTTCAAAAGCTGTGCTTTCATCTTCCACATCTTCATCATTCACAAGGCCTATATTAAAAACAATAAATTAATGCAGAAGGGAAAACTCCAGATCTTTTCTTCTTAACAGTATGACAAGACATGTCAGTGCTATTTTATATGTTAGCAATATACTTTCATATGTGTATAATCATGTTTAAGAATTATTTAGCTTAATATGACAATGTCCTTAAGAGCTGTGTAAGAAGTAGGGACTCCTAAGTAATTAATTTTCACCCTGAAAATCTCTTTCTATTGTTATTGCCTTTGACTTTTTTAAGACATCTGTCTCACCTCTCTCAAGGTTCAGTTTCAGCAGACAATACATTCACTTCAAAGACTATAACGTTGCTTTAGAGATTATGAGAGCGCTCCCAGGTAGCCTTATTACCTGCATCTTTCCTCGAATAGGAGGATGTAACACAAGGCTTTATGACAACCACATATTCTAAAACAGACCTACTCTAATGCTTTACATACAGTGCAAGTTGTAAGTCTGATCACTTCATTGCTGCCTATTTATGCAATTGTTGCAATCCCACCACTGAAATGTGTTTAAACCTGAACATTCAGGTAGTCCCAATGAAGTCTTAAACTTGCCCTCAGAGGCCTGTGATGCAACAGACTGCATCAACGTATGTTACTTTTGGTATGAAACCAAGAGAAATGGAAGGGAAAGCAAAAGCAAAAAAAAAAACAAAACCCAACTGCATATCTTTTTTACACAGAACTCATCCAAGCAAGCTAAGCATTAGCTTTGTTAGGAAGCTTGGATCCACACTCCCCATTTAGGCACTGCTGCATCAGAGTTAAGAAACAGCACTAGTTTATTGGTGAAGATGAAGACAGCTTGTCTTCTGTCCCCACTGCCCAGGTTTCTACCCTGACCCTGAACCACAGTCAGGTGTGCAGCTCTGTGTGCCTGTGAGCACAAACATACCCCTGCCCTGTGCAGGCTGGGATCCATCCAGGGCCAGAGAGGAGCCTTGCTCCATTCTGGCCACCCTGCAACCATCTGCAAGGCTCATGCTCTGTCTTAAGGAGCTGTTGAGCAAAGCCTGTTTAACTCATGTTTTCCAGAGTGTCCCCGTGGAAGTGCCCGGTTCCTGCTGCCTAGAGGGTAAGTGAATACCCACAATGCTGCTGACTAGGAGACTGAAGGGATGCTAAGAGACCCTTCCTGAACAGTGTCCTCGAGGGGCACCAAAAGCTGTGCAATTTGCAAACATACCTTCTTCGTTTATCCTATGAGAGTCCATTTTCTTCAGCCACTTACGAGCGTCATCAATGGTGACAAGCAGTTTGTTGGCATGTGTGGTTATTAGTTCTTCAGCTGAAATGGAACACAGTTAACATTCTGTGAGAACTCTACAGCACCTAAAAGCCAAGCACAAAATGCAAGCAAAACTTCATGGATTTCATCCATACATAAACGCTTTCCATTAGGAGTAAAGATGAAGCTTACACACGAAGACCACAATCTAAGATTTCATTACAAATTTAACATATTTCACTGATCAGAGCTGTATTTTCGCTGTCAGACATCACAGGCAAAATGACAACTTGACAGGACTGGTGGATTGCTACGACTGAAGCCAGTAACAATGTTATGATTTCAGTTGTCACTTCCCCAAAGAGAGTACACCAAACAATTTTGCTCCTAGGTCACTCATTCAGTACTTCAATTTTGTTTGTAAAAATCAGATAGAATAAATGCTTAAAGCATAGGAGAGGGAGAAAATCTAGTATCAAAATATATGTATCAAGTACCACAATTTACTGAACTTTATAATACCAGGGTTGCCTTAGAGTACCTGACACCCCACAGATTCATAGTTAAGTATCCACTTTTGTTCAGCCCTAGCAAAATTACAAGTTCAAGGGCAGACTACTCAGAGACATCCTTAAGCAAAGACTCCAAGTACTCCTAACACTCTATCCCTGCATATCCAAATTACTATGGCTGGCAGAAGTAAGTAGAAAACAGTAGAAACAACAGAAAAAAATCATAAAGATGACCTTGTCTAATGTAACAGGCTGCTGTAAAACTGTGTAAGTTTAGAGAACAGCACAATTGATTATGCAGTCAAAATTCACTTCCCTACCTATAAAAATTCACTACTATTTACTTTATCTGTATCATCTGATCTATTAAGCTGTGTTTGGAAGAGGTTAGAATATATTTTTCAGTATTTCCAGCTGTCTCAGTTCTTCTTTTCCTCAGCTACCTGAAACACCTGGAAAGAACTTTCTCTTAACCACATTAAGATTTTCTAAATGAAGCTTTGTCAGGTCTGGAGGTTTGGCCAAAAATGACATATTAAATTGTTTAAGGAAAACTGGAAACGTCCTACCTTTACCCCAGGTTTTTCTCTCATAGATTTCCTCTACTGCATCTGAAATTTTCTTAATATTCTCTTTGATTTTTCTCTGGCATAAGTTGGAACCTTCTTTATACACTAAACAGTCTTGGGTGTAAGTCTTCTCTGTAATGGCCTCCACTACTTCCAGTCCATCATATATTATTGGATCTATCTTCCTACTGAAAAACTCGGCGTAGTGTCTGTAGGCAGCATTATTAATTGTGTGTTCCTCTGTGTTTCTGTGCTCTATGTAGGCCTCACTGGCCACAGAAATTGCATTTCCTTCTGCATGCAACTTTTCTTCCCCACTGCTCTCGGCAGGTGTCAGAGGTTCAGAAGTGTCTGTCTCCATATTTTCTGACCGGCTGAAATAGTTCTCAGAGCTCTGGATAAATCTGACTCCGCAGAGGTCACACTGGGTTTGGTCAATATCTGCTTTTTTGAATATCCCTAACAAGAATTCATCTTCTGTCATGGCAACAGGATGAGCTCTGGAGCAGGCCGTCCTTTTCCACTTCATGCACAGCGAAACAAAATGGAACACACGATACAGCTGGCGTTGAGCAGATGCTTTCTGCTCTTGCTTCTGTTGCTTGCTGAGCGCGATGACTTCCAGGGGATCCTTTTGGTCCTCTAAGCAGTGAACCCTTTCAAGTTCCTCTTCCAGCTCATCAGCATATCCTGTTTTATCCAAAGGGCTCACAAACCTGTCAAGGTTTATGTGTTCATACAGGATGCCCCGTATGGTTGGATGCCCCTGAGTGTATGCCATGTCCCACTTCCAGCGGCAGTCAACCAAATACTCTGCATCTCGCTCTGTCAGCAGCTCTTGCAGGCCTGCAGCTATTTCTCTTATATGTGTAGCATCACTCACTTGTTCAACAACCCTCAGCAATCTTTCAGGTACTTTAGAGGGAGTGCTTTTTCTCATTGATTTCAGTATCGTCTTGATTTCAGGAAAGTGGTGGCATAAGAGGAATCTGTATCTAGAGCTCTGCACCTGGTCAGCATTCAGTATCATCACCAAGCACAGCACTACAGTTCGCTCAGCCTCCCCCGAAGTTATGCAGTCGGGATCCTTGAATGCATCAAGGAGGACATCGAACCTTCCATGAACACCACACAGAACTTCAGCCAGGTAGCAGAGATGAAATCTGAAATGATGTACAGCTTCATATGCGTCCTTTGGTCTGTACTCCTGTATAATAGAAAATGTGTCCTTAAGTTCTTTGTTATGGTCCTTGCTTCTGAACAAAAACTCCCAGTAATGAAGGAGAGCAATGTAACTCTTTGGAAGGCAGAGAGTAATGTTCTTGGAGAGACGCATCAGGACAGCACAACAGAGAATATACTGGAATTCCAACAACATCACTGTATTTCCTATGCTTGGAATAAGGTGTCTTGTGCATTTTTTGATCAGGACATTCATAAAACGGAAAAAAAATCTTTTACAGTTTTCCGGGTTCTTATGAACGTAGAATTGCTCAAGTGAATTTTCAAGAAGTCGAATGAAGCACAGGTGTGTTCTTCCTGCATTTTCAGCATATTTGTCAGGTAGTAGCATACCATGCCTGCCCTCTATTCCTTTGATCTTTCCTCCCTGGCCTTCACCCTTTGGGGAACTTTTTGCCTTTGCCAAAGCAAAGTTTAGCTCTTTGTTATAATCATCCTCTTCCTTAAAAAGAAGTTTCTCAAATTCTTCAGGGTATCCTGAAGATAAGATAAAAACTTTCATGGCACTTAGCCACAAGTCAGTTGATTCTCTTCTGGCTGCAGTGCCTTCATTATTAAACTTAAATGTGATGTACTTCTTCAACATCGCTCTGTAGGGCTTGGAAATAATGCTACTGAACTGTAGTATTTCTTTGCATGCCTTTGGATTCTCAGACAGTATTCTCAAATGGAAATGATCAGGAAAAAACGTTTCTAGAAGGGCTTTGCATGATGTGTATTTGTCAGAAGACAAAATGTCATCAAAGCTGGTGCACTGATTCAGTAGCTCTTTAGGGAAAGTGCATGTGGCTTCTAACAACAGTCCCTTTATTGCCACCAGATGCATTTTACACTGAACTATTGTCTTTGCTTCATGGCGCAACACGGACCTATGGTAATTCTCACAGGTTTTATTTTCACAGTTCAAGCCAGCAATGAATTTCTTACAAATATCGGGGTAACCCTTGTTCAGTAACTCCCGGCTGATAGAGCACAACCTGCTTAACAAGTGCTGCTTCAAAGCTGATTTCACCTCCTCTGTGCTGACTGAGAAATCACCTTTAGTCTTCCTCTCTTTTAGACTTGGCTTGTCTGACAAAAACTTGAGAATGGGTTCAGCTTCATTTTGAGACACTTGGCAACTGTCCCCTGTTGGGACAATCCCAAAATAGGCAAAGCATAACTTCACCATATCTTTCTCTGCATTGGTGGCTGCTTTCTTCAAAGCCCTAACCAGACTCAGAAGAGCCACTAAGCCACGTGTTGCCATGAAGAGGATGTTCTGGCTAGGAGCGCTGCAGAGAGATAATGCAGAGAGAGCTTCAACGGCACCAGCAGAATGATTCAGAGACAGGAACTGACAGAACGCACTGCTCAGCTTTGTGAAGTCTCCCTTCAGAGCTCCCTGCAAAAACACAGCCTCAGCAATGCCAGACTTCTGCCCAGTTTGTTCACAAAGCTCGAGGGCTTCCCTTAGGATGACCTCCATGTGCACCAGGTCTGGTTCTGGACAGCGAGTCACACCAGCACGTGCTGCTGCAAGCAAACACGATGCACGGAACTCTTTTATAGCTGTGAGGTTGGCTGCTTCCAGAGCAAACCCATGTTGTTTCATCAACTTTGCAGCTTCCTCCTCTCGACCTTTCCTTTTCAACAAGTCTGCTGTTTGGCGCAAGCATCCACGAGACTTCAGAAACTCAAGCTGATCCTCTATATCAAGTTTTGAGAGGACTTGCATCATTTCCTCAGTCCTGCTCATACTCAGGTACTTTGCAGCTGCTTCCAAATACAACTGATTTGCTGTACATGAGAGTTTGGAAACCACTTGTCCTTTTGTGTTCAACATCTCTTCATATCTGAAATAATAGATACATGGATTTACCATCACGGATGACTAATCTAGACCAAAAAAACCTACTGCATTTTTAAAAAACCCTTAAAACATTACACAAATAGCTGCCCCTAGAAACTCTTCCTTCAAAAAGGCCCATTATTTCATGTGATATGTCTGTCATGAGAAAAACAATCACACCATAAAATATCTACAGAAAGAAACCAATTACAACGTCAGGCTGTCTGAAGCAAGATAATTAAAACTTACAGCACAAACAAGATGGCAAGGATTACAACATTAGTGAATCATTCTCCATGCTGTCAAATCAATGCACAAATTATTTTAATCATATTTTGTTAGTGTTAATCCTCTATTTACAAAAGTGAGCCTCAATACAGAAGCCAGAATGAAATAAATATGAATTTCAATTAATTGTCCACAGGCCAGTGTAGGTAATATTCTGTAAAATTTACATAAACTGGTCAGCTTAGAGAACTCTTTCAAGTCTGTCGTATGTATCTTCATACACCTTGTTGTTTATTAAGTGCCTGAGCAAAGTACCTGGTTGCATCTTTCATGATGTGCACTTCAAAATATTCAGTTATTAATTATTATTGGCGGATGTAAAATTATTAAGGTATCCCCTAAGCCAGTTTTGCAAAAGTGTTCTCTCCTGCGTGCTGAGAATGAGTCAATTTTCCTGTTGTGTGAGTAAATTATCATCAGCCTTTCATCATCATCTTTCCTAAAATAAATGTGGGACTACGTATTTTTGTACCTATACAGATAAATTTGAATGAATTATTTGGGAAGGCTGAGTTAAAAGCACCTTAGCTGGTAAGGTGACTTTAATACTTGAACTTTTTGATCGAACTATATATTAAACAAGCTTTAATCATTCAAGAAAACAGCTACCATTACTAAAGGTACATCACAAAGGATTTCAGTGAAGGTGTGTAACTGCAGATCTTGCTTGAATTTTAATTGGTTTATATATTCTTTAAAAATCATCAATTGATTTAGGTGTAATGAGAAGCGTGGCTAATAAATGAATCATTTATGCAAGAATGTGCTGATGAGGTCACTATTTCAGTCTTAAAAGAGAATATTTAATACTTCTATAGTATTATTTTGTCATATTTACGTTAAGAATGTAGTTCAAAGGATTGGCTGAAGGAGAACCTGCATGTCTAATACTACAGAGTGGAAAAAACTTCCAGGAAAATGAAGCTAGTCACTGCTCCAGCTGTGAATGCAGTAGAGTGCTTTCACCATGCTATCATTACCCAAGCAGGAATCCTGGCAAAGTTTATTTAACTTCATATAAAACAAAGTCACCAGCCAAAAACCCTTGCGAAAACTTTTTGGTGTGCCTGCCATATTATGCTGAATTTGGAAACGGAAAAGAGAATTATATTCCAATACCATCTTGGAAGACATACCTTTCAACTGCCTTTGCTGCCTCTTCATAGAGTTCTTCCTGACAATACATCTTAACGGCCAGATCAAACTCCTCAATTTGTTCATAACATTCAGATGCTTCTTTGTAGCACTGGCTTTTCTGATAGTAAACTGCAGCATCCCTCATCTGCAATGCAGAAGTCAGTAATGAAACTGAAGGGCTCTAAACAGTCAAAACAACATGAATAGAACAAATCTAGTAATTCTGTCATGTGTCTCATAAAGAAGTACATTTTAATAAAATGTAATTAAAGTATCTGAATGTAATCAAATACATACTAAAATAACCTTCATTAAAACTGAACAGATTTTCTAAAAACTTGAAAATATTTGTGTCCAAGAAACTAGAATGTAAATTTAAAGGTATTATACAGGATTTTCAAACTACTTTTTATCCACTCAGCTCTGTCTCTTGTTAGAAAACACCATACACTTCTGTTGACTTACAAATCTCTCAGAATCAACAGGATTAAATTAGAAAAGTTATGGGTGCAGAATGAGAACCCTGATTTTGTACCTCAAATTTCAAATTTACATTTTTTTAGTGGAAATATGCAGCAAATAAAAAGTAGTACATATTGTTAGCACACTACTTCAACTTCAGCAAGTTTCAAGGTTCCATTTGGATGTCTGTAATCAGTGGAGCTTCAGTATCATCAGAGTATTGAATGAAGTAACAACTTAAGTTTCATGAAATCAGTCATTTAACTAACTTTTGACTGCAAATGACTGATGACGACATTTGAGGAAAGCCAAAGAAATAAACCTAGCCTGCATCATTCTCCTCTTCATTCCTCTTCTGCCTATTCTCTGACAAATGCTTCCATTTGAAGTGCACACCTTAAAGAGCTCGTTTAGTTCAGCTACTACCATGCCACAGAAAAATACTATTACTTTATGAGTAATATGAGAGGGAGGGAAAAAAGCTGTAGGAAAAGGAAAGTGGTAAGGCGAGGATGCTTGAAGGATTTAATACCTTTCCTAACTTTTTACACAGTTCTGCACAAAGCCGGAACTCCTTTGATAGAAACAGACATTTTAGTGACAGTTTTGGCTCTCCGCATTCCAAGTAAGTTTTAGCCAATGTCATATATTCCATCTTTTTTTCCCTGTAGAAAGTAAGAGAAAATTACCACTTACATCCAAATTAAGGATCATGTGATGTGTCACTGAATCCAGCCAACACTGACATCATGCATTCTTCTTCATACATAATCTGATGACCTATTACCTTACCATTAGTTATACTTTGGGCTGACACTGCTCTGTCCAGAAGTCTGTTCCAGAATCACTGCTCTGGCAGTAAAAAAAACTTTTTGTGGGTTTTTTCAACTAAAGGATAGTATTGTGGTTTTGCACCACTTTTCTTTTCTAGCTTAACTTCTCCCTGCCTTTCTGCTGTTTAGCCCCAATGTCATTAAAGGCAACAATCAAATGTGTTCTCAGCCTTTGTTTTGTATAGCTAAACAATCCCAGCCTTTCTGGTATCATTGCTACATGATCCGGATTGATACCATGATTCTCAGGCCTGGAGCATCACAACTGTACAGAGCATTTCATATTACAGAGTACACAGGAATCTTACTTCAGCTTTTTACATTGGCATTAATAAATCCCCTACAAAAGAAAAAGCCACTTGTGACAGCTTCATTATTACATATGTTCTGTCAACTTAGCATATCCTAGTATACCCAATTCCTTATCCTCAAATTTTATGCAACTGACAAGTATCCCAGCACACAGTGATCTGAAAAAAGTTTTATCAGTCCCATCAACAATTTTGATATGATCACTAAATTTTATGAGTATCCTTATACTTGTAACCAGGGCCACTAATATAAAGCAGGTAATTACAAAAGATAAAACCTTGATTAACTCCAGTAATATTTCTCTAGACCTTCCCTCTTCTCCCTTCTGTGCTAGATTCTTCTGATCTAGTCATTCCTTACCCACTCTGCTATCACTGCTGGTGTTCATACTCCCCAGTATGAACAGGAATTTTTTTCTTGTCTTCTTTGAGATGAGTCCCAGACAGTTTCCCAGTCTCTTCAGGAAACTGCAAACTCTCTCCCCTGTCAAACCCTTGAGCTATTTTACTCAGCTGACAGCATGAACTAATTATTCATTTCAAAACCTGTTCCTTTAAAACTGTCCTTTGATTCAGATTTAGTTCTGCTTGTTTAGTTTGACTCTAACACTAATTTTACCCCCAAGCTCACTTTTTGCTAGCAGCTTTTTTCCCCAATGTACAACATTCTTTCTTCTTTGTTAAACAAATATGCAGTGGGATCAACTGAAGTTGAGCACTGCTGATGGCATATGCTCTTCTATCTATATCTAAGAATATAGATAGAATATAGCCTTTTGAGGTAATGCAAACCTTGTTTTTCTCTCACGTGACCATAAGCCTTTCCAAGGGCCACATTTCTTTTGGACAACCTAAGGAGTATAACTCTTCCCCTACTCCCGAAAGGGAGCAGTGCCCCAGATCCTGTTGTGCTAGACTTTCCCATTTCTTAAATCTCTCTCGCCACTCACAAACATGTGAAGACACCCTTGCCTTGTTCTCAGGTGTTTCCAGTCCAGTCCTACAAACTGGGGTGCGACTCTCCCATTCCACACTCCAGCGAGGTCTGGCACCGCAGAGTGACACTCGCTCCTCTGCACTGACACTTACCTGGGGCTGCACTTCTTTGCATGCACTTTGAGAACAGCATCGTGTGCCAGGGCCAGTTTTGACTTCTCAGCTGCTCCACCCTTTTGGTAACATTTGGCTGCCACCTGGGGTGAAATCATACACAGCATTCACAAATGTGCATCCAGCCCATGGCTTATCATATAAAAGCAATGCTTAATTTTACAGTCACGGTAATGGAAAGCAGAAAGACTGGCAGGGTGCCTGGAAGAAGGAAAAGGTAAAACACTGCAGTATATTTTTAGGACAAAAAGAAAAGCTTTAAAGTCAGTCCACATGTGACTATAAAAATTAGAATATTAATTACAATGTTTTACATGGAAGTAGTGAAAGCAGAATTCCTGGTAGGCTGACAGAAGTATGAAGACATAAGAAGTAAGAAACAGCGTACGCAGTTGGAGTGATAGCCTAAACCATTAACTGGTAAGTCACCAGACGTCTACCACATATTAATAAAAGTGAGGAAAACCAACATGTGCAAAGTGAAATCAAAAAGCATGGAGCATTTATTCATGCTTTTATCGTACCAGGCACTTTGTGTGACAAGTTAAAACAGAAACATCAGGAGTTACCACGCTCCTAGCAAGGCTTCCTTCATTATCACTGTGCTTATACTGCTACACTGTGTATTTCTTTACTCTATCCATTAATTTAGTATTTGCTTCTGTTTGGAAATTGTACATTGCAAGCCACTCTTAGAACTGCCACATTCACCAGGTAATTTCTTCTTAAGGTAGCAATGATAAGCAAAGATCAAGGTTATAAAGAAAACAGAATGGCAGATAATATAGTTAATACATTTTAGATTTTAAGAATAAATTTTTAGATGTGTGGGATTTTTTTTTATCTCAACTCTTTTTTGTCAATTTAGGGAATTGCTTTTTATTTTCAAGGGAGATAAAGACTGTCTGTATAGTAGCAGCTGATTATTTTGATTTTTTTGCCTTGTTATAACTATCTATTTTCCTTTCAAAAATTTGTATGTTGCTACCAGCAAAACACAGCAGTTTTCCTTCTGTCATGATCAAAAGAAGTATCCAAAATTTTATTTCATAGAAACACAGAATATGTTAAGTTGAAAGAGACTCACAGGATCATAGAGTCTAATTTATTGCTCCTCACAGGGCTATCTAAAGCAAAACCACATAACTCTCTACTCTTCAGGGAATTCACAGATCCTCCTAGAATTACAGAATATGATGAGTTGGAAGGAACCCAATGGGATCATCGAGTCCAACTTCTGCCCCCCCCCAAGAATCACACCATGTCCCTGAGAGCATTGTCCAACCACTTCTTGAACTCAGACAGACTTGATGCTGTGACCACTTCCCCAAGGAGCCTGTTCCAGTGCTCAACCACCCTCTGGGTGAAAAACCTTTTCCTGATATCCAACCTAAACCTCCCATGACTCAGCTTCACGCCATTTCCTCAACTCCTGTCTCTGGTCACAACAGTGAAGAGTTCAGTGCCTGGCCCCTCTTCTTTCCCCTCGTGAGGATGTTGAAGACTGCAGTAAAGTCTCCTCTCAGTTTCCTCTTCTCCAGGCTGAAAAGATCAAGTGCCCTCAGCTGCTCCTCATACGGTTTCCCATCAAGGCCCTTCACCATCTTCATTGCTCTCCTTTGGACACTCTCCAATAGCTTAAAATCTTTTTCATATTGTGGTGCCCAAAACTGCCCCAATACTGCAGGTGAGGCCGCCCCAGTGCAGAGCAGAGCAGGACAATCCCCTCCCTCGCCTGGCTGGCGATGCTGTGCCTGATGCCCCCCAAGACATGGCTGGCCCTCCTGGCTGCCAGGGCACTGCTGACTCTGATTCAACTTCCCACTGACCAGGACCCGCAAGTCCTTTTCACCAGTGCTGCTCTCCAGCCTCTTGTTCCTTAGTCTGTACACACAACCAGGTTTGTCCTGTCCCAGGTGCACCATCTGGCACCTGCCCTTCTTAAACTCCATACAGTTGGTAATTGCCCAGCCCTCTAACCTATTTAGGTATCTCTGCAGGGTCTCTCCATCCTCGAGGGAGTCGACAGCTCCTCCCAATTTAGTATCCTCCTGGTTTAGTATCACTGGCAAACTTACTTAATGTACACTCCATTCCAGTGTCCAAATAATTTACAGAAACATTAAAGAGCACTGGCCCTTACATTGAGCCTCGGGGAGCCCAACTAGTGACTGGCCCACCAGCTTGATATCACCCCACCTACTATAATTCTGAGCTTGACTAGTCAGCCAATTTCTCACCCAATGTATTACAGACTTGTCTAGCTGTGAGATGGACATTTCATTCAGAAGGATACTGTGAGAGTATTAAAATCTTTGTTGAAATCAAAATATACCATGTCTCCTGGCTTTTTTTGGTCAGCTGGATGGGTGACCTTATCACAAAAGGTGCTGGACAGCTTAAACTCTAATCGAGCTTTGGCCACACAAATTTTCTGCTTACAGTGATAAACAGCATCTCTGTTGTTCTCCCATGTCACCTCCCCTTGCTTCCAATGTCCATACACTTTCTCTTTCTGCCTAAGTGCTACAAAAAGATTCCCATTCAGCCAAGCCACACTCTGCCTCATTTGCTTGACTTCTGACTCTTTGGAATTGCCTGCTCCTGCACTCTTAAGGGTACCCAGCACTCACAGACCCCAAGGTCTTCAAAAGCGAATTCCCAGGGAACCTTACTGATGGGTTCCTTCAGCAGTCCCAAGTCTGCTCTCCCCATATCCAGGGTCCAAGGTTTGCTGGCTGGTTTTCCTCTACAGCCAACAATTTGAAACTCAATACCTTTGTGGACACCATGACCAAAACAGACACAAATCACCACTTTCCTCACAAGTTCCTCTCTGTTTGCAAACAGGAAGTGTAGAGGAGCACCCTTCCTATTTGGCTCCCTTAATACTTGCACCAAGAAATTAACCTCTTCAGAATGCTCCAGAAATTTCCTGGACCTGTTTGTGTTCACTGTATGATATCTCCAGTTATGTCTGGGAAGTTAAAATCACCCATAAGGACAAGGGTAGTTGATCTACAGACACCCCTTATCTCCTTGTATTCATAGGTGTTGTCATCCTGGCTGTATTTTGCTTCCAACCCATTAACTGTCATCCCATATCTGGACTGTATTAACTATCAATTTAGGAAACAAAACACTGTGAAATCTCCACGTTCTTTAAAAAGGAAGGGAATGAAACCATCATTTTACTGCCAAAATCAATATACTTCCAAGAAATCCCTTCTTTCTCCTACAGTATGTGCAGTGATATTGTCAAGAACACGGTTTAGATTCTCAGATTTCAGTCAATTCCAGCTGTTGCTAATAATTGGGTTTTTTTCAACTGTCTTTCATTTGTGTGAACTAAAATGTTTTAACCTCATTGGACTGCAAACTTCTGATCAGCGAATTTAAGATTATAAACAATAGGCTTGTTCTCCCTGCTTGCTTCTTTGAAGTCACTGACAAGTACTCTGTAGATGCCTACACAACTACAAATCACAAACTACGACAGACAGCTAAAGAACAACTGAAGGTTTACAGATGATTTTATAGATACAAAGGAAAAAAAGGTTTCCAAATAAACAAGAACCCTTATTTCAGATAAACATATGTTCCTACCTCCCAGAACTGGTGTTTAGCATAGTAGTCTCCCTGTGCAATCCATTCTTCTGGAGTTGAAGTCTTAGCAAACATGCTGTCATCTAAGTCTAGGAGGTCAAGGGGTAATCATTTTATGTTAAAATGGATAAGACACAGAAACCACTTATTATGTACCAAAACTAGGCATTAACATCTCAATATTCCAAGTTCTACAATTTGTGCTCACATCAGTAATAGTAATTATGAGTTAAATATGTTTTAATCTCTCAATCAGCAGTGCAAATCAACAAGTTTGGTTTGGTTTTGAAAGACCATTAAAAATCCTGCTTCTTTTTTGGACAAATCTTTGCATAAGTTCAGTATCTTTACATAAAACACAGCATCAAAACAAAAACCACTGTTTGGCTGGAGATGGGGCTGTTAAGTGGCTGAAATGGCATTACCACAACAGAAAATGTGACTACAAATTAATCACTTAAACAGCATAAAGCTATAAATATCTGCAGCCATTAGTGTCCATTGAGCTCTCCCTCCACAGCAGCTGGCAGCACTCCCTCTGAGCAGGAAAGTCTCCCAAGGTTACCCATCCAGGCTGAGAGATCCCTTACCCAACACCAGACACCAGTGGGTTGGTAAATGACATTTGTGCATGTGTCTAACATTTAAGATACGTATAGCGAGCTCTTATGTGATAACTATTGTATCCCATACTAACTTTAAGCATAGCAAAAAACAGAGTATTGACCACCAAACCACGAGCACTTAATGAATAGTTTATATATCTAAATTTACTAGTTAGAACTCAATAAACTAACTACAAGATCAGATCAGAGCAATCTCTGCTTCTACTCCTGTGACAGCAAAAAACCTTACACTAATGAATTAGCAAAGACATTACGCTTTAACATATGCAGCTGATTTTAGAGACAAAAGAATTGAGACCCACTGAAATCAGTGGAAATTTGCATGGGCAGTTATCAATGCATACTGTTAGAAGGACCAAGGAATTTAACCTTCTGTATTACATGGCCTAAAAGCAAAAAAGCATGAGTAGGCTGTCCTGTTTGACAGTCTTTTAAGAAAGCTTTAGAATAACTTTACCTTTATTTTCATCTGTTTTGACAACCTTAACGAATTTTCTTTTGATGAAATACTTAAAAGCTGGAGCCCGTTTATCACAGTCTTCATCAAAGATCCAAAGATTGACTCTGGCTCTTGTAATGGCAGTGTACAATTGCTTGAGTTCTCCATTCAGCATCTGAACCAGAACAAAAAAATAAGATGAAATAAAGTAAATGAACTGTTAGAATGAAACATACTTTGCAGTTACCAGAAAATAGGGAATTTATACAGAATGAATAACAAATAAGAAAGTGTCTTTAAGTAAGGAAGTCTAAATGTTAAATATGGAATTTTTCAATTCCATACGCCATTGTCCAGCTAACTTGTAAGCAACTACTGCTACAAATCCAGCCACTGAACCATACAATCCTGAAAGCAGCTGACTCACTAGATTCTAAGAAGTTTCCTTAATTTCAAGGTGGCGACACCAGTCAGAACCCAGGCTATAGCAACAATAAATACTGACAAGCTGATTTGCTATATGCTTTAATCACAGTTGTTCTGTAAATATACCTAGAAGTCTATGACACAGGTTTTGTTCTATTACCAAATTAGATTTGCAGAAAAACTTTCACCTTTTAAAAACAGTATTATATTGTACAAATATAAACAACTACCCAAAAATGCTAAGGCAACCTTGACAGACATGAAACTACACGATGCAAGTACTTAAGAAATCTCCCTACTTCTAAGGTTTAAGAATTTCATTCGCCCTTGTTAATCCCAATGTTACAAAAAACTCACCTTGTACATTTCTACATTAAAAGGAGCTCTCTTCTGCATGCCCATAGCATCCTCTAACGGCACTTCGATTAGCACGTTGCTTCCCTCTTGCACATCCAAATCAGGACTATAAGAAGAAATTATCTTCCATTCTTTGCTAGCCTGAAATACCAAGAGAATGAGTTTACTTGTATGCAGTAACCACTGCTGCCTACATATGCAAAAGATAAGATTGTATGTTGTGACCAATCCATCCCTACAACTGAAGAATCCTCAGAGGAGATGAGCAGGGAAATAAATTATCTGAAGGAAGACTGTAAAGAATAATAACCAATTTTCATAAAGAAAGCTGAACTTCATCTCAACACAACCTTCGTTTGAGACACGTGTCTGCACCAGGTGATCATCGAGGTGTATAAACAACTTCCCTTGAAACAGCTAATAGAAAGTAACATCTTCCTGAGCTGCCCAGACAAAAGTGAAGACGTGTCTCAGCCTAACAGAGTGTGTAAAAACTAAGCAACAAGCAAAACGAAGCTGGAAGAGTGCAACTGGCTTGAGCTGCCTTCAAGGTACGTATTACCTCCCAGGAACTAGGGATGCCAATGTCATGATGGCAAAGCTAAAGGGAATACAAATATATATATATATATGGGGCCACTAAAGGGAAACATATCTGTATTGTGATTCCAATGTATAATGCCATTGTTACATTATGCTTGCCTAGGGATTTCAGGATACTGCTTTATCACTTATAAATCCAAATCATTTGCAATATTCAAGATATCAAACAAGTAAAATTTGATATTAAATATGAAAACCTCCTTGGGTGGACTATACATTTTCAGATAAACACCCCTACAATGGATGGTCCATCTATAGAGGAAATTCAGTACCCTCACCATGGATGAGGCTCAAGTTTCAGTCCCAGGAATGAGGATTTTCTTACAAACCCCAATACCACAACAGGCAAAGTCACGAGATGGGGTGTGCTGATTGCTAGGTCAGAGAGACCCCTGCCAGCTTGGGGTGAAAGGTATGTGGTGGTGGGATAACACCCACAAGCTGCAAATTGTCATGCTAAAATCTGCTAAGACATGTTGGAGAGATCAGGCCTGCAGGTTAGGATGGGCAGCAAATAAGTCTCCTTGATTCTACAACACTGACAAGCTCAGTGAGTTGCAGACCAGCTGGCCCACGACTCACCAACCTCCTCATCACTGTAGCACCAAGGAGACCTTGCTCCACCTGGAGCAAGAAGGACCCAGACAAACCCAGGCAAGTGGTTGACAACCTTTTTCTGGTGCACTGATAAGGCAGTTCTCTGAACAGGGACCAGATCATGTACCTTGGCAGGAAAAGGCAGTGGATTAACAAGAGGGAAATTTAGGACATCAGCTTTGGCAGGCAAGTCATCAACAGTGTTTGGGTAAACCATGATGTGGCAAAGCCCCTCCACAAAATTAAGGGGTTGGAGCCACGAAAGTTCTCCCACACATATCCCATGCAGGAATATATTCTCACCCTCAGGGTTTCCAGGCAAGATGGTTGGTCATTCATGCAATGAATATATTAAGCTTACTGTGCACCACTAGTAATCACTAATGCTGGTCTCAGCAGGGCTGGAATGGCACCTGCCAACACATCCTCTTGGAAGAACACTCAGAGACAGGCAGAAAAAACACTAATGGGGAAAATCTAAAAAATCGTGGTTGGAGAATATTGGACTCCAATACAGGGACACATGAGAATGCACAGACATAACACACTTAACTCTAAGTTAAGTGTGGCAGCAGATCAGTGTTGTGCACTCTGATGCCAAGTAACCAATGCCAGCTGCTGATCATTCTGCAGGTTCCTAATCCCCTACAAAACTTAAAATTGTAACCTTAAACCTGTAAAATACTGCACCTTAAAATCTAAAGTTTATTCTAAGTTAGGTTCATTTTTCCTCTTTTTGGTATTTAACTGAAATCTGATTAAATAGTGACAAGTTTCTGGGACAAAATGAAAAATACTCGCAATAAGGCTGGAATGTTTTTACAATCCATAAACCTCAGAGCTCTGAGCAACCCAATGCAGGTTAGTTGTTTTCCCATGGGGGAAAAAGTGCAAAACCTTTCCTGCAAAATGTATTTTGAAGGTAAGATTGCAACAAATCATCAATCAAAACCTTTCTAAGCCTGTCACAGGTTGCAACATGACAACCAGATAATGGTATCACTTTGGTCAAAGCTTGCTGGGTTTTGGGGATTCAGCTTTTTTGTCATCTAAATTCTTCATTCAAATCTGCTTCCTGAAACAAGATTCTTCTTAAACCTCATTTTCAAGATAAATAAAAAGAAAACCCAACACTTTACAAAGAGCACACAGACACATTGCTGTGTTTACAACAGTTCACAGATTCAACTTTTCCAAATTGGAAAACCTCAGGGTGAGCTGCTTTCTTGCCTGCTTGCTTAGCTGCTCAAATCAACTCAATTACTCACAACTCACAGGAACACAGAAGAATTGTATGAAAACAGTTCTCCAGGCCTGACATACATTACTAGTCTAAGCTAAAATGCTCTACACAACTCAACTCTGTTAAACTGATTCTGCTAAATTCTGATAAATGGCTCGTTGTTTTTCAGAGTACAATTTTTGCATCACCAAAACCAAATCAACTTTGAGAAATCTACCACGACAGCCAGTATTGTACTGCACCCGAATCTCAGTAAGCCAGAGTAAAGGTCATTTACCTCAAGCTCCTTCCTTCTGGCCTCATCACATAACATTCACTAACCTCTGTGAAGAGCCACCAGTAAGCTGCCCTCAGTTTTCTTGTGCTTTTCATCTGCTGAAAACCACATCTGAGACAGAGTTGTTCACAGTGAAGGCTTAAACGCAGAGCAACTCAGTCATGGGCACTCGGGAGTGTCTGCAGGCATGTTCAGTAAGGAATGCTGCTTCCTTGCCTGGCTAGGAGCAGGGCAGGAGCGCTCTGTGATGCTCCTGCCACAACAGCAAGGCTTCTGTGGTTGATAGCCCACTGCAAGGAGCCTCATGGACTGTCCCCCTGACAGGTCTGGAGTTACAAGAAACTCTGGAGGGACAGGGTTTGAGCTCCCCAGAGAACCAGAACAGGGCCAAAAGGAGTGCATAAAAACACAAAACACATCTCCATGAAAGGAATTTTTTATCTGAGGCCACTCTATGGGCAATGATCACCACTACAGGCTGTGAGACCTTTTCAAGTTCTCTGACAACTCCTGAGCTAGACCACAGTGAGTTTTCTGGAGCTAAGCTATGGATGGCTACAAAACATGCTCCTCCTCACCCCTCTAAATGCACACACACTACTTGATTCTAAACAATTGGTTTAGAATTTTGTGGTGACACAAAGCAGGGGGCATAAAGCGCTTTTCTGGGACTTGGAACTCCAGTAAAGAATGTGAGAGCCTGATGGAGTCAACTGCTCTGACCTGAACTGGGAGCAGCCAGGAGAGACAGGATGTCAGCTGAAGGAGACGTGTGTATGTGTGTGCTTGTGCACGATGTTGTGCGTACCCCAAGGCTCTCCCTTAAATGGTAACAGTCAACCTGAAGGAAAATGCAGCACTTAGGCATAAACCTCTATTTTCTGCTATGATGAAACCATTCATCTTCAGAGAAAACAGGGAATCCTTCCCCAGTTGCAATGCCTCTTAGACTACATGCAAAATTGACTTTAGAAAAAATGCAGAAAATGGGTAAGAATGAAATACCTCTGAATCTGTGAAAAAATTGTAAAGGAGTACGTCGTCAAATTCCAAGCCCTTCGCTTCATAAATTGTCAGTACAAGTGCCAAACTAAGTTCCTCAGGTATCTTCTCCTTTGCAGTTTCATTTACCACTAATACAACCTGCCACAAAATACAGTAAAAAAAAACATATTAGGGAGCCAAAAAAAAAAAAAAAGAAAGTAACAGTTGCATAGAGAAAGCAGGCAAACATGTCACAATAACACAAGAGCCTTCTCAAAACCAGACAGCATTTAACACAGACATCTCAGCACACTCCACAAAATAGGTCAAAAAACTGCCATTAGAGACTGACAAATGTGTGGTATGTGCAGACAGTTTTAGATCTGGTGTAAGAAAATTTGGAGTTAGAAAGGAACAGGACAGACAACACCTGATGCAAAAAAAAGAACAGAAAGAGCCAGATGTATTAGGAAACAGAAACCAACACAAGAAAGGTTTCTAAGTTTAAAAAGCATAATTTATCAGTGAGACAAGGGCTTAAAAAAGAAAGTTGTGGGCAGTCCATACAGAATTATTATTTAGTAACAGAGGTGGAAGAATCTGCAAAAAGCCTAAGAAAATCAAACCTGATGCGCTCCAAATTCAATGGGTTGTGTTTTCCTTTTGTTGCCCCTCAGCAGAATTGCCAGGTCACTCACACTGCAGGACTCCAAGACCGTAGGTTTCGGTCCATCAAAGAGACCACGGTCCTGAGGAAGCCGATCAAAAGATTCTGGAAAGTAATGCTGGAGCAAATCAACCACTCCAGATGCTAAACGGAGAATACCTGCAAAAAGCAGAACACAGATTTTTCAACTTCAGCCTGTCTCAAACTCTCTCACAAGCCCACTTTTAAAAGATTTTGTAAGAATTTTGACATCCAGAAATAACATGACAAAAACACTGGTCGGACAAGACAGAAACAGTAACGTCTACTTTATGTTTCTGCCATTTTGAGTGGACCTGCAAACATCAGAAAGCATGTACAGAGGTTGGCAGCACCCTCACAAGATGAAGGTCATAAATGAGAAACAACTAAGAGAAGCAGAAGAAGCACACCAATGCTGCAGAGTCTAGTGATTTGGGGACAGGACAACCGAAATAGGTATGAACATTTGTTAGATTTTCCTTCAAACGAATACAGCCAACAAATGCAGTAAGCATGAGTGTTCAGAAATGACAATTTAAAAAAACATTCAATTTTGCTTTTCCAAAATACAGAACCGACATATCAGAAAAAGCTGCCCATCTGTTCTCTTAAAACAAAGAGGTCACATAGAGATGCTTTGAATTGGCCAGTAGAAAACTTCAATTGTCAGTGACATCTGAAGAGCACCGGATCAGATCATAAATAACTTTGTTACTCTACCTGAGTGGGACCTGTAGTTCTGGTACAACTGATATATCCTTTTCGGTTTTCTGACACGCTGCTTCTTGTTCATGGAGCTCTTGCTTGCGTAATGAAACAGTGACCTCAGGTCACTAAAACGAAAAGCAACTCCTTTCATTATGCTCTGGGCAGTGTCACCAGTTAGAAACATGGCATTAGGGTCATTGATGCATTTCATTAACAGCGCTAGCTCAGCCTGCGTGAAATCCTGTATCTCATCACCATAAAACTCATGGATGGACCATGGAAGCTCCTTGAGCTTTGAAAGTCTTTGGGATAAATTATGCAGCAAATCTTCTTCATCAAAGTAACCTCTCTGCGAGAGTATCTGCTGATAAAGACAAAAGAGGTGGTAGATTTCAGTCCTGTCTTCTGTGAAGTTTGGTGATCTCTTTCGGCCCAGCTTTTTGTACTGCTCTTCAGTCAGCCTGCCTCCAAAGCAACTCAGTGCCTCAAAAGAGCCCTTCAGAAATGATTTTATTTCTTTCCAAACCAATGCTGGATTGTACAAGCTTTTACCTTTTATCATTTTTGGCCATATTTCCTTTGCAAATACATCATAAGTCACAAAAGTCCAAGGATCACTTTCCCTAGGGTATGCATCTGCAGCTCCTCCATCATCACTTTGTTCTGCTTCAAGATTACCTTCTTCATCCTCGTCCTGCCAATTTGGTATAACCAAGTCTTCGTGAGGACTCCAACCAACAATGATTCTTTTAAGACTTCCATCTTCATTTCTTGGGAAAAACGGGTCAGGCATGGATGCATCTAGCAATAACAACAACTGCTTGGAGGTGACAAACAGTGGAAAATTGTCATCTTTAATGTCTTGTAGCTTGTGAATATTTGGCTCGAGAGGCTTGAAGTGACTGGTTACCTTGGAAGACTTGCTAAGTTCAATGAAATTCTTCTGAACTTCTTGGCATAAGACAGGATTTTTTGTTACAAAGATCTGGTGCAGGTGCTCCAGTCTGTCTGATGTTTCTGCACTACACATTTGCTCTTCTTCCTTGTCCTCACATGAATTCATTTCTGTACCAGCTGTGCCCACAGTAACCTTCTCATCCTCACTGTCCGGGTCTTGCTCGTCATTCACCTGCTCCTCACTTGAATCATCACTGTCTTGTTTTAGTTCACTCTCTTCCTTCCCTAAACTTGCTTTTTCAACCTCACTGCACTGCCTTTGCTGCCATGTCTGCCTCTCCAGCAGAGGTCCATTTGCCAGGGTGGATTTTTCCCAGTATGAATAGAATTTCTTCCAAAGCCTATACAAGCAGCAAGTCGTCTTCCCTGTCCCACTTCGCCCGATTAAAATGATTGGTTCCATGGGCTTTGGGTTGAGATCAATTACTGCATACTCCAACTCCCCAACTCGGAACGGGTACTCAACAGAAGTCTGTACATCATTTATAATGTTAAGTGCCATATTAGTACTGAAACTGTGAAATTTCATTATATTGTACTCTAATTCTGCTGCACTGGCTGGAGGGAAATACTCGGGCATGGTGTGTTCTTTGGATTTTTCTGCCTCGCTATCTTCAACGTAACAACGTGGAACACGCTTCTGTGTTGTCACGCTGTGGTTCTGATGTCCTTCATTTATACCCTTCAGCTTTTTCCTCAAGATGCAGGATAAACCACGATTGTAGGAAATACATATATTTTCTAAGGCACGGTTCAGCTTGCCATGGTCAAGAACAATAGCCCAAATTCTAATGATTTCTGTGTAAATTCTCCCTGATTTTTCTGGAAGACTTTTTGTCTGTTCTGTCTCCATGATCTTTTCTGGACTCTCACTGCAACGAGGAGAAAAGTCAATTGCAAGTTCCCATAGCATTCTTGCACCTTTGTTCAATTTGGCTTCATACAGCTGGATATCAGCTTTCAAGTGTTTCAGTGGCTTCTGAAGGCTCCTAGACCATTCCCCGTTGCCAAGCTGCTTAATTGTCCTTACAGTTTTAGTTTTCAGATCATGAGGTACAGCTTTGTTGCTCAAAGTCTTCAGCATTTCAGGAGTGCACTCTATTTCCCAGGTCATGTTATCAAATTCCTGCTCATGTGCCGCAATAGTCAGACTCTTCTCCTCTTCCTCTGGTTCTTCCTTCTCTCCATTAGGCAGGGCTGTATTAAATTCTCCTGCTCCCTTCTTCTTCTCCCAGTCATGCCCTTTCCCTGCAGGATAAGCTGTGCTTCCACAAGGTCGCAAGGAACTTCTTCCCTCTTCCAAATGAGTCTGGGCTGAAGGTGGGTTGTGTACCAGGGGATGTTCCCTTCTCAGGGTGTCGCCCACTTTCAATTGCTGAATTAAAACTGTGATTGCTTGCGCTAGACTTTCCTGCAGTGTTAAGGGGCTATTTAATCCTTCTGTTTCCTGCTTTGACAACTGATCTTTTTTGACTTTTATGGAACCTGAGGGTTTTAAATCATTATGCACTGCATTGCCAGATGGTGTCTTTAATGAGGACCCAGACGAAGAACACCCTGTGCTCTTTGACTGTGGAATCTCAGAGGTTGGAAGGGTCTTAGATGTTTTAACCAACTGCCCTGCTCTATCTTGACGGTGCCTCTTCTTCTCCAGTGCAGCATTATTCCAGGCAAGTAGCAGTGGGTCTCTTTTTTTAATTCTGTGCCTCACATCTTTTCCTGATTTGTTTTTTATATTAAAGTTAATGTCAAATTTTGCCAAAGACTCTGTTATTCTCTTAGTCTGCTTTGAAAATCCTTTCTGGAAAACAATATGCATCACTGTATTTCCATTCTCATCTTGCATGTTTGGATTAAGATATGGAAAGTCAGAAGGTCTTGAAGCAAAGAGGTCAAGTAGATAGTTCAGGATGTTTAAGCCAGTGGCATCTGAAAGCAGGAAAACAAATATAAAAAGAAATCACTTACTTTACAAGGCTGCATTGTATGCCAGCAATTTTTAATAACATTTTTTCCTGCAACTAGTAAATTAAAATTGATTCGCTTTCAAAAGAAAAACAAAATCTACAATTCATGTTTGTAAAACATGCTTATTTGAAATGGCTCAAAATTGAGCTTTCCTAAGATTCGGGGAAAACAATACAATGGCAGCAAAGCTTTAGAAATCCCTAGTGCTGCAATTGTTCCTGCAGCATCCGTCAATTCCATTCCTTTTTTAACCTCCAGGTACAGGCAGTTCATTTTTTCATTTTTCCAACATCAGCCCTGACTGCTACCCAAGGGATGCTGGTGGCTGCTCATCTGGACAAGCAGCAGCTCTAGGTAGTGCTCTGGGGGTCCTTTGGTTCACTCTAATGTAGCATCCAGAAGTAACTTGCTGCAGATAACTTTGTTTTACTAGAATAACCTGCAGGAAATCCCAATTATTTCCTGGTATTTGAGGTCCCTAGAGCAACATCTTACAAAATAAGATTAGTTACCTCCCTGGGGGGGAGAAATATATATACACAAATGTATCTACTTCACAGCTTTCTAGATTTCATCCAAGTAATATATGTGATTTAAATGAGACAATTTATGTGAAACATTTCTTTTCTAGCTGTAAAATAGTGACACATGAAAATAATTGTAAAGAAATTCCACCTTAAAAACTTTAAACAGTGAAAAATACTTCAGAGAAGGTATTGTCATTGGACTCCTTTATCTTTTCATTTAAAATTTACAACTGGCAATACCTATGCTTTTAATCTCTCTAAAGCTATTCGATTAAATGTTGGTGCTTTGAAAAATTAATAAATTCAGTACTTTTAATTATTTTAATCCTTCAACTCAAAAAATGCATTTTTTTTCTTAATTTAAAATCACACCTGACTTCAGGGCTTAATTTGATAGTTTATCTTAATTGCTTGTATTTTCATGTAAGCCCTACAGTTCTTTCATTCACTTCTGCTTGATTTATGCCCAAACAAAACCTGTGAAACAGATTCCAGATGTCACTGCAGGATTTCCTTCAAAGTCTGCGGCCATTGCTCTGCCTTTACCTTTGTTTCTTCCTAGATAATTCCAGTTTATTTCATTCCCACCCAGTCCACATTGTACAGGGTTTTAAAGGGAGCCTTCCTCTCTGAATCAGCTTGATTAAACAGGAGTATATTCACAAACCAGCAACTGATGAAGACATTACAGTTGCTTGATTCCCACATGTCACCTGAGCTGCCATTACCTCTCCTCATAGTTACAGACACTGCAACCAGACTGCAGAACACACCAGCTTAACAAAGACTGGCCTGCACACTTTGGGGGCTGAGTGACACAGTCAGACATCATATCTGCTGCACAGGTAAGAAATGGGGATGTTTTCAACAGCAAAAGTCTCACCTCTATTATTCAAACAGATGGAAACTGCAGCATGCAAAGGAGTATCTCCCTGTGTAACAGAGAGGTTTCGAGGATTTGCACCTTTGGTCAGCAGCAAATACACCAGTTCAAAATAACACTTTCTGAGGCATATCTGCAGTGGTATTTCAGACTTGGTTCCAATCCCATCTGGCAGAGCTGGTGTGAAGGACAGGAAGATACCAGGGGTTAAATCTGATACTCCAGATCTGCCAACTACAGAAAGTTCTAAACAGATGAAGGCATTGCCAAGCAGGTGACAGGCTTTTTATGTCAGTTTCTTACATGTCTGTGTTAAAACACTTTTTGACTAAGAAAATCTTCATCATCTCTGCTTATCTCCCATTAAACTGAGCAACCAGTTCTCCTGTTGTGATAGGAAGACATAAAGGCCAGAACATTTCTTCTTCAAGTCATTTAGTCACTGACTGAAACAAGAAACCTCCTTGCACCTCTGGCATTCACAGGCTCCACCAGGACTGTGTGTCCGTAACTTAAAGCTAGCACCAAGCTACAAGATTAAATCAAAAGTGCCAGAGTAATCCTGGGAATAACATTATGCAAAACAAGAATGATGATGTCTACACCAGACAAAAAAAGAATGACACCCTGTGTTATGGCTTTGAAACCAATGAACTGGTCAGTTACTTGTAACAGCAGACTGAATGTGGGGAACTGTGGCTTAAAGTTTCTATCAGGACCATAACTGTGCCTGAAGACAGAGAAATCAAGAAACCAAAAGAAACTATAAGCAGAGGAGCAACAATAAACTTTGGCCTTTTACCAACCCTAACAGACCTATTCCATTTGATAAACATCTTCCACCCATGTAGCCTTTTACTAGCTTGCCATGTAGCACACAGCAGATGCAGCCAATGGACTGCACTCCAACCAGCTGCTACACTTATACAGAGACATAAAAAAACCGTATGTGTTAGTATTTCTGAGACCATGTTGCTCCCAACATGCCAAATAACACACTGGATCTGTTATAGCACGTTAATACTATACAGTTTTTCACCTCCTCGTTCAAGTAAGCATCTTATGAGGTGCACTTGTATATCCGATCTTTCACACTGCTGGATAATATTGCCAATGTCAACATCTGAGAGGCTGCAGTTTTTGAAGAGGCCTCCACCAGATGGCTTTTCCCCATTGGCTTTCCCTGTCAGCAGCAGCAAAACTTGATGCCACATTTGCTTCTCCAGCAACTGCTTTATGAAGCTGTTAGCACAGGCATGGGAGATGTTGCATGGGATTTCTTCAGGGATTTCTGCAAGACAGTCAAGACAACATAACCCAATCAACACCATATGATGAAATCCATCTCACTGTGAACTAATTTCAGAACAATTAACTCATTAAATTCAAAGCAAAGAACAGCAAAATGCATCTTTCCGTCCTTATGCTGTCAGCCAAGTAAGTTTGAATATTTTGATGAATCATGCTGAATTTTTGTGTGTAATCCAGGGGTTCTAAGTGCAAAACACAATGGTAAGTATAATTAAAAGCACATCATTCTAGTAATAACAGCTGCAGAAATAGAGAAGAGAAGGAAGGGTAGAAGGGCAAAATGCATATCTTGGCATCAAACAGATTTTCCACAGCAATTAAGTTTTGTGAAAGGGAGAAATGGGAACTCACTGCACCTTCCAAAGAAGACAGCAGTTTCAGAAATCGCTTAACAGCATCTTCCTTCAGTACATTTTTACTGTGTGTTCCATTTTCAAACTTGTAGACCTGGACAAACTGTTTGAGAACATTCTGTAGAGAATCTGTATCAGCTATGGCACTTCCATTCGCCCCTGCAAGACATTACAGAAATTAAAAATCCGCTTTTCTGCCAGCATGTTTTCAGGGTAAGACTGCAATGAGTTACATTCCAGGGTTCTAAGAAATGTGTAGTTGCAGATTAAAATCAGGTGGCTGAAACTCCTACTGCAATGCCAGTCCTGTAATGGGTTTCTGATCCCAAAGGATATTCGACACTGTCATCAAATACACTCTTGGCCTGGTTTTGCCTGGGATAGGGTTATGTTTCTTCTTAGTAGCAGGTACATTGCCATTCTTTGGATATAGGATGAGGATAATGTTGTAAACACACTGGTATTTTGTTTGTGAGAAGTGCTTACCCTGAGACAAGGCCTTCTCAGAGTCCCATGCTCTGCCAGGAGCTGGGAGGGAACATGACCAGGACAGCTGACCCAAACTGGCTAAAGGGATATTCCATACCACATAATGTCATGTCCAGCATATGAAGTGGGGGGAATTGGCCATGAGGAGCCCATCACTGCTTGGGGACAGGCTGGGCATTGGTTAGAGGGGTGTGAACAAATGTACTGTGCAACACTGGTGTTTCCTGGGTTAATCCTCTCTCATTCTCCTTTTCATCATTTTTAATACTACCACTACTACTAATTTACTTTCTTTCTGTTATTGAACAGCTCTTATCTCAACACCCCATGGAAGAGAGGGGGAAGTGAGCAAGCAGCTGAATGGTACTTAGTTGCCAGCTGAGGTAAAAGCATGACCCTCTTTATAAAACGATGACACTCTTTATTGTACTATGCTAGGCTGAAAATGGTAATAGTTTCAAATTCGATCTGTGTGCAAGCAGGAAAATGCTGCCTCGCAATTATATCATTGTTCAGAATCTTTCAGAGTAGATGACTAACCCCAGTAATGTTTGCAGCACAAAGTTTTAATCAGATAACCTGAGCTTGTCTGACTCCCTGGTGCCATTTACAAAACACAGCCATAAAATAATTTGTCCTCTTAAAAGAAAAAAAAACAAATCCAAAAAAATCTGCTACGCCAAAATGATATCCACAATGTAATCAGCAATAGTAGATTCTAAATGATGTCCCAATAAATGCCCTCAAATAATACTGGAATAAACACTGGAAGACTTGGCCTGAATTTCCTAAAAGCTTTGAAGAATTCAGGTACATCACAGACCAAACTAAACAGTAGCTTTACCCCAGAGAATAAAGAGATAGACAAGGTTGCTCAACATTTTAGCCAAAAGAACTTACCTATAAAGCTGGGGCTTACTCTCCAGCCTCTCACTTGCACTAAGTCTAGAACACTCTTGCAGGTTTTGCATTGCCAAATAGAAAAACAAAGCAAAAACTGGCCACAAAAGGTGGGCTGAGCTACCTGAAACACCAACCAAGGCAATTACCATCACAGGGTATTGATGTTGCCCTCCTAACTACGACCACTGTGCTAAAAACTCCAGAGCAGAGATCTCCGCAGGAACGAGAAAGAAACTCTGAGAATTTGTTTCCAAGGAGCCCTAAGATGCAAAGACAATTAAATCCAGTGTTTTCCAATAAACTTATATGCAATACACACGTCAAAACTGAGATGGAGCCTAAAAACTTTGCTTTATGCCAAGTTTGATCTGAACAGTTGGACAGCAGTCCCTACAGGCAAGGACAAAGTGTTCACTACTGGCTGGTAGGAGATCACGGTGACAGCTCAGAGGAAAAGTTACATAAAACCCACTCACTATTACCAATTCAAATTAAAGCTATTTTGTACCTAAAGGATATAATTTTAAAACAGGAAAAGCACACAGTGCCTGTAGTACCTGTCTGTTTCTTGGAGGAAGTGTGTTTCTCAATGTACTTGCTGACTTCTTTTACAGCATCAAAGTTTTTGTTCTTTTTCAAGATATCTATGACGTATCTTGACCGTGCATCTGGAATAGTGGGATCAACCCCAAAATTCAGGAGCATGATCACATCTTCTGTTTGGCCTAAAACAAAACATGAATAAAAATTAGAGGAAGAATAATTCACATTGTTCAAGGGGTTTGTTCTGGTTTCCTTTTTGTTTTTAATTTCCTGGCACAATTTCTAGTATAAATTTAAATTAAAAAAATTAAACTTTTCCAGTCTCATAAGAATGAGGTATTGTTAAGTATTTTTTCAAAAGGTGTGGAAGGCGACTTGATAAACCAGAATATTTCACATATTCAGGCATAAATATACACAGGTAGGCACTGAGTTTCTTTCCTGTGCAAGAAAAACCACATGATTTTCTTGGAAATAAACCTTATAACAAAGATGTCTAGTTTGACTAACAGTAGGTTCCACTGCTTTCAACAGAAACTACTAAACGTTGTAGCATTTCAGCACAAGTACTACAGATTACACATAAGAACAATAAATAAGATGGTGATTTAAAGCCTTGACGTTGTATCTAATATTCTGGAAGATCATACGCTCACTTCCTGGTATGGCTGTCACACTGCACTCCCAGGGGAAACTTTACAGCCCTGTACTTCCCTTGCCTCAAAGAGCACACTGGCTACAAGCCATGCCCTCAGAACAGCTGGGACAGCACAGAAGCCCCCAGGCACCAACTCATGCAGGTGAAAACTGAGTGATGGGGAGCCAGCAAGTGCTAGACCACCACCCTTGGCACACCACCACAAGACTTGAATATCTTACAGGTCTTTTCCAACCTTTATGATCCTATCACATATAATATTCATAATATATACCTATAAAGAAATAAACTAATAAATACATATTAAAATAGAAAATATATAGTAAATAATAATATTATTAAATAAACTTCGGGGCAAAATAAATATATACATGCATACAATCTTTTAGAAATGTGTGAGTCGTTTAGCAGCAGATAGAATTGCTGCAGATGTGTTACACTTTTCCAGAAAATGAAATTTTTTAGGTATAGGTTGTGCACATTTCATTCATGCTATTAAAGTGAGCCACCCAAACATCACTGCATGCAAAGACCGAAAGGTCTGGTGTTATCTTGCCGTTGATGTTTGCTTCCTGTTGCCACCTAGTGAGCAGAGTAAAAACTACGAGGAAAAAAGCCAGGTTAACAAAAGAAATGCCACTGAAAACGTGAAGGAAAGTATCCCAGTTTCCTCCTCTGACAAGGTATGCTGCTACTTAGGTCTTAAATTTTCACCTATTTAGAAGAACAGGAGAGGTCTCCCGGTGGTCTAATATGGTTTTAAGGGCACACCAAACTTTAAAAGGTAACTTCTGTGATTCTAAAAACAGCAGCACACTTCTGGGAAAATCCTACCCAGTCAAACATGATCACACATCAGGCACACAATTTTGAAAAGGAATTGTTGAAATGTTTAAATATTAGTTCCTGTTAAGAAGTTTGCATTCAGATACTTTCTCACTTTCTTCCTTCGGATGAACCAGTAAACTCCAAGGTCTGAAACTTCCTTCCATTATTGATTGTTCTATATGAAAACAAAACAACACATACACACAAATAAAAAATTAAATTGTACTTACTGCGCTTCTGGGAATATTCAGTGGAAGAGGCCACAATATGCAGGAGGGTGCTTCCATCTCGGTCCTGCTCATTGATCCTATCCTTCAAGTCTGGCCTCTGGGTCAGTAACCATCTGAAGAGATGGCTCTTTGCTGAAATGAAAAAAAAAGCCACACGTACAGAAATAGATGTTAGTTTTTTTCTCCTACAGAGGGGCAAGATGCAAATCTAAGGTTGACTCATGACCCGTTCACACACATAGAAACTGTTGCTCTGCACTGAGATGGCAGGAAGAAATACTGTACTTTTGCCAAAGCTGATGTATTCAGGTTATGAAAGACCCATATCAATCACACTTTTTCTTCAGATCAGAGAGGAAAACAACTATATTAGGTTTCCACCACTATCAGGCACAGATGATCAAAAACAGTGTTTATAACATTCCTAAAATACTGCTTTATTGGCACATGAGAGGTTATACCTAATGATCTGACTGGAGTTGTTAGGGGTTGCTTTTTTTTAATTTAAAAAAGCTCTAGGTGTCAGTCCTCTGATGAAAGACACCATTGTTTTATTTTAGCTGCAGATGTCACTCACTTGCTTTGATACACAGTCTGATAACAGCATGCAGTGGATACATTCCAATGGATTCAGCTTTTGCCCCAATGGAAATGAGCCATTTGACCAACTCTGCTACTTCTTGCACCTTCTCGCCATGACCATACAGCTCAGAAGTCTGATAACAAAGAGAAGAATTACAACATGTTATTTTTACATACACAAAAGCCATTTCTTTTTCAATCCTATTTCCATGTTTTTATGACAAGAATCAGTAGAACAATAACAAGCTATATCCACTGTAAAATGAAACTATTTATAGTATTTCACAGACTTCCAAAGAATGGTTTGCGTTAGAAGGAACAGAGATCACCTAGCTCCAACCTACCTGCCACAGGCAGGGTCCCCTTCCCCTAGACCAGGTTGTTCAGAGCTCTATTCAACCTTGCTTTGAATGCTTCCACAGCTAGAGCATCCACAACTTCTCCTGGCAACCTGTTCCAGTGCTTGACCACTCTCTGGGTAAAGCATTTCTTCCTGATATCTAATCTAAACCTATTGCTTTTCAGTTTGAAGCCATTCCCCCTTGTCCTGTCACTACATGCTCTTGTAAAAAGTCTCTCTCCATCTCCCTTGTAGGCTCCCTTCAGGTATTGGAAGGCTGCAATTAGATCAGTCAAAAGCCTTCTCTTTTCCAGGTTGAACAATCCCAATTCTCCCAGCCTTTCCTCATAGAAGAGGTGCTCCAACCCTTTAATCATCTTGGTGGCCCTCCTCTGGACCAGCTCCAGATGCGGATGTCCACTCAGCTGATGTCAGGAATAGTGTAGCCAACAGTGTAGGAAAGTGATTGTTCCCCTGTACTTGGCACTGGTGAGGCTGCACCTCGAATCCTGTGTTCAGTTGTGGACCCCTCACTGTAAGAAGGACATTGAGGTGCTGGAGTGTGTCCAGAGAAGGGCAACGGAGCTGGGGCAAGGTCTGGAGCACAAGTGTGCTGAGGAACAGCTGAGGGAGATGGGGTTGTTTAGCCTGGAGAAAGGGAGGCTCAGGAGGGACCTCGCTGCTCTCTACAACTATCTCAAAGGAGGGTGTAATGGGGTGGTGGTTTGTCTCTTCTGCCATGTCCCAAGTGAACGAAGGAGAGGAAATGGCCTTAAGTTGGACTAGGGGAGGTTTAAACTGGATATTAGGAAAAGGTTTTCACTGAAAGAGCGATCAGGCATTGGAATAAGTTGCCCAGGAGGTGGTAGAGTCACCATCTCTGGAAGTGTTAAAGAGGTGTCTGGATGTGGCACTTGGGAAATTGTTTAGGGGTGATTATGGTATTGCTGGGTGGATCTTGAAGGTCTCTTCCAACCTTGATGGTTCTGGGATTCTGTGAAAGCACATAGCCTGAGAAGAGGACAGCTGAACTTAAAACAGAAGGACTCAACATTAAGCACAGTCTACAAGGGGTATAGCAATATAGGGTGCACTGGAGGGATGCAGAGGAAGCTCAGATGGAAAGCAAGACAATATGCCAGAAGGATCAAGACATGAAGAGGTGGTCGGAAACAGCATTCTGACATAACTTCTTCATTTGTGCCAGTTATCTTTTTAAATAGCAGTCTTCACACATGCTTCCAACATCCACAAATAAATCTCTTTTTTCTAATACCTCATGCCAAATTTTGACTGGCAAGAATTACTCTTTGTGCACAGTTACAAAATCAAAATACAACAAATTACAGGGAGAATGTAGTGGTAGCAGGGGAAGTTTGAATTGTCAGAAAGCCACATTTTCTAATTTTGCAGAACAGAAGCACTGCTTAAGGACTTTCCATCTTGATTCCTTCTGTCTTCCATGTGCACAACAAACCCGCTAGAATAGGTAAGATTGGTGGGGACAATCCAGCAACAAAGGACAGACTATTTCATAAGGCAAGCCATGTTTCTGTTCCTCTCTCAATGAGGCATTTTTCTTTCCTTGCCTAGGAAAGAAAATATTTTGCTAAGACACTGTACATGGGTCCTGTATTGCGTTTGCCATGCTTCATTGTCAGTGAGGAGTTACTCTGCTGGCACTAACACACCACACACCTCTGCCTAATGATACCCAACCAAGACATGCTTGCATATATCCATTCACTAATTGTTCTGTATCACTGAAAACAAGCCAATGAAGAGACGTTGACTTATATCCTTTGCATTACCCATCTTGTTCAGAATTACTTCTGCTCACCCTGTCAGGCACCTAACCGAAATACATTTATGGAAAAAGCCCCAATTTGAAATTATTATGACCAAAGTACCACATGCACTGTAACAGCCAAATGGCAAATTCTGGCATATTCCATCAATATGCCTTAAACCTTAAATTGCCATCCAGTAAATGCCAAGCAAAGGTACTGTGTAGCCCACAGCTAACATCTTCTAAAGTTTCTGTCAGGAAAATTACAGTGCTGCAAGAAATCTAGAAATTCCTTACTGTGAGAGTGGTGAGGCACTTGTACAAGTTGCCCAGAGAAACTGTGGAAGTCCCGTTCCTGGCAGAGTTTAAATCCAGACTGGACAGGGCTTTGAGCAAACTGGTCTACTGGAAGATGACCCTGACCACGTCAGGGGGTTGGAACTAGATGATCTTTAATGTCCCTTCCAACCCAAATTGTTCTATGATTCCATGATAAAGCCTAATGGAATTTCTCAATAAATGTGCAACCATATCTTTTAAAAGTAAGTTACCTACAGCAAAGCTATACTTAATTAACATACATACATAGAAATGAAAGAATAAACCCCAAAAACGCATGCAGAGAAGAATTTTTTAGTAGTCTCTAAGAAATGCTTTACTTAACTGCAATTGAAACAGGCTGGTGTGTCTTACCACAAAGAGACACAAACATTGTGAGATGCCTTTAGAAAGCTGATATGTCCCTGCTATGGACCTGAGTTGCAGAACTGGTGAACTCCCAGCAGCTCCTGGCTCACAGTCAGCCTCCAGCTACACCTTGGCTCCCAAGGCACCAGAAGCGGTGGCTGCACACCCCTTAGCACATTCAAAGTGTTTTGGTGGAATACCTGTGCACAAAGGCAGGGGTGAGCAGCAGCAAGCCCTCCAAGGCCAGCTGGTCACACAGCAAGCTGGGCAGAGCCTCTGGGGTGTACCAGTGGGCACAGACACCAGGCAGGCACAGCCATTAAGCAGCAAGTTCGTGTGAGCATGGGCAGTTCATGACAGCTGGAAGATTTTATTTTATTCTGCCACCATAGAAAGCTTGGAGGTTTCCAAATGCTGCAGAACATGAGGAAATCACAAGGTAAAGAAAAGAGGCAAGTTTCAGCAGAGCAAGATCAAATTCTGCTGTCCACAAATGCCATCATCTTTGCAAAAGGCATTAGGAATTGTGGTTATTTGGTCTGACTACTTGCTCCCATCTTGCCAAGATCCTCTAAATAATTTGAGAAGTGTCAAAGCCTTTAAGGGAGAAAGTTTAGCAGTTGCTACCCAGGTATAAAGCATCCAAATGCAAATTTTGTGTGTTGAGGGAAAGAACAATTCCAACACTGCACCCAGCTCAACCCCCTGTGATCATACCCAACACCTAGGAGCAGTCCAGAGCAAAGTACGAAAATATCCTATCCCACGTATATCCTAAGTTCCTCTCGTTGGAAAGCACACCCAACTTAAATACTAAACATCCATCAGGATTAAACTGTCAGGTTACAAGTGCGACATAGATAGCTTGCTGTATTAGAGAGAAAAATGTCTTCTTTTGATCAAATTAAAGGAAATACTAAATTACATACAGAAATTAACCAAATTAGGGACTTGCAAAATTTTTAAATGAAAAGGAATAAAATAGACGATTTAGCATAATAACACCCACATATTATTTTTCATTTTATTTTTCTTGCACACAAGACGGAAAGCCTCTCACTAAAGTGAACAGGAAGAAAAGGTATAGACATAAGGAAAAAAGAAAGAATACTACTTTACCTCAAAGAGATTCTTCAGAGATAGCTGGTTGACTCTGAGATTACTAGGCAACTCTTTCTTCTCAGACAGCAACAACAGACAAGACTGAAAAAAACCAAAAAACCCCACATTAGTGATCTTATAAGCACACTTAGAAATTTTGGTTTTCGCTGCCTCATCAGATCTTGCATGAAAGCAAACATGGGCTAACAATGTTTCAGGTCTTTTTGTAAGATCATAACACATTACTGAACCTCCCTTTCTAATTTTCAACTGAATTAATGTAATATACGCTGGAGTGTGGGATGCTATGACTGAGGAGTTTCCTTAGAAATAAAAACCATGTAGAAAGGCTAGGCCCTAAAAGACTCTCCAATACACCTTGGAAGTGACTCTTTGCTTTAGGAACAGACCTTTACATTCACAGGGATGAGACTCCCCAGCTATACCAACATCCTGAGCAGAGAGCAAGCAATGAATACTGTAACTTCTTCCACATTTGTCCGTTTTCTCAGTTTCTCTAAAACACTTTATCTTTCTCCTTGAACACCCACCCAGTTTCACCAGAGGACAAGGGAAGGACTAGGGATGCATCTACATGGACTTCTGTAAGGCCTTTTGTTCCGTCCCCCATAATAGTCTTAGCTCTAAATTGAAGAGATACAGGTTTAAAGCATGGACAAGGAACTGGCTGGATGGCTGCACCCAAAGAGCTACAGCCAATGGCTTCGTAGCCAAGTGGAAACCAGTAAACAAGTGGTGTCCCTCAAGGGTCTGTACTGGGACCAGCACTATTCAATATTTTCATCAGTGACATTGCCAGTGGGATTGCGTGGCATTCACAGTCGCTCAGGAAGCTTCCAGATGGACCGAGCTGACTGACACAGTTCATAATGCTCGAGGAAAGGGACGTGATCCAGAGGGGCTTTAATAGGCTTGAGGAGCAGACCCCCCATGAAGTTCAACAAGGGCAAATGCAAGGTCCTTCACCTGTGTCAGGGCAATCTCCAGTATCAACACAGACTGGAGGAGAAGGACCTGGGGGATGCTGGTGGATGAAAAGAAGCATGGCCAGCAGGTCCAGAGAGGTGACTCCCTCTCTGCTCTGCTAAGACCCCACCTGGGGGGCTGCATCCAGCTCTGGGGTTCCCAGCACAGGAAAGACATGCACCTGCTGGAGTGAGTTCAGAGGAGGGGCACAGAAACAATCAGCAGGGTGGAACACCTCTCCTGTGATGAAAGGTTGAGAGGGTTGATAAGCTGACCCTGAGATTATCTCAGTTGGTTAGACCATGCTGTTAATAACACCAAGTTTGTGGGTTCAGTCCCTGTATGGGCCATTCATTCGAGTTGGAATTGATGATTCTTGTGGGTCCCTTCCAAGTCAGAATATTCTGTGAAATACTCTGTGAATTGGGGTTATTCAGCCTGCAGAAAGTTTCAGGGAGACCTTATTATAGCCCTCCAATATATAAAGGAGGCTTACAAAAAAAGACTTTTTAACAAGGCCTGTAATGACACGGCAAGAGGCAGAAGTTTTAACCTGAAAGAGAGTAGGTTTCCATTGGGCATAAGACAGTTTTTACAATATGGGGTGGTGGGGCATGGAATAGGCTGCCCAGAGAAGCCCTGAATGCCCCATGGCTGACAGTGTTGAAGGTCGAGTTGGACAGTGATTTAAGCAATCTGATCTAGTGAACAATGTCCCTGTTCACAGTAGGGGGGTTGGATCGGGAATGTGGGACTGCAGTCAGTCCACAGCAGCCCCTTTCTGTAGCTCCCTTCTCATTATGCTCCTCCCCGGCTCCAGCATGGGTCCTCCATGGACTCTGGTTCCTGTCAGGAGCCTGTTACTGCATGGTCTCTCCACAGGCTGTGTTGCAGGATGCTCTGCCTAGGGGGCGGAAAAACAGCTCAAACTACCTTCTTTGTAAAAGTTATCAGTGACAGACAGAGAAGGGAGGGTCACACTGTTTATGGTATTGAAGAAAGCTGAGACCAACCTGACTCATCAATCCCAAAATTTCACATTCTGTGGATGTGAAAAACAATGTTACCTGACAGAAACTGGCACTGGTGATGATGTGGCAAAGTTCCTGATACAGGAATGAACAAGTGATAAGTGATACTGATACCTAAAGCTGCTGAGCTACACAGCTAGCCTAGAAACATATGACTGACAGTCCCTTTGTACTATAAAAGCACAGTCACACTTTTTAAAGGTAGGGTCTTCTAACATACTTTTTCTTGGAGTGTGTGAAGATTCCTCCCTTGAGTGAAGATGCTCCTCAAGGTTACTCCTTGAGGCTAAGGGAAAAAGGTTTGCCCATGGTCACTGGTATGGGCGAGTAACATCAATCTCTGCTTAATAATTATTTTGCTAGATTTAATGGCATTGCTTCAATATTGCTTCAATAAGTAGTACACTAGTTACTATAACTACCTATACTGTGTAGTAAATAATTCTGATTGAAGTCTTTTAGCCTGATCATTATCATCACAAATTTAAATAAGCTATTTATTTTAGTCATATAAATATATTTGATTTTCCATTCTTAATCCTGCGGGACAAAGTTGTATAAAGGCTTGATTACACCCATATAATCCTTTAGACATAAAGAATTCACCAAGGCTGGGACTAGGATTGGATCCAGCTGCACCTAGACATCTCTCTGAGGAGTTTAGAAAGTGGGTCCTTTCTGAACATCATGACTTAACATGAGGGTTTCCCTGATAGACCTCAACTGAAGCTTCCATTCTGCCTGTGCCAGGCTGCAAAGGAGCCCCTGGTCCTGGCCTGGAGCACCTCCTCTCCCCCTCTCTCTCCACCCCTGGTGCTCACAGAGCTGTTTCTCTCACTCTTTCAAGGCAGGTATTTGCCCTTTTTAAAACACACTTTCCCCACGGCACCCCCACCTTGGCTGCAGGGCTCAGCCATGCCCTGGAATAGGGCCACTGGGGCAACCAGAAAAATGGGGCAGCCCTGGCCACTTGCCCATGGTGGTGATGGGCTTCTACACCGCTCTCTCACCCCATAAGGTGGAGGTAGTGCAGTGGAGTCTGCTCGTGGCGGTGGAGAAGATCTAGATCTCAGGTATTCTTCCAGCTCCTCTGATGTACAGTCAAAAAGAGAATATTCAGGTGTTTTTATTCTCCTTGGTGGTTTACTGGCCGTTGGTGCTGCCCCCCTTTCCTCCTTTGGGCGCACTCTCGGTTTTTTTGGGCATGCTACTAAGTCTTTTGGGCATGCCCGTGATTTTGCAACTGTTTCTTCTGCTTTTGAGGTTGTCCACTCGTCCACTGTTACATATCCAGGTGGAATAGGTCCACAGACTCCTTCTTCTTCCTCTCGTACTGTAAGCTGTAATCTCGGAATTAGGCTTGTAGATTCTGCAGGCTCCCTTATCCATGTCTTCTTTTTACTTACAGGGGCAATAGTGAGGTTAGGGTTTGTAGTCTGAGTCCCTGTCTCAGCCATAACCTTGACCTTAGGTGCCATAAATTGTGGCATGGTCTGAGTCGCCAGTGGCATAGCTTGAGTCACTGGTTGTGTGGCTTGAGTTGCTGGTGGTTCCGCCTGAGCTGCTGGTGGTATAGTCTCAGTCGCTGGCAGTGTGGTCTGAGTCACTGGTGCTGTTGCTTGAGCCGCCGATGGGATGGTTTGCGTCGCTGGTGGTGTGACTGGAGTCACTGGTGGCGTCACTTGAGCTGCTGGTGGCATAGTCTGAGTTGCTGATGGTGTGGTTTCAGGTGTTGGTTGCGTAGCTAGAATCTCTAATGGTGCAGTTTGCATCGCCAGCAGTGTGGATTGGGTTGCTGTCTCAGCCGCAACCTTTTGGCAGTGCTCTACTGCAGCTCGATAAGCACTAGCCAGGCCCCAGTACAAAGCAAAGAGTCGCGTATTTGGATCTTCATGTAGAAAACACCCTTCTAGAAGACGTTGGGTCATCTCATCAGGATTAAGCACTTGTTCTGGCGTGAAATCCCAATCAATGGGAGGTGCCATATAGCCTACCAATTTACCAAAATTTTCCCATTCTCCTTGCCACCCACAGACTGGCCTTTCCAAGGACCTTTCCAAAGTTCCAGTGCATTCTTTCGAGGTTTGACCTTTCCTAGAACAAGGAAAGTCATACAACACTATCTTCCCAATTTCAAATAGCATTTCCATGGCTTCCATCACTAAGAGGATTGTTACTATATAATCTGAGAAAGAACTGATGACAAGTTCAACCCCAAAGATTTGCCTTAGGAGACCTTTGATGTCAATACCAAAGAAAGAGAGATGTTTGCCCCAAAGGAAGAAGTCGCTCCAACTCTCTCTGACCCAATCAAAAAAGGAAACACCAGGTACAAAAATGGTTAAAATTAAGAAAAGAATTAATAAAATGGACATTGTTTATATTTCTTCTATTTGTTCCTAAACAAAACCGGTATTTATATAAACAAACTTGTTTTTGGAGGCTTTCCTGGCAACGTTCTTAAACAATGGCCGCTGTTTACCAAAACAAACCACTTCTGGCCACCTTCCCAGACAATGTACCAAAACAAAACCAGGTAAACCAAAACAATAGGTTATGTTTATATGAACTTGGCTGTCTTCCCAGACAATGTTCCAAAAACAAACCACATTAACCAAAACAATTTCCCCAGGGCCACCAAAAAAAGCCGTGAAAGTTTGGCTTGGCTCTCTGCCAAAAACCAGACCTCACAGGACAGATTTTCCCCCCTCCCTTTCCTGAAAAGGCAAAAAGGTAGTGAAAGAAAATTGTAGAAAACTATATATATATATATATATATATATTACATTTATATACAGTTAAACACTACGTACAAAGCAACAAGAGCCCCAAACAACCCCAACAAGGGAAAGGGGAAGGGGAAAGGGAAAGGCAGACAAAAGGGAAAGGAGAAACAAATATATACAATCGGAACTTAGGAATTAACTCAATAAACAACGAACACAATAGAAAATGCACTACTTCCCTCAGGAAAAGCAGACTCTTAACCTCCGCCACCGGCCCAGACAAGCAGCCCTCGGACAGGCCTCGCTCAGTGCAGATAAGCAAGGCCAAACACCAAGGTCTGCAACCGAGCTAAGCCGTGAAGGAAAAGGAAAGAGAATCTCCTCCTCCAGCTTTTATACACTTGATTACGTAAAGACATGGGATGGAATACTTCCTATGTTTTGACTCCGGTTACCAGGGAAGGCCTACAAAAAAGCCATCACACCACTCCTCAAAGGGGCCCTCACCACCAACATCCAGTACAAGTGTAATTGTGACAATGACCAACTTTTTCCACAGTCACAGAGAAAAGAGGATTAAAATAATTTCAGGTGATTTGCCTTCTGATTTTTCTAAATTATCTGGTTTTGTTTAACAACCATGTACTTCCACAGAGATGCTCCTTTATCTGTGGTTCTGTCGCAGACAGTTTCCAAAACCCAGCTTGTCATACAGAAGGAAAAGTAAAGGGGACCACAAATAAATTTGCATTTTTTCCCCTCTAGTATCTTTAAATAATAATGACTGTAGATGGCACCATAACTATAAGAGAGACAACAGCAAGAGACAAGCAGGATTTCAAGCCCATTTTATCCCTTCCAGAAATGGATTTCAGAAATTATTTATCACTAAAAGCATTTGTCAAGTCTTAAAAATCAAGACATTTGAATCAGGCAGCAACATAAATTCATTGTTTTGGCTTTTAAAGGCAACACAAGGTTATGTTGAAGAGGTAAGACACGAGTGCCCACCACGCAGCGGGAGGTGACAGGGTGACACTTACCCGCCACTTCCCTTTCTGGGCCAGCCTCTCTATCACTGCTTGCCAAATCAGTGCATCAAACCTTGCACTGCAAATGTAATCATATGCAGGGTGAAAAGTTCGTGGAAAGATTCGTTCATCTGCAAGAATAAGCAGTTGTGAGAAAACTATTTGGTATACAGAGCACTTCAAAAGTTGGAGTCTCCAACTAAATTACATCATTGCACAGTGACAATTTTAGCACTGATTAATACCCAAGGGAATGCCAAATGGGGATTAAATGACCCTGGTCACTCAACTGATATAGCATCCTGTTATAAGTGGCCAGACTTCATTAAACACGAGGAAAAAAATTAATCCCTGCCCCCAAGAAACACCTTGAATCCACAAGACATTGTGAATCTCATGGCAGTTCTTCCTCCTGTGGGTTAATGAGCTACTGATGCTGCTAAAACTAATCAAGATCCTTTACACATGCCAATGAGCACCAGACCAGCCAGGCTCTGGGCTGAGCTTAGCTGAGCTTCAAGCTAGCTCTAAGCTTAGGAGTCTTACCAATTTTGTAACACTACTTAATTATCCTATCTAAAGGTTACATCCCATCTAATAATTGTCCATCCCCAGAAACTCCTTAGATCCACCCCCCAACATGCCTTCTCTGAAACTGAGTCGGAGGTCTCAGGACCCCTTGTCTTCATCATCTTCATCTTCTTCACATTACATATTCTTTTTGAAGCCTCTCCAAGGTTTCTGGCCCTTCTTTCTTGTTTTGATTAAAATGATATCTTATTATTCTAGTTTTGGTACATGAGTTTCAGGCAAGATGTTCCAACTATTGCTTTCCCCATGACACAGAGACCCAGGAATGCGTCACAGAGGTTAGAAGCTGTTAGCTGCCACTTGGGAATGTAAGAAACTATACAGCTATGTAAAAACCTACAAATGTATGAAATCCTAAGGCAACACTTCTAATTATTTTCAAATACACCTAAAAGAAAAGCAGAGTGGTCTAGACAAAAACTACTAAAGCCTCAGGGATCTGGAGCTCCAAATCTCCAGTCTTGTCTCCCCGACTCTGAATTTTGACATTTTCTAACTATTCCACAATGGGCAAGTTCCTGTGATATCTGAGTTTTGAGATGTAACAAGAACTAATAGTTCTTGCAGTGGAATGTACCACAGAAACTACATATAGCTGAGCCAAGTGATTTTAAAGGACCAATCAAGCAAGGTGAGGAAACAATGAAGAAGAGAATCAAAGCACCCAAACAGGCAACACCAGGTTGATGTATAACCAGGAGTATCGTCTTCAAGAAGGTCATAAGGCAGTCAGTCACTAAGAACTTTGGGGGCTCAAGACACAGACAACCACTAGGGACCCTTAGAAAAGCCCCTCAGAGACCTTATACAGATACATATCTATGCTAATAAGTGTTGGGATATGTCACGAATATGTAAGAGGAATGCAGGGAACAACAAATGAATAATCACATGATGCTAACATATAAGCTGTAGCAAAGACAACTCTGTGTGCACTTTGGCAAACTGACTCCCAGGGCACTTGGCCTGCTGTGATCATGCAGCACATCGTAATAAAGAATGCCTGGCTTCTAAAGCTCACCAACTGAGTCTTAAGAGGTTTCTTTTAAAAGCCAATTTTAAGGCAACACCTGTGAGAGAATACTACCCCCTGCACAGAGGTTTCTGACTGTTGGCATCTGCTGTATACAAACTGGACCAAGTTCACCACATCCTGAACATATTCATTATCCTCAAACAGACCTGAGGCACTGAAAGAACAGAGGAACGATCTCATGAAGGACATCCTACCAAGGATTTGTGTTGTCATCATTTCTGAAAGGCTCTTAGAAAAATTAAGTTCTTAATTTGAGCTTACCATTGACACTTATGAAGATTCCTGCTATAAAATCAGCAATTTGAGTTCGATCTCCAGAAGAATTCAGGAGAAACAAACCTTTATGAAACATAGAAACCGCCTCATAAGAATTTGATAACATGATGAATGAGTGGCCAGCTCTGTAATAAGCCTGAAAAAACAGGAGAACAAAAAGACAATTGTTGGGAAAGTATTCAGAGATCCTTATTACGAAACAAAATGTTGCAATTATTTTCTAAATTCTCTAATTGTGTTATAAAAATGACATCAGTACTATTTCTACAGCTTCTTATACACAGGTCCAAAAAAAAGGTGCAACAAACTATTCTATTCTAATAACTTGAAGTTCACAATATGCTACTGATGTCATCACAGATACTAAGAGCAATAAATCTTGAAATACAGAACTTGGAAAATAACTACAGGATGAAAGATATACTTTTAGCAACTATATTTTAACCTGCCCTAGACAAGACATTTTTTTTTTTTGTCACAAGATCTAGAATGTGTATTTATGTCTCCACGTCACTACATTTTGCAGTATTTGCCACAATGCATATATTTTTCAGCCAGTGGCACCTGAAGATGTTTATATTCATCACTGAATTAGGCTGTATAACTGGCATGCTGCAATACAACACAAGCTAAATGGGTATTTGTGCAATTTTACCATATCTAAATCAAATACCTTCTACTAAAGTCTCTGGGAATCTGTAGCGGTTACACCAGAAGGCTATTTATTGTACATAAAAGCCAATACAAGAGTGTGCCTCCATATCATAAATACTGTACAACTGATACTTATTCCTAACAGATGACTATTTGAGTCAATGTGTACTTAATCAGCGTGTACTTAAACAGAAGCTCAGTGCAGTCTATTGTTCTGTCCACTGCAAATACAACATGACCTTGATCACCACGTACAGTTCCCAGGAACTGTAGAGTTGTTAACCTGTAAAGAGCATTGTGCATACTGCCCAAGGGAGCCTTCCAAGCTAAGTCCCCATCCCAGAGCCGAGTGCTGCCAGTGACTGATGCACCTGTACCATGAGCCAGGCTTTGTCAGACCACAGGTGAAACCAGACCTGGCAAACCTCATCACAGACAGCATCTGCACAGCATGCCATGGCCTGGCCAGAGACGTGGCTGGTGCTGTGTCATCCCCAGGTTTCAAGCACCACAATGCCACATAAGATTTCTATCTTTTATCACTCTCTATCACCTTGTTTGGGATACTAATAAAACAGTTATATTTCCTGGAAAGCATTGGTGCCTCACTCACTGGGAGAACCAGCAACTCCTGGTGCAGAAGAGATCTGCTTCATTTTATTAAGAGTACTACGACAGCAATAAATCGGATGCTTATGTATAGAATCAAACACCAAATCTGGAATTTTGTGCTGTATTTACCTAACATAGTTCAAAGCCAAAAGACAATAAAAAGAAGATAATAACACTTATTTAAAGAAAAAAAAAAGTAAGGAAGGCATGCAAAAACTGTCAGCTTAAATATCTGAATACCTTAACATACTCCGGATCCCACTGTAAGCTCTGGCAGGCTAAAAGTGCTGCATCATTCCATTTACCCAGGTAGTACAAGGCAGTTGATTTGTTGCACATCAACACAGCTATGTCCCGGGAACACCTGAAAATATGTTTTTAGCATGACTTTATATGCTTGAAAAAGGATCACACTTTATAGTTATCCATATGAAAACATGAAAAAAAAAATATACATATCACCCACTTAACAGAACTGGAGGTAAAAAATGCAGTTGTAGAAAATAAAGGTCATTTTAACATCATCTACAAAATCTCTTAGAGACATCCTAAATAATACCTTAGTGATACCTTTAGTGATAACCTGGCCTCTTCTGAAGCAGAAAGCCAACCCACTAGAAGAACACAGTATAGCGATTTAGAAAGAGTTCAGACTATCTCAATACACCGACAAAAGGCTCAGTGAAAACCAGCAGCTAAGAATGGGAGAAAACAGACATATGAATGGAAGGTGCAAGATGGAAAGAATGCTAAATGCATTCTGGTCACCAAAAAAAAAAACCTCGATGCATTTTACTGTATCACCCATTGATTAAGTCAACAGAAGAACCCACATTTATATCAGCTAAGTAATAAAGAAACATATTTTAAGAGAACAGGATATACTGAACTACATAAAGCATCTGCTGGATACAAGAGAGCTTCCAGAAAGAGATGCACACAAACTACAGTCCACAGGGTACTGGTCAGCCTGGAAAGCCTGTCCTGCCTGCACTCAAACAAACACAATGTGCCACAGAGCAACATCCTTCATCTTCTTACTGTCTACTAATTTACACTCCAGTAAGTTGTTTCAACTACACTGAGTGTGTTCAGAGCACACTCCTGCATGCAAGCAAATCCTGATGCAACCCTATGGCAAGGGGAATGGAGATGTTTGGGATCAGATCCCTGTAACATGATGAAACCACACCGACAGTGAGAGGCAGGCGCTGAAGGGAGACCGCTCAGCTATGTCCTCACTCCGTCCTACTACCTGCATACGCTCCACATTTATTTTAGTACTTAGTCTAAATGGTTAAGAGTCAAAATAAATGAACAGCTGGTGTTAAATTAGGTTAACAGCAGTGTTAGTACACAGTAGCAATGAATATTTAATAGTTAACATAATACTCAACTATTTAATCATTAATAACATTAGCAACTGATGTTAACTGATGAAAAGCATTTAACATCTGGAAAGAAATACCCAAAGAAATCTTCTTCTGAAAAATTATCTTTTAACATATCTCAGAATACTAAGAAAGACCAAATAACAAGAACAAAGTAACTCGCATGAATAATTTTACAGATAATCAGACGATCCATGTAACAGGAGGCCATGAGCACGACCAGGGCATGGTAAAAATCACAGCAAGATAAATCTACATGCCACCTAAGAAACAGAAGTAATTTAACAGAAAGCAAAGCAGTTTATGGAAAATTAATTTGAGCTCTAATTACACTAATTTATAAATGATGTTTATGTAAAAGTATTCAGATTGAAGTCACTAATTACTCTCCCACATACATGTAAAGAACAGTAATTCCTCTTTAACTATAAAACTGGTACACTAAAGAGTGTGACAAAAGATACAAGAAAATCAGGTGTCAGGCCAAGAAATAGAGTTTTGAATTAATTGTACAACTGTACCTATTTCAGGCTTGTCTTATGGTTTACATCTCATAATTCAATACTTACGGGACCCATTGCATTAAAAAATGAAGTGTCTGTAGAGCTTGATCATACTTTATGATGGCCAAAGAGTAATTTCCATTTTTAAATTCCTGGTTCCCAGCTTGCTTCATACTCTGCGCATATTCCATGGGATCCATGCTAATGAAGAGCAATAAAGAAAAAATTAATCAAACAAAAGCATTGATTTATGAGACACTTTTGTTCCTAAAATTGACTTAAATTTTCACCTTAGCTTTTGCATATTTGAAAAGGAGGACAAAAGAGCACATCTTTCTTTGCTGCAGTTGGAATAGTAAAATGCAGTTCAGGTGATATCCTCATCTTTGCTCTTGATGCCTCCTCAAGTTCTCATCTCGTTTTTAATCAGTCTCAGCTAACCACTGGTATGAATATTTTTCATTGTTTCTTCTCATGTCTTAGATTGTATCTTTTAAATTAAGACTCAAAATTATTTCAGTGTGTGTGCACACATTAAATGCAGGAGGAAATATCTGAGAGAACAAACATCACTCATATGCTTAAGAAATACATGAACTAAATTTCAACTAATTAAAGACAGAACTCATTTACTTGCTCTTTATGACTTTTTTGTCCAGCTCCTCCGTTAAAACATTCAATAACCCAATGTATATAAAACTGCTTAGAAACTTAATTATTGCATGAAAATACTTTAACATAGTATATTAATAGTGCATGAGGACCTTGAATCAGACTCAAAACAGTTATTAAAATGAATACAGAAAGTGGTCTAAGAAAACAAAAGTTGAAACCAGCATCAACAGCAACTTATTGAAAACACATTTCATCATTAAAATTGTAAAATCAGGCTCATTACATAAAACTAATCACACAGTCAAGGAGCTAGACAAAAACCAATACAACAGGAAAAACAGCTAACTGAGAAACAGCACATTAAAAACAGACAGGAGAAATATCCAATGCTAAAGCCTTGTAGGGTCATTCTTCATGTGTTGATCTTATGATTAAAAGCTGCCTGTTGCCTGGAAAAACCTGTCTGAATCTCACAAATCTCAGTACTGTTAAATAAGATAAATTCACCAAATAGGGATGCACAGATTTACTTATTATCCAGGTATTAGCTGGCCTGAAAAAAACCCCAAAAACATAAAATCTGTAACCTTTCACAACCTGCTACCATAATGTCATGGTTTAACCTGGTAGGCAGTTGAACACCACACAGACCTTTGCTCACTCCTCACCTCCTCAAGTGGGGTAGGGCAGAGAATTGAGGAAGAGTAAAATCTGCATGCTGAGATACAGACAGTTTAACAGGACAGAAAGGGAAAAATACAAATTCTACTACTAATAAAATTACAATATACAAAAGAGGTACGAGAAACAGCATGAGAAGCTGAAAATTCCTTAATTTGCAGTAAACATGGCTCAGCAATAGCTACAACATCAGTATGCTATCAACATTGTCCTCATAGTAAACTCAGAACACAGCACTGCACCAGCTACTGAGAGGAAAATTATCCCAGCTGAGCGCAGGACTGAAACATCTGCAAGACAGCCTCACAACAGAGCAAACCAGATATTTTTGGGCATACGAATTTACAGACAAACCAAGAAACACTACAAGGTATTTTCTCTACAGTGCTCTCTGTGACCCTGAAACACTGAGAATCAGCGCTGTGCTGTGAGCAGAGGTACGATGTGGTACAGATGGCACTACCTCCACATTTATCCAAGCACAGAAAGCACTCAGCAGGCTGGCAATTACCCTAAGCAGACAGGAGGGCAGCAGCTCACACTTCTGGAAGGGGCAGCAGCAGAAGAACCAGGTGCAATCACAAAGCTCAGATCTGAACTGCTTCAGACTGATTGGGATAAGCCCTGTTGGAAGTTATGTCTTATTAAATTAAACAAATAAACACTCTGTGATGATGTCTGCAAGCCAAACATCACCTCACTAATTCCAGCGAAGCATCAAGAATAGATGAAATCCTGGCTATAAACTAAATTAAAGGAAAAGAGGTCCCATTGTCATGGGGGAGGTACAACAACCAGTCATGCTAGAGGAATATTTTGACATTTACTCCAGGCAAATTAAATCATCATTTCACTGAGCAATGTGAATACAGTATGTATTTTAAAAATACTATTTATCCAGACAGCAAACCAAGCATGCTCACAGCATAAGTAAGACTTCTTTTCCACTGCATAATATGAAACACTACTAAGGTGAAGAAAAGGGAAAAAATAGAGCAACAGAACAAAAAATAAAAAACAAGTGCTAAAAGATGGTTCTACCTCATATTTTTTGTAATCTTTTCACATTTCAATTTTGTCGCTTCAGAAGATTTGAGAAATTATTTCCCTCAATAATATCAAGATAGTGTAACTACACAGGAGTCTCTTCATGCAGGAATACATGTAAACTAGTTTTCTAGTTTATAGTTGAATTTCAAAGATTTTTCTTTTTTTTTTTTTTAAAGAAAGCTATGCTCTACTTTGGTGATTTTTTTCCCTCAGAATTACATTTTCATCTTATTTTTCTTTGGAGTCTATTAAAAGTACAAGTACAAATAAAGGGTATTTACAAGATGTTTAAAGGATTGTCTTTCCCACAGTAGACCCCCAATTGCAACATGCACTTTACAAGGACTTTCAAATGTGTCCTGTGCTGAGAAATTTCAGAACCAAAACTCCCTGTCTCAGACCAAGAGGCAGAATGTCCCCCCCCTTTCCAGGCAGGAGGATTTCCAGCAGAACACAAATTCTCATCCTTTTCCAGCACTGGAGTTTCCCAGCCAAAACTTCAGACTGTGGATCATTTAAATAACTGGGATGTTTGCTACAGGCTTTTGCAACTACACCCAAGTTTGCAGACCCAAGGGATGCACTGGCATGCAAATCTGACATCTAAGTTAATGACCCAAAAGAACTGCCATGCTCACTAGCACAGCACGTCTTGCTATTGCCTAACATCTTCTGAAGCATAAACCATTTTAACTCGAACCAATGGACTGACTGAAGACCTATTATACAAAGTCTATAGACCACGAGGAGCGTTAAACAAAAATGTTGTCTATTCCTCTGCCTGAACTGGCACAGGTAAAGGTCACAGCTGTATCTGAACATAACTAAAGGAAGGTTTTGTTGGGGTGAGTGCTGTGGTTTAACCCCAGCAGGCTTCCACTTGCCCCCAGTGGGATGGGGAATGAGGAAAGGAAGAGTAATACCACGAAAAGTTGGGGGTCAAGATAAAAATTGTTCAGTAAGCAAGAGACACGGAAGAAGACACAATGATAACAAAACAAGTGACGCAAAGGCAATCATTTACTACCTCCTCCATACAGACCAATGCTCACCCAGTTCCCAAGCTAGTGATGGCTAAACTCCCTAAGCGCCCTCATCTCCCTTGTCACTGCTGAGCATGATGCTACATGGCACGGACTATCCCTTCAGCCAGTTTGAGTCACCTGCCTGGTTCTGTCCCCTCCCAACCTCTTGTGCATCCCTAATCTATTCACTGGCGGGCAGAGAGAGGAACAGAGAAGGCCTCAACGCTGTGCAAACACCACTCAGCGACACCTAAAATGTTACTGTGTTCTCAGCATTGTTTTACTCTAAAATTTAAAACACAGCACCATATCACCTACTACAAATAAAATTAACTCCAGCGCAGTCAGATACAGGTACCCCTCATAAAGCAGGGATTTCTCCTAAGCCATGGAATCCATTAAACACATAAAGGTGTGGGGACACCCTAAGGTCTGGGAAACCCTTCCCAGTGCATTCTTGAGACCTTATCATTCACAGAAATAAAACAAAATCAAAACAAACAAAAAACCGAACAGACAACATAGCTCCTGAGACCACCCATGACAGCAACAAGAAGCACGTTAATTTTTACTCAAAGAATTAAAATGAAAGATTATATAGTTTAGTCAGAAACAATGGGCTCTAAATCCTACTGCTGCCAGTGGTCAAAATTGCCATTTACTTCACTTGTCACCAACTCTTGTGTTACTGTGATGGTCAGTGTCCCACTGCTGTCATAAGCAGGGCAGCTTTAGCAGGGGTTACAAGCCTAAGTTTTGATTCCTCTCACTTCAGAAAATAAACTTGAAAACCCAGAGACTGCCCAGAAAACCTATTTGTCATTATTGAAAAAATGTTGTGTTCCTTATGCCAGCTATCAGTCTCAAGAGACCAGCTTGTGCTTTCTGAACATCTGACTCTGGCAATACTAAAAACTTTATAAATCTGAGAGTGAACACAAGTAGTTGCTTTTTCTGTCTGCATCTGCTTTACACATTTTTAAAAGAGGAACTGAATGATACTGTTTAATTCACAGAGAAAAAGCAGGTCAACACGGCTGTGCTTTTAATTATTGTTGATCCTTAAAGTTAAGCTTTAAGGTTTCATCCCTATGGCACTACTCAGTGGTATAATGTTTTTATTCTCGAGGTACAGTAGAACTCCATAATGCAAGCAACAAATGAAGTACAACAACATAAGGAGCTCTGCATCTGATCTAAAATAGTGATTACAAATGAGAATCCCCCTGTTTTCAGGAAATCTGATTTCTAAAGACTGTGCTTTCCTCAATCCTATTGAGCAGAGGAATCACTCCTCCTTCCTCCTTAACCTAAAAGAAACTGGCAATAGGTAGGGGAGAGAAAAAGCCCAATAACATATCTAAAGTGTGGTTGAGTGACAACTAAATACATTTCACCAGCACTCGAGTAACTCCTGTTTTCTCAACAGGAAACCTCGGGGCTCTCACTAGCTCTTGCTCAACAACAGCACGCTGGCTCTGAGAGCCTGGTGCCACCAGGAAGGCACCACCACGTCACCCCTCCTTGCTCCGTCAGAGGGACCCCTCCAGTCACCTGCCCACCCCTGGCACCATCTGTCCAGGCACTCCTGCACTCACCCAGCAAAAGGGCACTGCACACAGGTCTGCCCTGTGGCACTTTCATTATGACCTGATAAAGGCATATGTGAGTGTCAGGGCAGACCCAATAAAATATAGGAAAAATATAGGATGAGAAGGCCCTACCAGGCCATAACTACGGCAATGCTCTGCCTGTTAGCATTTTATCTATTTTCCTGACAACAACAGCTACCAAAGACATATTTACAGAACACAGCCACCTTTGAATGCATATAAGCATAACCCTGACAGAGAAAAGCAGGAAAAAAATGTACTTCTTTCAGTCCTGCTTTTCCACTGAATGCTGAAATGTCAAATGAAAAATCTGGAAATCACCTGTAGTTTCAGAGGAGATCCTGGAGAAACAGCAGAGACAAAAATGAACAGGTTATAACCAAGCAGGCTAGAAGCAGCACATTCAGAAATCTCACACAGAGAGGAACAAAGCTGAGATTTAGACATGGACATCTTCATGGATCTGTTTACCATGAAAAATGTCATAGTGGCATTTGGGACTATCTGAACAATATTTTAAATGAGTATTTAGCCAGTATCTCACAAAGAATGTGTTCAGCGCTCATAAAATGTCAGCTCATCTTGGAGAAGCTGGCCAATTCAAATAAAAAGCCTGTAATTTAGACAGCTTCTCATTAGACATCCCTATTGTTAGGGATATATTCAGATAGAGATAGCCTAACATTAGACACATTCTCACTCAGTCCAATGAAATGACATGAAACCCTCTCCCAAGAAAAACAAATATTTCTATAAGAAGTTACTTTGTCCGATTTGTACCAAAACTTGGATGTGCCAAAAGACTCTTGGCTTCAAACTGAAAGCCAGAACCACTTGGAAATTGATGAATGATGTTCTAGAGCAAATTTGGACTAGATTATGGCAAGCAGAGCAGCATAGTGATAGCTTCTTACTGGTGCATGTTGCCTTGAGCTTAGCACAAACCAGACGAAATGAAGCCTTGTTATTGCTTCTGGGCCCTATAGCTGGTCAGTGTCCTATGCATCACAGTACTCCTAAGGTAGAGACAGCATGCATCTCTGTAGCCTTTTGCCTCTAAAAGGACAATGAACCACTTCCTAGGTGAGTGAACAGAGAGAAAGCTTTATTGGGTTGTTTCAGTCTGAATTGGAGACCTAAACACAATCTCCATAACTGGAAACAAGCAACCCTAGACAACACTTACAGAGCTTTCCTTCTCCAGACACCCTTCCTTCCTAGGTTTCAGCCAGAACTAGTACTAGGGGAGTTCAGCCTACCTTTATGTAGTTCCAGCAGTGCAGTACCACACTGAATCAGCCCATCTTGCCAGCACAAAGCACATCTCACTCTTGAGATGAGATTCACACCTGGACTGTGTCTAGTGTGCAAGCGCTATTTCTGTATTTTGGAAGTCAGCTGTGAGACTTCTGAGTTCTGGCTGTGCTTTCAAAAGATGTTGAATGGCTGGTGGTGCATGGAGTGAGACCAAAAATCCCAAGCTACTCCTCATTTTATGCCACACTTTTCCCTGGAAACATGTTCTGTAGTGGACTGATGACTGCAGGCCACAGACATTGTCAGAAAGAAGACATACATCCTTAACAGCATTTGGCAAATGCATCCCAGGATGCAATTAGCACAGGTATCTCAAAGGTCTTTTGACACCTATTACAAGCCAGATAAGGAAGAGATGTGTGCAAGGAATGTGTGAATGGAACAAGGGAAGCAAGGGCAATACAACACAAGGAAACTCCAGCTCTGGGCTGGACCCTGCTCTGGGCAGGGCTGGCCTGAATGCCCTCCTGAGGTCCTCCTTTTCCAAAATACCACTGTATGTTGCTTTCTATTTGTGCAAACTGTTAAGAGAGCAATTACTACTAATAACAAGGCCGAGCTGCCTGATGTCTTCAGTTAGCCACGTTACCAAACACACACAGCTGACACCACTTGGCAGCTCAGTTCTTCTTCAGATGTATGACCAGCAAACAAGGCTACAGAAACAGGACATGGACACTGAAATGTTACAAATCTTCAGAGTAGGGATTTATGGTTGACTGGCACACAAGAAAAGTACTAGCCAAGGAAGCAACACAGCAAGGAAATGAAAATCAGACGCACATCCCCAGGACCGAGACAACACCTTCCTCAAAAAGAGATAAGGTGCACACACCCCAGGACAACAGCTCTGTACCTGCTTTAGACCCTGAGCGCTTCCTGGGAAACCAGAGTTTTACACTCATGGACAGGGTAACAGAAACCTGACAGACCAGCTCCTGCAGACCACTTGGTATGTCATGGGGCTTGTCCATAAGGTGTCCTCATGTTGCCCGAAACACAGAAAACACAAACCAACAGAGTGTCAGTTTATGCGGTGCTTTATTCAGGGCCCGGGAACCTG
>JAWWEU010000081.1:47737915-47795792 GCA_035583155.1 Acropternis orthonyx | reverse complement strand
AGTTACCCTCCCTTGGGCCTAGTTGAACAACTCAGACCTTAGCATAACTACTTCTACATTAGTATATTTGCAACACTCATGTCACTGAAATGACATTCATCTTGGCAAGGCCCCTAGAAAAATTACAAGGAAAAACTAATAGTACCAAAACCCAAAAAATCTCAGATGCCTCTCTGTTTATAGGCAAGACCTCAATGCCAATTAATTTGGTGGCAAAGGTCTTCACATAAGGCCATGACACATCATCCTGGATTTAAGGTGGTGTCACAGTTTAACCTGACAGGTAGCTAAACACTGCACAGATGTTCGCTTACTCCCCACCCTTCCTCTCACCTCACACAGAGTGGGGGAGAGAACTGAAAAACAAAAAAAAGGTAAAATTTATGGGCTGAGTTAAAGACAATTTAACAGGACAAAAAAAAGGAAGGGGAAAATAATAACAAGAACAAAACCAAAATTGGAATAATACAAAACAAGTGATGCACAATGCAGTTGCTCACCACCCACCAACTAATGCCCAGCCAGTTCCTGATCAGTAGCTGTGGCCCAGCTTACCCCTAATTTATATACTGACCATGACATCCTATGGTACGGAATATCCCTTTGGCCAGTTCACCTCAGCTGTCCCAGCTGTGTCCCCTTTCAGTTTCCTGTGCCTTCACACAGCTTCCCTACTGGTGGAAAATGCTTGACTTAGGGTAAGCTCTGCTTAGCAACAACTAAAACAGCAGTGTTTTACCAACATTATTCTCATCCTAAATCTAAAGCACAGCACTGTACCAGCTATCAGGATGAAAACTAACTGTATCCCAGCCAAAACCAAGACAGGTTGCATCTTGGAACATCCTTCCTCCTTTCCTCACAAGCTGAACTCAGGCCAAGCACGTGACTAGCTTTCCTTGAAGACTGCTTCACAGCTTGCAGCAGCAACAGGTCTGGCCTTGCTCCCCAGCACATCTTGTTTTGCTAAGTGAAACAAAACAGAATTCTTTTCTTTCAGCTTTAAATGATTCTTCCCTCTGTGTAACCTACCAGTAACAAGTTATACCTAAGATAACATACAGTTGAGCCATGTTTGGAGTTGTATTTTCAAGAAACATATCTCTTTATACATATAAAGACCTATGATTTCCAGTAAACTAAGAAAGGACTTGCATCTCCCATTTTATATACAAAAAAAAACTGATGCAGAAGCATGTTCAATATTCTCTTTACACAGTGCCATTACTGTTTTACAACACACAAAAAAACCGAAACAAAACAAAACCTCACAACGCTGGGAAAAGTTAACCCTCTGGTTTCTTTCTGAAACAAAAACAATCTTGAAATCTCTAGCCTTGCTCAGCCACACAAGACCTAACTCAGTCCAAGAGGGAGATGTTTACACTGCTGCAGTTGTTTGCTCAGCCCAGCATTGTTCCTGTCCTGCTCTGCTCTGCACTGGTGCAGCCTCACCTTGAATACTGTGCAGTTTCGGGCACCACAATATACATATTGATATTGAGCTATTAGGGAGCATCCAAAAGAGGGCCACGAGGATGTTGAAGGGTCTGAAGGGGAAGCTTTATGAGGAGTGGCTATGGTCACTTGGTCTGTTCAGCCTAGAGAAGAGACTGAGGGGAGAACTGACTGCAGTCTCCAACATCCTCACGATGGGGAGAAAAAAAATCCAATAACAACAAATAAAAGGCAACAAGATTGCCCTAACATTAAGGTTTTCGAGCTTACGCAGTTCACAGCCAATGCTTGGTAACTTTAACTGCATGTTGGTAAACACGCTGGTAGGAAACACTCCCTCTTCCATGTTTCCGTGGGAAATCAAGGCCTCTTCCCATTCTCGGCGAACCCACTCTTACCAACCTAAAGTTAATTTTCTGTAAACTGGGGGAAAACCCACAAAAACTGGCGAGAGATCCGTTTTGTTCTTCTGGACCGCACATTGCGCTTAAACTCCTTTCCGATTGAAAGAGTCTGTTTTGTTAAGTGACCACTCCGCGACCTCGCACAAGAGTTTTGCTTTTAAGGGAAAGGATCCAAACCCACAGCAGACAATGCTTCGCTCCGGGCTACGCTGAGGAGTTCTCCCTCTTCTTTTCGATCACGGACACAGAGGTACAACTCCCCCAGCTCCTCCGCGCAAACCGTACCAGGTCAACACCCGCCCCAGATGCCCGGCCGGAGCAGGAATGCTCTCCTCTCCTTCTCCCTCCACCACCCCACACATTCCCTGGCAGGCTTCCCAAACAGCACAGCCTCCCCCGCTCCCCACAGGGGCGGCACGACCCTCTCCGGAACTGTTCCCACACAGGAAGCTCGCAGCGCTCCGCAGGGATGGGGAGCCACCCCCAGGGGGCCACTGCTCCCTCCGCGCCGCCCGCCGAGCCCTGCGGGGCACGGAGCCCCCCGCACGGAGGGGTGCGGGGTCCAACAGCTCCCGGGGCGGGCGGGCTGGTACCCCGGAGGCGCCGCGACCCCCGCATCCCGCACGGAGCGGGGCGGCCGATCCCACCGAAGGCAGAGTGGGTCGCTGCGGGAGCGCATCTCCCCACGCACCTACCTGGGTTCGCCCGCCGCCCTGCGCCGAGACCCCCGGGGCGCCCTCCGGCCGTCCACCCTTTAACACCCCGCCCCGCGGTCCGCCCCCAGCGCCGCGTCACGGCGGGGCAGGGGGGGCGCGGCGGGGAATCGAAACCGCGGCCGGCCCGCCCCCCCACCCCCCGACCCCGCCGGGGGCCGCCCCCCATCGCCCCACCCGCGGCCGGCAGCGCGGGGGGCCGCGGGTGGTACCCGGGCCGGCGCCGAGCATCCGGGCGCGTTCGGGCAGCGGCGGGCGCGCTCTGGGTGTGGAAACTGCCATTTTTAAAAAAATGACGTAGCGGTGTCTTCGGGATACGTGGAAAAATCAGCGTTCTTCCCGGCCGCGGGCACCCCTGCGTCCCCCTGGCTTCTCACGACAGCCCCCGGCCAGAGGAAGCTGCTGCTGCTGCTTTGTTCTTCCACGGTGCAAGGATGACCTGGGGAGCAAAGGCTTCTCCTCCTGTAATGCAACACTTTTCCTAATTCATCGTTTCCCATGGTCTTTTCACGCTGGGAAGAGAGGATCAATAAGCCGAAGATGAATACTTCACTGGAGATAGTTCAGTAATTCACTTTTCTGTGAACCGCGTTTCCAATCGAGTTTTTGTCATAGAGTGTTACCGCCTGCATGTCTGCCTCTGTATCGGCGCTGGCTGGGGTGGGCTTAATTTCCCCCAAAGCAACACCCATCATGCTGTGCTAGAAAGGTGCTGATAACACACCAGCGCTTTCGCTGCTCATCTGCCCCATGTTCTTCCCTCACCAGTAGGCTGGGGTGGGCAAGATCTTGGGAGGGATCACAGCCAAGACAGCTGGTCCAAACTGACCAAAGGCATATTCCAGACCATATGATGCCCACTCAGATATAAAAGCTAAGAGAAAGTAGGAAGGGGGCGAACATTCGTGGTTTAAAACGTTTGCCTTCCAGTGCAACTGCTACATATACTGAAGCCCTGCTTCCCAGGACATGGCCAGACATCCCTTGCTGATGAGAAGTAGAGAATAAATAATTTAGGGTTTTTTTACCTTTGCTTGAGCATGCACCACCTTTGCTTTTGCTTTATTAAACTGCCTTCATCTTGACCCACAAGGAGTTTTTTCATCTTAGTTCCTTCCCCCTGCATCCTGCTGAGGAGAGGAGTGACAGAGCAGCTTGGTGGGCACTTGATTTCTAGCCAAGGTCGACCCACCACAGTCCTCTTGACATGCAATATGGGTCATGAGATAACAACAGTTTTGTATTAAGCGTGCCATAGCAACAGTGGTTAAGTGTCACACTCCTGTGCGGGTCACCGAGGTCATTGGCTGCACTGCTTATCTCTTTATTTTGTTGAGCTTGGAAATACGTTACTAAAAACAGTGGCACTGTGCTTTGCCCTGGCAGTGATGGCCTTGCTGTGCTGGGAGAGGTATCTTGTGGAGTGCATGATGGAATACATATCCCTCTCCATCCTCAGGAATGATATGGATGGTTTTATTATGCAGGCTCCCAAGGTCCTTTTTCATTCTTACATGAGCTGTTTAATACTAATAATTAACATTGTTAGCATATTAGGTGGTTTGTGGAGTCTGGTGTAATCCTGGTGTGAGAGAAGAAAACTTTCGGATGAGGCCATAGAGAAATGTGTCCTGAGGCAGCTGATCCCAGGGCAGCAGTGTGTGGAAGGATTTGGGCAGGTTCCTAGGGCAGTTATCACCTCCCATAGCCTGGGAATTCCCACCTGAAGAGGCAAGTGACCCTGGCAAACTGATGTACCACAAACTGATAGAAGGGTGCCTTTCCCACCCCAGTGGAAACCAGCAGCTTCTAGCACTGGACTGGGGCCTGGCTGTGACTAGCGAGCCACAGTTCAGTTCTCTCAGAGGACTGTGGTTGAGACAGGCACCCATACAACAGCAACTACAGCAATTCTCCCAGTACCAAGATAAAAAGAGTGGACAAAGAAAACAGTGGATCCATATTGTCAATTAGTAAGGAGAAGGAGGAAGAAGAGTGAAGGTCTGGTCAAGAAACGGGTCCTTTGACAAAGAAATTGGAAAAAGGAGTGAAAGAATTCAGAAAGGAAGCAGAAACTATCTAGTCCCTGACATCATCAGAACTTCAAGATATGCAGAAAGATTACAGCAGGCAGGCAGGTGAGTGGATTTTTGCCTGCCTGCTCCAGTGTTGGGATAATGGGGCCAACCTTTTGAAAGGTAAGGAAGCCCAACAGCTAGGATCGTTTGCTAGAAACTGGGGAGATGAGAGAGGAACTCAGAAAGAGGCAGTAATTGACAGTCTCTGGAAACAGCTCCTCTCAAGTGTGATGGCAAGGTATCCATTCAAGGGAGATCTTGTGAACTCACCAGGGAACTGCACTGCCACAGACAAAGGCATCCATTCTGAGAGAATTAGTGGTGATGAAAGTCATGTACGGTGATCTAAACAATTATGAGGTCTCCAAAGGATGTCCTGTGCACACAAGTCATGTGGAAGAAATGCTCCAGCTTCATATTCTAACAGTTTGGCAGTGGTGTGTTGCCCAGATACCAACACCTCGAGTTTTGGAGTTAAGTCTTCTCCAAAACTTTGAAGATAATCTCTGTACCTCTTCATCTCTGTGGGCCAGAGTCTTGGCCGTCAGGCATGCCCCAAGACATCAGTCCTCTCCTTCCCTGATCAGAGGGGAAGGGAGCACGTGGCACACTTGGTTCTTTCTTTGTGACCAGGAGGAGAAAAGGGATGACCAGGCATATTGGACTGGGTGGATTCAATGGCCTGGCACATCAAACCCATAGAAGCAAAAAGCTTTGGTAGACAGTGGTGTATAGTGTACACTGGTCCCATCAGGCTACAGGGGCACATCTGGATCTCTGGAGTGACAGGGGAATGTCAAGCACTGTCTGTACTGGAGGCAGAGCACCCACTATGCATCCTGAACCGCTCCTTCCTGGGAAGTGGCTGGATGTTGTGTGCTGATGGGGAATAGAGAACAAATCTTTTGTTTTCCTTTGCTTCTGCACATGGCCTTTGCTTTTGCTTTATTAAATTGCCTTAGTCTTGACCCATGAGGGTTTTTTCTCATCTTACTGCTCCTCTCCCTATTTGCTGAGAAGATGACTGATAGAGTGGCTTTGGTGGGCACACGGTGTCCAGCCAAGGTCAACCCATCCCATTCTCATAGAACAATGAATTTCTGTTAATCATCTGTCTTCTGGGCTGAGTATTCACATAAATTATCCTGCTACCCATTTAGGGGTTGGATAAATAAGGTAATGCTAACCTTATAACAGGTGGTTTTATATCACTTGGTTCCTAGCGGAGTGCATCAAAACAATGGGCAAAGCTGCTTTTAGAGAAAGCAATCAAAAGTACATCCACAATTGGTTTGTAGCTGCACCAACATGAGGTGGGAGAAGTACAGTGTGATCTTGTTTCCTCATTGACTAAAAGAAATTAAAGTCCATGGGTGGGATTTTGCAGTTCTTAGGCAAAAGTGCTTGAGTGAATCAACAAGACATAAATACTGGGAGGAAGGAGTGGCTAATGGATCTGGTATTTCACATGACCTCTACACTCTCTACTGTTGTTATTTAGGGGTGTTTCACTGCAGCACAGAGAAACCAAGGACCAACCCACCTTAATTCTGATACTGAAAGCGGAACACACTGCTTTTGGACTTGGAAGGGACTCTGACCCAAACACTGGCACAACAGTCTTTGTTACATCTATTGGTATGCCATGGGTGTGTTTGTCAACACAGTCACAAGACAGAAACTGAAACTTTTTTTTAATAACTCAGCTGTAAAAATGAAACCTGGCAGCTTCTAAGCCTTTCGCTGGTGTGCGGTGGGGCATTTCCTTGTCATGCAGCGTGTCCTTGTCACGTACATGCGTTGCCAGTAAATTCGTGAGTCTGTAAATTATTGTGTTTCCTGATCTAAATGAGTAGAGAAGGAATAGAAACCAGAAATGGTGGACTCACTTGGGGAGCAGCACTGTAGGTCTGACTGCACAAGCACTCAGACCTGTAAGGGGTTAGGCAGTCTGGTTGATACGGGTTGCTCGTAAAGAAGAAAGAGCACTGGGAGGAGGTGCTCATAAAGCCCATCAAGGCAGCAGAAGATTATGTATAAAGCCCTGTATATATAGGTCCTACACCCCTTCTGTTGCAACCTGAACTGGTAAACAGACATCCTGTGAGGACCCAAACAAATTATACCACACATCAGGGTCTGAGACACCCATCAACCTCAAGAGACCTGACCAAGCTCACCTGGGACACCCTCCAACCCATGGGCCTGGCAGTCAGAGGGCTGTGTCTGACCCTAATTCCCCTCACCAGGACTGATCCTGACTCACACCAGCAAGCTGACATCCCAGCATGGCCTCAGTGCATCCCCATCCCTGTGGGGTTGCCCGATGCCCTGGGCTGAGGGCTGTGCCTGCCTTCCCCCACAGCCTGCCCAGCTCCTTCTCTGCAGGCAGTGGGATGTACCCTGGCTGGGGAAGCCCCTGCTTGGCTGGTTCCTTGGGGATCCCCACAGCTCCCCCCAACCCTTGAGGAGCAACTGGCCCTTATTGATTTCTGATGCTGTACCTGGAAAAACATGTATTTCGTGGTGTAACTACCCCCCACAAGACAGCTGGTCAACAAAAATGCAGTGGCAATAAATGATATCTCCAGCTATTACAGCTATGAAGGAAAAAGTTTGTGGTGTAGGTGTGGTTTCGTGGAGGTATCCAAGCTGCAGGTTTTATCAGGATGATTATTTCAGGACGTTTAATTGACTTTAAAAACTTATCTTCAAACTGACGTAGTAATACTGATGACAAACTTCTGTTTACCCTTGTTTATTTCTGAGGTCAAGAAACAGGTCCCAGAGAAATCAGGTGCTTCAGAGTAATAGCTTTAAAAAAAACCTTTCAAGCACATAATAAGTAAAGGGTAGTGCAACACAACTAGCAGCATATACATGCCTAATTTATTATTTTGCTTCTAGTTGCTCTCCATGCTGAAAAATCTCTTCACATCTCCCCTGTCTAATGTTTCTTGCATGTTATTCTTTCATGTTACTCCTTTTCCTTAAAGCCTGGCTGCTTAGCCTTGCCTGTGTCAGCATCATATAGGCCAGTATACTTGTGAAACACCTGAAGGAGTATTCATCCCCCATGAAGAGTTCGGTGTCATTGTAAGAGCAGCTGTCAGTGATCCACGTGCAATCTCTGGTGCTCCTTCCAAGACAAAGCTTTTTGTTTCTCTTGTGTCTGCCACCAGCACAGCCATTCTCCAGTGTTACTCTTTACACACTTAAAACAGTTATGGCACAGTATGTCCTAAGTGGGGACCACCGTCCTGTGACAGCAAGCACTGTGTATCCTGCTAGGAAAACAATACAGTCTGCTGTGCATGCAAAGACTGTTCTAGGGATGTCTCTTAGCTAAGCTTTAACTCAGCTATTCACAGCAGCATTAAAGCTGAAGAAGCATAAAACTCACTTAGTACTGCACTTAGTACCTTCCTTTGCCATCTCCTTTTCTGGAATAACCCAGCCAGTTCAAGACTGCTTACACGAAGTGTAGGCACCTCTGCAGGAGCAGTTCAAATAATCTTACAAGAGGTGGAAACAGATGGAGAATGGGCAGGGAGGGCAGTAGGTGTGGCCAGGGTAGAGAAACGTGCTCCTTCTGCACCTGTCACCTCAACCTATTTGTTTTGAAGGCAAAAGAGCTGAGCAAGGGTGAGTGGGGGCAAAGGAAGAAAGAGAAAGGTGGAGAATGGAGAAGATGGTGAAGGTTTGGGGAAAGGCACTCTGAGGCTCACTGGTTGCAGGCTGGGACTAGTGAGTCTCCCCAGCAGGGGTGCCTGAAGGAATCTGGAGAAGGCAACCAACAGCTGGCAGCAACAGAACAAACAAAAAACGAAGGGCTTGTGGTCAGAGATGAATCATCCTGGAAGAAACTTAGTAATAAGAATAAAACAGATACATGGTTTTGTACTCTTTTGTTTTGAAATAAACCCATACATTTCCCACAGTTCTTGTTCAGGTAATTTCTAGTCAATAACTTCAGATCCATGTCCTTGTTGCTCCCATCCCAATATGTTCTAATGGGGTGCAGACACCTATGTATGGTGTGATATGGGAATGCCAAAACCCCTGAGATCACTAAGACTGCATGAAGCCGATCATGACAATAACAGTAGCAGTGGGCCATCAGGTGCTTTGGAGCACAAAGGCCAAATTTTAATCAGCAAAGAACATGTCCAGCTACAGGATCAAGGGCTGGACAGGATTTTAGCAAGAGAGACTGGCATTGAGCCTTACTTCATGAGAAACAGAGGTGGCAGGCTTGGTGACAGAGAGGAAGATGACTGTTCCTTGGAAGAGATATCCAAAAGTCAGGTGGTATTTATGCATCAGGAAACCAGTCAAGAATCTGTGTGGGATTACTAGGGACAACTAACTCAAATATGTTCCCATCCAGTTTTCAGCACCAGCACACTCTTGGCTGCACACCAGGAGAGGTTGGCAGGATTTTTTGTATTTGTTTTTGCAATGAGTCCATGCCAAGTTTTAAGCGGGAAGTATTTGTTTTTACTGACAGCAGTGGGCACCACCATCATGGGTTCAGAGGTGAAAATAGCTTGTCCAAACTCCTCTCGTCCCCTTATGTGATTCAAACTCTCAAAACCAGCTCATGGCAGTGACTACTGAAAAGGACATCTGCCACCCATCCTCCAGGACATTCCAAGAGAGCCAGTGTGATCCCTTCCGTCCCAGGGGTACAGCATGGTTGGCATGGCCATCCCTGTAAAACTGAGCATCCAGCTTCCACACCTGTGTCTGTTCCATCCATGTGGGATGTTTCCTCCAGCTGCAGGAGTGCTTACTTGGTCTGTTACTTTGCCTTGTCCTGGAGATGCTGGCAGGATTTTTGTTCCTGAATTACTTGCTCCTTACCAAACATTACACCCAACCCTCTCACTCACATAGGAAGTGGTGAAAAACATTGCTTATGTGTCCACTCCAGTTTGTCAAGAAAAGAGCCTTATCTGAAAAAAGGCGTATCTGGTTTATACATTCACTATCATATTACTAGAGGAAGACAATATAGCTGTGATATACTCTGATTACCTTCAAAAGTAGCAGGGATCTCTTCAATTGAACATCTGAACACTAGTTATTCAAATATCTCAGAAAGATCTCTTTTAACTCCTACAGGCTTAAGGTATTTTATTATAGCACAAGTAGACAACAAATTCCAAATTACTGCTGCAGATAAAATGATCTAAAATCCCCATAAATTTCTGCAGAATCTGACACAAATTTTATGTGCTTCTGCAGGTTATGGTGTTCTTCCAGTTATGGAATATGACCCATATCTCAGCAAGGGATTTTCCTCTGGTGGGACTTTTAAGTATTTGCTTTAGGCTTTCTTGTCAATGGAGCGCGGTCTCTCTGCTCAAGGGAAACTCAAAAGTGAAAATTTGGCTGACTGAAATCCATGGTGCTTTTGCTACTCATGATGTCCATGAAGAAAACTAAACACCCTGAGAATAGCAGTGGTAAAACATTTCCAGACCCTGCCCAGTAATAGAATAGTTATCTATTTACTAAAATGTGACTTTTAAATTTTAGAGCATGCAGGGCACTGACTGGAGGTGGGAAAGTATGATTTATTCCCCATTGCACTTCTTTCTGTAAGTAAAGCTTTTTTTTTCATTTATTTTACCTTGGAAAGTTCAGTAAAATATAAGTGATTAGAGATTTCTTAGCCCAAGACTCAGATGTCCCTCAAGAGCTAGTTCTTCTATTAAAGGAAAGGCTAAGATACTGAAACTTCAGCATATGTACTTTGTCCATTCTAGTAAGGTATGTAAGTTAAAGAGCAAAATCAAAATGGGACTTTAGTCACAATAAAAATTAGGTTAAAACACCCCCAGTATTTACTGGCAATGGAAATATTAGAAAATAATTATTTTTCCCTGCAGTCCAATCATGCAATAATCACAGAACCATAGGAGAGCCCAGGTTTGAAAGGGCCTCCAAAGTTCATCTGGTCCAATTTCTGGTGGGAAAGGGAACCTTAATGAAATTATCTACCACCATGTCCAGTTGCATCTTGGAAACCTCCAGTGATGGAGGGGAGGGGCTCTTCTGTATCCTTGGGCAGGTTTTTCCAGTGATTGTTTGTTCTGACTGTAGAAAAATTCCTTTTTATATCTGAAGACACTTGTATATAATTTTAAAATTGTTTTTTCTTATGTTTATCCCCATTACTATATAATAATTCTATATAGGTAATATAATACTGCTAAGTTCATAATAAAATTCCTCTGAAACTACACCAAAAAAAAAAAAAGATATTTCAGAATATATTAAACCCCTGAAGAAAAAATACACTAACAGAATATATACAGTGTTATGCAGTGGTAATACACTATCCAGAGCTCACAAAACACTTTGCAAAAGTAACTCGTATATTCTGAAGAGTACAAAATCACACAGGAAATAAGTTACAAAACTGAAGGAACAAAACAGGCCTTTTGTTTCAGACTTCCTGATTGGCCCAGAAGACTCTTTTGTTGTTGTTGTTGTTTCAAAGGAAAATGTAAGGAGAATATCAGAAAAGCCAGCATCATCATAAACAGTACCCTGGAAAAATCAAAGCACTGTGGAATGATGCAGTTACTGTAATGGGAGAAAAACAAAACAAATTTGGTTTCATAAATTCCATCTTTATACCATTTTAGGAACATGGAAAATGCTGCCTCGATAGAGATGTGTGATTAATTTGCATAAGCATTCTGCTTGTGACAGTCTTTAATGTCAGATGAAAAGAACAGATAAAAAGTAATGTTCTGGTATGGTTGCAAAGGACAAATACAGAATGCCTTGCCTACAGCACTGTCTTCCCTACGAATCAGGACTTAGCCTGTAGTCAAGTAAGTACCACTTTTGCCATTACAAATGAAAGCCTGATTTCTGGATTTGCACCAGGCTTGGCAGGGCAGGGTCTCAGCGCTTGCCTGGGTTAGGTTGGCATAAGCTGATTTTGACTGATTTTAGCAGTGATAGCAATAATCCAGTGGTCAGGTTGGGTTTAGGCTGGTTTTATGTGACTGTGACAAAACAAAGCTATTTTTTGTTGACTGTGGTATCTGTTAACCTCAAACAAAATGGGAGGTACAAGAATCAAAAATGGCACAGTACCAAAGCTCCCAGGCTATGAGGACAAACCACAGTGGTCAGTACAGGAAGATAATCCTGTTAAACCCGTTCATGTATAAAAGAACAAATAGAAAAGTGAACAATTGAGAACAAAAGGAGAACAAGTTCCAATACACAGATTTCATTAAGGGAACTCCACATATACAGTGTGCCCCATTTTTCCTGTAAGACTTGGAGTGTAGCAAATCTTCAGCTTGTACAGCAGAGTACTTTTTTTTCCTCAAGAAAATGCAGCTATGGATGTCTTAAGGTCCATAGAAATAAATGCCTATATTCTAGGTAGAGAAGCAATATTATGGTTAACATACTGACAGAAAAAAAAAAAAAAAAAGACACAATTCTGATTCCAAATTCTATCAGGCATGTCCTATAGGGCCTTGCACAAATCATCCTGCTCATCTGGGTGCTCCAGGGTCCTATCAAGTGGACTTAATAATAACTCTTTACCTGACAGGACTGTATGCACAGGGTATGATGAGGGGATATAAATACCTGACGTATGGACTTCAGAGTTATTTTCTCATCATGAGCTTCCAGAACCTGCTTTCCCTCAAACTCATAAAAATGCACTATAAACTAGGGCAAAAAAAAACTTAATTGGGGCAATAGTGTCTAGCAAAAGCTCCTCTTGCCTTATGTAGATGCCTGAGATTATGCATAAAGGCACAAGATGTAGTCTTGAGCAGCTCTTCTACTCAGAGAAGCACATTTTCACCAAGCCCTAGATCATTAGTGACCAACTTAGAATAACATTACTGCAGCTAAACAAGTGATCCTGCATCAATTACTGTCTTGAATTATATATGGGATAATTAGATTTCAGTGGAAAATGAGTCTGATGATTTTTTCTCTCTTAGGATGGGGGGTTTTGTGTGGGGGTTGTTTTTTAGGTAGGCACTGCATTAACTCAAAGGAGCTTCTTCTCTGTAAATAGATTTAGTAATACATCAGTACTGCCAGTGCTATTGCTCCTGCTAGTGATATACAGCCAACTTTTGTCACAAAAACTTTGTACTAATATTTTATTTTGCATCCCAAAGGTGCATGAAATTCACTGCAAGAAGCATGGGTCTGTATTCTGCAATGTTGAAGGTTAAAAGAACTGCCTGGACACTCTGGGTGCTTGTCAAGACAAGCTGAAAAGAAGCAGAGGTCTGTGAATCAAGGTTATTTGTTTGCATTCTTTCTGTTATCTCTTCCTAGACAATTGGAGACATTATGGAGAAACTGTCATAAACTTTGCTGGTGTTTGGCATGAAAAACTGTAAGAAGGGTGAAAGATACCATTTTTCACTGACATGCCCATCAAGGGAAATTATTGAAGGGAAAATGAGTAGACATTTCCAGATACTGGAATGTTACCTATGAAGAAAAAAAGCTGTTTTGACAAGGAATTCTAGAAAAGTAGTAGCATACTGGAATGCTGCTCAACTTGCTTATCTTTAAAAACAAACAAAAAATCAGGCTTTTTTGTTCAAGCAATCCTCATTTTTAACCTCCCATTCTGCTTGAGCTGCAGTCTAAAGCCCTAATAATTTTAACTTCTCAAATGGATTTAATCACTCTTCAGTCCTTTTTTCCAGTGTAGCAGATCTCTGCCTTTTTTCAACCTTGTCTCATGTTACAGGATGTAGTCTTGGGTTCTGGTTTCATAAAGAGGACAGTGTTATGCCAACCAGGATTTATTTGCTTCCCCTGTGCTATAATCCCAAGCACCAATTCTTTCTTAAACCTTATTTACTATTTCTTAATACTCTCCTTTAATTGCTCAAGCCAAATAAAGCAGTGTTGACTTTGAGTGGGCCAATAACATCTTAGAAATAAGTCAAAAATCTATTTTCTGGTCTTCCTAATATAGCAAGTGTATGCTGCAGATAATGAGTGGATAGGACTTCAAAATTGTATACAATCTCATAGAATCAGAACCGTTTGGATTGGAATTCATTCTGTTTAAAGATCATCTAGTCCAAGCCCCTAACAGTGAGCAGGGACATCTTCAACTAGACCAGGCTGCTCAGAGCTCCATCCAACCTGATCTTGAATGTTTCTGGGGATGGGGCATCCACCACCTCCCTGAGCAACCTGTTCCAGTGTTTTACCGCTCTCGTTATAAAAATTTCTTTCTCATATCTAAAAGAATATATTAGATTGAGATTATCAGACTCAAAACTAGACAGATCTTTGCATTTAAGAAAATAGACTTTATAACAAAAATCAAAGCATTCAAAATCCGTATTGTTTAGTGATATTTAGGCTGCCACTTCTCAGCATGAGAAAGATTTTGGTAAGATTGTAGCTTTTCCATTGTCTTATTTAAGTTTGGAGTTTTTTTCAATTAAATGATCCTTTATGTCTTAAGGGAAAAATTCTCTATATTTCTCTGAGTGTGGGGCTGTTTCAGTTTCTTGTGTTTCTAAGAAACTAATTCTTGCCTTCAGAATTTTTTTAGCACTGACTACTAAATATATCAGCTTTCCTCTTCTTTGGGAGCTTAAAAAGCATTAAGATTCCAACAGGCTCTTTTTATTCATTCTTCACTACTTCTTTTGCCCTGACACCACTTCTGAGCGCGACCATCAAAACACACTGGTTATTTCTTCCTTAATTATTTAAAATGAAATATAGATAATTTGGTTTTTATTTGCTTTAATAAAAACAAATTTGTACATTTTTTTACCTTATTAGTAAAAAGAAAATCTGAAAACTAAAATTCAAAGAAGTATTTCACACACATCTCTCCCAGGCTTCTCTGGTAAAGGAAGTACTTTTAGTGATTAGTTTGTTACTGATGTTTCCCTTTTTTAACAGATTGTCACACAAAACATCAGTTTAAACTGGAATGTGTCGGAGCAAAGCTTGCAGGGTATGAACAGGGAGGGCTGACCTCCAGCTGGAGCAGTTGTGATGCAAACAGGAAAAACTGTTCTCATGGCTCCTTGCAGCCAAACACAAAAATACAATTTTTCACACCAGCTTCCACATGGAAATCGAGAGTTTGGCACAGACCACACAAAAATCTAAAGCTTCATGCAGGGAATATCCAGCAAAATAAACTGCATTTGTATGATACAAACTATAACACAGGAACAAAGGTGATGATTTTCCTGCTGGCCGGTCTAGGGCTGATACTGGCAGCGCAAATAACTGTCAGCAACAGCATGGACAAGGAGGAGTCCTTGGAAGGCAAAGGACCTTATAGCAAGGTGCTGCCAGTCCATGTTTCACAGGCTTAATCTTTAACACTCACAAAAAATGGTGTTGCTTCATGCTTTACACATTCCTCACAAGGTCTGTAACTTCATGCTGATGTCCAGGAGCCATTTTAAAGTGACTCCTGTGAAGATATACTTCTCAGGATGTTTTTGCTTTTTCTTTCTGCAAAGTGAAAGCTGCTTTAAACGTTTTACAATTAATGTATGATTACAAACATGACAGGAGCTTATGAAGACGATGAGAAGTCGCTGAAGTTACATTACACTAGATTAAGAGATGCCAATAGCAGAGCATCTTCAACTGGAGTGATGTTGATGCAGCTACAAGCAACACATAAACAACATGAATATATTCTGGTGTTTTACACAGAAATGAGCTGCACCACCCTGACAAGGCACTGCAGTGATGGTGCCCTCCTGGAGAACCTTTTGTTTCTCTGAAGCTCTGTTTGCAGTTTTCCTAAGAGAAAAGTGGTGCTTACTGTGATTAGGGAAAGGCAGTTAAGAGCTGTTTTGCACCAGCAGATGCTGGACTGCTACAATCCTTTATTTGAGATGGAAAAATAAAGAAAGAGACAATAGTACAGATAACATTACAAGCCTTTGGATAGTTGGTAGTCTTGATTGTGAAGCCTTGAATGCAATTGCACTGCACCATGCAGAGCCTGTCTGTAGAAAGGGTTATCTCCTTTTGGTCATCTTGAGCTGTTGTAGGATTTTTCTGCATAAAAAAATTCCATTCATCATTTCTGCTGTCAAACAGAAAGGATGTTCATATGAGAACTCTTTACTGCATTTCTAGATAAGGGCAAGGCCACACAGGTGGTGTAATTGCTGGTATGGAGGGGAAGCTGCCAGCAGCCTCCTCTGTTGCATTGAGCTGAGGTTCTCCTGCAGATAAGGGGTTTGTGCAGCACAACACAGGCCCAAAGCCACACTGGGCGTGCAGCAGTTTGATTTGTAGGTGTTTCAGTAGCTCCTTTATGTGCAGCCCTCCTCGTCAGGATCACTACAAGAGGAACAGGTGGCATCGTGGCTATGGTCCCCTCCCCAGCTGCAAGGAAGGGAAGAGCCTTCCCATCTCCTTTACACTGGTCATACTCCAAGCAAAGAACCACAGCGACACACGGGGCTGTACAGAATCACAGAATCCTTTGGGTTGGTGAAGAACTCTGAGATCATCAAGTCCAGCCTTTGACCAAGCACCGTCTTGTTAACTCTACCATGGCACCAGGTGCCACATCCAGTCATTTCTTGAACTCGTCCAGGGATACTGACTCCGCCACCTCCCTGGGCTGTCCATTCCAATGCTTCATCATACTTTCTTGTACTCACTGGTGGTGAAAGCAAGCTCTGCTAGACAAGTGCCTCCAAACCTCAGGAGACCCCAAAGCTTGGGGCTTGGTGCCAAATTTTAGCCACTGCACACATAATGATCTGTTTTATATGTTTCAGCAATCCCTGAGGTTATAGAGTAACTATGTGTACTGTGATTGCACAGCCATGTATCACCAGAAAGCATCCTGTGATCGGCACACGTATCAGACACACAGTGCTCTATGTCCTGCTGTGTACGGGCACAGAGCTCAGCCTCGGCAGAAACACACGCCATAGTGCTCACAGCAGCTCACAGAATCACAGGATGGAAGGGACCACAGTCGGTCACCTTGTCTGCCCTCCCTGCTTAAACAGGGCACAGGATTGCATCCCGATGGTTCCTGCCTATCTCCAGGGAGCGCGACTCCACAACCTCTCTGGGCAATGTGTTCCAGCGCTCGGTCACCCGCGCGGTAAAGGACTTCTTCCCCAGATTCAGGTGGAACTTGCTGTGCATCAGCTCCCGCCCCGCCCCGCCCCGCCCCGCCCCTTGTCCCGCGGCTCCGTGCGCGGCAGCGCCGGCGCGCCCTCCCGCCGACAGGGGGCGCTGTCCCGCAGCCACGGGGCGCGCTCCCGCCCCCCCCCCCCCAGTGCGCGCTCCCGCTCCCCAGTGCGCGCTCCCGCCCCCGATCATGGCCGGCATGATCCGGCGGCTGGACGAGGCCGTGGTGAACCGCATCGCGGCCGGCGAGGTCATCCAGAGGCCGGCGAACGCCATCAAGGAGATGATCGAGAACTGGTAAACCCACTGAACCGTGTCCCGGAGCTGCACATCTTCTGAATCCCTCCGGGAATGGCGGCTCCACCCCCTCCCCTGGCAGCACTCCCTTCCCCACAGGCCTCCAGGCGCTCCTCCCCCGGCCCGGAGCGCTGCCGGGGATTTTTGTGACCCAGGTACAGGACCTGGCACTTGGCCTCATTGACCCTCACACAGCCGGCCTTTGCCCATCGGCCCAGGCCCTCTGCGGAGCCTCCCTGCCCAACCCGGTGTCATCTGCAAACTACTGAGGGTACACCCAATCCCCTTGTCCAGATCATAAAGATATTAAACAGCACTCTGGGATTAAAATCGCCGCCTTTCCACAAGCAGGTGTAGGGAGCTGTGGCACCTGTGTGACAACAAGAAGCAGATTCTGCAGTAGGTTTCAGTAATGGGGACAGAAGATCTACTTACTGGACCAGGCACCTTCCTAATTTTTAAATTTCTGAAAGTTCTTCCTAATTATTGTGGATGGTGATTTAGAGTTAGATACCACTGTAGTTAGAAGAAAAAATAAGAACACAGCAAAGGTTCAGGTGTAACAGAATGAATTCCAATATGAGTGATGAGTAGAAACAAATTATTACTCATATGAGGAAAAAAATAAGTTTAAATCAACATCATACAGCTTTTTATTCTTTAGAACTGCTGTTCTTTAGAATGTTTTCTTGGTTTCTGCAGTTTGGATGCTAAATCTACAAGTATCCAGGTAATAGTTAAAGAAGGTGGTCTGAAGTTCATCCAGGTCCAAGACAACGGCTGTGGAATCAGAGTAAGTAAACAAAGCTGACAGCTGTATGCTGGTGTTTAATGCTACCTTTTAAAAATTTCAGTTTATGAATGTTTCTGATCCTGAAAAAAAACTTGCAAAGTGACTACTGCCTCACCCTTTCATCTAGAAGGAAGATCTGAACATTGTATGTGAGAGATTTACTACGAGTAAACTGGAAAAATTTGAAGATTTGGCTAGTATTTCTACATACGGTTTTAGAGGCGAGGTGAGTTCTTCATCAAGGTTTTGAAACTGTTCATTGTAGTTATCCTGCTGTAGTGGGGTGTACATACTATTTCATTCCCAGTACTGCTTGCAAGAGCTCCTGTGTTCTGAGAGTCTGCCACGTGAATATAGTCAAAATACTTTTCTGTGTCTTTCAAGATTAGATGGATGCCTAGGGGGAGATAGATATTCTTTTTGCTTTCTGGAATAAGATTTTTGTTTTTTTTAAGTAGAACAAGGCCTTTCCTCTCAAATGCTGCTTCAATGAACCTACAGGAACCTAGTGGAATCTGGTCCTGAGGCTGGTTACATCTGTGCAGACTTGTCCATTGAGTTTTCTGGGAAAACCATTGTTTCTTAACTGTGTAGTGTTACCTACAGTCAAGATAAGAACCTGGGCCAGGATGAAGAAGTAAGAGCTAAAACCTTCCAGCTGTTTTTTGTTAAACATGGAAGAAAGAAAAGGGCTCAACTGTAATAAATTTGCAAATTTCTTTTAGTTATGTTACATGGTTAACCACTTGCATTTTCAGAGGTAATGAAATGTTAGAAAAGCCAGAAGAATGTCTCGGATAAAAGTCAGCAGTAGAGATACTAAAATTTGTTAAAGCTTTACTGACCTGCAATTTTCTTGAAAGGCTTTTTATTAATTACTTGCAAGTGGTATATCAAAATTTAGCAATGCTGTTTAAAGTGTGGACACACCTCAATGTTCTCCAGAGCAAGGTTTACAGAGATGCTTTCTGTTTCCCTAGGCACTGGCCAGCATCAGTCATGTTGCCCATGTTACAGTAACAACTAAAACAGCTGATGCAAAGTGTGCATTCAGGTATGCTACCTATTATCTAGGTGCTTTCTGCTGCATTAAATAAAGAACAGATAGATCTCCTTTCAGTGCTCTTACTAAGGAGGAAGGTAGAGTAAGGGTAGTTACAAAAAAGTCCTAGAATGTGAGAAAACACAGTTTGAGTGATTTTTTTTTAATTCCAAATTGTAAAGGTAAGCCTTAGCTAAACAATAGATTTTAAAATTTGGGGGTGGGGGACAGAGAATCTTAAAGGGGACTCTACTTCAGCAGCTAATGTAGGGTAAACATTTTTTCTCCATTTCAGGGTAAAAGGCTGTATATATACATGGGCAGCGTGTCTTGCAAATTTCACAATTTGTATGAAATCATGCGTCTGTATAACTTGCTGAAAGACCTACATGGGTCAGAAATTTCTTACGCTGAAAATCCTGTTACAGTCAGAAATGAAACAGATATTAAAGTCAAGAATTTCTTGTTAGTATAACAGAAGTGTAAAGTCTAGGGGAAGAGCTGTTATTAGGCCATGTCTAGGTCTAGCTTTCTAAAGAAAGATAAAAGGTAATAATCCTTCCTTTACAGGAAAAGTCTCAGTAATACAATTTCAAAACACATATGCCATTATTTGCCCCTTTTCCTCTCCCATTATTCCCACTTCTATGCTCCCCCTCTGTCTCTTAAAATCAATGAAGACAGTTTTCCTCTAGCAGAAAGGTGGGGAGAGGAATTGTAGCTGATTCTCAGTGGCCCATATTCTTTGCTGGGAGGAGTGTCATGATATGATGATGATGGGATTTCTTTTGTCTTCTTCCACTGTTGTTATTTGTCCATGTCTGCCCTCCACTAAATCTAGATGTTTGACAACTTTTTATTTTCTGCCCAGAGCTACTTACAGTGATGGAAAAATTAAAGCCCCTCCAAAACCCTGTGCTGGAAACCAAGGAACTCAGATCATGGTAGGTTTTTGTCCCTGTTTCCTCTTGTCTCTTTTCTGTTCCCTGGTTGTTAGGCTTGCACCAATTTTATTGTAAGGTATGTGACAGTATCACAGAATATTTTTTAGATTATACTGTTGTTTGTGTCAACATGTTGGGGTTTTGGTCTTGCTTTCTTCATGAAAGACAGCAAGGTAGATTTCAAAAGATCCTCTTTTTTTTTTTTCCCTCTATTTCTTGCTTCTGGAGATAGCATAGTCATTTACTATCAGAAATACTTCATGGTCTTTCTGGACCTGCTGAAAACCTCAGTGGACAGCTCGGGCTTACAAAAAGCTTGGAATATGGAGGAGTGGTCTCCACTGCATGAGCCAGAGGGGGAAGATGAGGGCTGGCGCAGGAAACTGCAACACCACTGTTTGTTTTCCAGTCATAGCTTTTTTTTTCAGTCATATCTTTAATATATTATAGCAAGACTTGATTGTGAGTTGGGATTAGGATTGGCATTAGGATTATGGAGAGTGAGGAGCTTGGAATGGGAGGGAGTGTGCGTGTTGCACAGCATAGAGTGGGAAGGGGAAGCCTGGCCTAGGAGCCTGCAGATGTGTCTCTTACAGGGGGAGCACACCCAGCAAGCTTCACGTGTCAATGTTTAGGGCAATGTGTCTTAAAAAAGAAGCTGGGCTTTAAATTCCTGCCTTTCTCAGTACAGCAGTAAAAACATTTTCATGTTGTTTAAATAAATAGTGGCAATGTACAGTTTGAGCTGCTGTTCTAATTATGTTAACAGCCATGAGTGCATCAACTGTTTTAACAGTTGTTTGCATTACATTAAAACACAGTGTAATCAGAGAATCTATTGTCTTCAGTAGAAAGCCTATAACTTTCACTGAAGAGGGAGCTGTAAAGCTGTTGTTACTGGTAAAAATACTGATGTACCAAAATACTTGAAGGCTTATGTTTCTCTTGATTTGCATTTTGTTAGGTGAATCTAGGGAGGTGAAGAATAAATTGAATGTTGATCCTTCATAAACTTAAGTATTCTCAGAAAATTTATATATAAAATAAAAATTAATAGGATGAATTTAGATTAATTATTAGATTAATTAAGAGAGGATTTTAAAAATTATTTGTAATTGTGATCTTTTCCCCTGTAGGTTGAAGATCTCTTTTACAATGTAAATACAAGGAGGAAAGCTTTAAAAAATCCAAATGAAGAATATGCAAAAATACTAGAAGTTGTTAGCAGGTAAACTAAAATAGGAGGCTTCAGTTTTGTATACTGCTGTGGGGAGTACTGGGTTTTTTCAGAGGGACTTGCATGTATGTGTTTGGTGTCTTTTTTTTTTGTTGTTGTTGTTGGTTTTGTTTGTTAGGCCTTTTTTTAAACTATTTGTTAGTGTGCAGTGTCAGATAACGGTCCATCCAAATTTATATGAAAAATCCAGAGGAGAAACAGTGTATTCTATCTGTGACTATTAATTATTTGTAAGAATTCCAGCAAAGAAGTGGTGATAGAGTTGAACTCCAAATGCACTTGAGCTGAATAGAATCCCTGTGAAAACTGTGCAGGAGCATTGAGATTTGGCTGAATTCAGAAAAGCTGAGTGGCAATTTCACATCCTCAAAAAAGAGTAATACCACCTTAGCTACTGGATGTTCCCTTTCTGGGCCCCTTAGTTACATCTTTTTCCACATACAGAGACTTTGCAAGCACAAGCTACACAACCTGAGCAAAAGAACTGCTTTAGACTTTCAGAAAACACAAAAGGTAGCAAAGAGTAGCAGGACTGTATACCAAGGTTTAACTTGTTCCCCAAATGAGCTATTGAAGAGTCTCTACTGGTCAGTCAGACTTCAGCCAGGAGGTGGAGGGTCAAGTCCTGCTGCTCTGTGGAACAGCATGATCTGAACTCTTGCTGAGTTACAAACTTCCAGCTCATTGGTTGTTTTATTTTCATTAGGATTTTTCTATTATTTAATTTTTAGATTTTTTTTCCTCCTGAGTTTTTGAGTTTTCAGTCACAGCAGTCTCTCCTCTGCCTGCATTTTTACATTGCTCATCCTGCAAGGTTCTATGGCATGGGTTTTTTTCACAATGCAGCAACTTCCCTAAAAGTTTGTGAGCCAAGGTTATGCAGCTGTAGGGTATCAGAGCTCCGTCCTGGGATCACAGACAGCTGAACCATCTAGAGGGGGAAGTTAAAAGGGTGAGCTAGTCACTATTCACATCCTTCGCCATAGTAATTGAAATTGGATTCTGTTGTTGAGGATATTTTGCTGGGTGGTTTTTTTTTTTCAGTTAAACCTATGCAGTGAAACTGAACTAACCAGGTCTATAGAAGCTGATCCTTTGTTTTGAGAAATAAGCTAAGCTGATCCTTGAATTTCATGCGGTTAATTTTTATAGCAGTTCAGTCTACAAAAGCTCAGTTTGGCTCAAATCACATCACTAACAGGAGGTGAAATTGCTTGCACCCATTACTAGCTGTTTTTTGGCAATCAGGGAAAATAGTCTTTTCTTTCACATACTGCAGACTTACATTTACCTGTTTTCCAGGTACGCCATCCATAACTCAGGCATCAGCTTTTCAGTTAAAAAGGTGTGTAGATAAAATCTTTATAATGTCACTGTGTGTCTGTGTATGTAAGTAATGTGTATATCTGAAAATGCCAAAAAATTTGCACTGCATCTTTTGCAACAGGAATAGCACATAGAGCTTTCCCTTGTACTGAACCGTTGAACTGTACATTGATGCAGTTTGGATAGGAAGCGCATTAGTTAGAAGTAAACAAGACAAGTTCGTCAGGAGTTTAAAGTTTCTGTGTGGTCAGTGTTATATTTTGGTTTAGCTTTATGAGCAGTTTCAGCTTCTTTCGAGAGTGGTAACAAATTACTGTATGAAAGAGGATGGGATAGATTGCCTTCATTCTGTGGCATTCTTGATAATTATGTACTGAACTGTGTGTTCCTCATTTTCCAAGATGGAATTACTAGCCTGAATGGGTCTGATGTGCTCTAGCAAAGTAAACCTGTGCTGTTTACCATCCATTGCTTTTTTGAGCATAAATAGGAATACAAAAACATTATTATGATGTTATGTTCCATGCTTTTGTTTTGGAATTGCTATTGTTTAATTTAAAGTATTTCTAAAACTTCAGCCAGAAACATGAATTGATTGATACTCATTTCTGTTCTCTTAAGCAAGGTGATACCGTGTCAGATGTTAGAACCTTATCCAACGCCTCCACAGTGGACAACATTAGGTCCATCTTTGGGAATGCTGTTAGTAGGTATGTTAATACCAGATTTCCTTTTGACATGAAGTTTTCTAGTGACTCACCCTCCCTTTTCTCTGTTGAAGACCATGGCTTGTTCTAACTTTTCTTGTGTCCTTCAAGGTGGGTTGCAGAGAAGAGAGGATTGCAATAAGAGAGCTCTCCCTTCTCTTGAAGAATGTGTAGCTTTCTTCTAGGTACTAAAAGGAAGAGGGAAGTTACAAAGTTGTTTCTTTAATGCACTAAAAGGGAACCATCTGCTTGTAACTTTTCTGCATGCTCATGTAAAAACAGCAAGCTGAACCGTGTTCTCTACAAGTTTCAAGCCTCTTTCTGTGCCATGAAAATCTTGCCACTTCTTACCAGTCTGCTGATAACTTTTAAAGCTACTCACATTAATTTTTCTGAAATTTTATGGTTTCTTATTTTATCAAAAGCTACATTAACTAAGGCTGTGTAAATCAGACAGAAAAGTTAAAAACAAATAAAACCAATCATCTTTTCAAGACGTATCTGCCATTGTAGGAAAAATTCTTTCTTTATAAGACATTCAGCTGCTAAGAATTCATTGAACAGATTCCTCCCTTGAATACTTGGGTGTCACTTTAATTCTGTTACCAAAGCCACACTTCAGATATAATTAATGTAACTTTTAATGTAAACACCTTCAGGAAGCTCAGCACACTAGAGAGGCTGCTTAGTATTAGGGTTTGTGGCGTTGTTTGTATTTCTTTGTTATGCATTTGTTTTTGTCTACTACAGATGCTCTTTTGGTACAGTTTTTCCTTTGTACAGATCAGGATAAATTGTCCATTTCAACTTATATATTCTGGTCATTTGTTTTCAAGCAAAATCTTTATTTCGCCCCGTTTAAGATGGTGTTATTTTGACTTAAAAAATACATAAATAAAAATGGTGCTTGGTATATATTGAGGTTGAATTGGAAATAAATAGCCCTTATGTCTTTGTTGTGTTAAATTTAGAAGTTGGCATAATGCCTTGCTAGAGAGCTGTGCTCACAAACTACCAAAGTAGATTTTCCTTGGCTAATGAATCATGAAAATGGTTAAAACTGTTATGAATATAGTTAATGTTAGGATCTGTGTGCTTGAGCAAGAGAAAAGTTTGAATGTTTGAACTCTCAGATAATTCTAATGTTTTCATTAACTGTGATATAAATAGAATACAGATCAGTTTATGCACTACTTTTGAGTACTGTTCAAAATTTGCATCAACAGAAGAAGTAACTTTGTGTTTCTGTCAAACTTAATAGAGAACTGATAGAAGTGGGCTGTGAAGATGCAAATCTAGCGTTTAAAATGAAAGGCTACATCACGAATGCAAACTACTCTGTGAAGAAATGTATATTTTTACTCTTCATAAACCGTAAGTTTAAAATAAAAGGCAGCATTTTGTACAGTCATATATCACTTACATAATTATTGGAAAAACAAACCTTTCTGTAGACCTACATGAGCATTTTGGAAAACATTTTGAAGAATAAGTTAATTGTAGATATTAAAGTGTTTTTGATTTGTAATGTGCATCATATTTGCAGTCTGAATAGTGAAAGCAGCTAAGAGTGGGCCTAAAGAAACTTAAGCTTTGAAATATCAAGGTTATGACTGTGTTCTGACGACTTACACAGAATGATCTCTCCATTCTGTAAGAACACTGGCATGGGATGCAACAAACCTTGACTGTATTGAAATAATGAAAAGGTGGTCTGGTTATTGCAGTATTTGTGGATAAAAATACTCCGAAATATAAAACATACCGAGAAAATATTGTCTATCCCTGGTTTTGTATGAAGAATAAATAGGTCTTGGGGGAAAATGGGTATAACAGATACCTTTTGAAGATACCAAGTGTGAAGGTGTTGATCTGAAGGAGTAGCTGAGCACTGTGCAGTGTATTTCAGTTGGGCTCTTTTGGGAATAGCGTTTTGTTCTGTGTTTCAGATCGATTGGTAGAGTCAGCCGCTTTGCGGAAAGCCATAGAAACTGTGTACGCTGCTTATTTGCCAAAAGGTACCCATCCATTCCTATACTTAAGGTAAAGTAATAGGAAGAAGGAGCCTTTTAATACTGTCTTACAGGATATAGCTAGGCTGAGTAGGTTTAGAAGGACACTTCTGTTCCTGATAATAGTGTTAAGCACTGCACTGAGGTAATTAATGGCCAGACAGGACATAATTAAATCACATTAAAGAAATCTTAAGAAGACAGGTCTTATTTTTAGAAGTAGTGAGTGTCTGTAACTTCAGCTACAGTCCTTTCATATTAGTTCACGAGACACTGCAAGTAAAAGATATTTCTAAAAATGGGTTTTTGTAGTTGTAAAATGGAGAGATTGGTTTAAGCTTACCTATGTAAGCTGATCTTGGTGAGTTTGGAAGAGTCCTTCGGATTAGTTATTTTTAATGTACTAAACAAATCTGACTGTAATGTAACTTTAGCAGGTTTCAGAATCTTTTTGACTTCTTTGCATGGAGTAATGCCCCGAAGCCAGAGAAGTTTTATATGGAAGCAATTTGTGCTCTTTCTGCCACGTGTGGGATATTTTAGATTAACGTCTTTTAAAATGTTTTCCAGTCTGGAAATAGCCCCCCAGAATGTAGATGTGAACGTGCACCCTACAAAACACGAGGTCCATTTTCTTCATGAAGACAGTATCCTAGAGCGTGTGCAACAGCATGTAGAGAGCAAGTTACTGGGCTCTAATTCCTCAAGGATGTACTTCACTCAGGTGAGAATATTTTATGAAGTGACTGCAGCTCTGCACTAATTTAACGATCAGGGATACATTTACTCTGTTCAATAGTACAAACTGTGCAGGGCTTGATAATCATCAGTGTTCTATGGGTACCTTGAGGCCTTTGCTCTTATTTCAGGGATGAAAGTGCTTTAGTATACCAATGCCAGCAATGTGGAAAAAGAGAGAAAGAAAGTACAAAAACCTTTTAAATACTTTTGTGTCAAGTACATGACCAGTCTTCTTGATTTTACAAGTATGCTGGCCTTCACATGTGTGGAATTGTTTTTTATTCTGCCCTGGTTTATGTGAAGGAGTTGTGACTAAGGAAACTGTTCTGTATTTACAACACTTTTAATCTAACCAGAAAAAAAATTCAGGAAGATTTTCTACTCTCTCTTTATGTAGAGCATAGCATATGAACTACTGTAATTTTTTTTTCCCCTTTGAGACAAAGGAACGTTAAGTAATGATTTTAACTGCCAAGATGATGACATTCACTCTGTGTGGATAGCAGATGCAAAGCTGGTGGCCTGTTTAGGCAGTTGACACCATGTTTTTGGGATTTCAAGCTTGCCTCTGAGCAGTAAGATACTGCTAGAAGTGGGGCTGATCTTTCTGCTTTTGTGTTCTTTTTCTTGTTGTTCAATCTCTTCTCTTTGCTTCCTCATATCTGAATGAAGACATTGCTCCCAGGGGCTGACTGTTCTTCCAGTGAGGTCGTAAAATCAGCAGCCAGCTCTTCTGTGGTTACCAAAGGAACCACCGATAAAGTTTACGCGCATCAGATGGTCCGCACTGATTCCCGAGAGCAGAAATTGGATGCTTTTCTTCAGCCAGTGAACAACCCCTTAAATACAGGCCCCACTGAAACGACAACAGAGGTCATTGCAGGACCTCCAGAGGGTGCAGACAGACCACAGGATGCTGAAATGGAAGAAGTCAGTGATGTGGTTGAAATGGCTGATGTTCAGCAGAAAGCAGTGAAGCCTGGAGGGCTGAGTGAGAGTGGGCACTTGTCTCCTGAGACAGCGGCTTCTCGGTAAGTGTCATCTTTTCTGAGGTGATGCAAGGCTACCTGTTTATTTCATAGCATGGCCCTGAAACCATAGATTTTTGTGATCTCTTTGGACTTCTGCTTTTCTAGAAGGGAAAAATTTCCTAGAATAACTCTCCAGGACATTTTATTGAGAAGTTAACTTTAATCTGTGAACTGTAAATTACATAAATTGTGATAAATTTTGCAAGTGAAATGGGATTTCCATTCACAGTGAAAGGCAGGAAGGAGTATGATTAATGACATTAGTTTAGGGAGATCATATTGGTCTGTCTCTCTTTGGAGGTCCCCCAATTGACAACATGAGAAACTACATCACTGAATTTTGCAGACATTACCCTAGTAAAGATAAAAGTGCTATAAACCTTTTATAGCTCCTGCAGGAGCTGTTATGAGAGGCCAAATTCTTCTGGTGAAATACGATTTCCCCCTCCCCCATATTACAGAAAATGATCATGGGAAAAAAAAAAATCATTAGAAATATCAACATTTTTTTGCAGTGTCCTTTAGAGCCAAATTTGCTTGGTGCTTAAACAATTGTCTGATGTGATTGGTATTAGTGTGTCATAAATTCTGTTTAAATTCTGAACTATCTTTTCCTAACAGATTATGCCTCAGGAGCAAAATAAAATAGTCTGTCTTTCTGGGAATCTCTGGGAAACTTTGCATTTCTTGTGTTGACATACAGCATGTGAATTGAACATCCTATCTGTTGCTGTGTTTTGCCTAAGTGACAGGAGAATTGAAGTAATTCCCTTTGGTTTGCTATTGCAGAAAGAGACCGCGGGAAGATGTGGACATAGAAATGGAGAAAGATGACACAAGAAAGGACATGACTGCTGCCTGCACCCCTAGAAGAAGAATTATCAACTTGACCAGTGTACTGACTCTCCAGGAGGAAATTAGTAACCAGGGACATGCAAGTAAGCATGTCTTTGCTTCTCTTCTCTTCCTCATTATTACTCCACCAACTAAATATGATTGCTTGAACTGCTGAGGAAAAAGGTATTTAAAAGGAGGCCAAATCAGTTCACTGTGCTGCTAAGCAAGCTTTTAACAAAAACTTTCTTATAAATTGCTAAGAATCTTACACTTTAGAAAGCATGTACTTCTATTTTACTTGTGGTCCAGTAAATATTTTAGATAGATAGACAGATAGATAGAATTGCACACCTTTGAAAAGAAAGAAATCTCTTCTCACAATGTTACATTTCTTTGAAAAAGGTACACAGTAGAATTAGGGTATTGTAGTGCTTTGTACATGCTATGACTACAGTGCTGAGCTTCTGTAATGAAGCTGCTCCCAAGGACGACAACTAGTCAATTTTTTTGTGGAATGCCTAAAATGAACTCTCTTATGGAATCTGACTTCTCATACCTTTCCCAGCCTTCTCATTTGTATATATTAAAAGAACTTACTTTGTGAGAGAAAAATACAGAAATTGTGGGGGGAAAAAATTGTGGACCTGTTCTATCACACTTTCAGAATTTAGTCTGACAGTACTAGATTATGTTGCAAAACTGGTTTAAATCTGCAGTTTTGTTTGAGGTATGTCTGTGCTTCCCTCACTAATCTCCTGTGGCTGGAAATGAATTTTGGAAGGCTGTTCAAAGACAGGAATTTTAATTTTTTTTTTTTTTTAATTTGCATTTGTAGTTTAACTGTTATATAACTGTTCTCACATATGCTTTAATAGTATGAGTATGCATGGAATTTATTATTTCAAAACATCTGAATGATTGATAGTACAGGCCTAAAAGAAGCAGGGATACAGTAGTGACTGAACAGTAATCTGAGACTTTAATGCTTAAAAGACACAAACCACTCAACTAAATAAATGTGGGCAGGATTGCAAATATGAAATTATATCCTTTTGTTTTTCCCCCACCCCTGCATCTTTTCAGAACTTCAGGAGATGCTACATGATCACTCATTTGTTGGCTGTGTCAGTCCTCAGTGGGCTCTGGCCCAATATCAGACAAAACTGTACCTTCTCAATACAACAAAACTCAGGTAAAGAAACTCTTTGACTTGTTGGCAGCTGAAATAAGTACCAATTACAAAGCTAATTAGAAGAAGGAAGGAAATGACAGGGAAAACAACATCATTCCCTTGTTGCCTATCCAAAAAGGCATGAGGCTGCAGATTAAGCATTCAGTTCAGAACATTGGAAACAAGTCTGGCATGGAGAACTTGGGAGAAGTTGCTGGGAATCAGTGGAATTAAAATGCCAGCTGCTGCATTGTGTGCTCACAGACAGTGGGAAGGGAAATACTTTTTCTTTCTTCATGATCTATGATCATCATCGTGATCTGAGTCAGGATCATCTGCAGCACACTGTATAAACATGAGAAGCAGAGGCTTCAGAAAAGTCCTGTAAAACTTTGTATCTGGCTGTGTTAAAAGTATCTGCAGGACATGATTGTAACACAAAGTTTGTAGTTTTGCATATGCAGCCTTACAGGGCCAGCTACATAAATTTTGTAACAAATCAGGGGATATACCTGAGATAGACATGTCTATCAATTTCCCAGCTCCTGTGCATTTCTTGAAGGGCAGCAAAGGAGTAAAGAAGGCCAAATGTATCAGGGAATAAATCGGTAGTGGTTGAATGCTTGAGTAGGTAACATTTGCCCCAGTGTGACTGATGTCAGAAACAAAGACATAGATTGAATTGTAAGTATCGAAATAGTGCATGTGAATCTCTAAACTCTTTAGTTAAAGTTAAATCTTCATTAATGATTGGATATGTACATCTGATGTTTCCAGGATGAGTCTTACTCTCCCCTCTTAATTATGGTAACTTGAAGATAGGTGGTCCTGTCCATGTAACTAATTTTTGTGCTTCAATTTAGCCAAGAACTCTTCTACCAGATACTTATTTATGACTTTGCAAACTTTGGAGTCTTAAGGTTGTCTGTAAGTATAATTTTACATTATATCCTATATAACTAGATGTTGTAAAATGTATTTACAGTAAGTCTGTCTTTTCAGAGAAATGCATAGTTTTGTTTGCATAGTCAGATTGGCTACTGTCCACTACAAGAGTGTTGTTTTTTCTGTTTTACTTAACTAAAATGTAGAAAATTTTTACTAATTTTGTAGCTGCTACTGTTACATTGTCATCCTGGCTGCTTGTTATCAGTGCCAGTTGTAGACATTCACCAAGTTTTGCTGTTACTCATTATACTGGGACAAATAATTAATTTGAACACACAGTCTATGGAAATTCAGTGTTGATTGCCAGTGTTTATCCTTTAAATATCTCGGTACTCAGCAGGATTTTGGACTGCACAGAACCATCAGAAAGAAATTAAAACCTTTTTAGACTGGTTATGATAAACACAGCTGTTTGTTCTGCAGGCCAGAAGTGGCATATTGCAATTAGTTAGCACGTGAAGGAAGAAGCTGTAGATTTCCAATAGACCACGCTGATTGCTAACAAAAGCTTTGCCTTCTCCCTTTTTAGGAGCCAGCTCCTTTATATGAGCTTTCAATGCTTGCTTTAGAAGATCCTGAAAGTGGCTGGACAGAAGAAGATGGCCCAAAAGAAGGGCTTGCTGAGTACATTGTGGAGTTTTTGAAACAGAAGATTGAAATGCTGAAAGATTATTTTTCTCTTGAAATTGATGAGGTGACTGTGGCTATTACTGACAGTAAATGAGTGGCGGACTTGGCAGTGTTAGGTTTACAGTTGGGTTCGATCTTAAAGGTCTTTTCCAACATAAATAATGTCATGATTCTACATTTTGCTAACAGATAACTGCAGTAGTTTGTTTGCAGGGCTTAGAATCACTAAGAACAAGCTGCAGTAAGATTTAGGTGGCTTACTACTTTCATTAAAAATGCTCAGGATTTATGCTGCCTGTAAGAAAGGTGCTACACAAAGTTTATATTTAACTAGTTACCAAGTCACAGAATGGGTAAGGTTGGAAGGGACCACAGTGGATCATCTGGTCCAACCTCCCTGCTCAAGCAGGGTCATCCCAGAGCACATTGCACAGAATTGTATCCAGACACTTCTTGAGTATCTCCAGTAAGGGGAAGCTCCACAACCTCTCTGAGCAATCTATAATTCAGTCATTGCTTCCACAACTAGAATGCAGATCTCTTAACCAACAAGGTGTACAGCTTAACCAGCTCTTGAGCCAGGCAGGGCTGCAGCATCCCCGTGGATCTCAATGTGTCTCATTTGTTTGTGTGGTTTAATTGCATCCCTAACTTTATACAAAAGTGAACAGCTTCCTCAAGCCCAGGCAATTCATTTGGATACTCTCCTGGGAAGTGGGATTTGTGCAGTCAGTGGCTAAAGTTGGAGGAGGTGGCTGAATTCAGGTATTCTGAGTTGAGTGGCTGAAATCCATGCCTTGTGAAGTTAAACACCGCCACTAACCCTCTTCCTGCAGGCTTTAAAAACTTGTCGCTTCAGATACCCCTAAGGCTCACTGAGTTTAGTAAAAATCAGTCTTTGCAATATGTGATTGCACATTTGGTGCATTTGCTGCAAGAAAGGATATTTTTCTTTTACTAAAGCACCACTGTTGCCCTGCAGGAAGGAAATCTTACTGGGTTACCACTTCTGATAGACAACTATGTTCCACAACTGGAAGGACTGCCCATGTTTATCCTTCGCTTGGCCACAGAGGTATATTCTCTCAATGATTTTATTAATTCACAATTACTCCTTTTACATTCAGCAGCTCCAGCCTTTCCTTTGCAGTTCCTGGTGCAGCTTAAATGTACTGTTTTGTGTTCCAAGAAGCTTTTGCTATGGTTACTGAATAGTTGTGCTTTGCCTCTGTACTTGTAACTACCAATTGAATAAGCCTATATTTTGATATAAAAGCCTGTATTCCTACCCTTTTTTCAGTCTATACCTTTACCTTACCAGCACAAAAATGGCCAATACCTTATTACGACTTTTCCATATAAAGAATCTCTATCAAGCCTCTGACTGCTATCATGATTCTAAAAATTACTTCTTTTTCTTGTAACAGGTAAACTGGGATGAAGAAAAGGAGTGTTTTGAAAGCCTAAGTAAAGAACTTTCCATGTTCTATTCCATCAGAAAGCAGTATATAATAGATGAAGCCAACCCAACAAACTCTCAGGTACAAGAATACTATAACTAGTCCTATGAGCAGACAACTAGTAACATACAGGAAACTTCTGCTCTTTCAGCTAGAGACTTTAATCCCAGCTCTTTCACTAAATCAAGCAGTGGTGTGGCAAGATTCTGAAAGAATGGGGCTTAAATTTTCTGAAGTATTACATGTAGTGAGGGAACCTTTTAACTTTGGGCATTGCAGTGTACTTAAGATTACTACAAGAGTCCTTGGCCTCTGAGCTTAAAATTAGCTTGACTGTACAGAGTGTACTTCTCTAATACTAGCAGAATTCTACAATTTCTGTAGTCTTACATAATGAAGTTTTTTAAGGACTGCTCTCCTCTGGTAAAAGAGAACTTCAGTTTAATTGTTTGTCCTTTTTATCCTGTATTTCAGAATGAAGATTCTGACTCTGGTTCAACAACCTGGAAATGGACTGTGGAACATGTGCTTTACAAAGCTTTTAGGACTCATCTTTTACCTCCTAAACACTTTGCAGAAGATGGCAACATTTTGCAGCTTGCTAACCTGCCTGACCTGTATAAAGTTTTTGAAAGATGTTGAGCAAGTAGTTGTTACAGACTTCTTTTAGATAGGCATCGTTCATGTTATGTTGTTTTACTTAGTAGAAGATAAAGCTGGAATCTTTATGTCTGGGGTATGTGGATTACCACAAGCTTTCACAGGAACAATCACCTCATTTGGACTAGAAACAAAAGCAAGCCAGTTTCTTTAGGAAAGGCTGTTGGAAAGTGCTTCTGGAGACATCTTGGGAGTTACCCCAGGAGAGCAGAAACATCCCTGGGAAGGGCAGAATTGAACAACAAATTTTGAGTCAACTTTGCAGGTTTTACACGCAACTTTGAGAGGAGCGAACAAAATAAATTATTTCAGATTGAGTGTTTTATCTCCTTTCTATGCCATAACTGATGCATTTCAAATTTACAGGAGATACAGCCTCTCAAGGCAGCACCTAGAACTGTTAATCCTTTGGGATGCACCAGAGGGAATAACTTCCTTGGCAAACTACCCATGTATGAAAATGTGGCATCTCAACTAACTCAATATACAGAAAACCTGAAAACCATACACCACAGGAAGAAAGGATGCTCATTTAGGAAAGGCTTGCAAAAGCTTTACCTTACATTTGCCAAAGATAGCTAGTCATGTTTGGTGTAAGAAAATATCCCCCCATCCCAAGGATTTTGTGTTACTGGTGCATGTGGCTTGTTTTGCAGTGATTGAGTTTGTATCAATTCCCCTTTCCTATTTCCCCTTCCCACCACCACCCTGAGCACTGAACTGCAGGAAGAAACAGGCACTGAGAAGAGGCTGAATTTCTTTGATATCCAGAGGAATTCCATGTTGCAGATTGAGGAAGGTGTTCAAGTAAAGTCACGAGTCGTGCACCTTGATTGAGTTCACAGGCTTAATGGAACTTCTGACTTCCTATCCCAGATGGATTTTTCTCATTGAGTTTAATACTTAGGAACATTCCAGCATTGTTAAAGGATAGGGTTTGAATTTTTAATTTTTCCTTCTAACAGTTCATTCTTACTGGCATCCTCTGAAACAGAACTTGGATATTCTGAAGCAATGTAAGTGATAAACTTGATCCTGGCTTATTTTTTTCACACAGTAATCACAGGAGAGAATTTTAGAAGGAGCACACTGAAACCAATGTTGCAGTTTACTCCCTTTGATATATATCCATCCTCAGTGTGAAGGAAGCCAGACTGCCTGATCTTTTAGCGACATGCTTATTTACAGAACTCTTATTTGGAGCAAAAAGGCAGGTGATGATTCTACTGTTAAGGCTTAATAGTAGTTAAATAAAATACCGGTGAAAGTGTTCTCAAAACATCCTTTTTTATGTAGCTCTTGCAGACTTCACTAGGGTGACTTTCATCTCCATCTCCTCCTCTCCTTTCCCCCGTAGAACTGCCCCCAGAATGGTCTTCTTTGGTGCTGTAGCCTCAACTCAAACAGGACAACTAAGCAAGTGACCCTGTTTATGACTCTAGCCCACTTTTAATAAAGGATCTCCCAGCCCCCTTGTAATGTCTCATACCCAAAGCTGAAAAGTGAAGAGAAACCCTGCATCCACACAGCCCTGAACACCCATACCCATCTGCAGTTTCTGGGGCTCGTCAAGTTCATGGCTGTTTGACAGCTACAGTGGCTCACAAGCCCCTGCTGCTAGTTCACTGCTTTGCTGAGACTAAATAAGGGGAAGCCAATGTATAATTTAAGGCTTTGAGGACTAGCTTTCAGTTTGTGTTTTTAGTGGAAAAATCCCATAAACTGAAACAGTCACCACTGCCTCAAGGGAAAGCTTTGACACGATGAGAGCACAGCTCACCTTCTCTTCTGCCCACTAAGCTTCTGTTCCATGGCAGTGGAAATACCACAAAGCAACGTGGCCCACGTGCACAAGTTCACATGTGAGGAATAGGCTGGTACTTAGCATTTGCTGTGCAGGTTGCAAATAAAACCTAATGGTTATATAAGAAAAGCAGCACCACTTACATTCCTCTTTAGGCAGGAATTAGGTGTTACATAAAATATTTTTGATCAAGCATCAGCTAACACATAAGACCTGTATCTGAAAGGACATACCTTGCACACCCAAACTGAATGTCTGACTACCTTCCCTTCACTGCTGGGGTAATACCAGTGTTTGCAAAGGCTCACTTACTCCAGTTTTCTCTTTGAACCTGAAGAACATCAACCACCAGTACAGAAGCAGGAACCAGGTTCTTGCAAAAAGCTCCTTATATCCTTTTGATATCACATATGCAACAGAGAAGGGATGTGCCACTCCCATGGCAACTCCTACAGGCAAACAGCCCTCTACCGCAATTTGCACAAAATCTATGCAGCCTGGAATCCCTATTTATTACCCCATGAGAAATAAAGGAGTGGTATATGCAGATTTTCCAATGACAAAGCAACAAAATATCATACTGCATTACCCATATTTTAACATTTTTATTTTAGAAAGTGAACATGTCCATTAAAAAAAAGAAAACGCATGGAGTTAAAAAAAAGTAAACACTAATGACAAATTGCAATAACATAAAATAATTTTATCTAGTGAGCCCCAACAATTATTAAATATACTTCCACCACAGAGAAGTTTTACTTCATTATATTACCAGTCTCTTGATTAGGTACACAAGACAACACTTTCCAGTAATTACCTAGTCATTAGAAGATCAACTTCAGGAATCACTGAATAATAAAATACATTGTGGACAAATATTCTCATACCACCTGGGAGGCAACCTAATATACATATGTCAACAAGGTACATCTTCATGAGGTATTACAGTACATGGGAACTGTTCCCTTTGCTTTCTGAGGAGTAAATCCTCCTGTTAGCAGCTCCATCAACAAGTCAGCCACAGGCTCTGTTGCCAGTTTCCAAACCCCAGCAACTTCCTTCAGAGATTTTCTTTCTGCAACAGATTACATGAGTCAGGATGAATGAAGATGGGAGTAAAGGAAACAGACACTGTAAATAGGGAGGGTGAAAAGAAAAGGTCATCCACTCTTCCAGATGAGCACTTTGAATCAGAAGCTTCAGCTTCAAGGATATTTAATACCTCCCCTAGCTTCAGCTTTGCCATGGGTGGTGAAGAGAAAGCATGGGGCAACGTAATTCCAGAAGTAAAGGAAGTAACTTCCAAAATAAGGAAATAATCTCTCATATTTAAACAAAGTACACTACAAAAATCTTAAGATGCAGCTGCTCCAAGTGGTATTAAACAGATCGAGGTGGGGAATTACCAAAGTAGCTTTGCCCATGAAATCTTCAGGTATACTTGTCCTAGACCTGAACCAAAGAAAAGCTTTTCCTAGCATGCTTGGGCTGCCATCTCCAAAGAAAGGAGTTTTTACACATCTGGCCCACCACTGTCCCTTTCAGGACAGCCAACAAATAAATGCAGAGGACCCCAACTCCAGGGTCTCAAGAGCTTAGCAGGATTTCCTTCTTGACAGATGCTAAGAAAGACAGACCGAGTTCAAAAATTATGAATTCCTAAAAGTTAGCCCACCATTCAAATTATTTGGGAAGGAACTAAGAAGAAAAACATACTTTTAGGAATATTGAGGTCCTATGCAAAGGAACTTACTTGCTTTTTCATATTTGCTATACAACTGGTTTTTCACTATCTTGTTTTTCTTCTGAGTCTTCATCAGATCCTGAGAAGGAAGACAAGAATGCTGTTAGATCAGCTGAGAGAAGAAAATGAGAAAAAAGAAAAGAGATAAAGGGAAAAAGAAAAAAGACCACCACTGGTAGTGGCTTATCAAAAGGCAATTCAAAGTAACTATTTCCCATAAAAATATTTAGTTTTTATTTTAGATTTCTTATATTTTTCAGAAGTTTTACATTGAAGGTTTTTTTGTTTTTTTTTTTTTTAACAGTTAGCAAAGCCAAAACCCAGCACGGGGATCCTTCTTGAAATATTCTGTCAATGGATTCAGTCAGCAAGTGTTTCAAGCTTTTATGACAACGCACTCAGGTCAACCCACTCCACCATTTACTCACTGACAAACAGATTTTCCCACTTTTTACACCCTGCCCTTTGGAAGACTTCAGAAGACCCTTTCAAAGAAGCCAGAAATACTGCTTTACAAATCAATACATTCTGAAATCTGGTGTTCTGGCAAGAGACTCTCTCGCTCTAAGCCAGAAACCAAACAGCTCCCTCTGCCTTGCCCTGTTCTCTTTTCCTCATCCCTTGCCCACTCTCAGCTCTCTGCTTGGACAGAGCCCTGGGAGGCCGCAAGGAGAAGGCTTGGCTAGTCACAGGGCTACCTGCGAGGTAGGAGGAGCACTGCTTCGCAGGGAGGTGCCCTGATGGATCAGTCATCTCCAGGGAGAGCAAGAAGATGGCAAAAAGCAAGCAGGTTGAGCAGCACTTGACCCCCATTTCTGGAGTTCCAACCCAAGCTACAGATGTCTCCGCCCCCATATCCAAGGTGGCAGTCAGCCCTTGTCAGGGACAAGGAAATTATCAGCACCTGCCTTTCACCACATGGGTTTACATGAGATTCCCACAGGTGAGTAAAGAACTGTCTTTGATAAAACACCTGTGAGGCTTGCTTGGGCTTTTGCCCTGAATTTAAAGTTGAACTATGGACACACATTCCCTCTCACAAAGAAGTAAAAAAAAAAAGGACAGACAAAGGTGTTCAGCAATTATTTTTTTTTAAATTACTCTGAGGATCTTTAATTTCTTGTGGTACCAGATTCTTTTGTTCTGAAGCTCAAATTGTAAAGAAACTGAATAAATGTACTCTTTGCAGACTGATTTTCCCCTTGCTACCTCCAAAATGGTTACTGGGTAAACCAAGTCTGATGCTGAAAATGAAGGGTCAACCCATATGAAGAAGTGGGTCTGGGGTTTGGCCCTGGACATGTGTTGGTTCAAGAAAGAAATCAAAAGATAAATATGCTTAAAGTTCCAACAGAGCCTGTTTTAAACATCACCTCCTGAAAGCAAGTATTTGTTTTTAGAAATGTTGCCATGTCAGTGGAGGGGTTTACTCCCCTCTGCATGATCACAGGGAATAGTTTCTCTCTAAATATTTTTCAAATCAGTATGTAAGGCAAAGTGGCCAAAAGCTGCTTGCTCTCTTGCACCAATCCACAGTTCGTCTTCTCAGAAAGAAACACCGATTTTTGAAGAAAATGTTTTAATTTTGAGCTATTTTTACTGTACATTATCTAGCAGTTTCACTTTGTGACTACCAGTGTGTGTGTGTTTTAGTTCAAATATGTTCACTTGACTGTTTCTTTTGCTTCTCATACCCACAAAGGTTCTTAAACAAAGCAGTCAGGGCAGACTAGGAGAAGGCACCTGAGCTGCTATTGAATCCCATTTGATAAGATGAAATTAATGGCACAATCATACACCTTTAGTCAACACATGCATGCTGAGACACAATACCTCACTGCACATGCAACACTGACCCAGCCAAAATGCCTAAAAAAACATGTTAGCTCCACTTACACTTCCTCTCACATTGTATATTCTGTAGCAAAAAAAAACCCCCAGTATAATTCTTCCAACCATTATCCCTCATGATAGACTCAGTTTTAACTAAAATCCATTTTGACTTCAAAATTATTAGTTATACTTGACACCAATGTTTTGTCACCCCTAGATGGAGCTCAAAGTCATTCATCAAGCCAGGATGCTCAGCACAGAAAAAGCACAGAGACAGATATTAAAATGAAGAATATAACCAACATGTAAAACTACATAACGCAAGATAGACAAACTTATCTGTAGCAATTAGCAGATATTATTTTAATGATATTGCATAGCTTTACAGAAGAGATATACATTTTAGGGTAAAAAGATTGACATGAGATTGGGGGGTTAAGCTGCATTCTCAGTGAACTCAAATACACTTAACCCATAAAGAAATTACTCATTTCCCTGAAATGCTTGCAAACACATTCTGAAATCTGGCAGTATTTACATTTATTTTTCACTTGCTCAGCTCATACCTCAAGTAGAGCAAAGCACATGATATGCAGAGTTAAAATGTAATTAACACTAGCCAACAGTTTAATATGCCCACACAGATAAGCCTTTTTACACAGGGAGGGTTTCTTCTTTTTGTTATGAGAGAAGAGCTTGAAATTTCAGTTTGCTTTATAGAAATTTCAGGTTCATTGTCTATTCTAAGACATTATAAAGCTTCAGGTTTAGGCTGAATTAAACAGTGCATTGCTGCATAAATGCTACTGCCAGCAGGTAAGAGATCACAGAGTCCCAGAATATCCCAAGCTGGAAGGGACCTGTAAGGATCATCAGTAGCAGAAGCAAACCATAACTGCCTCCTTTCAGTTGGCAGTATCATTTTCTTTCAGACTTACCTTGTTTTAAGTCAGAACATGATTTAAAATACACTATGTGTATTGTAATTCATCTGATAGGTAGTAACTAAACTGAATTACTGGATAAAAAAAGAAGCATTTTACAGTGGAAAAGTACAGTTCTCATTTAAAAAGAAAAACATACATTTTCCCTTCATCCTTTCCCCCTTGCCCTCTTTGAAGGGGGTGAAATATGCTGGAGTTTAAAGTGAATATGAAAAATCATTCACTGTGTGACCATAACTACCTGCTACAGACTCAGGAGGAGAATAGAACTGCCCATCAGAGAGGACTCCTGGGTGAAGAAGAGCTGCTCGTTCAGAAGCATCCTGTGCTATCAAAAATCCTAAAAGGGGAAAAAAAGAAAAAGCCTAAAATAATTTCCCCATCTTAAAGATCAAATATTGATGAAGAATCTTGAAGACTAACGTATTATATTAGCACTCATAACAAGTTACTTCTTTAGAAAAATATATTTTTTAAATTGTCAACAGTTAATTTAACATTTATGTCTTCTATTAACTTTAGGCAGCTAAGGTGACACACACTGGCAATACAGGAGATACTGTAAAGATGAATTGAAGAATCTTTCCTTCTACTACGTGCAACTGCATTAATAGGATGCCTTATGCAAATTCATCAATATTCACTGCCTAACTACAACTCTGAAATATATCTTTCATGATCAGTAAAGTGCCACACATAACCAAATAAATTATTTTCTCACTTTGCCACTATGACTCCTCATTAATGGCTTGTTTTCACCTATCTGTCTCAATGTACTTAGTTTCTGCAACCTTGAAGAAGTATTTACATGTGTATGTACGGAATACTTTCCTTGTCTATGACAATTCAATATGAAAAAATGCAAAAGTCTCTGAACTGGTTAGTTTCCTTACCAAATCAGATTAAGGTGTGACACAGCTGTATTCCCTCACCCCCTCAAAAGATAAAAGTCACTCTAAGTTTCTTTTCTTTAGGCAAAACCCACTGTTCTCATTTAACCAACTTCTTTCTCAGAGTGGTGAAAAAGAAGAGGGAATGGATTAAAGTAGAAAGATTGCATTTAGAGCACAAAAAAAAAAAAAAATGGAGGCATTCATGTCTATGTAAAGTTTTTGGTTTTACCTAACAGATAAACATGCCCTTCCAATTGAGTTTCAGACTCTATTTCAGGTGATGATGCATAAACAACAGGTTGGCTGTGTAATTACCCTCCTGCTGTTGAAACTCACAAAGCACCTGTATGCTTTCTTTTCCTCATCACTCAAGAAATATTCCCTTCCAACTAAAAACCATGGGTTTCCTCCATTTAGCTGAATACATTGTCAGATGACCTGCTGCCTCATCTTGAAGAGGCTGAAATTCATACTTGCTCTGGTCTCACTCTGCATGTGCAGCCTCTCCACATTTCTTTGCTTTCCCTGTTCCACCTCAAAAGAAGAGTTAGTGACATTGAATTATTGTGTCTACTCTTCCTAAAAGAGGAATCAGACACTTCTTGTATGCAATACCCAAAAAATAAAGTCTTACAAGTCTAAGTCAGTTAAATTTTCATATCTTAAGCACACAAAATTGTATGCATTCTGTGCTTGACAAGTGGCTCATCTGGCCCTTCTAACTTTTAACTTTGCACCCCTAAATTAATTAAAACCTTAAAAAATTAATTTTTGAAGGCATACATTCCTTTCCTGAAAAAGAAAAATCATGCCATATGATTTAATTTTTCCCCACAGCTCTTCAGATTTTGAGATGCTGAAGGAAGCAATCTTCTGCCAGCTAACATGGGATCAAATGTTGCCAACTGCAGCAACTGAGGGGAAATATCAAAAGCTTACTGTTTTCTTCTTCAGCTTCTTGTGGTAGCACTTTAAAGTCCAGGAACCAAGTTTCAATCCAGGCAAGTATGAAGGATATGATGGGTAGCACATAGCCAAAAGCACCCTGTGAGAACAGCTGGAAGGAAACAGAGTATTACAGAAATTATTGTGAAGAATCTTGCTTTTAAGAAAACAACAAAGTAAGACGAACATTAGATTAGAATATATACCTGTGAAATAATTACTTTTGCTAATAAAAAGGCACTGGTCACTGCTGTTGTAAACTGAAAGAGACAGAAGAGTTAAACTAATAAATGGATTTACTTTCTCATTTCTGCCATTATCTATTAGTTGCAACTTTAAATATTTACTAACAACGAGATCACTAGAATAAAATGTAACATGCATGATTCAATTAACTTAAAATTATTAAAATAACCCCCTTAAAAAAAAGATAACTTTTAATACAAACACCTCGAAACATTGATTTTTCACACAGCAAATAGCATTTGTGTAGCATCTAAACTCACTGAATTATATAAATTGTGATCTTACTGTATAACGAAGATGCACTTTTCTATTCACCAAGTCCCTTAAAAAAAATCCAAAACTATTTATGAACTTGGGAAACAAGCAAACAGCAATTGTTCCAAATGCTTTTCAATACTGTCCAAATCAACAGATCCATTTCAAATAACAAAACACCTTTAGGGGAGTAAATCCTGATACTGTCAAAACTTTATCTCTTTGGAGACTTGATAATCTCTGATATATTTAAAAAATGGCAGGCTGCATAAAACAGCTAAAAAAAAAAAATCCCCAAAAAGCAGTGGACAAGTATTGTTCACCTAAGCAAGGCTTCTATCTTTCTTAGTGCATTTGGGTCCAGCAATTCTTTAAACAGCAGAACCTAACTAGCTAGTTAGCTTCTGGCAATAACAGGTAGGATGTTAAGATTAAAGGCTTCTGCAAAACCTCCAGTGAAGCTTTATATATCTAATTGCTTACTGCCACGATGGGTTTACTCTCACCACCTTAAAGGCATCAGTTGGAGGATTAAGAAATACTCTAAAGCTACACAGGTAAGAGCAAGGACTTTTAAGAGGCATACATTTAAATATAAGCACAGTCAGAGCAGCAGCTACAATTATGTACATGTATGTGCCATGCTAGTAATACAATTTATAAAAATCATGGCATGTAGCCTCAGACTACTAAACCAACTGCATGCCTCACTTGGAGAAAGATATACATGTTCTACATGTACCTGTCACAGTGCAAGGGGGTAAAAAAAGCCTGATTTATAAAGCACTAAGCCAGCAATATGCACTTTGTGTTACAATCTGTAATTGTATTGACTGCTGGAAGTATGAATCTGTCACCAAGTTTTGCCTTCTTATCAACAGAGTACAGCTGCAATAAAGACATTGGCTCCAATCCACTGTGACTGCCTACAGTTCTCAAGAGCTCCCTTTTTAAGCAGGGATGCATATTCAGCATCTTGTATGGCAGCACGAAGCAATACAGGTGTTAGTGCTCAGGGGTGGCACCTGAAACTTCACAAAGATCTCAGGTACAATAATGCCAACTCTTGTTTTGGAACATGGTTCACTATTTCAAAAGCAAATACATTTCAAACATTAATTAACAAGTCAAGAGGTAACAAGCAGCTACCACTAGCCATCCATACAGGACTAAAAATAAGTCTTCAATTTGTATTAATAAGCACCTAATAAGAACCACACAAATTCTTGCCTCTGGGACGAAAATCTTCTAGAAAAGAAGCTTCTTATGTGTTATTGTACAATGAATTTTTATATATAGCATCAAGATGATTCTTAACATACAAGTGCTGAGAGGCACCTAAAATTTTGTCCATTTTTTACCATTCTAGTGAAAACTCCATTAATCTTGGCTACTACTCACAGCTATTGCCCACCAATGGCGCAGTCTGCACATTGCATATGCAAGTATTAACACCTTAAATCGAAAGACTGCCAGTAGCTACAGAGAAAGGAAAAAGACATTTGTTGGTTAATTCAGAACACAGAACCACAAGATTCTCAGCTCACTGAATATACTAACTTGCTTACAAAACAACTTAAAACAGGACAATCTTAGTTCTGTTACCCCTAAACAAATTCGAATGTGTGCTTTATAAAAGAGAAATAGAGCATAATTCCCATTTGTAAAGCAAATGGCAACACTCACATGCCTACACAGGCTCTACTATGCAAGCATGTGCAATTCCACACATAAGTTAGAAACATAAGAAAGCCACACAAGGTGTGTTCATGATCATTTTACCTGACTGGAATCTAAGCAGTTAAATCTAGATGCAGTTAATCCAGCAAATACCTTGAGCATCACTGTGCATCTGACTGATCTTAGGGCTGTGCTACTGCACAAGAATATCATTAAAAACTGTAAAGACTTCACAAATGCTTCCAGAGCAGGACTGGGCAACCCCAGCTGGGTGAAACTTTGCAGGGTGAAACTTTGCATGAGTCTTTCTGATTTAAATTATCAAGAAAAGGTCAGCCTTTTCACAGGACTTAAAGTAGGAAACATCTGAGGAAGGAGGAACAGAAAAACTATACTTCTGCTGCTCTTTCTTCTTTTTTAAGAACACTTACAAATATATCAAAATATGAAGAAGAGTAGTCATAATGCAGGACTTCTTTCTCTAAGGTAGTCTCAATGCCTCCTTTCACCTACAAAGAAACAACACCACACACAGCTTTAGAAGAGATGTTACCGAAAACAAAATACACACAAATGTGAAGAGTGAAACTAATAGTTCCCTGATGATGTACAAAAATTAAATATAGAGGATTTATATGGTAATTTCAAGATTAGTGATCTTTGTTTTTCATGATTACACACGCTTTCCAAACTGAAAACATTTAGGATTATCATCTTGCCTAGGCAAGTTGCATTTCAGACTGGCCCAAAATAAAAGCAAACAAATTGTTGAGGGAAGAAGAAATGGTTAAATATAAGGTCTGTTATGCAAATTCACAAAGCATTTTATGTCTTATAAGGAGGATCAAAACAGCTGATTGAAAAGCCACCCAAAAACCAGCTCTCATTAGTCACATGTTGGCAAATAGGAAACAAAACAGCAACTGAATTCATACTTCATATCTTTCCCTCATCAGCACAGATACAATTTAAGAGAGCTGAGCAAAAAGACCCACTGTAAAAAAACCAGAAGCTGCAACTATAGACCATTCTCCCACAGATAACTAACAGCCAAGTTCAATTCTTTTATTTGCTGAGGAGTTCAAAATGACATCTTCCTTAGCCACCATGTTTCTTTCCAGCAGAAGGATTCATCACTTTACTGCTCAAACTGGCTCAGTGAGAAAATAATTTAAGATATATTCGATCAAAGAATGAGAGGAGCATTATCTTAGCTGGAAACAAAAAACCTCAGTGTGCAATTAAAATCATTTTTAATATGAAATTCCATAATTAAGCACTGCATGAAATAGTTATGTAAAACAACACCAACAAAGGCTTTAATACTGAGTTTGACTATTTCACCTTTTAAAGGGAAGGAGGTACCAAACCACACCAACAACATACGCTCACCATCTAAACCAAGGCAGTCTAGACACTTCCACAGTTTCCCAGCTCTCCTGCTGGACAGTGTTTTCCTCAGACTATTCACTCCAACTCCAAATTCCTTCTATTTCTTCTCCCCTCCCTCCCCTCTATGACTACATGACAAGTAACTTTCTAGATACAGTTTTCCCTTGGTTACTGTACTGGGTCTGGTGTGATTATCTGTTTCCAGCATAAATAAGGAAGATCAGCCTCTCCCCTCCAGGCTGCTCAGAGTGGCTGTGTGAGCACCAACGTAAAGATGAACAAACAGAGAACCATGAAAGCCTTGGGTTTTGCTCAAAATTCCATGGAGCTACTCCCTGAAGCATTGAAAAATAAACTACAACTAAGGAAAATGAAGAATGGCATCAAAGGGAAAACAATACTTACAGGAACTCTTGCAGCAATTCTGAAGTCCCATTTCTTAGGCACCAGTGACAGACAGTCCTACCACAGTGCTATTTGACTTCCCAAGGACAAAACAATTTTAAAAATGCAGAACAAAACTCCTAAGCATGGGCCAGATCCCAGATACCAAGTGTGAGCTTCTAACATCATGGCTTCTAAAGACAAACCGTTTTTCATTCTTACTGACATTTGACAGTATAGGAGTCTGGTTCATAATCTATTATCCTTAAAATACAGCTCTTCATAAAGGAAACTGCCAGGTTCTTGAGTCCCTTAATGCTGTAGAATTCAAAATGAGTTGGTAGCATTTTCTACACAGAGTCTTAAATATTGTGAGAGCACTCTTATGAAAATCTGTACTGGAGCCTCAATGAGAGATATAAACCCAGACTCTGCTCCTCTTAGTCGTACAAGCTATTGAGAAACTGGCCTAAAAAAGAAATGCATCAGAGCACTATGCTGCTTTGCTGAGACAAGGTAACTTCACACACTGGGTACAAGAGTCTTTCCACCTAGAGAGACAACAGAAGTCTGGTTCCAAAACTACAGCATTCGGGAAAACAAAGTCTGCTTTCTCAAATTCAGTCAGAATGAGTATTTGTCATTGTATCAAAGAACTATTGAACAGTCAGCTCCTGAAGCTTCATAATGTCAAAACAATAACCAAGGCTATTTATCTTGTAAAGGAATGCTGACAAAAAATAAGTACTCAAGATCTTGTCTAGAAGAGGGATTCCTCCCTAGTGTGTCCTTTCTTAAACACAAACTTCAGATTATTTCTTGAAATCCAGCTCAAGAACTAGGATGCTACTTATGAAATAATAACAAATCATCTATCCTGTCGCTTTCTGGGAATTTTAGGAGAACAGCCTTGTTTTCCAAACTACAAATGCTAGAGTTAAATGGTGGCAACTGTGGCAGTTTATGATTTTTAAATGTGCCCTGCCATACACAATGTAAAGCACACTAAGTTTGCCTCAAAGGAAACTCATCACAACAAAAGAAAAATTCGGCCATTGGAAGTCTTTTTAGGGACTGCCACTTGAGTGAAATATCACTGACTTAAAGTTACTCAGAAGGCAAAGTCTTGAATCCTGTTAAAATTCACACTTCTTGCCAAATTCAAAGACATGTAGTGACATTTTTGTTTATTTGATGTGTGAACTGGATTCCCAATGGCGTCTTCAGCACAGCTCACAGACTACAGGAACACCAAAAGCTTTCATGATAAGGAGACAAATGTGTATCCTAATGAATAAAAGTAGGTGCAGCTGAGTAGGTTCTATGTTCATGAAAGCTGCTTAAATTTAAATAGATACAAACAGCACATAATTTGTGTGGAAAGGAGCAACTTATTAACCATCTCTGAAGTGAATAAATACTTCAATAAAGTCTAAAGGTACTGCAAAGGCAACTCACATTTAATTCTATTATCCACAGCAAGGTTATGAACAAGAGGTCAAATGTAACAAACAAACAGAAAGTCCGCCTGACATCAGATATGCCTTTCTTCTCTCTGCCTTCATAGGACTCAATCCTTGCCATCAGCTGCGTTGGGTTGATGGAGTGGACATCCCGCAGGGAAGGACAGGACTCCACACTGCTACTGTGAGCATTCTCCATGTCACCTGGCACCCGATTCATCCTGGGTTTGCTTAGAGTGGCCTTCTTCCCGTTTCACCATCACTAGAAGGCTGATCCATATAGAAGGAATTTATAAAGAAAAAAAACCAGAACACCTTAGTCACAAACACCCCCCCCCCCCCCACTTCCAAGAGGTATTTTCTGCTTATGTCAATTTTCTTTTTGTTAAACTGATGACTAAGAGAATTAGGCAAGTAGGCTCCAAAAATTGTTTCTAAAATAATATCTAGTCCCTCTTTGTCTCTCGGAGGATTTGTGAATAATAATGTTCAATTAGATTGGTGGCAATAAGGGAGCACTGTCTAGATTTAGATCCACACACAACTCCAGGAAAATGGCAGTGTTAGGTACCAGCACATTCAAAGCTGACACAACCAAAAGATTATAAGTCCATAAAGCCCCCTGAACACTGTAATAATCATTCTATAAAGCACATACACCATAAATTCAGCTGCTATGACAACTTAGATTGCCAGACAGTGTCTCTGAAAAAAATGTATGTAACCAGTGGTTAAAGGTCATGCAATTACCCTAAGTCTCTTCTGACTACAAGGTTTTTTAAAAGAATTTTCAGGTTAAATTTCTAATAGAACTGGAGCAGTTGGATGTATTAGTCCCTCAAATCCTCCATGAGAACCTTTTCCCAACTAAAGCTTCTAGAAAGAACAGACTAAGAAGGTTACAAAAGTTTCATGGAAACACAGAGAAAATTTAATTTTACGCAAAATGCTCAGAAGATTAAGCTGTACATCCTGTGGTACAAATCACATCAGACAAGTTTTTGTAACGCCGCGGGGAATGGCTTTTTTGAAATTCAAGAACAGAACTTTGCCTCCTCCTGTGTGGATTGTCTTTTAGTAAAAGCACAAAAAAAGAGAAAGAGAAATCCTTCCCACTCCTGTGTTTCAACAGTGTTTCGACCTTAATCTGCAAGAACACAGTCAGTCAAAGCACAACAGGGGATCTGCAACACACTGCTGGGCAAACACCAGGGAGGGTACAACGACACGGGGAGGGGGGGAAAGCAAAGGTGGTGCAGGGAGGTGCCAGCACACACATCACAGCTGAGGGAGAGGCTGGTCAAGTCACACAGAACAATCTTCAGGTAGCTGAAAGCACCAGGCAAGGGCAAGCCAAGCACAACACATCCTTAAGCCTTCCTCCTTTGTTCCTACAGCAGCTGCCTGAAACACAGCTGGGAAAAAGCTGTAGAGAAGGGAGACATGTGACATGTGTTTGGTCAGGTGCCTTGAGCACTGCCATGACCTTTGGGCCACCTGAGCCCGAGGGTGTGAGCACAATCACTGCACTCCAGTGCTGCAAACAGCACTTGCTTTGTATTGAAAGCCCTCCCACTAAAGTGCCCTGCTATGGAACAGCAGGCCATAGGAAAGCGTCTGGGATGAGATATAAACCTCAGATTAGGCCATCAAGGTCCATAATTAAAAATAAAAAAAGAAAAGAAAAAGGCCAAGTGACACCTGCACTTCCAAAAAAATTTCCACCTAAATTGGCTTAAAATATGTGACTAATCTTTTATTTTGATGTGGCACTCAGTGCCAATTATATAGGAAGTTGTTACTTCCAGTCTGGAGTATTGCTAGATACAGCACAGTATAAGAATGCAATTAGTACAGCTGGAGTTAATTGTTTCAGGATGTGCAAGTTCAGCATTCATTTGCCTGTGGGGCCCTCTGCAAACAGAAAAGCATGGTCTTAAAATACACTGGCTACCAGTTTGTTTGCAAGCATGACTCAAAATGTCAGATTCAGCTTATGAATTCCATGAATTTATAAATGAAATCCCTGAAATCCCTGCTACTGACAGACTGTTTTTTGCCTCAAAGCCTGCTGGACAGGGGTTACTCACGGCAGGGGAATGTGTCTCTAGCCTTGCTCTGCCTGCTGATCCATCAGATACACGTTTGGGCACATGGCAGGACATGTCTCATCACACTGAGCTGGCCCCAAAATGCTGAGACTCTTGAACTGAAAACACAGCTTGGCAGTTCCTGCATCAGCTCTGCAAACCAATTAATCACCAAGTGTGTGCTAGAGAACTGTTTCCCATAGTCTCTTTCATTAATTAAAAGTTCCTTTGTACCTGAATGACATAGTCATTTCATCACACCAACATTCTCAGCTGGTTTCAGGTGGGCATACAAGAAGCAAAACCTTCAATCCTTCTTGGCAGCTACCTTACACACACTAGGGGGATTATTAGAGAGCAGCAGTCCCCTTGTAGTGTCGGACGGTCACCTGGCCAGACATTCCATACCATTACCATTCCAGCATTACCAGCAACATTTCCCCTCCCTGGCACTTCCAAGACACCACACGTGCCGTGGCCCTCTTTGGCTCTCTTGCCCATTCCCAGTTCTGCTCTTCCCTTGCCTCCGTTTCTCCAGATGTTCTTGCTTGTACAAAACAGCCTCTGCTTTGGAAGGGCTCCAGGCTTGCTGCCTTATCAAGAGCTGCCACTTTCCAGCTCTCCATGCAGGCAACACAAGTGCCAGGCAGGCACGAGATAGCTTTCTGTGCATTCCTGGGCTAGAAACTCAATGGTGGAGCAAGTTTAGGAAGGAAAAAAAAGTGTGCCTGTCATGGAGATGTCATACTTTTGAAAACACCACACAACACTTCTGTCTGTGACTGTTACTGATCCTCACTCTCAGCCTTCAGGAAGCAGGGGCTGCTTGGCCTCTATTCATGCATGTTACTCTAGTTTTTTTCATCTGAACTGATACAGGACATTTGTTATTGTTCTTTCTGAAAACGAAAATAATTTAAAATCAGAGGAAAAAAAAAGTATGGGCATGGAAATGTTCGGGGTTTGGGTTTCTGAATGCCAAAGTACAAATTTGTGCAGAAAACAAATCATTAGCAAATAAAGAGAGAAATATCACATTCTTAAAACTTTTGAGTTTTTTTCCCCATGCAATCCCAATAGCATGTGGCTCTCCACCAGATGCAGGGGATTTGCAATGTTCTGGCTCTGACTTTCCCTTGCCAGCCTTCAAGGGAGAGTTTTTCAAGCTAAACTGAGGATTGCATTAACCTGCTCCTGGCTACACCTGCACACTGTGAGCATCTGTCCTGAAACAGAGACAGAAAAATAAAATAAAATCCTGTTTCCACATATATCCTTTGTGTTACATGTCTTTGAATGTGTTTTTGGAGCTAAAAAACCCCTGACCTTTCAGGCAAATAGCAGTCTTATTGTTATTTGACTTATCATGAATGCAGAATAGAATAGAGTATTCAGTTGGAAGGGAGAGAAAACAGTCACCTTGTCCAGCCGCCTGATCACTTCAGGGCAGACCAAAAGTTTAAGTATGGCATTAAGGGCAATATCCAAATGCCTCTTAAACACTAACAGGCTTGGGGCATCAACCTCTTCTCAAACAAGACACTTACAGAGTGTGACCACCCTCTTTGTAAAGAAATGTTTCCTCATGTTATGTCCAAGCATCCCCTGACGGATGAGGCTTTCAGCCATTCCTACATGCCCTAGTGCTGGCTACCAGTGAGGAGAGATCAGCAACCTCCTTCTCCACTTCCCCTCCCCAGGAAGCTGCAGAGAACAGTGTGGTTGCCCCTCAGCCTCCTTCTCTCCAAACCACACAAGCCCTATGTGTTTAGCTGCTTCTCACATGGCATGCCTCCCAGCCCTTTTGCCAGCTCCAGTGCCCTGCTCTGGATGCATTCAAGGACCCTCACAACCTTTTTAGATTTTGGGACCCAGAACTGGACGCAGCACTCAAAATGAAGTTGCACCAATGCTAAATACAACGGGATGACCACCTCTTTTGGCCAGCTGGTTGTGCTGTGCTTGAGGCATCCCAAGATGTGGTTTGCCACTGCTGACCTGTACTGATCCTGCTGTGAGCCAGCACCCCCAGACCCCTTCCTTTGGGGCTGCTCTCCAGCCATGCCTCTCCCAGTTTATACTTGTGGAAGATATTATCCCATCCCAGATTCAGGATCTGGCATTTGTTCTTGTTCAGTTTCATGCCGCTGATGATTGTTCAGTACTCCAAAGTATCAAGAGCCTTAATAAAACCCAGAAAAACTGTATTTACCACCTTCCCTTCATCTACTAGGTGGGTAAAATCTGTAAGCTTATTGAAATGTCAAAACATTTAAGAGGGAAATCAAAAATTCTGAAGTAAGAATCCATATTAGTATACTTGTGTTATACTTGCTCCTCACTCCCCAATTCCAAGATATGTAAGATTTTAATAGGTGTTTTTTTTCTTTTCTTCATAACTGCATACATTCACTCAATTACCACTAAAATCTTTAGCCAAGTAGGTTTTCTATACTGACCTATTTCAAGTCATAGACAACAGTGGTTTTTTTTCCTGTGAAAAAAAAAGCCCAGCTTGCATCTATTTAGATTAAAATAAATGTGTGTTTTGTTTCCTCATTTTTTTTTTAAACAATCAACTGTTATGCCTATAACTCAAACATCCAAACAGAGAATTAAATTCTAAAACTTCCTAGTGAAATAAAGATTTTATGCTTTTTTAATAGTATTAATTAGTATAATAAGTGAAAAGCAAAGCAATCAAGTTGAGGTCCTTCCCTGCCCTCGAAGTCTAAAAAGGACTTCAGTAAAACATGGTGAGAGCTAGCCCATGATTTCAGGTTACATTTACAATTAATGTCATTATTTTCATTCATACTGACAGAAGCAGATGGCACACACTGCATGTGTCAGTTTTACATATATCTTAGAGATCCATGATCACAGCGTTACTTCTCTTTTCTATCATTATTCTATCCCTATTCTTCCATTCTGTGGTCTTTTTTTAAAATTATTTCTGTGTTTACTATACTGCTGTACCACACATGAGCAACAGCAACTCTCATGTTACTTTTTTCTTTCCAAGGGAAAAAAAACCACGGTAGGATTTAACAGAGAAGAGATAACAGGCATGATTGGGAAAGGAAGAAAAAAAAAGGCTTACTCAAAGGCTGTCAGCAGCTCAGCAGAATCCAAACTGAAAGTGCCACACAGAGGCAATTCTGCAAAAAGGCAATACTACTTTAGGTTAAAACACCAGATAAATCATATCTGCATAAAGCAACTAGGCACACAATGTAACATTGTGGCACAATTGCTACCAAAGCATATTGAAAACCTGGAGTATTTACTATATGTCTCTGACAACACTAAATATGGCCCAAGAATTCCCACCATAAACAGCTTTTCTGTGAAAGGTAAAAAAAAAAAAAATCATCTGAAAATACTTTTTCTTTCCAATGAGTAAAATAGGATGACACAGCCAATATAATGGCCAAGATGCTGAAGTACTGTGAAAACTACCAGGCAGTAGAAAAGTTGGCACGAGAGAGTAGCAATGTTCATTTATAACAAAACAAAAAAATAAAACATTTCCTTGCCAAAACTTTCCTCATATGGAGATAAATAAAACATGCCTGTTCTTTGCCACTCCTCTCCTTACCAAAGGATTTATTTTTTGATAAAAGGGCTTACATTGCTGCTTCCACTACCTGTTATTCTGTAGGAACACTTCACATGGTACAGATTACACAGATAAAACCAACTTCTATGAAGATAAAGCAATGCTGACTTTAAATCGGAGAAAAAGGACATCGCAAAGATCTGGGGACTGCCTGGACACATTTTTACACTGTTCTCTACTAAAATGAACAAAACCCACTCTGCTGACATACTGCCCCTCTTTCCTTTATGTAACTGCAAGAACTAATTTTCACTAAATCCTCTTGTAGCAGATACATTACCAGTGATCTCCTGGTAGTCATTGCTCCCGTTCCTGAAGGGCACTTAAATCCCTTCCCAGCTGCACTCATTCTGTCTCTAACACATCATTGCCTCAGAAGAATTTTAAGGTTTCAATGCCCTTAAATAGACTCCTCAGTCTGAAGCACTGTTCTGTTCAAAACAAGTGTTCCTCAGTAAACATGAGGGAATATTTAAAAAAACCCAAAAAGCAAAACAAAAAACCAAAAAACAAACAAACCCAAACCAGACACTTTAATTAGGCTGAAAAATTCACACTGATGCACACCCACAAAATTCCCCGAACATAAGCAGAAGATACTGTAGAGTATTTTGGCAATACTCTAGATTTTCAATTAAGCAACACAGCAGGAATTACAAGTTACAAATATGGAACACATTTAAAGACTGGGAAGGTTTCCCATCAGAGGGGCAGGGCAAGATTTACCAGCAGACAGGAGAGAACTCCTTACAGAGAGTTTGGCTTTATCTGAGTGTTCAGAACTAGAGTAGCTCTGCTGGACCCTGAACGAACAGCTCTCACCTTAGATAACTTCTCCCTATGAAAGAAAACAAACAACCACAAACAAACAAAAAACAAAACAACAAACTGCCAGTTTCCTTGAGAAAGAGGTTTCCCCAATTTCCTATGCTCTAAAGTGACCTAACAAAAGTAATAGGGCAGTTGCACACATCCCATATTAGTACTGAACAGTATTTTTCTCAGACCACTGAAAGAAGGTGAAAAAAGAGAAAGAGAAAAAAGCAAATAATTTTTTTAGGTTAGAACATCTGAGGGAACAGCAGCAACACCTACCCCCACCCCAAGAGTGAGACTCATAGATTCAGAAGGTCAAATCAACATGCTCCAACCTTGGACTAGTCTCTCTCTGCAGCTGAAGGAGCCCTGCTACTTAGCCATGCCCTGCAAAACACTGCTGTCTTTTTCCAAACAATTAATTTCTTATTCTACAAGAGCTGGGAAAATGGCAGACTAAATAGCTTGTAAATTTGGCATCAGCACTGCCCTGACTTTTATCTCCATTGTCTCTTCCTCTCTGGACTCCTCAACAGCATATCCCAAACTTTCACTTCTAAACTGAACTCAAACCAGACCTGTGACAGAACATATGAAAGAACAGCTCTTCAGAGTTATCCCCACCTGGAGCACTGCATCCAGCCCTGGGGTCCCCAGCATCAAAAAAGGATGTGGATCTGCTGGAGCGAGTCAGCTTGAGAAGCTGAAGACAAGGCTGAGTGAACTGGGGTTGTTCAGCCTGGAGAAAGGAAGGCTCCAGGGACATGCCAGAGCATCTTCCAGTACCTACAGGGAGCCTACATGAGAGCTGGAGAGGGACTTTGTACATGGGGATGTAGTGATAGGACAAGGGAGAATGGACTTGAATTGAAAGTGGGCAGGTTTAGATGAGATATTAGGAAGAAATTGTTTACTGTGAGGGTGGTGGGACACTGGAACAGGCTGTCAGAGGAGTTACTGATGCCCCATCACTGGCATTGTTCAAGGCCAGGTTATAGTGGGCTTTGAGCAACCTGGTCTAGTGAAAGGTAAACCTGCCCACAGCAGGGGGCTTGGAACTGAATCATCTCTAAGTCCCTTCCAAGCCCAACCATCCTATAATTTCATACCTTTGAAAACATACTCCAAGCTGAATTCATGACATACTCAAAACCTCACTTTCCAGAACTCCAAATGTGTGGAGTTCAGACTTTGTTTAATCAAGAGTATGATCTTCAATATGCAACTACATTCTATTTTTAAGATACATACAAACATAACATACAAAAAAGATGTACCATAACACATTCCAAAGGTCTGCCTCAGACCTCAGCTGCACTCAAGATACTTAACCATTGCAATCTACAAAACTAAAGTGTGTGCATTTTATCGCTTAGAACACAGAAAGAACAAATATCTCAGTTATAGAGCTGACAACACATCATCCCACTCACAACCAATACATTCCAACTGACAGTACTCACTTTACAGAATCACAGAGTGTTAAGGGGTTGGAATGGACCTTAAAGATCATCTAGTCCCAACCCTTATTTAATTAATTATCAAATCAAAGCTACTGCTGTCTTACAAATAACATAACCTTTTTTTTTTTTTTGGGGGGGGGGGGGTGTGGTGTGGTTTAGATGCTCTATTCTGATCCTGCCAAAGACCTGAAGCTGCATCAGGATTTTAAGGTTAAATTTGACCAGCTCCCCACAGTTAAATTCACATATGTATACAGTAATTTTGTATGTTTTACAAATGTACACGTTCCAGTCACAAGCAATGCCTGCATGCAATAAAAATATGTAAAGAAAAAAAGAGATGCTACTGATTTCTTGCAAAAGCAGGGAAGGAGAAATGGGCATAAAGGGGAAGTGATACAAAGGCAGAGGAAAGACAGTTAAAAAACCTCCAACAAATCTGGTATTAACTCTTCTTCACATCTATGACCTGTTCTCTGAAGCACACCTTGTAGCCCACACAACATCAGCTCACAAAAATGAAGATTTCACCACAAACTTTCTCCACTAAGCACTAAATACTGAGCAATAAGGGCTTATTATCCATTCAGTTTCTCAAGGTTAAAACAACTGTAGGCCACAGAAACCATTTTAGGTATCAAAAGCATATATATGTATTTTATCATGACGGCATTTCTCTAAATACAAAATTCATTTTTTAAAAAAGACCAAACACCTTACTGATTGGCTCAAACATTAAGCACTATCTGGGCTTATTAGACTGGCAACTCATACACAATTTGTTTGCTTCTTTTTTTTCCAGAACAACAAACAAGTATGTCCCAGGGCCACTAGCCAGATACTACTTGGACAAGAAAAGCTATTATTTAGCTAGCACAGAACTGTGGGACTCTTCCTGAAATAGGTCAGTCATTTTATGTATTAGTGAGAAACACTGAGGATTCTGTCACCCCCTCAAAAACTGTTTCACAAAATGGTGCAAAAGTTTACTCCACACAAATTCAAGCCCTGAAAATTCTTCAGAGCTCTCAAAAAATGACACCCACTTTAGAATAGAGGATAAACTTTTCTAAGATCCTTTCACTATTAACTCCTATTTTATAGCTCTTGAAGATGCTTCAAAGTGAGAGGAAATACCAGGTTTTATGTATTGCCTCCATTTTTCTCCTTACAAGGCTTAAAGGACACTGTAAGGAAATAATTACCCAGTGTAAGCAGTAGCAAGTTCTAGCAAAGACCTACACCTAAAGCTTCTGCAAAACATATTTATTTTAACACACCCCCACATAATTTATGTAGTTGTTTTGCCAGTGCAAGAAAGAAATTAACTCCTGATGTCTGAAGTGATGCTTAGGGGCTTCAGCTGATGACTGAGTAGCTGAACTTCGCATGAAAAGCATGACGTCATTACAAGATATTAATTTGGTTCTTTGTTAAGATTACCTTTTTTCAACCTTTCATTTTTAATCCTACTCCTAGCTGAATTTAAGACAGTGAGGCAGAGAGGTAATGTGCAAGTTGTCTTGTAACACAATCACTAATGATTTCAAATTAAGAACAGATTTTTAGCGGACACAGTTAAATTAGAGAACGTTTAACAAGCAATAAATCTGTGATCCTTTAAAGGGACTCAGAGGAGTTGCTGGATTCTGCTGCCTAAACATGTGAAAGAAATCACAGTTCCTGCTGTCACAAATGTGCTTTACCATTACCATGTCATCAACACCTTCTGCAAAAGCACTGATAATATTGTGTATGCTGACTTAACTCACTGAATGAAACCACTAATCCTGCTTACTAGAAATTAGGTTTGGCCCTGTAAAGGGTTTCAACAAAACTACTTTAATAACTGTCTATTTAACTAGGACGGTCTGACAAAGTTTAAAGTGGTAAAGTCTGAACACATTCTTTCATACCAATGAAGGCCTAGAACAATTGTGCTAAACTTGCTTTGAAAAAATCATGGCTAAACACTTGAGCATTTATGAAAATTACACCACAGGCCAACCACAAGCTAGCCCAAATGCAGACCTAATCTATCTGAACTTTGATATTTCACAAATTTCAGCATCATTAAAAAGGTCAAATATTTCTTTCTCAACATACCAAGTCTATAGAAAGCAACATTTATCCTGAAAAAGTCTGACACACAAATAACAAAAAAACACTGAAAGTTATGGATTTGTGTCATAACAAGAGGACCACTGGTGCATTGTACACAAAGTATCTGGCCCTGAACACCATCAACAAACCAAGAGAAATTGAATCACTCTGCAGCTGGCCTACTTAAAACTGCAAAGCTGGTGAAAAACATCTACTAAAAATAATACCAACACCACTGACTTATAAATAGAAACGGGCCTTCTCGCAATGCTGGATTGCCTAACAATCCCCCAAAACACTAAGACTGCTAGCACAAACTGACAATGCTCATAGAAATTAATGTTCAACACAGTTCTACATCACACTATAAACACCAAGGTGACAAATGCACAAAATAAAATGTATTGGCAACACTGCAGAAATACAGCGATGGCCTTATACCTCTAAGCACAAACATGATTTAAAAAAAGGAAATAAACAAATAAACAAGCTATTTCTCCAAGTTTAGTATTTGTGGTGAGTAACTTCCACGTTAAAGTCAATCTCTGCGTCTGCTCACACCTGACTACAGCCAAGTTGGGAACTGCTCAGCGCACGCACCTCATCAATAAGTAACTCGAACTGGTAATGGAGATCAAACGACAGCCCTGTGAGCTTCCCCAGGTTCAGATACACGCAAAACGCCGCACTTCGAGAATGAATGACCCACTTTAAATGCCGGTGCTGACAGCGGAGAGCGCCTCTCCGAAGTTACCTAAATCCGAAGCTAGAACTGACCCCCCCAGCAAACCATCCTCCCGCGGTGGGAACGGGAGGTTCGCACGCCCCGGGTTGTTATCGGAGCGGGGCAAACAGGTCGCCGCACCTCCCTGGCAATGGGTCTGCCGGCGTGGGACCGCAGGGAGAGGGGAAAAGCCTCCACCCCCTTCCTCCTCGCCCTCCGGCAGGCCTGCCAGCAGCAGGAGCAGCCGTGCGGGGGGAGCAGGAGCGGCGGCACTGCCGGTCGAGCATCCCCCGAGCGCCCGGAGAGCGACCCCCTACCCCGAGAGGGACCCCCCCGCCCCGCCCGCCTCCCCGCACGTGACCTCCCTCCTCCCTCTTCCTCCTTCCTCCTCCTCCTCTTCCTCTCCCAGCCCCCGCCAAGCGCCGCTTGTCCCCCCGCATCTCCCCGGGCGGGCAGCGGCCGCCGCACCGCGGGGGGACAGACGCGCCCCTTCCCCGGGCACAGCGGCGGCGGCACGGCCTGGGAAAAAGGGGGTGGGGGGAAGGGGCGGGGTGGGAGCGGGGAAGAGGGAAGGGCCGGGCCGCGATGGCGGCCCCTCGGCCAGCATCCCGCCCCGCATCCCTCCCGGGTTGTTCCCGCCGCCGCCCCCGGTCCCGGCTCACCGCGGGCGCCGCTCCGGCCGGGCAGGGGCGGCAGCGCCGCAGCCGCGCAGCGCTCGGGCCGCGGGCACGGGCGGGGCCGGCGCGCAGGGGGCGGGGTCGGGCCCGCGGCTCCGTCCCACCGGGAGGAGCGGGGGTGCGCAGGGGCTGGACTGGCACC